>QXEO01000360.1:0-1200000 GCA_007115705.1 Dactylis glomerata | reverse complement strand
TCAAGATAGGGGAGACGACCCCTCAAGGTGGGGCTTGGGGCGTGGCAGCGAGCGCCATGCGCCACCAGCAACCAAAACGCGAGGGGGTGGAGTGTCTTGCTTCCACCCCAACCCGACGGGTCTAAGGGGGGTTTTTTCGGGCCTTACCTGGCCAAGACCAGCATACTGAACAGCCCACAAGTGACTTAACGTGTCTAAATCGGGCTCGGAAATTACACCCCACAACCGGTCCAAACCCCAGATAAAATGCTCTCACCGAACCAGGCCTCAAGGTGGGGCCAACTATGAGTAGCCGGCACGTCTGCAGGACGTCACAGAGGCAATCCGCGTCCGCTAACGTCGCACGTATGGAAGGGGCAATCAAGGCCGATATACGCATTTACGTGAGCAAATCGCGGTTTCCATATATATACGCATTGTCGATTTCAGGCTCGCGATCAAAATCCCGTCTCCTCCGCCCGCGAGAAAGGAAGGAGGAGATCGTCTCCGTGGTACCATATATATCCGAGGACACGGACCTCTTCGCGTAGATCGTCCGAGGGGGGAGAGAGACAAACGTCCGTCGCAGCATGGGGAACCCTAGGTCGGACAGGAGCCTTGAGAAGGGGAAAGGTAAGGCGGCGGCGACCGCCGACGACGAAGAAGAGGTCAGTACCTTGCACGTCCATGCATGTTCCTCCGTTTTGCTCCGGCGTTTTTCCTTGCCGGCCGTCTTATCGTGAGAAATTCTCTCCGTCGCCCGTTTGTGTTGTCTAGAAAATCAGGCAAGTTTTGTCGGGGTTATCACGCAGATCAGTAGATACACATCAGATTCCGGCGACGTATAGTTCGTACGTTGCAATCTTGACGAGGTGCAGTGTTACGATATGCAGCATAGCATCAGTTTAGAGGGCAGGATCGGCTACTCTTTGCCGTTGCATACTGTGTAGTACTCCTACGTTATATGCATGATTAGCCTGTTCGATTCCCAATCTGCACCGCATTACAGTTCTTGCGATTAGCATTGAGTTGATCTTTCTGGTCATCGACCCCGTTGAACAGCGGAGGCGTATCTTGCTTCTGTACGATCTCTGCACACTGCACGGTGTAGCCAATGGGAATACATGCACATGAACTGCAGAGTACTGTTTCTATGGTTGCTTGCGCAAATAACTGATTATTAGACACGTTTTTTTAGAAGATCTGGGGCCTTTTCGATTTTACTAGCATGTAGAATAATTACAAAGTGGTCAATTGACCAAGGAATCATTGATAAAGTAATAAACAGAAGAAAAAATACAGTAGATTCGTACAACCGAAACCGCTAACAGAAAATACAGAGAAAGGAAAAGCACCTTGTGGCGAACCAGCCACCCTCCTGGCACACAGGCTCGCCACACTTATGATGCCACACGATAGCCCAACCTCGTCGAGCCATGGTCGCATCACTTCCGAGGCCGCAGCCTCGGCGCACAACCACCATCCGAGGCCGCCGACCCGGCATCCACATTCCTGCCCACAAAGCCACGGCTGTAGAGCCATGGTCACATCACTTCGGATGCCGCTGCTCGTAGAGCCATGGTCACATCACTTCCGAGGCCGCCGTTCCGGCGCGCATCTGCCCCAACGCTCCAGCGAGACTAGCCGTGCAGAGATCCATACCAAGCCGCCGGAGGAACGGTGCCTGCCGCTAGCGGCCACCATGCGGGCTTTGCCCGGCAGCGGTGGGGGAGGGGTCAAAGGAGGATTGGCTAGAGTTTGCTGGCCTCGTTCGCCACCCGTGTCGCCCGAGTGGGTTGACGCTGGGGTGGTTTTGCTCAATATTTTCTTCTTCACTAGTTTTATTATTAGACACGTTTGCTTTCTAGAATTAGAGAAGTACAAATTTAATATTTATATAAGCTTTTGACTAATGGGAAAACATGTGTTGCACCGAGTTTTGGTAATACTCGGTTCACCTAGAATTTCTCAAGTCTCATCATCGATGAACTGACATGCTTAGTTTGGGCTCTCTCCAATACGGAGCGGATGTACTGTAAAAAGAGAGTTCATTTCGAATTGACACATGACAATTGTCTAGTCTAGCAGTTGTCATCCACCATTGATAAACAATAATATAGTGGCAGTTGTCATCCTCCATTGATAAAAAAAATCTAGTGGCATATAACTCGTTCGATTTATACAATTTAGTTTCTCTTTTAAACTACGTTCTGTTTATACTATGTGAATAGATTATTGCATCACCATGAATACCTTTTTATACATATATGAATAACTTTGCAGTATGGATTTACCACTTTCTTTATTCTTTAGTCGACTGGGACTTAGATACTCATCTTTTGCACGGAATAGAAGTGTGAAGTTATATCCATGTTTTCGCAAACTTAGCAAACCTTTTTTTCCCACAGGATCCCAGCGTTTTACAGGAGAAATTGCATTACGCCAGGCTGAAGCTGCAGAAACTGATCTCATTGAACGCCAAAGCCGATGAGAAAATAAGCAGGATGACCGCGGTGGCAAGCCAGATGGTGAAGAAGAGGGACGAGGCGTACATGAAGTACAGGGCGATGCTTGCGGAGCTCCAGGCGAGAAGAAAGGCCCAGATGATGATGGCGACGCTCCCGTCCGGATCACCCTGCAACCGCTACAGCAACGGGGTCCCGTTCGGCCCGACGACAGTGCAGGGGCAGCACTATGCCCAGGCGGCAGGAGTCAGCTGCTTCGCGCCCTCGTCGGCACGCACAGGTTCCTTGGATCCGGACATGCTCATGGTGGACGCGGCCGCGGAGGGAGATTCTGTCGTTCCGGCCACGGGAAGCGGATGGCCTGTCATGGCGGAGAAGAAGAAGGGCTCTGGGAGCGAGCTCGGTCTTGTGGCCGAACAGATTCTTCGTCTCTCGCGGAAGAAAGAGGAGGTGGTCGAAGCTCGGGTACATGACGACGCAGGGAAGTCGGCTCAGGGGACTTCTGCGGATCCTGAATCGACCGAGGTTGGAGACCTCGGTGACATGGTTAGCTGCTCTGCGGGCAAGAAGCGCGCGCGGTGACGATGCTTCCTAGCTAGGTGAGCGTTCAGTCGGTTGTTCACGATCTCACGTGACTTTGAGTTTGAGGAGTCAAAATAAACCTTATGTTTTAATGTCTGCCGTGTTTATGTCTGAATATTTGAAAATAATACTTTGGCTTGTTCTTTGCTTGGTGCAATCCCTTGCAACGGAGTGCTAGCAAATAGGCATATGCAGCCCAGCTCCCAATGCCAGTTGTGTCTCACAGATCGTGAAAGCATACGACAGGTTTTTTCACATGTCCACGTGTACATGAAATATGGACCCTGTTGGGTATGGGCGGCATCGTCTCACAAGTGTGTGGTCTGGAGTTAGAAGGCAATTCGGCATTGCAAACTCTCTTCTGTGATAAACAAGCTAACGCTCCACTGCTCCCAGAAGTTGATAGAAATGATCTAATTGCTACGGCGGTGTGGTACATTTGGTGGGAACGGCGCCAGGCCACCCATGGCAAGAAGGTGCAAGCACCGATAAGGACAGTCCAGGCTATCTTGGCACTGGTGTTGAACTTCTCGCATGCAAAAAAGAAGAATGTTGGCATCGTAAGACCTGGGTGGATTAAGCCTAGGGAGGATTACGGGAAGTTGAATGTCGATGCAGGGTTCAGTTACGATTCGGAAACCGGGAGCTTAGTCGCAATAATTCGCTATAATTCGCCTACTTGCAAAGTTCGCTGATGTTCGTTTCTGCAGAGAAGATGGATGCGGCCGAAGCCTGCGTGTATCCACAGGCAACCGGTTGCAATAGTATTACTGGCAGGAGTAAATGGCATCCACGGTCACTGAAGTTGTCCCGCATGTGTACTTAAGTCACACATGTTGCAAAACTGACTAACCGGTCACACATGTTGCAAAACAGGTGCACCGCAAGTCACAAAAATAGTTCGCCTCCGGTTTTTGAAAAAACCCGACACGTGCATGACACGTGAGGTCAACAGGTACCTATCTATTTGCAATTAGCCCCCTCCAGCTCTGCCAATCGAACAGACGCGTTCTCCCGATGGATGAGGCGACCGCCGCCGGTGGAATCGCTGGTCCGGCGAGCTCATCCGCACCCGATGCTGCGAAGATGACGCCGGCGGATCGAGTACTCCTGGCGGATCTTCCTTGTCTCAGGCGGGAATGGCAGGACGCGCCGGTGCACGGTGAGTACTCTCCCCCTCCCGCCCCATCCCAGACCGCTAGGGTTAAGCATCGCCGCCGGCCAGATGGACCTGCCGTCACTGTTAGGTAGCGCTGCTGGTAGATGGAGGAGGCGACCACTGTCTTGGCTAGCCCCGTTAGTCACAGCAGATGTAGGAGCCCCTCTCTGAATATTTACAGCTAGTGTGTTAACTGAATTTGGTGCTCCCTGTTATGGTACACGGTAGCATGCTAGTGTGTTAACTGAATTCGTTGTGCATTACCTGGATGTTAATAGAATAGCTATCGGCTGCTGTCAACGTTTGGTGTCGATTTCATGTCGAAATATGCAATTATACTGTCCTGATGTAGTACTGTTAATATATGTTCATGGAATTTTTGGACTGTCATCGCTGATGTTGTACTGTTCTGGTTGTTGTAGGATTGGAGTCGACTAAATTCAGTGTACAAGATGAGAGAGCTCGTTGAGCAACAAATGGAGATGGCGAAGAAGAAGAAATCAAAACAAGTAATAGATGAAAATGGTGATGTTGACTTCCCTGTAATTAGAACTGTAAGTATTCTTCATGGTTTCCCTTCATTTGAATTTCCTCGCGAAGCAATCTGTAGCACAAAATAGGGCCACTGTACCTGTAGCAAGAGGACCACTTGTCAATACATCAGGAAGAGCACTAGTGGCTACAGGAACAAGAGGAGTTGGTACGAAGAGTTTGGGAAGAATTCGAATTTATGTTTACACATGCACTATTTGCATAATTAATTATTTACACAACCAGTCGTTCCAGGAGCAAGAGGAGCAAGAGGAGCAAGGGGAGCAAGGGGTACTGGAAGAAATACTAAAAGATTGCAAGATGAACGAGTTCAAGAGGAGTTTCAGTCAACACAAGGCGCTCCAGGAGCTGAGCCATGAAGAATATGTTGCTGCTGTCATTTTGTGGATATTAGAACAGAAAACATGTCATTTTGTGTAGTATAAGTTGCTGCTGTTATTTTGTACCAATGTTTGGCAGTGAATTACCTCAATGGAAATGTTCCCAGATTATTGATGCAAGCATATCATGGATGCAAACATATTTTCCCAGATTATTAATGCAAGCATATGTTCCCAGATTATTCATGCAAGTATTTCTGTCATTTTCTATCATTTTCAGTGACTAATCATGGATGCAAATATATCATGCCAGATTACTGATGCAACCATTTCCTGTGATTTTCTATCATTTTCAATTATACAGTTTGCAAACAAATAATGCCAGATTCATGTAGCATGTATTCCAAATCATGCCAAATTTCAAATAAGCTGCCAGATATCATTTAACCAAACCCAATTCACAAGATGTCCAGAACTGTCCAAAAATCATCACACTTTGACATGCAACAGTATCCAGGCAGCCATATAGTATCACAAATTTGCATTAAACCAAATACCATCACATAATAGTGCCCAGGTAATACCCACACAGCCATATAGCATCACACATTTGCATTAAACCAAATAGCATGATATAAATATACCCAGGCAGTACCCAGGAAGCAATATAGCAGAGAGCAACACAACTGCATATAACCAAATAGCATATTACATAGTTCAGAATACTTCGGCACATAGTTCAGCACACACACAGTGTACACATAGTTCACCACACATACATATTACATAGTTGTTCAACACGCACACACCACAGAGTACTCCACATCACCAGGCTGACATGCAATCTGAATTCATGCTTCCAAATTTCCTGCTGCCAGTACGAGCTCGGGCGGATGCGGGACCAGCGGGCTGGGGCGGCCGCGTCGCCTCCTGTCTCGGCACCGCCGTCCCCAGGAACGGACAAGGAGCCGCCGCCCCAAGGAACGAACAAGGAGCCGCCGCCCCCAGGCACGGACAAGGCGCCGCTGCCGCTCATCGCGCCGCCGCCGCTCATCGTGCCGCCGCTCACGGAAAAGCCTCCGCCGCCTCTCACTCCGCCACCGCTCACACCGGCGCCGGTCACACCGCCGCACACACCGCCGCCGCTCACAGTCTGGATGAGGAATAGGGTTAGGGTTACGGAAATGTCCTCGACACGGCCGGCTCCAACTTAAAATGACGTTTTTTCAAAAAAGACCTTCTATTTTTTTCTATAGGGGGCTAAATACAAAAGAGAATACCCTGTTGACCTCACGTGTCACGCACGTGTCGGGGTTTTTCTAAAAACCGGAGACGAACCGTTTTTGTGACTTGCGGTGCACCCGTTTTGCAACTTGTGTGACCGGTTAGTCTATTTTGCAACATGTGTGACTTAACTGCACATGCGGGACAACTTCAGTGACCGCAGGTGCCATTTACTCTACTGGCAGTTAATCTTGCAAAAGAACACGTCTCAGAAATTTGTAGAAAGTGCTCTCTCTCTCTCTCTCTCTCTCTCTCTCTCTGCTGAATTTTGACTAAGTTTGTGCACATTTTGCTAACAGCTTAACTCATTTGCTGAATCAAGAAGATAAAAAATATAGGCACGCAAAATACCAAGATTTACATGATTGAAAGCAAATAAGGACAGTGGAGCAGTTCAAACTTCAGAACCGGGCAGTAAAAAATTTGGAGGCCAGGCATGAAAAGGTAATGCAGCCTTTGAAAGGAGACATGTGATAGATGGCCCTCTCTGCTAACCGATCCATTGTTGAGTTGTTTCTCATCACTCGTCAGTGGCAACAGCAATAGGCATGCACACTGTAATCACCGCTCTGCTGTCGCAAGATACTAGATGATGAGGTGCAATAGTGCAGGGGATGTCCCTTCTCCTCAGTGTGGTGCTGTTCCTTGTCTGCTGTCAACTGCCAGAACAGCTACAAGAAGGCCAATGATATGTGCAGCAGATGGAGAGGAGCATCAAATCAAATCTTGCTTCTGGATGGATTGTCAAATGGATAAGAGGAACAGGGATATCAAGTCGTGTCTCTGACTTTGTTGAATGAATGAAATAAGAGTAGACCATATGCATCTCTTTGAAACAAAGGCGGGGGCTGCCCCATTTTGAAAAGAAAAAAGTTGTGTCTCTTAATCTCGCTAGGATGGGCATGCTGCTGGCTTTCTGCTGACCACAATCTTCTTCTTTTCGAAACTGGCCGCTATCTCTTTGTTCCTGCGTTCTCATAGGATGGATATGGGCTTGTTCACTTTCTGGGCTTTACGCCTTTAACACACACATGATTGCGGTGTCTATTGAAAAGGGCCGTGCCAGGGTTCCATCAAGGATCTCCGTGGGTGATGTTCTGCTTAGACGTAGCTCAAAATCTGAAAAAAGGGGTGAAATGTGCACACAAATTATACACTTGAATCTGTCACGACATCAACGGAACACACGGTATTTTTGCTCAATTCACCATCATGTTGTTGTGGCAAGTGATGTGTGTATAAATTCTCAAAAAAAGTCGTCTAAATGTCTCATGTGTCATGTATGTTGTGCATGCTGTATTGTTCTCGGATAAGATGCATGTCGGATTCTTGCTATGCCAAATGATCTTAATGTTTTGTCATATAATGGTGGAGCCTCTAGCGCTTTCTGAAAGATAAAGCAAATGTCGACTGTTAATTTGGAGAGAAATTTCACACGACTAGATGAATGAGCGGAGAGACGTTGGGGCGTCTCCCAGGGCGATTCTGGGAGATCTCCTCGCCGGAGCTGGATCTCGCCGGAGATGAGCGCACATCCTCGATCTCTGGCGAACCCCAAGGTACGTCACCCTTCTCTTTGATCCCCATTTCCCCCTCGCCAAACCGGTCCCTGAGTTCGTCGGCAGAAGCTAGAGGTTTCAAGCTTTGGCGCAAGAAAAGCGCCCAAGCTACCTCGACCCGGAAGTGTGATCTGGTACTCGACTGCACATCATGGGATGTCGCGTCCCCGGAACCTTCTCCGGCGAGCCCTCCGCCGTCGCAGACGCCAAAACATAGCTGGCATGGCGTCAAAATTCCGGTGTTGGCACCGTCCACGTTCGTGGAACACATAATCACGGCTAGCGAATGGACCCGCGTTCGCCCTAGGGGACGCCGTTCCACCTCGCCGCAGTCGCCGCCATCGACGGCGAGCCGGGGAAGATTTCGAAAGAAAGAGACTTCTCCGGTATGGATCAAGAAGCGTGATGCCAAGCCCAGCCTCGGCCCGCTCGCCCCGGATGGGCCCACCTCCAATGGCCTTCCGCCTACATCGCCCAGGAAGTCTCGTCTTCACCGCTTCCTAGGGTTTCACTGGCAAAGCAAGAGAGACAGCGGCCCCGTTCGCGGTGTTCCTATCGTCGCGATGGCTGGACGGCCGCCGCCCGGGAACGCTGGAAACAAAGATAGGGGAGCCGGTTCCTCTGGCCCCTTTGGGCAGCAACGTCAAGGTGGCGCCGGCAATGTCTTCAGAAATTTCAACGCCGGAAATAGCACCGGTGGCGCCGGCAATGGTGCCGGTTTTCCCCAGGGCGGTCTCCAATTCAGATCGGCTGGATTCGGATTCAATGCCGGTCCTCAAGGTAACCAAAACCTTCAACAACTCCAAGGAGGGAGCGGCAATCTAGGGTTCCCGCAAGCCTCGCAAGGCGACCAGGGATCCTCCCCCCCCAGGAGTTCAACTCAGGAGGTGGCTTTGCTGGGAATGCCCCTCGGCATGGCGGGCAAGGCAATGGAAACCAACGCTACGCCAAGATCAACAGCTTCCGGGGAGGTAGACCGAATTACAGGGCTAGAGGAAACACCAATCAGGGAGGATCTGGATCTAACTCAAAGGACCCGGCTGGCTTCTCTGGATTAGATCATAAAAAAGCTAATCATGGAGAGAGCTCCTCCACCAATGTGTCTGGTGGAAATATTGAGAATCAGACCGAGGGTAAGAAGAAAGGAAAGAAAGAATCATGCTATCGCTGTGGAAGCAATGGTCACCTCTTCTTCGAGTGCACCACAATTTTATGTGAGTACTGCGAGCAGGTCGGGCATAATCCTGATGATTGCCGTTTGCTCTCGGCTCCCAAGCCTCAGCTAATATTACATGGTATCTCCAATGAGAAGCTTATGTTCTTCGAATGCCCAATCACAAAGTCTTACCGGCCTAAACTCGAGAGCACGCGGCTTGGGCTACTCTCAGTCACTGGTGGGGAACTTTCCATTCCCACAATCACTGCTCAACTACAGAGGCTAGTCCCAGTTGAGAACTTCTCATGGGAATGCCGTCAAGTTGGCCACAACGTCTTCAAGGTCACCTTCCTGGACAGAGAAGAAATTGAGAGGTTAGCAAGGTTTGGCACCTTCCAAGTCCCAAACAGCAGAATCCAGCTTACCTTTGAGCAGTGTGTCACTTCGATGGAACCTACTAGCAAACTTCTAGAAATCTGGATCCTGATGTCTGGCATCCCTCAAAGGAGAATTGGTGATTTTCTGGCCATGTGGTCGTTGGGAACGCTTTTTGGCAAGACCCTCAAGGTGGACATGAAATACACTAGGGATAAAGGAGTGCTTCGGATCCTTGTTGGATGTCTTGACTTCAGGAGAATTCCTGCAAAGGAGAGAATTTTCATTGCCGACGGCTTCTATGATATCTCCTTCGAAGTGGAGGTTCAACATGATCTTGCGATGATCGCAGCTGCTAACCCAGGGGAAGAGCCCTCTGATAATGACGGACATGGTAACAATGGTGATAGCACCTCTAAATCTCCAAAAAAAACCATGATGCCATGGACACCGATTCAACACTCAACTTGCAAGATCAGGAGGGAGCTAAACATTCGTCAACCAGTGGCCCTGATATAAACAAGCTGGCCGGAGAGTTCTCCTCGGGGGTCAAATTTTCCCCTAGAGTTAAACTTATGATGGAGCAGTCAAGGCTGGAAATTTCTGCTTTCATCAATATGCGGTCTGCATCGGTTGCCGCAGCAAAAAAATCTGTGGAGACGGCTGCCGCGACACTGTCCGCCCCCGTGGAGGCACCCGCTGTTTCTGGTGTCGTGACTGCTACCGAGGACGATTTTCCTGCCGCGGCACACCCTGCCTCCGGGGATGTGCAATCCTGCGTCGTGCGTGCAGCCGGGGCTCCGGCTGCCAGGGCAGGAATTGAGCAGGATGTGGCTGCCGCGTCACCCATCGCTGCCGTGGAGATTAGTTCCGCGGACGATGCCGCTGTATGCTCTGCCGCGGCACCGCTTTCTGCCGCGGATGCGCATGTCTCCGTCTGCCCCGTCTTCGACATCAGGACTGGGGCTAGCCCTGCTGTGGCGTCTAGGGCGTCATCGCCCGTCTCTGCTCCCTCGGCAACGCCATCTGGAGGCGGATCCCCGGGGCCTGCCTCGCCCTTTCACGCTCGCGGACGCTGCTGTCGTAGGAGACTCCTCTGCAGCCTCGCAAAAGAACTCCTTTCGTATCTCTACGGAGAGTGCGGGAGAGGTTTTACGAGGATCGAAGGCGACTAGTGCTACTATCTTCACTGCAGAAGAAGTCGCTCAGCTTCCTCCAAGCGAGAGAGCTGCTGGGGGCGGAAATCTAGAAGACTTAACGTCTGCACCGTCTCAATGTGAGAAACGCACGCCGCTCGCCAACACCTCACCGCGGATAGCCGCGGCTCCCTTCTCGCCATCGGCGCCATCCAGAAAGATCGAGGACGTCATCGCGTTTGGGGGAATCAGAGAGGAGATTGCATCGTTGATTCGCTCCAGCCAGAGGGTGAGGATGCAGCCCAACGGCGATGCCACGCAGATGGATTGTGCTACGCAACTAGCTGAAAAGCGCTTCCACGCCCTCACGCCAGGTACCAAATCAAACCTCTCCTTTTCTAAATTTTCAGACCATGAAATAGCAGCTAGGGCCACCACCGTTGGGGTTTCTCTAGGATCAAATATGTCGGAAATTGAACAATCCATTGTTTCGCTAAAATAAATCGAGGAAGACCGTAGGGTCACCTACCTCCAAAACAATTTAAATGAGAGTTTAGGCGAAGAAACAGAGTGCGGCATCCTGAACACCGCTAATCAACTATGTTCAGACTTAGAGCTAGAAGATAGGGTTACACCCATGGGGGACTCTCTTGACCCTGTCCTATCTACGCCAATCAAGTCACTTATGAGGCGGAATAAGAAAAATGCTTCAAACCTGGGAGTGTCGGTTAGGAGGAGTACTAGGATTAAGAAATCTAAAATAAACTCAAAATGAAAGGCTTCATTTGGAACAGCGACGGGTTTGGAGACACGGCAAAACACTCTCTAATCAAAGAAACCGTGAAAGAACAGAAACTTGATTTTATAGTTATTTTGGAAACTGGACGACTGAGCTTTTCGGTGCCTTTCCTAACTAACCTAGCTGCTGGTATGGACTACAGCTGGTTTTGCCTCCCTCCTAGGGGACGGTCTGGAGGTATCCTTGCCGGAATCAACAATGCTTCATTGATGGTCACGAAAGTGATTTCCGGGGATTTTTGTGTCAAGTTTCATCTGAAAATTAAACGGGACAATTTCAAATGGGCACTTGTGGCTGTTTATGGGGCAGCCCAGGATAGACATAAACCTTCCTTCTTGGCTGAGCTTGTTAGAATATGTGAGAACGAAACGCTACCCCTATTGGTAGGGGGGCGATTTCAACATCATAAGAAGAAAGGAGGAAAAGAATAATGAAAACTTTCATGGAAGATGGCCGTTCATTTTCAACGCTATAATAGAGATTCTGGACCTGAGGGAGATAGCTCTCTCAGGTAGGCAATTTACATGGTCCAACAGGCACACCACTCCCACATACGAGAAACTTGACCGCATTCTCGCTAGAGTTGAGGTGGAACAAAAATTCCCGCTCTTAAGCGTGCGTGCCCTAACTAGATCAGGGTCCGATCACACACCTCTACTTTTGGACTTTGGGAGTCCGGCGCATGGTGGAAAAAACACAAACTTCTCCTTCGAACTTTCATGGTTAAGACAAGAAGGTTTCATTGACATGGTAAAGAACGAATGGCGATCAATCCACAATGAACCAAGGCCGATCGAGACATGGCAGAAAAAAATTCGGCACATGAGACAATTCCTTCGTGGCTGGGCCCGTAACTCGAGCGAGAATTATAAGAAAGAAAAAAGCGCCTACTTGATATCATCGATAGCCTTGATATTAAAACAGAATCAGTGCCACTGAGTGAATCCGAAAGAACATGCAAAAATGAGGCAAATGAGCGTCTCCTTAGCCTAAGAAGAGACGAAGAATCCAAATGGGCGCAGCGCGCCAAAGTAAAGTATATTCAGGAAGGAGGGGACAATACAAAATACTTTCATCTCATCGCAAATGGCAAGCATAGAAAAAAAAATATTCCAACTCGAGCAGGATGAGGGCACGATTATTGGTGAAGAAAACCTTAAAGTATTCATTAGTGAGTACTATAAGGGCCTGTTTGGGGCTCCGCCCCAAAATCACTTCACCATTCTTGAAGAAAGGGTTGAGGATATTCCACGAAGGAAGAAGCCCGCTCGAAGGATACACGAAGCCCGCAAGGCCCAACACTTCGACTTGGAGTAGAAGGCAAAAACTACTTGTAAACCCTAACTGGCTGCATATATAAAGCCACCAAGGGCGCCCCCTAGACAAGCGAACACGCATAGGCTAGCCACGCCATCTCCTTCCACCTCCATCAGATTGCATCTGCGCACCATTTTTAACACCTCCATCAAAGCCACCCCATCAATACAAGATCAGACAAGCAGGATGTAGGTCTTTACCCTCCGGGGGGCCGAACCTGGGTAAATTCGTGTGTACCCCCTGTTTCTGTCTGAAGCCGTCGAGTTCGCCGGATCCCACAATGCGCTCCATAGATCGAAAGCCCTCAAACATGGGCATTGCCGGAGTCGAACCTCGTCAATTGGCGCCGACCATGGGGACGACAGGATCTGGATCTACGGGCTCACCGGCTCCTTCACCATCAACAACATCCAGATCGCATCTGGTCTAGCTCGTCTTCATCGTCAACATACAGTTCCGTCGCATCCAATTTCGACTGCGTGGCACAACTTTGACGACAATCGACTTCGCTGCTGATCGTTCCTGAGACAAATTCGGAAGAAGTTGCTGTCTCCTGGCGATTCACCAGAGCCGCTGAGTTATTAAAGACGGACTAGAAAAATCGATCCACCGGAACCCGGCGTGACCGCAGCACAAAAACCGATCTGCAATAAACAAGAACTGAAGGTTTCGACGGTTTCCGTGAGCGCCACTCACCAGATTCATCAGATTATCTGCAGGAGGCGCAGCAGGCTGTTTCCCTTTACAGCTATAAAGAACTCGCGCCGAGACGGGGAGGAGCGACAGCAATTTTGGTGGAACTGATCGAATCCAGACTGGTCTCTGTTTGTTGCTTTCCCAAAGCGAGTCCCGATGTACGCAGCAAGGTTGAAAGTTTTCAAATTACCAACATCCATCTACAAAAGAACCGATCGGTTTGCTTCCTCCAATAAACAAAGCTAAGTATTGCTACCTCTTACACATGCATCATAGATACTACATCCACTAATTCATTTACTACTCACTATCGGTTCATAACTTTTGCATGGATTTTGCGGCAAGAGTGCTAATATGCTGTGCACCTTTCGACCAATGACGAGACAAAATTTGCTTGACGGCCGAACCATGGCGTCTAGATAATTCGGAGCTGCAGACTGAACCAGGATTGTCGTCGGCGCCCCGTGCGCAGCGCCCTATTCCGATTGAGGTTCCCACGAAATTCAAGATCAGCCCATATAAGATCGCTTTCTGCAGCAGTCCTCGAGGACAAGAAGCTCGGCCGCCTCCGTCCTAATCATCTGGAAACACGAACAAAGTGTACCTGATTCGAACTGGACAAAATCGGCACCTGCACGCAAATAAATACCAGGTCATATTCATCTGATTATTTATCATTTTTCTTAAAGTTTAACTCTACGAGAAATTTTCTCGGCCCTGCAGTCTACTCTACTTTGCGTATAGATTTATTTACAAACGCCGCGACCGGAAGCATCGACGTCGCAACTCCGCCACGCCAAGTCCACCGCTGCTACTTCATCGACTGCGGTCCGAGCGACCTTGCCGCCGCCGCGCTCGGGGGCTCGACATCACCTTGCCTCTGTGTGCGAAAGCTCACGCTCATGACCTTCGAGTCCGTCATCAAGACGTTCGACTTCGTCGCCATGATCTTCGACCGTCGCCATGACTTTCGAGTCCATCATCAGGACTTTAGACTCCACTGACATGGTCTTCGACACCACCATCGACAAGATCTTCAAGTTCTCTATCATGGCCTTCGACTCCGCCGACATGATCTTCATCGCCGCCGTCGCCAGGAAATTTGACCTCTGCATCAAGAAGAAATTCGACCCCTGCGTCTCAAGAAATTCGACCTCTGCATCGACAAGAAATTCGACCTCTTCATCGACAAGAAATTTGACCTCTGCATCGAGAAGAAATTCGACCTCTTCATCGACAAGAAATTTGACCTCTTCATCGACAAGAAATTCGACCCCTGGGCCTCAAGAAATTCGACCCCTGGGTCTCAAGAAATTCGACCCCTGCGTCTCAAGAAATTCGACCTCTGCGTCGTCAAGAAATTCGACCCCGCCGTCGTCATGATCTTCCACCCTTCATCGCCATGATCTTCGACCCTGCCGCCGTCATGATCTTCGACCCTGCTGGCAATAACCAATTCGACCATCAAAGACATTCGACCTCCACGTCAAGATTCTCCGACCCCTGCGGAGCCGAAGACTTCGCCCGACACACTTCGACCCCTCAGAGCCAACGCTTCGATCACTTTTCTGACAGATGACGACAAGAGCTACCCCACAGAAAGTGCAAATATTAGGGGTCACCCCGGGAGAAAATACCAAAGCTAAGTCTTCCTCGACTATGAGTCATCTACTTTCATTACTTTCTGTATGCTTTCGACACTTTCAGCAACCGATACTCGGGGGCTGTGCCTCAAATTGGCATCTGTTCACCCCGACGTTGGCAACACGCTCGGGGGCTACGCCTCGAATTTGCATTCATTCGCCCCGGCGTTGGCAACACGCTCGGGGGCTGCACCCTACGCTCACTCTTAATGCCCGAATTTTGGTGGCAATATACCAATTCAGATGCCGTATGTCAAATACGAAGGTAAGTCCACAGTTTGCAACACCAGATGGCCTGGTATTCGTATCAAGCGCACTCTACCGAGAAATTTTCCATACCTACGGTATGAAGTTTGCACCGATGGACGCATCGGGTGCCTCACAATGAACTAGGCTTCGACCTGGTAAGTCCAACGCGGCTCGGGTCGAGGTAGCGCTAGCCCATGCGGGTTCGAGTCGGGGGACTCGAATCTGAATAAGCTAACCGAATGTTTTTGCGGCTATGCAATTAACTGAGACCCGGCGTGAGTCTCAGGCCGGTTATGCCTATCCCCCTACAAACCAAGCTAAGCATTTTTGAGGCTCAGAATGAGTGCTACTCGAATTGGCATTTATTCGTCCGGCGTTGGCAACACGCTCGGGGGCTGCGCCTTACAACCTGATGCTAGCAACGCTCGGGGGCTACGCTTACATGCTAACCTTAGCATTCACTCCTTTAGCACTCGGCGTTGGCAACACGCTCGGGGGCTGCGCCTCGAATTGGCATCCATCCATCTCGGCGTTGGCAACACGCTCGGGGGCTTCGCCTCGCATTGGCTTTTCATTCGCCCCGGTGTTGGCAACACGCTCGGGGGCTGCGCTTCAAATTCCGGCGTTGGCAACACGCTCGGGGGCTTCGCCTCTCATTGGCAGCTATTCGCCCGGCGTTAGCAACACGCTCGGGGGCTACACCTTACGCTGTTAACCTTAGCAGCCTTCTACATCATTGACGACGCTCTGTCTGCTACGTCGACTTCAGTTCGACATATTTCGGCTCGAGTAAGACATGGCCTGCAGCAACCATTCGACAACGACATGGCCTGCAGCAAGCATTCGACAAGGACATCGCCTACAACAAGCATTCGACAATGTCATCACCATGATTCAGCCACCGTGCGACTCCACCAACCACAACATGCAAGAACTTCATTTGGTGCCTCCATATGCGACATACAAGACTACGACGTCAAGGAGCATCTCGGATTAGAGTCCCTGCCATAGTCTTCGACTATCCCAGGCACTCGGGGGCTACTGACGAGGGTATGACCCCTCGGTCCTCGATATTTGCCTACCTGGTTCGTGCCAAGGAAGAAGCCCGCTCGAAGGATACACGAAGCCCGCAAGGCCCAACACTTCGACTTGGAGTAGAAGGCAAAAACTACTTGTAAACCCTAACTGGCTGCATATATAAAGCCACCAAGGGCGCCCCCTAGACAAGCGAACACACATAGGCTAGCCACGCCATCTCCTTCCACCTCCACCAGATTGCATATGCGCACCATTGTAACACCTCCATCAAAGCCACCCCATCAATACAAGATCAGACAAGCAGGATGTAGGTCTTTACCCTCCGGGGGGGCGAACCTGGGTAAATTCGTGTGTACCCCCTGTTTCTGTCTGAAGCCGTCGAGTTCGCCGGATCCCACAATGCGCTCCATAGATCGAAAGCCCTCAAGCATGGGCATTGCCGGGGTCGAACCTCGTCACCAGCTTTCCTCTGAAGAGAAGAATCTGCTTTCAGCTGGCTTCACTGAAATAGAAGTGGAAGAAGCTGTCATGCAAATGAAAAAGAACAAAGCCCTTGGCCCTGATGGCTTCCCGGCTGAGTTCTACCAAGTGTTTTGGGACACTATAAAAGATGACATGATGGCCATGTTCTACCAGCTCCAATCTGGAGACCTCCCTCTGTTCAGACTAAACTTTGGCATCATAACCCTCTTGCCCAAGAAAGAAGACGCTAGTCGTATCGAACAGTACAGGCCCATTTGTCTCTTGAACGTGAGCTTTAAAATATTCACTAAGGTAGGAGCAAACCGCATTACTGGGATGGCACAGAAAATCATCAAACCCACCCAAACGGCCTTCATCCCAGGCCGAAATATTCTGGAAGGGGTGGTAGTTTTGCATGAGACCATACATGAACTACATTCTAAAAAGTTAGATGGAGTTCTATTTAAAATTGATTTTGAGAAGGCTTATGATAAGGTCAAATGGCCCTTCCTTCACCAAGTCCTTAGGATGAAAGGTTTTCCTGTCAAAAGGTGTGACTGGATAACCAATTTCACCCAAGGAGGTAGTGTGGGAATCAAAGTTAACAATGACGTTGGGCACTACTTTCAAACGCTCAAAGGGCTGCGTCAAGGCGACCCCCATATCACCTATGCTCTTCAACATCGTTGCGGATATGCTTGCCATCATGATAAATAGAGCCAAAGATGATGGGCAGGTAGGAGGATTAATACCTCACCTTGTAGAAGGAGGGGTTTCGATTCTCCAATACGCGGATGACACGATTCTCTTTTTGGAACACGACATTGACAAAGCAATAAATATGAAACTAATTCTCAGCATATTTGAACAACTCTCCGGCCTTAAGATTAATTTCCATTAGAGTGAACTCTTCTGCTTTGGAGAAGCGAAAGATCACCAAAATGAATATAAAGAAATCTTCGGATGCGCAATAGGTGCACTCCCTTTCAAATATCTCGGCATTCCAATTCATTTCAGAAAGCTTCTTATCAAGGAATGGAAGGTTATCGAGGATAGATTCGAGAAGAAACTAGCTTCTTGGATCGGCAAAATCCTATCATATGGTGATAGACTCATCCTTATCAACTCGGTTCTCACAAGCTTGCCAATGTTTTTACTCTCTTTCTTCCAGATACCCATAGGGGTAAGAAAAAGGTTGGACTTTTATCGCTCTCGCTTCTTTTGGCAATGTGACCAGAACAAAAAGAAATATAGGCTATCAAAATGGAATATGATATGCCGACCAAAAGATCAGGGAGGTCTAGGAATCGAGGTTCTGGAAATCAAAAACAATTGCCTCTTGAGCAAATGGTTGTTCAAAATCATCAATGAAGAAGGGATGTGGCAAGAACTTATATGGAACAAATATCTCAAAACCAAAAATCTTGTCGAAGTTCAAGCAAAGCCTACGGATTCCCCCTTCTGGAAAGGACTTATGAGCCAGAAAGAAACTTTCTTCAAATTTGGATCGTTTCGCGTTGGCAACGGAGAAGGAACCCGTTTCTGGGAGGACTGTTGGCTGGGCGACGGGCCACTAGCGTCCCAATACCCTGGCCTATATGCCATCGTGAACCACAAAAATGCAACGGTGGCAAACACAATCAAGGAGAACGGCTTAAATATCCCGTTTAGGAGAAATTTGGCTAGAGATAAGTGGCTGTCCTGGTTAGACCTTGTGGAGAGGCTAATGGACATACACCTTACCGATGAAAAAGACACTTTCCTGTGGAGACTAACAGATTCTGGTCAGTTTTCGGTGAGATCTCTATATGCAGAATTATTAAACGGAAACACAAAATTTCTTAGGAAATATCTTTGGAAAATTAAAGTGCCACTAAAGATTAGGATCTTCATGTGGTTTTTAAACAGAAAGGAGATTCTGACTAAGGATAACTTGGCCAAAAGAAATTGGAACGGATGCAAAAAAAATGCGCCTTTTGTGATGAGGAAGAGACCATAGAACACCTCTTTCTTAAATGCAAATTCGCTTGCCTGATATGGAGAGTTGTTCACTTCACTTTCAATATGCCGCCTCCTACTAATATAAAAAACATGTTTGAAAATTGGCTAAATGGGATTGACAAATCCGCCAAAGCACGAATAAGAATTGGAGTTTGTGCTTTGGTATGGGCAATGTGAAACTGCCGGAATGATATTATATTTAACAATGCAAAATGTTCCCCTTTTCTGCAGGTTATCAACAGAACTACGCACTGGATCAGCACTTGGGCGCTTCTTCTTCCAGAGGACCAGCGGGGATTTATGGATACTGGATGCACACGACTGATTGCGGTCGTTCAGGCTATCTTCGGCCAGGGTGGTTGGCGACATTCTAATAGGATTGATAATGTTTAGCAAAGTCTTGTACTCCATCTTTAGATGGCTGATCTCAATGGCATCATTAGCTGGTGACTAGTTCTTAGCTCTGGTGTTACTTGAGTCTTGTAAAACTCATGAACTACAGCTGCTGCTCAAATCTTTAATAAAACGGCCGTGTGCATCAATTGATGCAGAGACCGGGGACACCCCATTTCTAAAAAAAAAGAGAGAACAAACCAATGGCCGATGCTCCGTGCGGCTGCGTCGGCCATACGTTGCGAGACAGCACGCTTTGGCAACAAGGCCGGCCATGCGGTAACTTTTTTATGATTTCCTCGGGTCCCTGCGTGTGGCGCCCCGTGTGACACGGCCAATGTCGCCCCAAGGCCGAAGCTTCGAAAGTAAAAAACTATAGTTCATCACTTAAAAAAGCCATAGTTCATCTGCTCCAAATTCCAACCGATGCAATTGTTTACATAAGAGAAAGCCGCTCGTGCGGCAGCCAACTAAATTAAATTAGAGTGGAATCAGGACATAACCTGCGGTTAAGGGGTTGGAATCTAACAGACTTGTCTCTTCCGTGTGTCTTAAACCAGACACTCTGATTAGTTCTGTGTTATATTTTGACAATTCAGACGCCATCACTGTCGGAAGTCGATCGCCTCCAAGGAACAGCAGTAGGAGTGTAGTCCAAGTCGGCTCGTGTATTGTTATTTGCAAAAGGAAAATTAGGGTCAAAGAAGATATCCTGAACAGAAACTGTGAGTTAGTTGGAGGTACGTAGTAGTACCATACGCTGAACCTAAAATTTCTGCGAAGCGGCTCTTCCACGCGTAACCGTGCCCACGGTTAACGGGTACGAGCGTGTCTCCCGTGGGTCCCACCTTCTCTTTCCTTATCTCTTTCCTCTTTCCTATCTTCTTCCTCGCAGCATCTTTCTTTTCTCTCTCTCGTTCTTTCCCCAACGGCCCAACCAAGACCCAGCGCCATGGCCGGTCTTCTCTTTCTCTTCTCGCCGGAGCACCTCTCCCACTTCTCGTCGGAGCTCGGTTACCTCCTCCTCCCACACCTCCTCCTCTCCCCCTTCTCGCCGGAGGTCGAGCCGGAGCCGGCGACGCCCTGGCTCGCCGCGGCGGAGAAGGCGATGGCTCGACGGGTCGCGGCGGAGGCGGCGGAGCGAGCCCGAAAACTTAGGGTTGGGGAGGTGGGGGGTGCGGGCGCCGGCGAGGAGAAACTGCCATGGGGGGGGGGGGTTAGATGGGAGGTCGGGACGGCGGAGGAGCGGCGGCGGTGGCCGGCGTTGGCTGCGGGCGCCGGCGATGGCGTCGGTTTCTTCTTCCTCTCCTTTCCCTTCTCTTCTCTTCCCTCGGTTCTAACATCCGTAATTTTATTGTCGGAAAATCGACCGGGGGGACGGGTGACCGTAAGCTAGCCCCCCCCCCCCCCCAAATTTCTGTGTGGTCTCTAGAACATCGGCATGCATGATCTTCACTTCTTGTGTCGTGTGCCCTACTTGCACGGCAGATGGCACCTTACTAGATGCAGCTCACTCTCTTGCCACGTTACCATCACGCCACTGGTGGAAAAAGGCCCTGTGGTCCCGGTTCGTGCGGGCCATTGGTCCTGGTTGCCGAACCGGGATCAATTACTCGGGACCAATGCCGGTCCCGGTTCTAGCACGAACCGAGACCGATAGGTCTTCACGTGGGCGCGCGCGCAGCGAGGGGGGCGTAGGTCATTGGTCCCGGTTCGTAGCACGAACCGGGATCGTTGATCTCTGCAGGGTTTTGTGTTTTTTTCCATTTATTTATTTGGTGTGTTTTGTATTCAATTTAATGGTACTACATATATATAGCAATAATGAAGGAACCACACTATATATAGGAAAATGAGATGGTATCCCTAGGTGTACGTACTCCCACATTCAATATACCTCATATACAAGGGTATTATACATCTTTATCATTTTTAATATACTTCATTAGTTAATACTAGATACCTCAAAGTGAGTTTTATGAAAAATTTCATTTGAGTCTATATACCTCATATTATTTGAGTATATACTGCATTTATGCACGTAAAAGTGATATATTAAAAAAAGTAAGGGTTCCGATGAAATTTTTTGCATACTACTTATATTGAGGTATATTAGAATAATTAATAAAGTATATTAAAAATGATAAAGAGGTATAATACCCTTGCATATGAGGTATATTGAATATGGGAGTATGTACACCCAGAAGTATATAAGATGAGTCATATATATATATATATATATATATATATATATATATATATAAGAGTCGCGCTATTTGACTCCCTGGGTGCAGAATATTATTCTGCACCCGAGCCAGCCGCGCTGAGCCGCACCGCGTTTCGCGTCCGCACAAGGGAATCCGTCCCGCGCCACACCCGGTATTGCATGTGAGGTAATTTTATGGCATGCATGCATCCAAACCATGTAAGGTAATTTTACGGCATGCATCCAAACCATGCGTAGGGCGAGGGACTCTAGCACACATGCATGTGACATAACTTTTGTCATGTTCTGTGTAAGTGTAACTTTATACTATGGGAGATGGTGCATGCCATGTGAATCTGACTTAAATTCTTAGCACAAACTCATACCACGAGCTATTGCATATGAATTACATCGCACTCTAAAATAAGCTGATTTAATTAGTTGTTCAGAAAAGGGGCGTATTCATATTTGTGCAAACAATATCGTGTTCTATTGTTCTCCAAAGGATTCAATACTAACTGAACTGAGTCAGTTTTTGGAACATAAGAATTCCACAGCAAACGACTTAATTTGCACCGAGTTCCCAAGAATTCCATTCCAGAAGTGGGATTTTAGAGTCAATAGTTACAATTAACTTCCCATTAATCACCACTGATTACTCCTATAGCTTACTAGTACCCCCAGAGAGAACACACCTGACCAACACAATCATGTTAGTGTCTTGTTTCAAGATTTACTTCCTCCAGCTGTCAGTAGAATTTTCTCCGGCGCCTTGTGATAGCCAACTAGTCTCCAGGGAACCAGCGTTGGATAAAACTTGTCCTAGAAGTTGATGTCTGGTAGGACCAGTACAAAGGCGTTACCATAAGAGCCCAGACGCCTCTTCCATTGGTGGCCTGAGGCCATCGGTGGAGACAGGAGCTCCCGTATCGACCACTGCACTGCATCTCCAGCAAGAGTCCGATGAGGACATGCTGTAAGGTGAGCCAGCCTGACAGTTTGATACATGTCATCACAGGGTCAGCTCACTCACACAACTGATAAGCAAATGATCATCTGAAACTTAAAATATCAATTTGAAGTAATTAATGGCAAAACCCCCAAATGAAATATAGTAGCACAACCCGGATTATACTAGAATAGAGCAGAGCCATACTAATGAATATGATAGGAACTAGGATCCTACCAGGTCTAGGGCGTAGGTTATAGGGGTGGAAGGAAGGTTGGCGAGGAGCTGGGCGCGGACGACGGCGCGTCGGCGCCGTGATCGCGCGGAGGAGGAGGACGTTGGAGCTGGAGGAGAGAGGCGGCTAGGGCTGGGAGTTCCGACTCCTGAAGGAGTCGGCAATAATAATGATTTATTGCTTGATTCTCAAAGTCTGCGTACAACTCCTTATATAATAGAAAACTGGGCTAATCCCCTAATTAGGCCCACTAATGGGCTTCTTCCGGCCGTACATTATGCCGGTCATAACATCTCTCCCCGCCTTCTCAAACAGCTCGTCCTCGAGCTGAACATCGGGGAACTGCTGGCTGAAATCGTCGAGCTTCTCCCAAGTCGCTTCCTCCTCTGGCAGGCCGTCCCACTGCACCAAAACATGCCACACGCTGCGACGCTGCTGTGCCCGCAGCACCTTCGCCACCCTCGCGGGAGCTGGCAGCAATCGGCCATCCGAAGTAGGAGGAAGGGCCGGCGTCGCTTCAGGAGGGTCCCCGCGGTAGGCCTTCAGAATAAGTGTAGATGAAATGTTGTTTGCTGAGCCATTAACTAGTATAAGCATCTAAAAAAACCTCAGTATAGGCATATATACTTTTGCATCAGAATGATCAGAAAGTCCAGAGGCATGCAAAATGGTCATTTAATTATCAGAAAGTCCAGAGGCTTGCAATATTATTTCTCTATCCAATCCAAAAGAACTTCTGATGTTAAAAAATGGTCATCTGATGTAAATAAGCTTATGTATCTGAGCACTACTTTTATCGCTTGAACATGAAAAACCACATTTCCTAGGCGGCAAAATCATTAAATTCAAAAATTAACGTATGACGTAATAAACTTACGAGTAGACACAATTTATACAGCACAAACCCAAAAACTACACAAGCTAGTACCTCATCCATACCCCTCAGGCAACGCAAGTGACAATTTCTGGTCCGTATGGTTGAACAATCAAAGACCAATTAACAACATATGTTTGTGTCTACAATGTGCCAAAACAGAGTTTAAATATGCAAGCCCCAGCAGAAATTGGGAGCTTGACAAAAAGGATTTAGTTTCAGTCATAGATTGTCAATGTATGTATTAAACTTTGGGAGCAACTAATAGAGTTTCTATATATATATTTGGTACGAGCCGGTGAAAAAAAGAAAGCTAGAATTTGTAGTTACAGAGTTTCCTTGCAATAAGTAGGTCAGTCCTAGAGGGGACAGAGCAATGGAGGAAAACATAATGGCTGGGTCAAGAGAGGTGGCGAATTCACAAATACATGTAAATCGCTATCAACTCCGCACTAGTTCTAATGCCACCACTATCTCTATATTGCAACAGAGTGGGCATGAGCTATGCGGGAGAAGGATGCAGGCGTCGAGGCAGGTGCTATGGAAGGCATGGCATGGCAGCAACAGAGCTTGGGCACCCCTTCATCCTCCTTGATCCGGAAAGAGCTCGCAGTCCACCACCACCCAACCTTTTTGGCGGGGAGCAAGGTACCAGCGTAGAAAGCTATATAAAGAACTTCGCATGCGACGCATGCGACGTAAGAGACTTAGCAGTTTACATCATCCCCATCGCTTTTCAGGCTCGTCCCGCATCTCGGGAAGCCTCTTCGCAATTGCAAACCACGGTCTAATATAACATGCTACATATGTAAGGAAAACAATCGCGACATAGAATAGCTAGAAACTGACCACATGCCCAGTCCCACGACTCAATGTGCCAACCGCTGGAAAATATGGTATCGTGAGAATTCTTAATGCCAACGTAAATAAGACACAAAAAGACCATCGTTCAAGAGTGTGCTAGAAACCATTGTTCACTACTGAATCTGCGAAACTTTACTTCCGATCTAAAACATCAGTATGTGCTCAATTCTAATCATAACTTAAGAAACATTAGTGACGTTGTAAAATTAATTGCACTTGTGCATATTGTCATAAACATAAGAAGCTATCAGCATGGTTTAAGCTATCGGCATTGTTTGGGACGTGGGAACTCTGTATTGCCAGAAAATTACTGATGCGTAAGAATTGTGCCTGTAGTACAAATAAAATTGCGCACCATAGAGAAAATTGATATAGTCCAGTAGTCAAATATCTCAGAATTAGATATGAACGAAAATGGGTACAAAAAGATCTTTATTACGTAGCAGCTCCTTATAATAGATTCCTTAAAACAGATAATTTTCTTTTCTAATTACGACACCCGTACCAATGTAGTTTTTGGCAATTCACATATTTTTACACAATATTTTCTAGCGTTTTAGTTCTCTGTTGATCGTAAAATGGGGAGGTGTTATATAATGTGTGCCTATGTTCTATTTTGCACTGACTGCCCTTCAGAGAACCAGGACCTATGGAGAGGTACTATGGTGAGAAGTCCATAGAGAAAACAGAATCAAAAGCCATTGATCGAGTTCAGAGAGATGTTTTGGTGCATCCATAACAACAACAAATAAGATAAGTGGTACGTCTCTCTGAACTCAGACAGATTGGGAGCACAGATATAGCAAGCAATGTGAGAATGCACAGCGAGACAATCGAAAGTGCCGGCAGCAGACACGTACAGACAATGACAGGATCAACCACGAGCATACCTTGAGGTCAAATCGCCACCAGCGTGCTCCACCGGTCCACCCACGCTGTCATCCGCAGCTGCACTCGACGCAGCCTGCCGTAATTCCAGTCTGGAGTCACCCGCCTCTCGCCTCAAGCGGTCGGGATTGCAAACTAAACCGCTGCACACCACGTTCGTGATTAATCCGAAGCATAAACGGGGGAACAGAAACATAAAATCGATAGGTGAGGAGAGAGGGACAGGGCTCACCCAAAGGGATCCTCTCCTCGCCTGCGTGGGTGTCAGTGACGAAGCCCATGGCCTGGAGCTTGGTAAGGTCCCTCGCCGCCGCCTCCATCGCCTTCCGCGGCGCCGACTCGTAGTACGTGAGGTACGCCTCGCCGGCGAATCCTCCGCCTCCGCGGCTGACGCAGGAGACCCTGGCATCAGCCTCGTCCACTCCCTCGGGTACATCCGCGACGGGGATCGTCGAAGCTCTACGGTGAGCTCCATGGCGCGTTACGCCGAGATCCCTTTCTCCGGCTCTAGAAACCGTCTGCGCGTTGACCCATGGGGAAAAAATTGCATCTCAGCGTAGTGGGGTTAGCTCCTAAATCCACGAAACCGTCGATAAAAAAAAGAAAAAATACAAACTGGGCGGTGGGAGTCTGGTTAGGTCGCACCAGCTTCGGAAACTACGTGCGGTCTGGCTCGACCAAACGACCCGGGTGCGGAATAACTTATTCTGCACCCAGTGGGTCTAATAGAGTTTCTATATATATATATATATATATATATATATATATTACACATCATGGTCACGAACATATTATTCACCGTCTCATCCGTCGTGTTTGGTCGAAACATATTACAAACGGTAACTCACATAAATTTAATTTTACATCTTCTTTTTTACACTTCACCCTTCTAAATGAACCGGGTAATAGTATTCTCCTTTCGGATCTATGACATGTTCTAATAAGAATTTGGTAATTTCCTCTTGAATTGCTTGCACGCGTTCTTGTGGTAAAATTCCGTCCCGCATCCGTTTGATCTAATTTAAAGAAGGGGATCAATATATAGGAATGAAACTAAACACAGTTGATGGTAATAAAATAAAGTTGTGATTAATATTTATCGTACTTCAAGTTTTTTGAAGTTTCGGTCTGCGCCCTTCTCTTTGGTCGTCTGGCGAATGAACTCGCAGACATAGTATCCACATAAGTTATTCCCAGCTTCCTGCCTCAAGCACTTTACGAGAATGGAGTTCAATCAAAATAATAATCAAGCATGATAATGGTATTGAAACTAGAATCAAAGAGATGCGCGGATCTAGCAAGTAGTACTTCCATTCAATGGTTGAAATGTAAGCTCTGGCTTCCAAACACCCCTAGTGTTGGTGGTGAACCATTTCCAAGCCTTCTGGAGGCATTCCTGCATGTTCGCCCAGTTTCCTAAAGGTGTGCGTTTTGAGTCTATGACTTTGACTACTCCTTCGTCAATATTAATGATTAACAGAATAAAGTGGAAGCTGCACTGACATAACGAGTCAATTATACGCTTAACATCGAGTAAGCAAAAATAGAGTGTGTACAAGACAGTAACACTCACTCGAAGTTCTAAGGAAATAGTATTTCCCTTCTATTGCTGAAATACTTCAACGATTGTACCAATTTATCCTCTGTCTCTCTGGGTTTTTTTTAGAGTATCTTCATGAACGAAATTGCAGTCAACGAACCCAAGGTCATAGATTCCTCCTTTGTTGCATTCAAGAATCTTTATTCTGTATATATAATTAGTATAATGATATGTAAGATTATACAAGCAACGAATGAGCTGAGCTAGAAAGACTTAATAATACTTACAGACAATAGGCACTGACGATAGTTTTGTCGAGGGCGTCTTGTTGGTAAAACTGAAATAATTCTAGAAATTCAATCAGTAAGAAGCCATCTCCATAACCGTAATGGTGGTGTTTGTATCCAGCATAGATCCAGTTTGTGGATTCAGCACAGGCTTGTATGTACCACTTATGCAATCTCCGCATTTTTGTTGGTAGATTTTTGAATAACTCGGGTTTGACGAGAGGAGCCCCATACCGGTATATGTACGCTATTTGCTGGTATCCCTCGAACTCATCCAGATGGCTCATGTACTCAGCAATAGACAGTCCATATAACTTGGCGTTTTCTCCGTAGAGTTGAATAAACTCTGGATCAATGTTCGGATCATGCCGTTCCTGAGCTCTCCACTCATTGGTATCGTACACTTTGAGCGGTTCGATCGATTGATTTTTTTGTTGTCCGAGCTGGGCAACTTCTTTCCCAACTCTCCGCTCTTTTGCCTCAGCCGACTTGGTAATAGAGCGATTTTATTCCACAAGTATAGGGGATCGTGTGTAGCCTTTTCGATAAGTAAGAGTGTCAAACCCAACGAGGAGCTAAAGGTAGGATAAATATTCTCTCAAGGTCTATCAACCGCTGATACAACTCTACGCACACTAAACGTTTGAATCATCTAGGAAATAAAACTAGAGCAACAATACGGGTATGAGAGATAGCTTTGCAAGATAATAAATACAAAAAAGTAATTGTTAGTGCTGCAGCAATAAAATATACTAAGTAACCATAAACTAACAGTAGCATGAGTGTGAAAAAGTGGTGGTAATAGTGGTGGCTTTGTCTAAGTTCAATTAGTGAATAAATCAGGCTCATTGGCTTCGATGCAGTTTTCTATGTGCGAGAGGCTAAATATACATGCACTTCACTACTTACAATTACAAGTACTATATGATTGGATTGTTAGCAAGCGTCCGCAAATACTAACAATGCATTAAGGTTCCCCCAACCATAACATTAAGTTAATGGTCCTCTTACTCCCATACGTGCAACGTTCCGGTTTGCGTCCTCAGGTTTCTGTCACTCCGACAGAACTACCCCCTTCATTTCGCACATACTACTAACCCTAAGATGTTTAATCCATGCGCGTATAAATATAATGGACACCGAAGGATAGTACCATATCAACATATAACTCTAATGAACCAAAGACATTCAACAAATCAATCTAAGAACAAATAAACTATGCAAACATGACATAGATCATAGGATAAATATTATGGCATCAAACACCATGTTTACATAGGACGGTACAGAGGTGTGTGGGAGGATGAACCACTGTATAATAGGAGGGGTTGGTGACGGAGATAGCGGTGACGATGGCGGAGATGAGCAGCGAGGGGCGTGGACGGCGACGGCGGCGCCGGCGCCGGCGGCGGCGCGGGGGACTCCCCTGCCGCCGGCATCATGGGGGAGCGCCGCCCCTTAGCCCTCTTCCTTCATGGCTTCATGGGAGCCCTCCCCCATGGAGATGGGATCCATAGGGGAGGCGAAAACGTGGCTCTGGTGGCTGCAAATTCGTGGGTGGAGGTGTCTCCCACGAGCTAGGGTTCCCCCCTTTATATAGTCTCTCGGATTCCCGTCTCCCCAACTTGGGCCGCAATAGAGCGGGCTTATCTCAGCCGTCCGGACTCGGAATTAGGTGAATTTTATGTCCAGAATGTTCGCCGTGAAATTCCCTACAACTTTGTAATTGAAGAGTTTTCCGTTTGACACCATCGTCGACCCGTAATGTGACCATATTCGAAAAGAGTTCTGGCACAGATTTCTGGAAAGTCCCAATTGGACTCCAATAAGGTTTCCACTTGTATTCTTGGTAATTTCTACACATCAAAGTGTAAAACAAGAATAATGTGCACTTTTTCAACTATTAGTAGGTTAGTCCAAATAAATCATAAAAGTGCCACAAAGTGTAGACAAAACATATAGCAATTGGTGTAAAACAAGCATGGAGCATCAAAAATTATAGATACGTTTGCAACGTATCAACATCCCCAAGCTTAACTCATGCTCGTCCTCGAGTAGGTTAGTGATAACAAAAGAATAATTTTTGAGGTGACATGCACCATCACAATCTTGATCATCTAAGTAAAGCATTGAGTGCTGGGATCAAAGAACTTAAAACATGGGCATAAGAGACATAATCTTGACAATAAAAACTTAGCAACCATGTTATAACATGAAAAGAAACATAAACGAAAGATCATGAATAATGAAACAATGAAAGTCAAACGTGTGTTCAAATTATATGGAAAAACATAATAAGTAGTTTTCAGCTTGTCCTTCATGGAATAGCAAAACATAAATGCATAGGACACCTTCAAGTTTAAAAGGGCGACTAGATACAAATAATTTAAGAACAAGTGAAACCATAATCATGAATCAATCAATGATAAACTTTGGGACTATGCACATTATACTCAGAATGGCAACTATGCTCTCTTAGACGGTGCATAAAGGTAGAAGGTGGAGACTCAACATAAAAGTAAAAGAAAGACTCTTCACAGAGGGAAGTAGTGATTGAACATGTGCTAGAGCTTTTCATTTGTAAAACAGAGAGATAAAAATTGGGTTTTGAGAGGTGGTTGTTTTTGTCAACGACTAGCAATGGGTTCTTACTATCTTCCATACAAAAATGAAGCAAGTTTTTGAGAGAGAGATTGGCACTTTAGTGCTCTTTTATAAAGCTTGGCACTCCTCCCCACTTTTTTTCCTTTCACAAACCATGGCTAACCGATTCCATCGGGTGCCCACCAACATTCACATACCATGGAGGAGTGCCTTTTTTTCTTTTTCTTTTTCTTTTTGGAATTTAGCAATATGGAAGATAGCAAATCCGACCACTACGTCCCCATGAGCTGAAAACAGTGTCACAAAACGAGAAGTGTTTTGAAGGTTTTTTGAAAGGTAGCACATGAAAATTTACTTGGAATGGCTTGCAAATACCATGCATAGGAATTTATAGTGGACATATTGGAATAACTTGGTTTTTGGGAGTTGGATGCACGAGTAGAGCTCATACTCAGTACAAAGTGAGGGCTAGCAAAAGACTGGGAGCGACAACCTAAGAGAGCAATAACGGCCATAATCATGCATAGCGACAAAACATCATTAAGAGAAGCATAAAATGGCATCACAAGTCAAAAACTAAATAATCATAGAGGCTAATGGCGACTTTGTAAGAGTCAACATGTTGTAAGCATGCGCCAAGTCAACCCAAATAAAGCATCAAAGGAGAAAACCAAATAAATGCTTCCACATAATAAAAACAATGCATGATTTTTTTAAAGACTCATTAAGCAATCTCAGTCATTTGAGACAAGTCATGCTACAGCAAAAATCACGAAGCATACTATCAAAACGACATCAAGCATGGCATGCAAAAGTCTAAGCCATAGTCTAAACAAGCTCCTTTTTGTACCACTTTTTGCATGAAACGTTTTCTCTTTTCCAACACCATTCAAACCTTTTTGAAACAACTCTTTTGATGAATACCAACATAGACCAGAGGTCCAAATACACCTTGATGCAAAGATATAACAAGATCTGAACAAAAATCAAGGTGAAAAACGAAAGCTAAACGCAGTTCTAGAAAAAGAGAACACTCGTTGAATGATAAAAGTGAAAACTAGAGTGTTCTTGGCAAATGAAAACGAGTACATCTCCTCCAAAAGAAAGTTGTTGGGGTCCAATCATTTATTGCAGCAAACAATACAAAAGAAAACTGAAAGCTAAAGTAAAGACGCTCCAAGAAAAACGCATAGTGCATGAAGCAATAAAAATATAGTGTTTTGAAAGGTGACCTGATTTTTGCCGATGAAGAAGGGGTGCCTCGGGGGCATCCCCAAGCTTTGACACTTGTACCTCTTGGATATTTCTTGGGGTAACATGGGCATCCCCAAGCTTGAGCTTTTGTCCATTCTTCATCTCATCTCATCATTCTCCAATCCCTACACTTGAAAACTTCCTTCATACAAAACTTCACACAATTCTATTAGCAACATTAGTGTTAGCAAAATAATAAATCAACCCTTTTGGTTCAGTTTCAAACTCAAGCACACCACATATTAAAGCATATACTACTGTAGCAACTTCCTCAAATGTTCCCGGATCAAAAAAGCAAAAAAAGAAAGCGATCGAGAGGCAAACACAAATAGTGGCAGAAATCTGTCAAAACATAACAGCTGACAAAGATTGATTTTTTTGAGGGTTTTCTGTTGCTCAAATCGAAAAGTGCAAAACTAATGAAAGTTTGGATATAACCTGGGACATATGCACAAGAAATCGCAAGTCAAAAAGTTATTCTGAGAATTTTCACGAATTTTTACGGTGTAGCACCAAAATCTGTTTTAGGACAGCAACTTCCCCAAATCTTACCTCTCTCAAATTAGAGGTTCTTCTTGGCACAACAACGATATAAAAAGGATAAGGAGCGGTCATTACGGTAGTAATAACTTCCAAGACTCAAATAAAAGAAAAAGTACTGAAAAAAAACATTAGATTATCTCCCAAGAGTGCTTTTCTTTAACGCCTTTCAGCTAGGCACAAAATAGAGAACCAAATAAAAAAGCAAAATAAAAGAATCTATTTTGTTGTTTTCAAATTATAAGTGAAAGTAAAAAAAAAGCAATAAGAACAAAATAAAGAGCCTAATAAAACTAAAGAAGATAAAACCAAGACATATAAAAGCAACTATAATACAAGTTAGCACAATACATATCATGTGGATGAGTAATATAGAGTATGAAGAAGACAACCTCATGTTAGTTTATGAATAGGCGGATGACTCGGGCATCCCCAAGCTTAGATTATTGTATCTTCTTAAATATATTCTTGGAATGCACCTAAACATCCCCAAGCTTGAGATCTTGCATCTTATTGTTCATCTCATATCACCATATTGATTAGAACTTATAAGCTACATCCACATAAAACTTCACAAAACTCGTTAGTAGGGTTAGTACTCATTAAATAAAATCCGCTAATTTTCAAGAATTGACAAGTTTCATAATCTATACTCAACATTAGCCACTATATATACTAAGGTATTCATAATTTTCCTTGTCCGTCGAAAAACTAATGAACTAATAACACCAAGTACAATATTGAATAAACTAAGAAATCTGTCAAAACTGAACAGTCTGTAAAGATAACACTCAACGAGATAGTTAGGTAGCTAAAATCATAAAACTCAAAAATAATGATAGAAAGATCATAATCTCAGGTTTATGCACAAAAAATTTCAGATCAAAAAACTATTCTGAGATTTTTCACGATTTTTTATAGTGAAGCATAGAAATCTGTCTAAACAGAACAATCGGTGAAAATCGAATTTTTTGAGACAGCTAGGTAACTCAAATCAGAAAAAGTTAGTCTAATGAAAGAAATATAACAAGCATTACTTTGCACTCAAGAAATTTTAGGTCAATATCACGTTCTTGTGATTTTAAACATTTTATACGGTGAAGCACAAAAAATCTGTTTTTGGATAGCAAAGCAAAACTATCAACTTCCAAGTAACTAGGAACTATAATTATCACTTTACTTTTATGGTACAAAGGAAAATGTACAATATATACAATATACATATTATGTACAAGTTTTTAACTGAAAAACTTCTATGAAAAGATTTGTTTTGGTTTCATAGGCATGAACACAAGTGTTCAAGGTCGACCCCCACTTAACCATTACTCATCTTTCCAATCACTTTCCTTTTTGAAAACGCTTTTTAGGTAACAAGTACACCTAATTTTTTTTTGTAATTCGCATTCCCTATACGTACTAAGATAGAAGAACAACTTAAAACTGGAAGTAAAAACTATTTAGAGATAAAGCAAACAAGTGCACACAAGAATATTCAGCCACACGCTTTTGCTCCCCGGCAACGGCGCCAGAAAAGATCTTGATATCCTACAAGTATAGGGGATCGTGTGTAGCCTTTTCGATATGTAAGAGTGTCGAACCCAACGAGGAGCTAAAGGTAGGATAAATATTCTCTCAAGGTCTATCAACCGCTGATACAACTCTACGCACACTAAACGTTTGCATCATCTAGGAAATAAAACTAGAGCAACAATACGGGTATGAGAGATAGCTTTGCAAGATAATAAATACAAGAAAGTAATTGTTAGTGCTGCAGCAATAAAATATACTAAGTAACCATAAAGTAACAGTACCATGAGTGTGGAAAAGTGGTGGTAATAGTGGTGGCTTTGTCTAAGTTCAATTAGTGAATAAATCGGGCTCATTGTCTTTGATGCAGTTTTCTATGTGGGAGAGGCTAAATATACATGCACTTTACTACTTGGAATTATAAGTACTATATGATTAGATTGTTAGCAAGCATCCGCAAATACTAACAATGCATTAAGGTTTCCCCAACCATAGCCTTAAGTTAATGGTCCTCTTACTCCCATACGTGCAACGTTCCGGTTCGCGTCCTCAGGTTTCTGTCACTCCGGCAGAACTATCCTCTTCCTTTTGCACATACTACTAACCCTAAGATGTTTAATCCATGTGCGCATAAATATAATGGACACCAAAGGACAGTACCATATCAACATACAACTCTAATGAATCAAAGACATTCAACAAATAAATCTAAGAACAAATAAACTATGCAAACATGACATAGATCATAGGATAAATATTATAGCATCAAACACCATGTTTACATAGAACGGTACAGAGGTGTGTGGGAGGATGAACCACTGTATAATAGGAGGAGTTGGTGACGGAGATAGCGGTGACGAGCAGCAAGGGGCACGGACGGCGACGGCGGCGCGGGGGACTCCCCCGCCGCCGGCATCATGGGGGAGTGCCGCCCCTTAGCCCCCTTCCTTCATGGCTTCATGGGAGCCCTCCCCTATGGAGATGGGATCCATGGGGGAGGCGAAAACGTGCCTCTCGTGGCTGCAAATTCGTGGGTGGAGGTGTCTTCCACGAGCTAGGGTTCCCCCTTTATATAGTCTCTCGGATTCCCATCTCCCCATCTTGGGTCGCAATGGAGCGGGCTTATCTCAGCCGTCCGGACTCAGAATCAGGTGAATTTTATGTCCAGAACGTTCGCCGTGAAATTCCCTACAACTTTGTAATTGTAGAGTTTTCCGTTTGACGCCGTCTTCGACCCGTAACGTGACCATCTTCGAAAAGAGTTCTGGCACAGATTTTTGGAAAGTCCCAATTTGACTCCAACAAGGTTTTCACTTGTATTCTTGGTAATTACTACACATCAAAGTGTAAAACAAGAACATTGTGCACTTTTTCAACTATTAGTAGGTTAGTCCAAATAAATCATAAAAGTGCCATAAAGTGTAGACAAAACATATAGCAATTGGTATAAAACAAGCATGGAGCATCAAAAATTATAGATACGTTTGCAACGTATCAGTTGGTGAAGCTAAATCTTAAGCGCGGCTGCTTTGGCTTTATCTTCTACGGTGACTGGGAAGATCAATGGCTCCATCGGCTTTGGCTTGTTCTTGTTAGTCATGTCAGTCTTCCACTTTTCATAATGGGCATCTGCGGCCGCAACAATTTCCTCATCTTTCTTCTCGCAAGGAAGCTTCTTCATATTCTGATGAGGTACTCTTGGGAGGGGCGATACTTACGTTTCGGTGATCGGAACGTGCTCTTGCTGCTGCTGGTGGTGCTGCCCCTTTTAGTATACTTCTGCTTTAGTCTCTGAGGCTCAGGGGACGGAGATGGCTGAAGCGGCGGCGAAGATGGCTGAGGCGGCGGTGGAGACGGCTGCGCTGAGTGGTGAGGCGGTGAAGGCGACGGTTGTGCTGGAGAATGGTGAGGTGGCGGCGAAGGTGGATTGCTGCTCTGAGGAGTGGGTGGCCTTGGCGGCACATAATTTGGAAGCACGATGTGCTCCTTTGACCATACAACAGTCCCCCCTTTGGCTTCTCCTAGTTCAGTCAGGTCCCTATCTTCCCCTGCAGGGTGGTCCAGCTTCAGCTCCTCAAAATCTTGCTTCACATCATCCACCGTGACGACAGCGTACCCTTTTGGAACTGGTCTGCAATGCCAAGTTGCGTTAGGCGCAATTGGTACGGCCATGCCGACCGCCGCCGTCACCCTTAAGTTCATAACTTGCACCTTTAGCTCACAAGCTGTGCTCTCCGTGATATCATCCACTTGGTAGCGTTTAGGAGGAGCCATCATCAGTGCATCATCATCACCATCCTGGAGCTGGGTGGAAGCGACGCTGCTTTTCTTATCCGATTGGGTGCCGATACCATCGAATGCAGCTTCTACCATGTGCCACTGAGATTGGCCGCTAATACCTTGCTGGCTAAGTCTGTAGAGTTGATCCTGCTGCCGCTTTAATGCTTCTTCTACATTACGCAGCCGGTCTGCAGCTGCCGCTTTCTCAGCTGCCTCCCTTTTCTTTCTCCTCTGATGACTTTTATCGGGATATCTCTTCATTTCTGCGGGGAAGGCAACATTCCACGGCTTGGAGCCTGGTGTGCCTCGTGCTCGTCCGGTGTGTTCATCATTTTTAAGGGCGCGTGTGAGCTCGTCGTTCTCTCTATCGGGAATGAACTGTCCCGCTTCAACATCTTGTACTGCACTTCTAATATCTTCGATGGGCAGTAGGGGATGATCTTTGTGTTTCTGGGTAAATATTGCCCTTCCTTCTTCGTCCAATGTGCCCCCATGGCCGTAAAACCAGTTTCTCGCCCGTGGTGTCCATGTTGTGGGCTCTGGTCTGATCCCGGCAGCAATATACTTGACCTCAAGTGCATCCCACTTAGGCATGCAACCAGCGTAGCCAGCAGACCCCATATTATGGTGGTACACTTTCTTAGCAGCGTTCTCCTTATTTATTCTCGACCTTTCCAAAGCTTTCTCCGATATCTTGTACTTCACAAAATCAGCCCACTGGTGTCTTACAAAATCAGCCCACTGGTGTCTTGATTGAAATCCGGAGTCTTGTCTAATTTGACAAACTTAAGGTACAGTTTCTTCTTCTAGTTCTTGAATGCCTCGACCATCTTGATGAGAGCAAACTTCTTGACTCTTTGCATGAGCTCCTCATTTGCTCTCTCTCCTCCTCATCTGGATTCACATCTGGTCTCGGCAGGAGGAAATTAATCATGAGCCTATCAAAAAGCTTATCTTTGGCAACGTCGCCGACATACGGGACTCCACCGCTGCTTGGCCGATTCCATTCTTGAACGGTGATCGGGATGTAGTCCCTGACAAGAACTCCGCATTGCTTGACAAATTTTTTACGACATCGTCAGGAGCTGTCGGTTCGCCGTCTACACCGACCACTTCAATCCTATACCTCACAGTGTTATCCAACTTTTTTGTTGGGCCTCGTTTCATTCTTACGGAAGAAGTGCTCGATCCGGAGGGCTAAAAGAAGAAAGAGTGTTAATATATGCATGTATATATATAGACAATCAGGCATTACAAAAATACATATATACACCTCACCGGAGTTTCCGAGATTTAAGGTTCAGCTGGAGCCGTCGTCTTCTCCCTCGTCGGCTTCTCCCTTATCGGCTTCTCCCTCACCGGCTTCTCCCCCGTCCCAGGCTTCGGCTTCTACCTCACCGGAGCCCTCTCCTCGGTTGAGAGATTCATCTCCCTCACTGGAATCATTTAGAAACATCCTGGTGACATCGATATCTTCATTTTCTTGGATCATTCCTTGGAGGAAGTATTCATCATCTTGAGTTGTGCCATGTGCTGAATCCATAGTATCTGCAAATTAAGAATTGCAAGTTATTATAATGCAAATAATCAAATGCAAATAAGCATATGCAAATAATCCATAATTATTGCGGGATATGTGTCGATATGGGGTGGAGGAAGAAGGGGGATATCGATATGTCGATATGTGTCGATATGAGGTGGAGGAAGAGGGAGGATATGTGTCGATATGGGGTGGAGGAAGAGGAGAGATATGTGTCGATATGTGGCGTCATCCTCGACTCAAGGCAGGGCGAGGAGCTCGGTGAATCCTATACTACACTAGTAGAAAAATGGGCATCGGTCTAAGCCTTTAGTACCAGTTCCCGTATGAACCGGTACTAAAGGGTGCATTAGTACCGGTTCACTTGCCCAGCCGGCCGAGCAACATCAATACCGGTTCGTTGAGGGCCTTTTGTACTGGTTCATATTACGAACCGGTACGAAAGGGTTTTAGTGGGGCCAGAGCTGAACCTTTAGTACCGGTTCATCTGAAGAACCGGTACTAAAGGGCCCCTGCCCTATTTCTTCAGCCCGATCCCTGCATCTCATTTTCCCTTCTCCTTCTCCTCTCACATTTCCAAATATTTTGCACCTCTCACACTCCAACAAATCTCCATTTCTCTCCACCATTTTATCAAGATTGACGGCACCCATCTATCTAAGGGTTAGCAATATCATCCTTTCTTCCGGCGTTCCTAATTTAGCTCATTTCTTTGCTAGTTGATACGTCTCCAACGTATCCATAATTTTTGATGCTCCATGCTTGTTTTTACACCATTTGCCTTGTGTTTCGTTACACTTCGTGGCACTTTTATGCATTTTCCGGAACTAACCTACTAACAAGTTGCCACAGTGCCAGTTCCCTGTTTTCTGCTGTTTTTGTGTTTCAGAGTGATACACAGGAAATATTCTCGGAATTGGACGAAACAAAAGCCAGAAGTCTTATTTTTCCCGGGAGCATCCAGACATCCGAAGAGAGGAAGGAGAGGGGCCACAGGCCTCCCTCACACAGGGCTGGCGCGGCCCAGGCCCTGGCCGCGCCGCCCCTGTGTGAGGAGGCCCTGGCAGCCCTCTGACATCGCCCCTTCGCCTATATAAAGCCTCGGGACGGAAAACCCTAGAGAGTCGGCAATTTTCCAGAAAGAGTTCCGCAGCTCCGCCGCCATCGTCGACGAATTTCGGGGGACAGAAGTCTCTGTTCCGGCACCCTGCCGAGACGGGGAAGTGCCCCCGGAGCCATCTCCATCGGTCTCCATCGCCGTCTCCGCCGTCTCCATCAACCTCACCGCCATCTCCATCAACCTTGCTGTCTCCTATGATGAGGAGGGAGTAGTTCATCCCCGGGGCTAAGGGCTCTACCGGTAGCTATGTGGTTCACCTATCTCTCCCATGATGTGATCTTTATGTGATCGTGAGCTTTGTATCATGTTGAACAAGTACATGTTATTATTCAGATATTTTGTGTACTCTAGTGATATTATTAAAGTAATCTATTCCTCCTGCTGTGGTGTAACGGTGACAGTGCGTGCATCATGGTGGTACTTGGTTTAGGCTATGATTGTGATCTCTTGTGGATTATGAGAATAATTATTGCTATGATAGTTTGAGTGGTCTATTCCTCCTTTCATGGTGTAATGTTGACAGTGTGTGCACCGTGTTAGTACTTGGTTTAAGTTGCAATGATTTCTATCTTGAGTTGTGATCTGATTTGGGTATCGCTATGAGTGGTGTTTATCAAGTACTTGATGAACTTTAAGGGGTGCTTCTGTAGCCACTATGCAATGATTAGTGTTATTCAATAGGAGAGTAATTCAGAGTACCTTAGCAAAGAGAAGTTATTTGTTCAGTCATGTTATATTGTTGGGAGTGTGTCCACTAGTGAAAGTATGATCCCTAGGCCTTGTTTCCAAGCTTTGCATACCGTTTACTTGCTATTTTATTAATTGTTTGCTCGCAGCGATTTTTATTCCATATTGCATTTACTATTTATAATCATCTATACCACTTGTATTTCACTATCTCTTCGCCGAACTAGTGCACCTATACATCTGACAAGTGTATTGGGTGTGTTGGGGACACAAGAGACTTTCTGTATCGTAATTGCAGGGTTGTTTGAGAGGGATAGCTTTGACCTCTAACCTCCCTGAGTTCGATAAACCTTGGGTGATCCACTTAAGGGAAACTTGCTGCTGTTCTACAAACCTCTGCACTTGGAGGCCCAACAAGTGTCTACAAGAATAGAAGTGCGTAGACATCAAGCTCTTTTCTGGCGCCGTTGCCGGGGAGGTAACGTAAAAGGTACTCACATCCTTTGGCTACTAAGTCTTTTAGTTGCTAGTGAGTGCTCGGAGTTATTTCCTTTAGATTCTGCAATTACATCTTTTTGTTTCTTGTTTTTATTTTCACTAGTTAGGCTTAATGGAAAACAAAGAGTTCTGTAGTCTTTTTCCTAAGTTTAGATATGAAGTGTTTGAAGAGAAAATTGAAAAACCTTTGGAGCTTAATTTGCATGCTAATAGTGTTGTTAGTATGAATGTTTCGAAAACTGTTATTACTAATGCTATAGAAAAGTCTAAGCTTGGGGAAGCTGGTTTTGTTAAGCATGATATTTTTAGTTCCCCAGCTTTAGTGGAGAAAGTTTGCTCTGATGATATTTTATCTCCCATATGTGATGTTCCTTCTTATGATGATATGTTTGAAGAATATGCTTTGCGAAATAGTTGTTCGCTAGCTTGTGATGATACTAAAACTCTAGTTTATGATGGCTATGATGATGAGTATAATATTTTCAGTTCACCTACTATTGAGGATAAAATTACTTATGATTACAATATGCCTCCTATTTATGATGATTATGGTGATGAGAATAATTATTCTGCTGAATCTGCTCCTACTACTATTGTTCCTGTGGTGAGTATTAATTCTTTTATGCAAGTGGCTCATGATAGGGATGTTTTATGTGATAGTTATATTGTTAGTTCTATTCATGATGCTACTGAAAGTTATTATGAGAGAGGGAAACATGGTTTGATGGATCTCAACAATATTAAGTTTCTCCTCTTTATGTTACAAATCTTGAAGTGGCACTTGTTTTATCTATCCATGCTTGCTACTATGTGCCTCGTTGATTTATTTTCTTACAAGATTCCTATGCATAGGAAGTGGTTCAGATATAAATGTCTTTCACATTTGCTTTTTGATGCTCTCTATTGCTTTAAGTTCCTATATGGCGCCTTTGCCTCAAGCTCTTATATGGCGCCCACATGAGCATCTTTGCAAATTACTGCGCCTAGCTCAAAGGCGTTAAAGAAAAGCACTCTTGGGAGATAACCCATTATTTTATTCTCAGTACTTTTTATTTTATTTGAGTCTTGGAAGTTATTACTACTGTAATAACCGCTCTTTATCCTTTTTATTTTGTTGTTGTTCCAAGGGAAGCCTCTAATTTGAGTGAGGTAAAGATTTGGGGATGTTGCTGTCCTGAAACAGTTTTCGGTGCTGCACCGTAAAAATTCGTATAAATTCTCTGTATATCTTTTGGACCTGCGATTTCTTGTGCATATGCCCCAGGTTATATCCAAACTTTCATTAGTTGAACACTTTTTGATTTGAGCAACAGAAAATCCCTCAAAAATTAGACCTTTGTCAGCTGTTCAGTTTTGACAGATTTCTGCCAATATTTGTGTTTGCCACTTTATCGCTTTCTTTTGAGTTCTTTTGATCATGGAACTTTTAGGGAAGTTGCTACAGTAGTATGTGCTATATATCTGGTGGTTTTAGGTTGAAACCTGAAGCAAAAAGAGGTTGATTATATTTTATGCTTACACTAATGTTGCTAATAGAATTGTGTTTAGTTTTGTATGAAAGAAGTTTTCAAGTGTAGGGATTGGAGAATGATGAGATGAGTTGAAGAATGGACAAAAGCTCAAGCTTGGGGATGCACATGCATCACCCCAAGAAATATCCAAGAAGTACAAGCGTCAAAGCTTGGGGATGCCCACGAGGCACCCCTTCTTCATCGGCAAAAATTAGGTCACCTTTCAAAACACTATATTTTTATTACTTCATGCACTATGTGTTTTTCTTGGAGCGTTAGTTGTTTTTGTTTTCAGTATTAGCTTAGTTTTGTTTGCTGCAATAAATGGTTAGATCACATCATGTTTCTTTTGGAGGAGATGAACTTGTTTTCATTTGCTAAGAACACTCAGTTTTTCACTCTTATCGTTCACCGAGTGTTCTTCTTTTTCTGCTACTGCTTTTGGTTTTTGTTTTCGCCTTGATTTGCGTTCAGACCTTGTCATACCTTTTCATCAAGGTGTATTTTTGCCTCTGATCTTTATTGGTTTTCATCAAAAGAGGTGTCTTAAAAAATTTCAAATGGTGTTGGAAAAGAGAAAAAGCTTTGTGTAAAACAGTGGTACAAGAAGGAGCTTGTGTAGACTGCGGCTTAGGCTTTTTCATGTCATGCTTGATGTCTTTTTGATAGTATGCTTAGTGGTTTTGCTGTAGCATGACTTGTCTCAAATAACTGAGATTGCTTAATGAGCCTTTGAAAAAATCATGCGTTGTTTTTATTGTATGGAAGCATTATTTTGGTTTTCTCCTTGATGCTTTATTTGGGTTGACTTGGCGCATGCTCACACATGTTAGACTCTTACAAAGTCGCCAATAGCCTTCATGATCATTTAGTTTTTGACTTTTGATGCCATCGTATGCTTCTTTTAATGTCGCTTTGTCGCTTTGCATGATTATGGCCATTATTGCTCTCTTAGTTGGTCGCTCCCAGTCTTTTGCTAGCCCTCATTTTGTACTGAGTATGAGCTCTACTCGTGCATCCAACTCCCAAAAACCAAGTTTGCCATTGTGTCCACTATAAATTCCTATGCATGGTATTTGTAAGCCATTCCAAAGTAAAATTTCCATGTGCTACCTTTCAAAACCTTCAAAATACTTCTCGTTTTGTGACACTGTTTTCAGCTCATGGGGACGTAGTGGTCGGATTTGCTATCTTCCATATTGCTTATTCCAAAAAGAAAAAAAAAAGAGAAAAAAGAAGAAAAAGGGCACTCCTCCAAGGAATGTGAATGTTGGTGGGCACCCGATGGAATCGGTTAGCCATGGTTTGAGAAAGGAAAAAGGTGGGGAGGAGTGCCAAGTTTATAAAAAGAGCACAAAAGTGCCAATCTCTCTCTCTCTCAAAAACTTGCTTCATTTTTGTATGGAAGATAGTAAGAACCCCATTGCCAGTCGTTGACAAAGACAACCACCTCTCAAAACCAATTTTTATCTCTCTGTTTTACAAACGAAAAGCTCTAGCACATGTTTAATCACTGCTTCCCTCTGCGAAGGGCCATTCTTTTACTTTTATGTTGACCCTCCACCTTCTATCTTTATGCACCGTTAAGAGAGCATAGTTGTCATTCTGAGTATAATGTGCATTGTCCCAAAGTTTTCATTGATTGATTCATGATCATGGTTTCACTTGTTCTCAAATTATTTGTATCTAGTCGCCCTCTTAAACTTGAAGGTGTCCTATGCATTTATGTTTTGCTCTCTATTAAGGACAAGCTGAAAACCATTTGTATGTTTTTCCTTATGATTTGAACACACATTTGACTTTCATTGTTTCATTTTCATGATCTTTTGTTTGTGTTCATTTTCATGTTATAACATGGTTGCTAAGTTTCTTCTATCAAGATTATATCTTTCATGCCCATGTTTTAAGTTCTTTTGATCCCAGCTCACAAATGCTTACATATATGATTAAGATTGTGAAGGTGCATGCCACCTCAAAAATTATTTCTTTTGTTATCACTTACCTACTCGAGGACGAGCAGGAGTTAAGCTTGGGGATGCTGATACGTCTCCAACGTATCCATAATTTTTGATGCTCCATGCTTGTTTATACACCATTTGCCTTGTGTTTCGTTACACTTCGTGGCACTTTTATGCATTTTCCGGAACTAACCTACTAACAAGTTGCCACAGTGCCAGTTCCCTGTTTTCTGCTGTTTTTGTGTTTCAGAGTGATACACAGGAAATATTCTCGGAATTGGACGAAACAAAAGCCAGAAGTCTTATTTTTCCCGGGAGCATCCAGACATCCGAAGAGAGGAAGGAGAGGGGCCATAGGCCTCCCTCACACAGGGCTGGCGCGGCCCAGGCCCTGGCCACGCCGCCCCTATGTGAGGAGGCCCTGGCAGCCCTCTGACATCGCCCCTTCGCCTATATAAAGCCTCGGGACGGAAAACCCTAGAGAGTCGGCAATTTTCCAGAAAGAGTTCCGCAACTCCGCCGCCATCGTCGACGAATTTCGGGGGACAGAAGTCTCTGTTCCGGCACCCTGCCGGGACGAGGAAGTGCCCCCGGAGCCATCTCCATCGGTCTCCATCGCCGTCTCTGCCGTCTCCATGGACCTCACCGCCATCTCCATCAACCTTGCTGTCTCCTATGATGAGGAGGGAGTAGTTCATCCCCGGGGCTAAGGGCTCTACCGGTAGCTATGTGGTTCACCTCTCTCTCCCATGATGTGATCTTTATGTGATCGTGAGCTTTGTATCATGTTGAACAAGTACATGTTATTATTCAGATATTTTGTGTACTCTAGTGATATTATTAAAGTAATCTATTCCTCCTGCTATGGTGTAACGGTGATAGTGCGTGCATCATGGTGGTACTTGGTTTAGGCTATGATTGTGATCTCTTGTGGATTATGAGAATAATTATTGCTATGATAGTTTGAGTGATCTATTCCTCCTTTCATGGTGTAATGTTGACAGTGTGTGCACCGTGTTAGTACTTGGTTTAAGTTGCAATGATTTCTATCTTGAGTTGTGATCTGATTTGGGTATCGCTATGAGTGGTGTTTGTCAAGTACTTGATGAACTTTAAGGGGTGCTTCTGTAGCCACTATGCAATGATTAGTGTTATTCAATAGGAGAGTAATTCAGAGTACCTTAGCAAAGAGAAGTTATTTGTTCAGTCATGTTATATTGTTGGGAGTGTGTCCACTAGTGAAAGTATGATCCCTAGGCCTTGTTTCCAAGCTTTGCATACCGTTTACTTGCTATTTTATTAATTGTTTGCTCACAGCGATTTTTATTCCATATTGCATTTACTATTTATAATCATCTATACCACTTGTATTTCACTATCTCTTCGCCGAACTAGTGCACCTATACATCTGACAAGTGTATTGGGTGTGTTGAGGACACAAGAGACTTTCTGTATCGTAATTGCAGGGTTGTTTGAGAGGGATAGCTTTGACCTCTAACCTCCCTGAGTTCGATAAACCTTGGGTGATCCACTTAAGGGAAACTTGCTGCTGTTCTACAAACCTCTGCACTTGGAGGCCCAACAAGTGTCTACAAGAATAGAAGTGCGTAGACATCACTAGTTTAACTCGTATTATTTTTCTAGTGCTAGCAAGGTGTTTGATGAAATACCTAAGTTAGGGATTTCATTCTTTTTGTATGCAATTGAGCTTAAATTAAAGTATGATTTGTAGGTTTTAGTATCGTCCCCATCCTCACCGCCGTCGATCGCCAGCGTCTTCCCCTAGCCGGCAGTGTACCACCTCGGTGAGCCTCTTTTTTTTAATAAAAAAAACTTAGTTTTATGTGATGAACTTGAATATTAATTAAGTTGGTCACTCATATATCCATGATGTTGTGTAATTAATAATTTTTGATATACTTATATAATGCAGATGAATCGACAATGGATGTACGATGACCGATGCCATCCCGACTTCATTACTGGCATGCATTATTTTCTCAACGTGGCGGAGGCAAACAGGCGGTCGAATGGTTTCATTTATTGTCCATGTAGTTCCTGTAGGAATATAAAGAATTACTCTACCTCAAAGACCCTTCACTTCCACCTGCTTGAGAATGGTTTCATGCCCGGCTATAATTGTTGGACCAAGCACGGAGAAAGAGGGGTTATAATGGAAGGCAATGAAGAAGAAGAGGATAGTGACAACTATCCTATGTTCACTGAAGACGGTGATAGTAGTATGGGGGAAGACGAAGCTGAAGAAGAGCCCATTTTTGATGAGCCCATATTTGATGACCCCGATGACGATTTGGGTCGGGCCATTCTTGATGCGAAGATAAGCTGCGGAAGTGAAAAGGAGAGGTTGAAGTTGGAGAAAATGTTAGAGGATCACAACAAACTGTTGTACCCAAATTGCGAAGATGGCCAGAAAAAACTAGGTACCACACTGGAATTGCTGCAATGGAAGGCAGAGAATGGTACTTCTGATAAGGGATTTGAAAAGTTGCTGAAAATAATAAAGAAGATGCTTCCAGGGGAGAACGTATTGCCCTCTAGTACGTACGAAGCAAAGAAGGTTGTCTGCCCTCTAGGATTAGAGGTGCAGAAGATACATGCATGCATCAATGACTGCATCCTCTACCGCGGGGAGTACGAAAATTTGAATGCATGTCCGGTATGTGGTGCATTGAGGTATAAGATCAGGCGAGATGACCCTGGCGATGTTGAGGGCGAGTCCACCCACAGGAAGAAGGTTCCTGCGAAGGTGATGTGGTATGCTCCTATAATACTACGGTTGAAATGTTTGTTCCAAAACAAAGAGCATGCCAAGTTGTTGCGATGGCACAAAGAGGACCGTAAGAAAGATGTGATGCTGAGACACCCCGCTGACGGGTCGCAGTGGAGAAAAATCGATAGAAAGTACAAGTCATTTTCAGATGACGCAAGGAACTTAAGATTTGGTCTAAGTACAGATGGCTTTAATCCTTTCGGGGAGCAGAGCTCCAGTCATAGCACCTGGCCAGTGACTCTATGTATCTATAACCTTCCTCCTTGGTTGTGCATGAAGCGGAAGTTCATTATGATGCCAGTGCTCATCCAAGGCCCGAGGCAACCCGGCAACGACATTGATGTGTACCTGAGGCCATTGGTTGAAGAACTTTTACAGTTGTGGCGTGAAGAAGGTGTACCTATTTGGGATGAGCACGAACAAAAGGAATTTAACCTACGAGCGTTGTTGTTTGTAACCATCAATGATTGGCCTGCTCTTAGTAACATTTCAGGACAGTCAAACAAGGGATACAATGCATGCACACACTGTTTAGGTGAGACTGACAGTATATATTTGAGAAACAAGAATGTGTACATGGGGCATCGTCGATTTCTTCCAAAACAACATCAAGTAAGAAAGAGAGGAAAGCATTTCAGAGGTGAGGCAGAAGACCGAATGAATCCTACCCGCCCTACTGGGGATGTTATATATGATATGGTCAAGGATTTAAAAGTGATCTTTGGAAAGGGTCCTGGCGGACAATCTGTTCCGCATGATGTTGACGGACATGTACCCATGTGGAAGAAGATGTCTATATTTTGGGAGCTACCCTACTGGAAAATCCTAGAGGTTCACTCTGCAATCGACGTGATGCACGTGACGAAAAATCTTTGCGTGAACCTGCTAAATTTCTTGGGCGTGTATGGGAAGACAAAAGATACACCGGATGCACGGCATGACCAGCAATGTATCCACGAAGGAAACAACCTGAATCCAGAGAAGTATCAAGGTACTGCCAGCTACGCTCTTACCAAAGAAGAGAAGGAGATCTTTTTTGAAGTCCTGAGTAGCATAAAGGTCCCGTCTGGCTTCTCATCGAATATAAAGGGAATAATAAACATGTCAGAGAAAAAGTTTCAAAACCTAAAGTCTCATGACTGCCACGTGATTATGACACAATTACTTCCGGTTGCATTGAGGGGGCTTCTATCAGAAAATGTTCGAGTACCCATTGTGAAGCTATGTGCGTTCCTCAATGCAATTTCTCAGAAGGTGATCAATCCACTAACTCTACAAAATTTACAGAAGGATGTGGTGCAATGTCTAGTCAGCTTCGAGTTGGTGTTCCCACCATCCTTCTTCAATATTATGACGCATCTCCTCGTTCACCTGGTCAAAGAGATTAGTGTTCTCGGTCCTGTATTTCTACACAACATGTTCCCCTTTGAGAGATTCATGGGAGTCTTAAAGAAATACGTTCATAACCGTGCTAGGCCAGAAGGAAGCATCTCCAAGGGCTATGGAACAGAGGAGGTCATTGAGTTTTGTGTTGAGGGGAGACTGCGTGGAAAAGGCACGCTAGGAAAGAAAGCAACAATGTGTATGGACGGACATTCTTTCACTCAAGCACACTACACAATTCTACATAATTCCAGCTTGGTGGCTCCGTACAAAATGGAACACAAGAATATTTTACGCTCTGAATACCCGGAGCAACATGAAGATTGGATTGATGGAGAACACATGAAGACTTTCGGCGGTTGGTTGCAAACACGTCTCATGAATGTCACTGATGAAGAACAGCTATACTTGTTGGCCAAGCAACCATCTTCGACTATATCGACATTTCAAGGGTACGAGATAAATGGGAATACATTTTACACATTCGCCCAAGATAAAAAGAGCACCAACCAAAACAGTGGTGTCTGCTTTGATGCAGCAGAGGACAATGGGAAGAAGGTCACATATTATGGGTACATAGAGGAGATATGGGAACTTGACTATGGACCTAATTTCAAGGTCCCTTTGTTCCAGTGCAAATGGTTCAACCTGAAAAATGGGGTACAGGTAGACCCGCAGTACGGAATGACTACAGTGGATCTCAAGAATCTAGGGTACGACACCGAACCATTCGTCCTAGCCAGTGAAGTGGCTCAGGTTTTTTATGTGAAGGAGATGTCTACCAAACCAAAAAAAAGAAAAGAAAGGCAAGAGGACACATCATACGATGAGCCAAAGCGCCACATAGTTCTTTCAGGAAAAAGAAACATCGTGGGAGTAGAGGACAAGACAGACATATCAGAAGATTATAATAAGTTTGATGATATTCCACCCTTCAAGGTGAAAACTGACCCAAGCATCATTTTAAATAATGAAGATTGTCCATGGCTGCGTCACAATCAGAAGAAAGGGAAACACAAGAAGAAAACTCAGAAGACTAGATAGGGATCATAACTTGTGTATCTCAATATGGAAATCACTTTCCCATTTATTTTTGTGTAATGATGTTATTGTATGAGGGAAATTTTTCTGAGGCGGAGCTTCCGAAGATGCCGTAGGGCGTGAGCACCAACGACATCTTCAAGAAAATCCGCCACGGGAGATTTCCCAACCCTGTCCTCCATCCATGGGGATGAAACTCTCCCTACCTTCTAGGTTGGCTTGTTGAGCTGCTTGCCATGGCGTATCGATGCTCCTTTTATAGGCACGGCACCGCTTCTACTTTGTCTTGTTCCTCCGACAGGGGCATCGTGCGTCCACCCACGCGTCCTTATCTCATCGAGCAGTGCATCCACCCACACGTCCTTATCCTGCCGACATCTTTAGTCTCGGTTGCACCCACCAACCGGGACTAAAGGTTACCCACACGTCCTTATCCCACCGACAGTTTTGTTAGATGACACAAAAACCACCTTTAGTCCCGGTTGTACCCACCAGCCGGGACTAAAGGTTAGATGGTTCCCCGCGCCACTGCGTTTCTGCCTATTTTGTTCCCGCGCTTTCCACCGCTTCTACTTTGTCTTGTTCCTCCGACAGGGGCATTGTGTGTCCACCCACGCATCCTTATCTCATCGAGCAGTGCATCCACCCACGCGTCCTTATCCTGCCGACATCTTTAGTCTCGGTTGCACCCACCAACCGGGACTAAAGGTTACCACCGCCTATTTTCTTCCCGCACTTTCCACCGCTTCCCGCCTCCGTCTTCCCGCCATTTTTCACTATATATATGTAGGCTTGGCCTCCATTTACATATCACATCTAGACTCATATCTGCAAACCTCATCACTCTCTTCCATGGCTTCCATCGTATCTCTAACCCCCGGGGAGGCGGAGGCGCTTTGCGCCTCAAACTACCCCTGCCCGCCGGGCTACCGCGTCCCCACCGGCTGGATGCTGAGCGTCGGAGGCGTACCGGTCCCTCCTGTCCCTGTAGGTGTGGCGCGCCAGATGGCCATCACGAACCACTACTACTTCGAGCTCACGCCAGAGCAGCGGAGGAATCCTCAGTGGCATCCCGACTACAGCCCGACTTGGGACGCCTTCTTCATCAATCGGCGTGAGAGTGCGCTTGCCAGGCACGAGGAGGACGGCTCTCCTCGTTCGAACTTCAACGAGGTCGGCCGTCGGCTATGGTGGCGCGGCCGGACTCTCCAGAGCGTCATGGCCTACCGTGGGCCCCGCCTGCGCTACCCTCAGTCTCAGCCCACGCGTGCTCACCAGTCGAGGTTCGACTACCGCGACCCCGATGCCAGCGACGATGACACCGGCGAGTAGGACGACTACAGTGGCGACGTTTATAGGGCTAGGCACGACTATGACTGAATCACTCCAACATTCGAAAACAAGCTCGGCCGATTGTGACTTAATCTGGCCATGTATCTTAATTTTCAGTTGAGATATGTACTACTTTTCCTGTTCAATCGTTTTCCTGCCCTTTTTCTTTCCGCCCTTTTCTTCCCGCCCTTTTTCTCTCACGGACGCAGCGTGCCGCCGCGCCAACCGACATTTAATTATTAAGCGAACATATGATCAATAGAAACTGCAACAGAAAAATCAAATATAACTAATCAAAAAGAAAATCAAATATAACTAATCAAAAGAAAATAGAAAATCAAATTTAACTAATCAAAAATAAAATCAAATATATCTAATTAAAAGAAAATAGAAAATCAAATATATCTAATCAAATATAACTAATCAAACGAAAATCAAAAGAAACTAATCAAAAGAAAATAGAAAATCAAATATAACTAATCAAAAGAAAATAGAAAATCAAATATAACTAATCAAAAATAAAATCAAATATATCTAATCAAAAGAAAATAGAAAATCAAATATATCTAATCAAATATAACTAATCAAACGAAAATCAAAAGAAACTAATCAAAAGAAAATAGAAAATCAAATATAACTAATCAAAAGAAAATAGAAAATCAAATATAACTAATCAAAAATAAAATCAAATATATCTAATCAAAAGAAAATAGAAAATCAAATATAACTAATCAAAGAAAAATCAAATGAAAATCAAAAGAAACTGCAAAAGAAAAATCAATAGAAACGGCAAAATAAAAATGAAACGAAAATTAAAAGAAACAGCAAAAGAAAAATCAAAAGAAACAGCAACAGAAAAAGCAACAGAAAAATCAAAAGAAAAAGAAAAATCCAACAAAAAGCAACAGAAAAGCAAAAGAAACTGCAACAGAAAAATAAAAAGAAAAAGAAAAAATCATTGGTACCGGTTGGTGGAAACAACCGGTACGAAAGGTAAAAGCGCGAAAAAGAATTTCGGTAAATACCTTTGGTACCGGTTGGTGTTACGAACCGGTACTAAAGGGGACCTTTAGTACCGGTTCGTAACACCAACCGGTACCAAAGGCCTAAGGGCCTTTTCCTTCCACGCGTGCACCGCCGGAGATCAAACACGCACAGCAAATTCGTTCCCGCGCCGTCGACCGAGCTAGCCGCCGCGCGCCGCCGCCGCCCTAGCCGCCGCGAGATGCCGCCCCCGCCGCCGCCCGAGACGCCGCCCCCGCGCCGCCCGCGAGACGCCGCCGCCGCCGCCGCCCAAGACCGCGCCACCGCCGCCAGACGCCGCCCAAGACCGCGCCGCCGCCGCCAGAGACGCCGCCCCCACCGCCGCCCGAGACACCGGCGCCGCCCCCGCGCGGAGGTGAGCTACGATCTGCACCCCGGCCGGCCCCTGCAAAAAAAATTACAAAATAATGTTAGATTTTTTTTTAGATAAATAGTTAGATTTTATGTTAGAGAAATGTAGTAATAGTAAAATGTAATTACTATTAGTTAGATTTTATATTAGATTTTATGTTAGAAAAATAGTTAGATTTTATGTTAGAAAAATATAGTAATAGTAAAATGCAATTACTATTAGTTAGATTTTATGTTAGATTTTATGTCATATTTTATGTAGTAATAGAATAATGTTAGATTTTATGTCATATTTTATCAATGGAGGGAGATACATTATAACTACTTGTAGAGTGATTTTTTAAACTACTTGTGAATGTTTCATGCTATTTTGAATGTGTCCCTCTAGTATGGCTGCATATTTTTATGGTGATAAGAAAAATGTGTCCAAATAGTTTATTTTCTTGTGTTTGGATAAAGGCAGACACTCTACTTTTTCATTAGAACATAGGGTGACTAGTTTGATGAATTTTCTAGTGTTTTGCTACTATTGTCTTCTGGCCAACTTGATTTTCAATGTTGATCGGCTAGATAGACTAGGTATCGCATGATTAGTGGTTGTTGTGTACACATGAAGTAATAAGAATGCATCAAACAGTAGACTCAGTGTATATGCGAGTAAAAATAGTCGCATACCTTTCATTAGATACGATCTAAACAATCTGTATGCTCGCCAAGTTTTACTACTCCTAAATCAGAGACAAGTAATATGGGTCGGAGGGAGTGGAAGAACACTTTCCAGCCATATGTTAAAAGTAGTATATGAAGCTACGATCAATAGTTGTAATTTTTTCTTGCTGAGCAAACAAACATTCCTTCATTTTGATGCCTGATATAGCTCTAGAGTATAATCTTGTTTATGTGTCGAGTAGTAGTTTCCTATCATGCAATTCATATATAGTAGTTCCCTCTCATGGCAGATTCTGGGTTGAGTTTTCAACGAAGCATTTATTTCAAGGAATGGATGCAGATGTAGTTGTCATTCCTATAGTAATCACTGTACATTAGCATGCCTATATATAATCTTTTTAATGGACATGTTAATGAAAAACAGGAGTAAATGGCATCTACAAGGCTATTTTTTACAGAACAGTTGTGTCACAGTGCATATCTAATCTCTATGAAGGAGATTCAAACAATAATTTTAGGATAGACATGGATGAACTTAGCTATTTGTGGTTTTCATGAAACACGACCCATCGATTTGTTGTCCAACTTAGCTTAATGCTTGCTGATCTTGCACTTCTTTTGATGCACATGATAAGGCAGGAAGGCTTCTAGTGTCCTGGGTTCTAATTGCACTTAATTTTGCAGTGACATTGAGCTATGGAGGACGACACCTTCATCCGAGATGAGGAGCGAGAAGAAATGGTGCAGAAAATGATATTTGAGAGTGCCCGTGGACCGGAACCCAATGGAGAATCTGATGGAGATGACGATGATTTCGGCTCACAATTTTTGAACGATGTCGGTGAGGGACTTGAGTCTGAAGAAAGAAGAGACAACAAAGTGACCTTAAAAAACTCCGGCGAGGTGTATATCAAGGCTATATGTTCATCACTTGATGCATTGATTTATTTGTATTACACTTATTAACGAATCATTTTTCTTTTAGCCTTCTAGATCATCGAGCAAATCTGTTAAAAAGCAACGAGGCCCGACGCAACGTCTAAAGGGCGAGGGTAGGTTAGCCCTCACCGCATTTAAGGCTAGTGGTCAACCAGTGGAGCCCAAAGAGCACTGCCGTAAATTTATAAACCAAGCTGGAGTTCTTGTTAGGGACCATGTACCGATCAGCATTGCAGAGTGGCATAAGCCGAAGAATGCGGGGGCTGAAGCTAGTTATGTCAATGATACTCTAAAACTTTTTCTTTGGGACAGTCTACTGACACACTTTAGCCTACCGGAAGACATGACGGAAGACCAGAAGAAGAAAGTCAAGGAATGGACTCTTAAGAGGATGGCCACACAATTCCAGACCTGGAAGAAAAATTTATGGGCCAGATATGCAGATAAAGATCCAGTATTCTGATGCCTTTGATGGCTACAGACTGTCCTTGTGCGTGGTGAATAACCAGCCCGTTGGGAACCCCAAGAGAAAGGTATGATGAGTGCAGCAGCAAGTTTTCCCTCAGTTAAGAAACCAAGGTTTATCGAACAAGAGAGGAGAGACAATGACGACTGAAGGTGTTGTGGAACCTGCACACACACAAACAAATACTTTGTTCCCAACTTGCGATGAGGTTGTCAATCTCACCGGTTTGCTTGAAACAAAGGTTATGAGTGTATCGAGTGGAAAACAGTAGAGTATGCGAGTAAAGTAAACAGTGCGGGAAAAGTAAACAGGTGATTGCAATATGATTAAAATAGGACCGGGGTCCACAGTTCACTAGTGGTGTCTCTCAGTAGATAAAATAACATGCTGGGTAAACAAATTACAGTTGGGCAATTGATAGAATAAAGATAACGTGATATGTCAAGAAGATCACTATGAGATTTACTCTGGGCATTACAACAAAATACATAGACCGCCATCCAACTACATCTATGACTAATAATCCACTCCCGGGGATATCAATCCGAACACCCTAGAAGTATTAAGTTGCGAACAACAGATAATTGCATTAAGCAAAGTGTGTAATGTAAACAAAGCATATGCCCTTGAGCATATGAATGTTGTTTTCTCCCTAGTAGCAACAGCACATCTACCACCTTAGAGGTTTCTGTCACTCCCCCAGGTGAAATAGAGACATGAACCCACTATCGAGCATAAATACCCCCTCTTGGAGTCACTAGCAACTACTCGGCCAAGATAGCTACTAACAACGGAGAGCATGCAAGATCATAAACAACATAGAGATAACAAAAGATATAATTCAGTACAGCAACTTAATCATAAACACCAATATTCATCGGATCCCAACAAACCAACATCATAGAATTACATAACGGTGATCTCAATCATGTAAGGCAGCTCATGAGATCTAAACATGAAGCACATGGTGGAGAAGACAACCATCTAGTTACTGCTATGGACCCATAGTCCAAGGTAGACTACTCACTCATCGCTCCGGAGGCAAGCATGGCGATGAAGAAGACCTCCGGTGGCGATTCCCCTCTCCGGCAGAGTGCCGGGAAGAGCTTCTGGACCCTCCCAATCTTCGGGTCGATGGCGGCGGCGTATCGCGATGTGTTCTGGAAATCTGATCGGGCCCTTAGGTTTTTCTCGTCGGGGGGTACTTATAGGCGAAGGGGCGATGTCAGAGGTGGAGCCAGGGGCTCTCACACAGGGGTGGCGCGGCCAGGGGCCAGGCCGCGCCGCCCCCTTGTGTGGGGCCCTGGTGGCCCCCCTCCGACACTTCTTCGGATCTCTGGAAGCTTCCGGGGAAAATAAGACTTCAGGAACTTGTTTCGTCCAATTCCGAGAATATTTCCTGTGTATCACTTCTGAAACACAAAAACAGCAGAAAACAGGAAACTGGCACTGTGGCACTTCGTTAATAGGTTAGTTCCGGAAAATGCATAAAAGTGCCACTAAGTGTAACGAAACAATAGGTAAATGGTGTAAAACAAGCATGGAGCATCAAAAATTATAGATACGTTTGAGACGTATCAAGCATCCCCAAGCTTAACTCCTGCTCGTCCTCGAGTAGGTAAGTGATAACAAAGAATAATTTTTGAGGTGACATGCACCTACACAATCTTGATCATATATGTAAGCATTGGTGAGCTGGGATCAATAGAACTTAAAACATGGGCATGAAGATATAATCATGACAATAAGAACTTAGCAACCATGTTGTAAACATGCAAATGAACACAAACAAAAGATCATGAAAATGAAACAATGAAAGTCAAACGTGTGTTCAAATCATAAGAAAAAACATACAAATGGTTTTCAGCTTGTCCTTCAAAGAGAGCAAAACATAAATGCATAGGACACCTCAAAGTTTAAGAGGGCGACTAGATACAAATAACTTAAGAACAAGTGAAACCAATCATCATGAATCAATCAATGAACTTTGGGACAATGCATATCACACTAAGAATGACAACTAAGCTCTCTTAATGGTGCATAAAGAAACAAGGTGGTGACTCAACATAAAAGTAAAAGAAAGGCCCTTCGCAGAGGGAAACAGTGATTGCAAGTTTTATAACCTTCAAAAATTATGGTACTTACCGGCTTTGAGCTCTCATTGCCCCCATCATAAGCATCTTGAATGGTTAAAGTTAATACGAGAACAATTATGATGCATATGCTTGACAAATCATAAGTTGAAAACCTCGTGCCCCGTGAATACGAGTACCCAAACCTCATGCTACTTTACTTAGAGTCCCAAGCAAGGCTCTTGTCATTGTAAATATATGTGTATCATTGAGAACCGCCAATGGGGTACCTCCGTGCCCGATGACATGGAACAAGCCCACACCAAAATGATAGGACAAGTAGACAATGAACACCTCGACATCTCTTTTATTTGCTATATTGTTTAGCTTTTTATTGTGAGATGCGTCGTCGAATGTTCACCATGGGTATGCTGCAAATTTCCACCATGAATTATGCATGGCTTAGATTGGCGGCCCGGCGTTTCCCTAACACATATAAAAACTCCATGATCCTCACAAGATTCCCAATTCATTTCACACCGCGGGCATCCATAAACAAAAGATCACGATATCAACTCAAATAAGAAGTGCAATGTTGAAAGCTTGCCCCATGACAGCATGGCTAGGCTAGAATCCAACTTACAACTTGCAAGCATAACAACTCAACATAAAAGACCACAATGTCAAATTTTTAAGAACAGGAAAAAGTAAAGTGTGCCTTGCGGTTCGTGAGAGCTTTACTGACCGAATTTCACATAACACTGGTAAGAGTTTAATTTGAAGAGAATATAAAAACGAGTCAAATTTACTTGGAATAGCAAATTGCTAGTAGGTATGTATGGTGGACACTTTGGAGAACTTTGGCTTTTAGGAGTTGGATGCACGAGTAGAGCTCATACTCAGTACAAGGCGAGGGCTAGCAAAAGACTGGGAGCGACCAACTAAGAGAGCAATAATGGCCATAATCATGCAAAGCGACAAAGCGACATTAAAAGAAGCATAAGATGGCATCAAAAGTCAAAAACTAAATGATCATGAAGGCTAATGGCGACTTTGTAAGAGTCTAACATGTGTGAGCATGCGCCAAGTCAACCCAAATAAAGCATCAAGGAGAAAACCAAAATAATGCTTCCATACAATAAAAACAACGCATGATTTTTTTTCAAAGGCTCATTAAGCAATCTCAGTTATTTGAGACAATTCATGCTACAGCAAAACCACTAAGCATACTATCAAAAAGACATCAAGCATGACATGAAATAGCCTAAGCCGCAGTCTACACAAGCTCCTTCTTGTACCACTATTTTGCACAAAGCTATTTCTCTTTTCCAACACCATTTGAAATTTTTATAAACACCTCTTTTGATGAAAACCAATAAAGATCAGAGGCAAAAATGCACCTTGATGAAAAGATATGTCATGATCTGAACGCAAATCAAGGCGAAAACGAAAACCAAAAGCAGTAGCAGAAAAAGTAGAACACTAGAACAACTCCGTTTTCACTCTTATAAATTCATCGAGCGTTCTACGCAAATGAAAACAAGTACATCTCCTCCAAAGGAAATTTTGTTGGGGTCCAACCATTTATTGCAGCAAACAAACAAACTAAACAACCTAAGAAAACTAAAACAACTGACGCGCCAAGAAAAACACATAGTGCATGAAGCAATAAAAATATAGTGTTTTGAAAGGTGACCTGATTTTTGCCGATGAAGAAGGGGTGCCTCGGGGGCATCCCCAAGCTTTGACGCTTGTACTTCTTGGATATTTCTTGGGGTGATGCATGGGCATCCCCAATCTTGAGCTTTTGTCCATTCTTCAACTCATCACATCATTCTCCAATCCCTACACTTGAAAACTTCCTTCATACAAAACTAAACACAATTCTATTAGCAACATTAGTGTAAGCATAAAATATATTCAACCTCTTTTAGTTTCAGGTTTCAACCCAAAACCACCACATATAAAGTAAATACTACTGTAGCAACTCCCCAAAAAGTTCCATGATCAAAAAGAACTCAAAAGAAAGCGATAAAGTGGCAAAAACAAATATTGGCAGAAATCTGTCAAAACTGAACAGCTGACAAAGGAGGAATTTTTGAGGGATTTTCTGTTGCTCAAATCAAAAAGTGTTCAACTAAGAAAAGTTTGGATATAACCTGGGGCATATGCACAACAAATCGCAGGTCCAAAAGATAAACAGAGAATTTTCACGAATTTTTACGGTGCAGCACCGAAAACAGTTTCAGGACAGCAACATCCCAAAATCTTTACCTCGCTCAAATTAGAGTCTTCTCTTGGCACAAAAACGAAATAAACAAGATAAGGAGCGGTCATTACAGTAGTAATGACTTCCAAGACTCAAATAAAAGAAAAAGTACTGAAATAAAACATTGGGTTATCTCCCAAGAGTGCTTTTCTTTAACGCCTTTGAGCTAGGCGCAGAAAATTGCGAATCAAGTAATATCAAGTGATGAAGCATCAAGCTCATAATTTGCTCTAAGAATAGAGTCAAAAAGCAATTTCTTTCTTTTCCTAGGGAAGTGTTCCATACCTTTCTTTAGTGGAAATTGATACTTGATAGTGCCTTCCCTCATATCAATGATAGCACCTACAGTTCGAAGAAAGGGTCTTCCCAAAATAATAGGACATGAAGCATGGAATTCAACGTCCATAACAAGAAAATCAACGGGAACAAGGTTATTGTTAACCACAATAAGAACATCATTAATCCTTCCCAAAGGTTTCTTCTTAGCAACATCAGCAATAGGAACATCAAAATAACACTTTTCAAGCGGTGGTAAATCAAGCATGTCATAAATCTTTCTAGGCATGATAGAAATACTAGCACCTAGATCACATAAAGCATGACAATCATAACCATTAACATGCATATCAATGATGGGTTCCCAACCATCATCTAACTTCTTGGGAACAGAGGCTTTTTGCTTCAACTTTTCATCCCTAATCTTTATGAGAGCATTGGTAATATGCTTAGTAAAAGCAATATTTAAAGAACTAGCATTGGGAGTCAAAGCAAGCTTTTGCAAGAACAAAATTACTTCAGATATATTGGAGCCATCAACATCAAAGTCATTAAAAGAAATAGAGCTATCATCTCCCACACTCCGAAAAATTTCAGTACTCTTTTGAGAAAAAGTTTTGGCAGTTTTAGGCTTTTTAACACAAGGAGTGGGAGTTTTCTCTACACCAATCAAAGTAAGAGGGTTGCTATCAGTAGGAGCAACATCATTAGAGGTAGTAATGGTACATACCTTCATCTCTCTAGCCATCTCATCTTCTCTTTCCCACCTGGCATGCAATTCCGCTAACAATCTAATATTTTTATCAATTCCAACTTGGGTAGCATTAGCGGCAGGAACAACATTGCTCACTTTCACATCATTAGGAAACACTTTTAGTTTCAGAAGTTCAACATCATGAGCAAGGTTATCAACTTTAGAAGCAAGAATATCAATTTTGCCTAACTTTTCCTCAACAGACTTGTTAAAAGCAGTTTGCTTACCGATGAAGTCCTTGAGCATTACCTCAAGCTCGGAGGGCGCGGCCCTAGTGTTGTTGTAGGAGTTACCATAAGAATTACCATAACCATTACCATTGGTAGAAGGATACGGCCTATAATTGTTACTAGCAAAATTGTTCCTATAAGCATTGTTGTTAAAATTGTTGTTTCTAATGAAATTCACATCAACATGCTCTTCTTGAGCAACCAGAGAAGCCAAAGGAACATTATTAGGATCAACATGAGTCCTATCATTAGCAAGCATAGCCATAATTGTATCAATCTTATCATTCAAGGAAGAGGTTTCCTCAACAGAATTTACCTTCTTACCTTGTGGAGCTCTCTCGGTGTGCCATTCAGAATAATTTACCATCATGTTGTCGAGTAGCTTTGATGCGGCGCCCAATGTAAGGGACATAAAAGTGCCTCCAGCAGCTGAATCAAGTAGGTTCCTTGAAGAAAAATTCAGTCCTGCATAAAAAGTTTGGATAATCATCCAAGTAGTCAGTCCATGAGTGGGGCAATTCTTTACCATAGATTTCATTCTTTCCCAAGCTTGAGCAACATGTTCATTATCAAACTGAGTAAACTTCATAATATTGCTGCGCAGAGATATAATCTTAGCAGGAGGATAATATCTACCAATAAAAGCATCCTTACACTTAGCCCATGAATCAATACTATTCTTAGTCAAAGACAGCAACCAATCTTTAGCTTTTCCTCTCAAAGAAAAAGGAAACAACTTGAGCTTAATAATATCACTATCAACATCCTTATATTTCTGCATCTCACATAGCTCAACAAAATTGTTGAGATGAGCTGCAGCATCTTCAGTACTAGCACCAGAAAATTGCTCTTTCATAACAAGGTTCAATAAAGCAGTCTTAATCTCATAAAAGGTGGTAGCAGGAACAGGTGGTGCAATAGGAGTGCAGATAAAATCACTATTGTTCATGCTAGCAAAGTCACACAACTTGGTGTTTTCAGGATTGGCCATTTCAGCAAAACGAAAGTAAACAAGTAAAAACAGCTACCAAGGATTCTAATTTTTTGGGTTTTTGATATAAAAAGCAATGCAGGTAAAATAAATAAAGTAAAGCAAAACAAATAGCAAAGTAAAGAATGTGTGTGCGAAGAACTCCCCTCGCAGAAGTCTTCTCTTCCTCCCCGGCAACGGCGCCAGAAAAAATGCTGATGCCTTTGATGGCTACAGACTGTCCTTGTGCGTGGTGAATAACCAGCCCGTTGGGAACCCCAAGAGGAAGGTATGATGAGTGCAGCAGCAAGTTTTCCCTCAGTTAAGAAACCAAGGTTTATAGAACAAGAGAGGAGAGACAATGACGACTGAAGGTGTTGTGGAACCTGCACACACACAAACAAATACTTTGTTCCCAACTTGCGATGAGGTTGTCAATCTCACCGGTTTGCTTGAAACAAAGGTTATGAGTGTATCGAGTGGAAAACAGTAGAGTATGCGAGTAAAGTAAACAGTGCGGGAAAAGTAAACAGGTGATTGCAATATGATTAAAATAGGACCGGGGTCCACAGTTCACTAGTGGTGTCTCTCCATAGATAAAATAACATGCTGGGTAAACAAATTACAGTTGGGCAATTGATAGAATAAAGATAACGTGATATGTCAAGAAGATCACTATGAGATTTACTCTGGGCATTACAACAAAATACATAGACCGCCATCCAACTGCATCTATGACTAATAATCCACTCCCGGGGATATCAATCCGAACACCCTAGAAGTATTAAGTTGCGAACAACAGATAATTGCATTAAGCAAAGTGTGTAATGTAAACAAAGCATATGCCCTTGAGTATATGAATGTTGTTTTCTCCCTAGTAGCAACAGCACATCTACCACCTTAGAGGTTTCTGTCACTCCCCCAGGTGAAATAGAGACATGAACCCACTATCGAGCATAAATACCCCCTCTTGGAGTCACTAGCAACTACTCGGCCAAGATAGCTACTAACAACGGAGAGCATGCAAGATCATAAACAACATAGAGATAACAAAAGATATAATTCAGTACAGCAACTTAATCATAAACACCAATATTCATCGGATCCCAACAAACCAACATCATAGAATTACATAACGGTGATCTCAATCATGTAAGGCAGCTCATGAGATCTAAACATGAAGCACATGGTGGAGAAGACAACCATCTAGCTACTGCTATGGACCCATAGTCCAAGGTAGACTACTCACTCATCGCTCTGGAGGCAAGCATGGCGATGAAGAAGACCTCCGGTGGCGATTCCCCTCTCCGGAAGAGTGCCGGGAAGAGCTTCTGGACCCTCCCGATCTTCGGGTCGACGGCGGCGGCGTATCGTGATGTGTTCTGGAAATCTGATCGGGCCCTTAGGTTTTTCTCGTCGGGGGGTACTTATAGGCGAAGGGGCGATGTCAGAGGTGGAGCCAGGGGCTCTCACACAGGGGTGGCGCGGCCAGGGGCCAGGCCGCGCCGCCCCCTTGTGTGGGGCCCTGGTGGCCCCCCTCCGACACTTCTTCGGATCTCTGGAAGCTTCCGGGAAAATAAGACTTCAGGAACTTGTTTCGTCCAATTCCGAGAATATTTCCTGTGTATCACTTCTGAAACACAAAAACAGCAGAAAACAGGAAACTGGCACTGTGGCACTTCGTTAATAGGTTAGTTCCGGAAAATGCATAAAAGTGCCACTAAGTGTAACGAAACAATAGGCAAATGGTGTAAAACAAGCATGGAGCATCAAAAATTATAGATACGTTTGAGACGTATCATATTCACTGGAAGTCTAGTGAAGATAAAAGATCACTGGCCCGCATTTAAGAGCTATAAGAAATCTTCTACTGCTGTGTCCCGATCAGTCACAAATACGAAAAATGCTTCAAAGAAGGAACATTTCCATCATTTGGGGTCAGGTGGCTACAAGACTGCCATTCCGAAGTGGAGAGCATTTGAAGCTATACTGATGGAGGCAGGAATCACTCCACAGACATGGGACTGGCCCGACCGGTCCAAGTTCTGGTTGTTCGCGCATGGGGCAGGGTTGGACCCAAAGACAGGGCAGATCGTTGCAAAGGGAAAATGGAAGGAAAAAGTTAATGCAATCACGATGCAGCTTATAGATGCAATTGAAAAAGTTAGAAAGGGAGAGTACATTCCCGATAGAGAGAATGACGAGCTGACACTCGCTCTTGGGAATGCGGAACACGTTGGACGGATACGAGCCCTCCCAGGTGTCACCATGAAGGAAGCATGGCCGAAGTGCGCTGACACTTATAGAAGCCATTCGAGAAAGAAGAAGCAGGACTTAGACAGGTTAGCAGAAGTGATAAATAGGGTGGAGGTGCTTGAGAAAAATCAGAGGGCACCTGATCAGCCGCTGTTTCTACAAGATCCTCAAGCCGATGCCGCCCCATCTCAGCGAAGAAGCAGTGTGGGTTCCTCGCATCTTGAATGTGCAGGAAGCTACCCCGTGGATTATGTCACGGAGAAGACAGATTGCGAGCTACATGTGCAAATTAGGAACGTGTCCGTTAAGGTGGCGGTCGGCTATGTTTACCCAAATGAAGATGGAGCAACGCACCATCATATGCCCATTCCAGCTGGCTGTGTTCGTGTCGGGGTGGATGACTTTGTTCCGGGTTTTGAAACAATGGAGCTTGATTTTCCTGGAGGTGACGAAGAGAAGACACTGGCCGATGTCAAGCGCGGTTTCGCCATATGGTCCAAGAAATACATCGTCCTTTTGCCAAGGCCACCGACTCCTCCTCGTAGCAGTCCACATGAGCAGCAAATTCCACATGAGCAGCAATGGCCATCGACTCCGCCTGGTAGCAGTCCACATGAGCAGCAAATTCCACATGAGCAGCAATGGCCATCGACTCCACCTGGTAGCAGTCCACATGAGCAGCAAAGTCCACACCTAACGGAGAGGAACCCCAGCGCGAGTCCACCATCTCGAGATCCTCCGTGTAAGACTGCATTTTTTAAGCGGAACGGTACGCTGCCTAGGAATAGACCTAGAAAGGAGAAACCACTGCCGCCTATCGAGAAGTTACCTTGGGAAAGAACTATCGAGGAATGCAGCGAAATCTCGAAGTCCGAGGTGGCAAAACATTTTGCTAAGAAAGTGCCAGAGATACCTTTTGAGAAGACTCTAGATCCGGTGAAAGTTATTCGTACCGTTGAGAATCTATATGACCCTCCACCATCGCCGCCATCTGACTATAGCGTTCTATTGAAAAGTCGTATGACGCTATGGTGGAGGTGAAAAAACCCGATCAATCGGTGGTCTCGGCGAAAACTAGGAAACAAGTGTACCAGCTCGGAGAACAACCCGTTCAATCGGTCCCCCCTCTCAAGGTGTTTGATGAGAAGGCCGTTGAAAGTTCTCGACAAAACACAATTGATTACCCCATCGCTGAAGTAGTATATCAATTTGTTCAAGGAAAAGATCTGGTCGAGAATATCAGGTCGCTACCAACATGTATGTGTAATTTGAATGCGTGGTACACTAATGCCACAAAGAGAGGGATTGATTGTATCATGGTGCGAGTTAAGGATGAGCACTACTTCCAAGACTACTCTGTGAGCGTTGACTTCCTCGAACTTTTTCAGTTATACAATCTCCGGGCCATCGACAAATCTATCATCAGTTGCTATTGTCTGTAAGTGATTTATTAATATAATTTGAGAAGTCTTTAGCTCAGCTCATTCATTGTCTGCAAATTATCCTCAATTTAATCTTTTGTGCGCTATATTATGCAGATCGAAGAAGCTCGAATGCAAAAGGGATGAAATCACGGACATTGGGTTCATTGAGCCAGATACAATGCATGAAAAAAACATAGAAGATCCCATCTATAACAAGGATACACCAGAGACTTTGCTAAGGTTTTTAAACCGACAACGTGACAAAAAGATAATACTTTGGCCTTACAACTTCAAGTAAGTGTAACTGTCTTATAACACATTCTATTTTGCTCGCCATATGTTAAAATTTTAACTGATGACTTATATCTATGACACTGCATATTTAAACGTGTGCAGGTTCCACTTTATTCTTATCGTCATTAAAATGTACGATGGAGATGTTGAAGTCTTTGACTCACTAACCAAAGAGCCTATACTATACAAGTCGGCTTTTGATATGCTCAAAAGGTAATTTTAATTCTTATCGGTTTTTTCGTTAATTTCCTGATATCAACAAATTAATAACTCTTTTATGCATTTTCTTTTGTCGGGCAGCGTATGGCAAACGTTCATCCAGGAAGATCCGACCGGTGGATGGAAACCGAAGCTGATATGGCGTGCGAACAAAGTAAGTAGTACTACCTAGGTCCACACACCTTTATCATACTTGATTATTATTTGATTGAATTATATTCTTGTACAGAAATGCGCGAAACAACCTGAGGGGACTAATCTATGTGGATACTATGTTTGCGAGAACATCCATAAGATTGTCAGCGAGAGAACGAATAATCAAAGGAATAGAGAGGTACGAAAACAATATTCACAAATTTATTTTGTTACCATAACTTGTGCTAAGTTTCAGTCATAATTGTTTGATTGTGATTTGATATATATATATATATATATATATATATACATAGCTCATGTATTCATTTGAATCTCATTCTTTTACAGTTGGCAAGAAAGCGTGACAGGCTCCCAATCGAGCACCGCTTCAAAGCAATTGGCGAGGAATTGGCGGGATTTTTCCTTCGGGACGTCATACCTAACTTCGCAGAGTACCACTATGAATGAAGATCTACATGTAATATATAGTTTGACTCGGAGAGTACCACTATGCTACATGTAATAGATAGTACGCCTCGGAGACTACCACTATGCATGAAGATCGATCTTCATATGCATGTACTACTTAATTTGCGATCTTATGCAATTACATGTGTTATATTATATGCACCAAGTTGATATGCATTACCTTGATCTTCATGTACTCCTAAATCCAAACGCGTTTCTGGCGCATCGACGCGATCCTCGTACGATGAAATGGTCCGATACCCCTAAACCCCTCCTAAAACCCTAAACCCTAAATTCCTTTGGTACCGGTTCGTGTTACAAACCGGTACCAAAGGTCCCTAGCCCTGCACACTCCTGGAGGCAACGTGGAGGCCCCTTTAATACCGGTTTGTAAGGAACCGGTACCAAAGAGGGGGGGCTTTTGTCCCGAATCTTTTGTACCGGTTTGATTTTCGGTACAAATGGGCCTCTGGTACCGGTATTGATGTCCATTTTTCGACTAGTGCTAGCTCGGTGAATCCTATAATATATATATGTTGATACTAGTTTTTTATAACCCATGCGTTGCTAAATACCCGTGCGTTGCTACGGTTTATAAATTTATAACAAATAAATTTATACAAAGTTCATTTGTGTGTTTTTCATAACTATAAGACAATGACAATATTTGCATCTTATAATTAAGAGATGCATACATATTTTATATAATAACTATTAACATGAAATATTATTGCAGAAAATAACTATTTGCATCTTATATGTGTGTTTTTCATAACTATTTTATATAATAACTATTTGAAAAACCACATAATCTTTGGAATAAAATGAAATATTATTGCAGAAAATAAAATTATTGTAGAAAATCCATTCATATAATACATGAAATATTATTGTGCAGGAAAAAATTATTGCAGAAAATACATACATATAATACATGAAATATTATTTTGCAGGAAAAAAAATTGGTTAATAACAAATAAGATTTACTGCAACTAACAAATAAGATTTACTACGGTTAATAACAAATAAGATTTACTGCAGAAAATACATACAATACATGAAATATTATTTTGTAGAAAAAAAATTGGGCAAGGGCCCGGCCAGCGACCGGGATAGCTCCCGACGAGCTCACCGACGGGCGGCGGAGCGAGGGGTGGTGGCGGAGCGAGGGGCGGGAAGGGCGTCGGCGGCGAAGGGGGGGCGCGTCTCCAGGGCGGCCGGCTCTGCAGGGGGGCGCGGGGCGGGCGCAGGGGGGCATCTCCGGGGGGCATCGGCGGCGCAGGAGGGCGGCAGCGCAGGGGGGTGCCTGCAGAGAGAAGAAGGGTGAGCGGCGGTGCGGGGGGACGAGGGAGAGGTCGCGGCGGCGGTGCTCACCGAGAACGGCGGCGAGCTTCTCCTCGGCGGGGACGGGCAGCCTGCCGGCGTCAATTCGCTCCGCGCGCAAAGTCCTTAGCGGTTTCGGCCGATTTGGGGGGAAGTGGGGGAGGAAGAAGGGCCAGTTATATATCTGGGGGTCATTGGTCCCGATTCATCGCATCAACCGGGACCAATGGATCAACGGTCCCGGTTGATGCGATGAACCGGGACTAATGACCTGGGCGGGCGGGGGGGGCGCTGCTGAGCCGCCACGTGCCCAGGATCATTGGTCCCGGTTCATCGCATCAACCGGGACCGTTGATCCATTGGTCCTGGTTGATGCGATGAACCGGGACCAATGTCCCGTTTTTAATGTTTTATCATGAAAAGACTTTTTTGTTTTCCATTTTAACTTTCTGTTTTTATTTTAACAGGAAAAAACTTTCTTTTATTTGAAATTTGAAAAAACTTTCAACAGGAAAAGTGCTTCAATTTAAATAACTAATCCAAAACCATTTTTTGTTTTCAAAATTATTTATTCTAACTAAACAATTTTACTATTTCTAATTAAAAATGCATTAACATATATTTATTGCATAATTTGGAATTTGAAAAAACTTTCAGCAGGAAAAGTGCTTCAATTGAAATAACTAATCCAAAACTATTTTCTGTTTTCAAAATTATTTATTCTAACTATACAAACTATTAACAATTTTACCATTTTCAATTAAAAATGCACTAACGCGTTTGAAATGGGCATAAGAAATGCAAAAATAATCCAAATAATGTGAAACCTTCGCGTGGTGTCATATTATGTGTCATAGTTGCAAGCAAAAATATTGAACTTTCAAAATTGCAAACATCATAAAAAATCCTTCACAAAATGACCTAGATAGGGCGTGAGCACCAACGACATCTTCGAGAAGCTCCGCCACGGGAGATTTCACAACCCTTTACCCAACATTGTTAGAGGAGATGGAGTCTTTCACGGGCTTGCAGGGAAATTTTTCCGAGGCGGAGCTTCCAAAGATGCCGTAGGGCGTGAGCACCAACGACATCTTCGAGAAGCTCCGCCACGGGAGATTTCCCAACCCTGTCCTCCATCCATGGGGATAAACTTCCCTACCTTCTAGGTTGGCTTATTGAGTTGATTGCCATGGAGTATTGATGCTCCTTTTATAGGCACGGCGCCACTTCTACTTTGTCTTGTTCCTCTGACAGGGGCGTCGTGCGCTACATGCTTTATCTCATCGAGCAGTGCATCCATCCACGCGTCCTTATCCTATCGACAGCTTTAGTCTCGGTTGCACCCACCAGCCGGGACTAAAGGTTACCCACACGTCCTTATCCCACCGACAGTTTTATTAGATGACACAAAAACCACCTTTAGTCCCGGTTGTACCCACCAGTCGGGACTAAAAGTTAGATGGTTTTCCACGCCACTGCGTTCCCGCCTATTTTCTTCCCGCGCTTTCCACTGCTTCCCGCTTCCATCTTCCCGCCATTTTTTCACTATATATATGTAGGCTTGGCCTCCATTTACATACCACATCTAGACTCATATCTGCGAACCTCATCACTCTCTCCCATGGCTTCCATCGTATCTCTAACCCCCCGGGAGGCGGAGGCGCTTTGTGCCTCAAACTACCCCTGCCCGCTGGGCTACCGCGTCCCCACCGGCTGGATGCTGAGCGTCGGAGGCGTACCGGTCCCTCCTGTCCCTCTAGGTGTGGCGCGCCAGATGGCCATCACGAACCACTACTACTTCGAGCTCACGCCAGAGCAGCAGAAGAATCCCCAGTGGCATCCCAACTATAGCCCAACTTGGGACGGCTTCTTCATCAATCGGCATGAGAGTGCGCTTGCCAGGCACGAGGAGGACGGCCCGCCTCGTTCAAACTTCAACGAGGCCGGCCGTCGGCTGTGGTGGCGCGGCCGGACTCTCCAGAGCGTCATGGCCTACCATGGCCCCCGCCTGCGCTACCCTCAGTCTCAGCCCACGCGTGCTCTCCCGCCGAGGTTCGACTACCACAACCCCGATGCCAGCGATGACGACATCGGTAACTACGACGACTACAGTGGCGACGTTTATAGGGCTAGGCACGACTATGACTGAATCACTCCAATATTATGTGTCATAGCTGCAAGAGAAAATATTGAACTTGGAAAATTGCAAACATCATAAAAAATCCTTCACGAAATGACGTGTCATAGTTTTCATACATTACATAGATTTACGTAGGGTTTAGGGTAAGAATCATTTGTCATGTATGTCGATCCCTTGCCTATGATCACTACTTAGGCCGTAACCATGGAGCATCTTCATTATTTAACAGGATGCAAGGGTCAGTTTTCACGGTGAAGGGTGGAATTTCTTCAAACTTATCATAATCTACTGACATGTCTGTCTTGTCCTCAACTCCCGAGATGTTTCTTTTCCCTGAAAGAACTATGTGACGCCTGGGCTCATCGTCTGATGTATTCGTTTCCTTATTTTTTCTTTTGTTCGGTCTGGAGGACATGTCCTTCACATAGAAAACCTGAGCCACATCATTGGCTAGGACGAATGGTTCATCTCTGTAACCAAGATTCTTGAGATCCACTGTTGTCATTCTGTATAGCTGGTCTACCTTTACCCCTTCTCCATTCATGTTGACCCAACTGCACCAAAACAAGGGACCTTAAAAGTAGGTCCATAGTCAAGTTCCCATATCTCCTCTATGTAACCATAGTATGTGTCCTTTTTTCCATTGCCACATGTTGCATCAAAGCGGACATCACTATTTTGGTTAGTGCTCTTTTTATCTTGGGAGATCTTGTAAAATGTATTCCCATTTATCTCGTACCCTTGGAAAGTCAATACAGTCGTAGATGGTGTCGCGGCTGATGACCCACAAGTATAGGGGGTGTATCGTAGTACTTTCGATAAATAAGAGTGTCGAACCCAACGAGGAGCAGAAGGTGTTGATGAGCAGTTTTGATCAAGGAATCACTGTAAATACTAGCAAACAGGTTTTCAGGGGTATTTGGTAATACGAGTAAATAAAGTGCGAGTAAATAAAAGACAGTAGTAACAATTGCAGCAAGTGGCCCAATCCTTTATTCAGCAAAGGACAAGCCGGTTGTGTTCTTATAATAACCAAACGTTCTCGAGGACACACGGGAGTTTCTGTCAAGAGCTTTCGCTTCATAGAGCCAATAGTATTTATTGGTTTGGTAAGTGTTATGGGGGTGAACCTGTGCTAGCGCACTACCCTTACTAGGATAAATACACACTTGTGATTATACTCCTTGCAAGCATCCGCAAATACAAGAAAGTAATTAATATAAATCTAACCACAGCCTTAAACTCTAAGATCCTACGCTCCCTGGTGCAATGGTTTCCCAACGGAGGTTTAGGTTTCTGTCACTCCAGCAACCCCACAATCGGTAGCCAAATACACAATGCATCTCACTAGGCCCATAAATGGTGAAGTATCATGTAGTCGACGTTCACATGACACCACTAGTGAAATAGCACCACAACAATATCAAACCATTAAATATTTCTCAACAATAATTCACTACTAACATCTTGACTTCTCCCATGTCCTCAAGAACTAAACGAACTACTCACAAGACATCATATGGATCATGATCAGAGGCGAAATAATGGTAAATAACAATCTGAACATAAACCTTAACTCAACGGTTCCACTCAATAGCATCAACTACAAGAGTAATCAACACCGGGAAAGTTTCCCCTATGAATATAACAAGATCCAACTCAAGATGTTACAGCGGGATGGTGTGGTGATGGTGGAGATGAAGGTGCTGGAGATGGAGATGATGATGATGATCCCGATGAAGTCCGGTGCGATGGTGATGACGATGGCGACGATCTCCCCTCTCCGGGAAGGAATTTCCCCGGCAGATTTCTCCCTGCCGGAGAGCTTTTCTCTCTCTGTGTTCTCCGCCCCGCAGAGGCGGCTGTGTCTAATTCTGAGCCCCCCCTGACTTAGGTTTTCGGGGACGATGATGTACGCGAAGGGGCGAGACCAGAAGTGGGCCAGGGCTCCCTCACACAGGGCTGGCGCGGCCAGGGGGCTGGCCGCGCCACCCTGGCGTGTGGGGCCACCCTGGCTCCTCTCGACCCCTCCTTCTGGCTTCGTGAGTCTTCTGGGAAAATATAATTTCTGGGTATTTTTCTGGAATTTTCCTGATCTTCAAAATATGGTCTCCTGATGGTCCTTTTTCCAGCAGAATCCTGACTCCGGCAGCAACTCCTCCAATGATCATCAAACATGTGAAAACAAAGGAAATAACATAAGTATCATGTCTAAATATGAAATATATCAATGAATAACAGTAAATTATGATATAAAATAGTGATGCAAATTGGACGTATCAACCCCCCCCAAGCTTAGACTTCGCTTGTCCCCAAGCGAAAACTAAAATCGGTAAACATGACCACAGGTTTATGGAGTGAAGTGTCGATAATCAAAATACGGACAAGAAGCATCACATTCACTAAGGCACAAATTATAATAGACAGCAACTTCCCTTTATAAGATGTAGGCTTGCAATAGGTAAAAGGGAATCACATGAAAAGATGCACAAGGTAAACTATAATTGGCAATGGCAAACCTTAGCTCTTGGTCAAAGAACGGAGAATAAACTATTCTCTCTTTTAAACGGAGCCTTTTAAAACATAGCTAATATAGCAAAGACTATATGCTCAACAAAGTAAACTTTTGCATTCATAGAAAGCTTTCAAAGATATATTCCTTCAGACAAAAGCATTATACAAAACAAGGAAGATAATAAACATGATTAAACGGATCAACATATGGATTAGTGAAACATAACAACTCAAATGCATGCTTGAGACAGAGGGAAATAGGTTGACTCAACATAAAAGTAAAAGATAGGCCCTTCGCAGAGGGAAGCAGGGATTAAACATGTGCTAGAGCTTTTCATTTTTACAACAGAGGTAAAAATTGTTTTGAGAGGTGGTTGCTTTTGTCAACGACTAGCAACGGAGTTCTTGATATCTTCCATACTAAACAAGTGAGAGCGGTTCCGAGATGTTTAATTAATTGGCACTTTGGTGCTCTTTTATAGCTTGGCACTCCTCCCCACCTTTTTCCTTTCTCAAACCATGGCTAACCGATTCCATCGGGTGCCGACCAACTTTCACATTCCATTGGAGGAGTGCCTTTTTCTTTCTTTTTCTTTTTGAGATTATAATGGTCTGACCAGCTCCCTTGCAAAATTAATGACGAGCAGATGAAGCTGCCTAGTCGAGGGGTACTTAATTTAGTATGGAAGATAACAAACCCATCCACTACGTCCTCATGAGCTAAAAACAGTGGCACAAAAGGAGAAGTGTTTGAAGGTTTTTGAAAGGTAGCACATGAAAATTTACTTGGAATGGCTTAAAATACCATGCATAGGAATTTATAGTGAACTCTTTGGAAGTGACTTGGCTTTTGGGAATTGGATGCACGAGAAGTATCTCCTCTCAGTACAGGTTTTTGGCTAGCAAGGCTGGGTAACAAGCATAAGAGTTGCATGAAACAAACAAACATACATATAATAAGAACAATCATGCAAACTCCCTTGAAGGTACAATGATTTTAACTTCAAGAATAACAATGCTTATAAGCCAAACATAAGGGAAAACTGAAGTGATGTAGCTGCAAGCACTTCTTTATTCTTTTCTACTCAAACCTCAAGGTAAAGTTGCTACTGACCAAGCTAGGTTTGCCAAAACCAACTAAATCTACTCATGCTTCCAATGTGATACCAATACCAATCAACAAGACTAGTCATACAAGAGAAATTGCAAACTAACATAAAGTGTGCGAAAAGTAAACGATAGAACTTCTCATTAATATTTCATTACCGCAACTCACACCAAGGGATACATAGATAACTGACTAAGGAGGATACTTCCAAGCTGCAAACTATTCTATATGATAACTTCTCTATTCATGATACGACACTACTTGAAAAGTAAATGAGCGAAAGGTAATGATGTGATACCGAGGCACTCCCCCAAGCTTGGAACAAGCCAAGGGGATGCCTAAACCGATGATGAATTACTCCTTTGGTGGTGGCGGTGGGACTTCATCGTTGTCGTACTTCCAAGGTAGAGGTCCTCCATCAAAGAAGGATGTCTTGGTCTCCAAAATCCTGAAACTTGCAGGAGCACTCATTTGTTGAAATCTAGCTTCATACTCACAATTTTGGTTATGCACGTCGTAGAGTTGTGCTTGTAATTGGCTAGTCGTCTCCTGGAGTGAGAGGACATCCTTCCAAAGCTCTGTAGTCTCCTTCTTATACTTGGCAACAAGCTCTTGATTAATCCTATAGATAATGTCCACCTCACGTTCCGCCATCTTCTTGTATTTGAAAACTTCCTATTCTAATACTTCCATCCTTGCTTCAAGGCTCCCTTCTCCCTTGGGTCCTTGAACATCTTTAATCTGCAACTCCCCATCCTTGAGTGACAACTCCTTCAGATGCATCTTCAACTCCTTCATATACAGATTGATGGAATCCGCAAGAGGGTTTTCTTTAGATGAACCAGACGAAGACATTATAACTCCAAAGTTGAGGGCAATCCCTGACAGAAACAGCTCGAAACAAAACACGACGAGAAAACAATATACAGACCTCGGGGACTCCGGGGGGTTAAATAGACGAAAATTATACATCGAAAAGAAGTCACAGGAGGAAACCGGGACGGAAACGAGTTCCGGGGTGGTCTCACACCCAGGTGGCGCGGCCAGGGGTGGGCCCGCGCCACCCGTGTGTGAGACACACACGGACTCTTTTTCCTGCCCTTTTTCGTCTCGTGATTTTTCATATTTAGTAAAAATAGCAAAAATATTAAAGGAAGAACTTTTAGCGAAACTTTTCTGACTAGAACTGTTACCTATTCGAAAACGAACTCTGCAGGTTCCTCCAGTTTGTCTTGGATGAATTCTTCCGGAGAAACTGTTTCAATAACATCAACATCTTCATTATAGGAATCTCCAGAAATATAATGCTTGAGTCTTTGCCCATTCACCACTTGTGTAGAATCATCTTTCAATGAAGCAATCTTAATAGCACCTGAGCGGTACACTTCTACAATAACATATGGTCCTTCCCATTTAGAAAGTAATTTTCCTGCAAAAAATCTGAGACGAGACCGATACAAAAGAACTTTCTCACCAACATGAAACTCTCTCTTAAGAATTCTCTTATCATGCCATTGCTTGACTTTCTCTTTGAAAAGTCTGGCATTCTCATACGCTTCGTTTCTCCACTCATCTAGAGAACTCAAATCTAACAACCTTTTCTTACCGGCTAATTTAAAATCTCTGTTAAGCTCTCTCACTGCCCAAAAAGCTTTGTGTTCTAATTCTAAGGGCAAGTGACACGCTTTTCCGTAAACCATCTTATAAGGAGACATACCCATGGGATTCTTATAAGCAGTTCTATAAGCCCATAAAGCATCGTTTAACTTACTAGCCCAGTTTTTTTCTAGATCTACTAACAGTCTTCTGCAAGATAGACTTGATCTCTCTATTTGAAAGCTCTACCTGCCCACTAGTTTGGGGATGATAAGCAGAAGCAATTCTATGATTAACATCATACTTAGCAAGAGTTTTTCTAAAACTACCGTGAATAAAATGAGAACCTCCGTCAGTCATAAGAGATCTAGGCACTCCGAACCTAGGAAAAATAACATCCTTAAGCATTTTTAACGAAGTCTCACCATCGGCACTCTTTGTAGGTATGGCTTCTACCCATTTAGTAACATAATCAATAGCAACAAGTATATGGGTATAGCCTTTCGAAGGAGGAAAAGGACCCATAAAGTCAAATCCCCAACAATCAAACGGTTCAATAACGAGAGTGTAATTCATAGGCATCTCATTGCGTCTAGAAATGTTACCAACTCTTTGACATTCATTGCAAGATAAAACATACCTTCTGGCATCTTTAAATAGGGTTGGCCAATAAAAACCTGATTGTAGAACCTTCTGTGCGGTTCTATCTCCAGCATGATACCCTCCATAAGCACTGCTATGGCATTTTCTTAATATCTCTTGTTGCTCATATTCTGGTACGCATCTTCTCATAATACCATCGACTCCTTCTCTATATAAATGTGGGTCATCCCAAAAGTAATGCCTCAAATCATAGAAGAATTTTCTTCTTTGCTGAGCTGTAAAGGTTGGAGGCAAATACTTGGAAACAATAAAGTTAGCATAATCAGCATACCAAGGGAGGTCTCGCGAAGTTACATTAATTGCAGCCAATTGTTCATTTGGAAAACTATCATTAACAGGAACAGGGTCAAAAGAAATGTTTTCCAATCTAGACAAATTGTCAGCCACAGGATTTTCAGCACCTTTCCTATCTACAATATGCAAATCAAACTCTTGTAAAAGCAACACCCATCTAATAAGCCTGGGCTTAGCATCCTTCTTAGTCATAAGATATCTAATAGCAGCGTGATCAGTATGAATAGTAACTTTAGAATCAACAATGTAAGATCTAAACTTATCACATGCAAAAACAACAGCAAGAAACTCTTTCTCAGTAGTAGCATAATTCTTCTGAGCAGCATCAAGAGTCTTACTAGCATAATGAATAACATTCAACTTATTATCTATGCGCTGTCCAAGAAAAGCACCAACAGCAAAATCACTAGCATCGCACATAATTTCAAAAGGTAAATTCCAATCAGGTGGTTGAACAATAGGAGCAGTAGTTAAAGCCTTCTTAAGAGTTTCAAAAGCTTCCTTACAATCATCATCAAAGACAAATGGTACATCCTTTTGAAGAAGATTGGTAAGAGGCTTTGAAATCTTAGAGAAATCTTTAATAAACCTCCTATAGAAACCAGCATGACCAAGAATACTACGAATACCTTTAACATCTCTGGGACAGGGAATTTTCTCAATTGCCTCCACTTTTGCTCTGTCAACTTCAATACCTCTTTCAGAAATTTTATGTCCAAGGACAATTCCTTCATTTACCATAAAATGGCATTTCTCGCAATTAAGAACAAGGTTAGTTTCTTCGCACCTCTGCAAAACTTTATCAAGGTTGTGCAAACAATTATCAAAAGAAGTTCCATAGATGGAGAAATCATCCATGAAGACCTCCACAATTTCTTCACAAAATCCATGAAAAATAGCAGACATACATCTTTGAAAAGTAGCAGGAGCATTGCATAAACCAAACGGCATACGTCTATAAGCATAAGTTCCATAAGGGCAAGTAAAAGTGGTTTTCTCTTGATCATCCTTCTTAACAGCAATTTGAGAAAAACCAGAATAACCATCAAGGAAACAAAAATGAGTCTTCTTAGACAACCTTTCTAGCATTTGATCTATAAACAATAAAGGGTAATGATCTTTCTTAGTAACTTTGTTTACCTTCCTATAATCAATGCACATTCTATAACCAACTACTACCCTCTGAGGAATAAGCTCGTTATTCTCATTAGGCACAACAGTCATACCTCCTTTCTTAGGAACACAATGAACAGGACTAACCCATCTACTATCAGCAATAGGATAAATAATACCAGCATCAAGGAGTTTTAATACCTCATTTCTTACCACATCTTTCATCTTGGGAATTAGGCGGCGTTGATGCTCCACAACTGGCTTCGCATCTTTCTCCATATTAATGGCATGCTGACATAAAGTGGGAGAAATCCCTTTTAAATCATCAAGAGTATATCCCATAGCTCCTCGGTATTTCCTCAATATCTCCAATAATCTTTCTTCTTCCTTTCCTGAAAGTTTAGAACTAATAATAACAGGATATATTTTCTTATCATCAATATAAGCATATTTAAGATTATCAGGCAAAGGCTTTAATTCAAAAATAGGATCTTCCTTAGGCGGCAAAGTGGTACCAAGATCCTCCACAGGTAGATTATGCTTGAGTAACGGTGGTTGATGAAGAAGAATATCGTCAATCTCTTCTCTTTCCTTACTAAAAACATCACTTTCGTGATCTTCCATGAATTGCTGCAAGGCATTATTAGGGGCAAGAGCTATAGAAGCAAGCTGCTCAACTCGAAAATTTTCATTAGGCGTGTCATTTTCATAAGAAGTCTTAGCAAACTTGGAAAAATTAAACTCATAAGACTCTCCATTAAACTTAGTAAAAAATTTCTCCTTCTTACAATCTATCACGGCACCACAGGTGTTCAAAAATGGTCTACCAAAAATAATAGGACAAGTTTTACTAGCCTCCTTACCGAGTACTAGAAAATCAGTAGGGTATTTAGTCTTACCGCAAAGAACTTCCACATCTCGGACAATACCAAGAGGCCAAACTGTCTCTCTGTTAGCAAGCTGAATAACCACATCAATATCTTCAAGTTCACAAGCGCCAATCTCATGCATAATTTCTTTGTAAAGCTCTAAGGGAATAGCACTGGCACTAGCACCAATATCACATAAACCATAATAGCAATGATCTCCAATTCTGACAGAAATAACAGGAACACTTGCTTTCCTATGCTTTTTAGGATGTGAAAGAATGTTAGAAGCATCTTCACAAAAAAGAATATATTCATCTCCTACATCTTTAGTAACAAGATCCTTCAGTATAGCTACAGGAGACTTAATAGTAATTTGCTCATCAGGTTCCGCAGCTTTCTTAGTACTTTTATTAGACACACTTACCAAAGTAGAATACTTCTTTACCTTAGCTGGGAAAGGTGTCTTCTCAAAATAAGGTTCAGGCACAATACTATCAACAGTACAAACTTCAGTAGCTGCAGCAGGTATATGACTAATAGAATCTTTATAAGGCGCATGATATTTGTTCCAATCTTTCTTTGGAACATCAATATAAGAGGCAAAAGCCTTAAGACAATTAGCAAGTATTTGTGAATCAAGACCATAAGCAGCGCTAACACTATGAAAGTCATCGGTTCCCATAAAAGATTTAATGCATTCATAATCATAGTTTATACCTGACTTCCTACCTTTGTCATTTTCCCAACCTTCAGCATTCTCTTGTATACGGTCAAGAAGTTTCCACTTAGCATCTTCTTTCATATGAGTAAATGATCCAAAGCAAGAAGCATCCAAATAATCCTTATCAGGAAGAGTAAGCCGCGCATAAAAGTTATCAATAACAATATTATTGGGGAGCTCATGAATGGGGCATTTGAGCAATAGTAACTTCAATCTCCCCCACGCTTGGGCAATACTCTCTCCATCATGAGGCCAAAAATTATATATCCGATTACGGTCTTTATGAATTTCACTTGGAGGATAAAACTTGGAATAAAAGAGAGGCACAATATCCTCCCATGCCATAGATGGACCATCCTGGAGTAGTCGATACCACTCCTCAGCTCTGCATTTTAATGATAATGAGAATAATTTCTTCTTAACCTGGCTTGGTGAAATACCTACACATCTGAACAACTCACATAATTCATGTATGAATAATAAGTGATCACCCGGATGGACAGTTCCATCTCCTGAATAGCAGTTATCCATAATACGCCCAACAATTTTCATAGGTATTTTAAAAGGATCAATTTCAGCAGGCGGCGGCGGTGGTTCCTCCGCATGTGCAGCAGTAGTAGTAGAAGTGTTTCCAAATAGGAAACCAAATGGAGAGTTCTCCATAGCAGAGTAAAGCAAAAATAAAAGACAAAATAAAAACAATACTCACAGTGACGGTTACCTTTTCCAATTCCACTCTTCAATAGCGCTACACTCCCCGGCAACGGCGCCAGAAAATAGTCTTGATGACCCACAAGTATAGGGGGTGTATCGTAGTACTTTCGATAAATAAGAGTGTCGAACCCAACGAGGAGCAGAAGGTGTTGATGAGCAGTTTTGATCAAGGAATCACTGTAAATACTAGCAAACAGGTTTTCAGGGGTATTTGGTAATACGAGTAAATAAAGTGCGAGTAAATAAAAGACAGTAGTAACAATTGCAGCAAGTGGCCCAATCCTTTATTCAGCAAAGGACAAGCCGGTTGTGTTCTTATAATAACCAAACGTTCTCGAGGACACACGGGAGTTTCTGTCAAGAGCTTTCGCTTCATAGAGCCAATAGTATTTATTGGTTTGGTAAGTGTTATGGGGGTGAACCTGTGCTTGCGCACTACCCTTACTAGGATAAATACACACTTGTGATTATACCCCTTGCAAGCATCCGCAAATACAAGAAAGTAATTAAGATAAATCTAACCACAGCCTTAAACTCTAAGATCCTACGCTCCCTGGTGCAATGGTTTCCCAACGGAGGTTTAGGTTTCTGTCACTCCAGCAACCCCACAATCGGTAGCCAAATACACAATGCATCTCACTAGGCCCATAAATGGTGAAGTATCATGTAGTCGACGTTCACATGACACAACTAGTGAAATAGCACCACAACAATATCAAACCATTAAATATTTCTCAACAATAATTCACTACTAACATCTTGACTTCTCCCATGTCCTCAAGAACTAAACGAACTACTCACAAGACATCATATGGATCATGATCAGAGGCGAAATAATGGTAAATAACAATCTGAACATAAACCTTAACTCAACGGTTCCACTCAATAGCATCAACTACAAGAGTAATCAACACCGGGAAAGTTTCCCCTATGAATATAACAAGATCCAACTCAAGATGTTATAGCGGTATGGCGTGGTGATGGTGGAGATGAAGGTGCTGGAGATGGAGATGATGATGATGATGATCCCGATGAAGTCCGGTGCGATGGTGATGACGATGGTGACGATCTCCCCTCTCCGGGAAGGAATTTCCCCGGCAGATTTCTCCCTGCCGGAGAGCTTTTCTCTCTCTGTGTTCTCCGCCCCGCAGAGGCGGCTGTGTCTAATTCTGAGCCCCCCCTGACTTAGGTTTTCGGGGATGATGACGTACGCGAAGGGGCGAGACCAGAAGTGGGCCAGGGCTCCTTCACACAGGGCTGGCGCGGCCCGGGGGCTGGCCGCGCCACCCTGGCGTGTGGGGCCACCCTGGCTCCTCTCGACCCCTCCTTCTGGCTTCGTGAGTCTTCTGGGAAAATATAATTTCTGGGTATTTTTCTGGAATTTTCCTGATCTTCAAAATATGGTCTCCTGATGGTCCTTTTTCTAGCAGAATCCTGACTCTGGCAGCAACTCCTCCAATGATCATCAAACATGTGAAAACAAAGGAAATAACATAAGTATCATGTCTAAATATGAAATATATCAATGAATAACAGTAAATTATGATATAAAATAGTGATGCAAATTGGACGTATCAGCGGCCGATAAGTAGAACTGATCTCCAATAGTGGTGTCATTCATGAGATGTAATTGCAACCAAGTGCCGAAAGTCTCCATGTGATTTTCTTTAATCCAGTAGTCATCCTTCCCCGAGAACTTGGAGCGTACAACATTCATGTGTTCCTTGATATACGGAGCCACGAAGGTAGAACTTTGTAGAACTGTGTAGTGTGCTTGATTCAAAGAATGCCCGTCCCTAAATATCATTGCTTTCTTTCCTAGCGTGCCTTTTCCACTCAGTCTCCCCTCATACTGTGATTCAGGAACACCAATCGGCTTAAGGTCAGGAAGAAAGTCAACACAGAACCCAACGACCTCCTCTGTTCCATAGCCCTTGGAGATGCTTCCTTCTGGCCTAGCACGGTTACAAACATATTTCTTTAAGACTCCCATGAACCTCTCGAAGGGGAACATATTGTGCAGAAATACAGGACCGAGAATGGAAATCTCTTCGACTAGGTGAACTAAGAGATGCATCATAATATTGAAGAAGGACGGGGGGAACACCAACTCAAAACTGACAAGACATTGGACCACATCCTTTTGTAGCCTTTCCAGACTTTCTCGATCGATCACCTTCTGAGATATTGCACTGAGGAATTGATACGTTGCAAACGTATCTATAATTTTTGATGCTCCATGCTTGTTTTACACCAATTGTTATATGTTTTGTCTACACTTTGTGGCACTTTTATAATTTATTTGGACTAACCTACTAATAGTTGCAAAAATGCACAATGTTCTTGTTTTACACTTTGATGTGTAGGAATTACCAAGAATACAAGTGGAAATCTTGTTGGAGTCAAATTGGGACTTTCCAGAAATCTGTGCCAGAACTTTTTTCGAAGATGGTCACGTTACGGGTCGAAGACGGCGTCAAACCGAAAACTCTTCAATTACAAAGTTGTGCGAATTTCATGGCGAACGTTCTGGACATAAAATTCACCTGATTCCGAGTCCGGACGACCGAGATAAGCCCGCTCCATTGCGGCCTAAGATGGGGAGACGGGAATCCGAGAGACTATATAAAGGGAGGAACCTAGCTCGTGGGGGACTCCTCCACCCACGAATTTGCAGCCACCAGAGCCACGTTTTAGCCTCCTCCATGGATCCCATCTCCATGGGGGAGGGCTCCCATGAAGCCATGAAGGAAGGGGGCTAAGGGGCGGCGCTCCCCCATGATGTCGGCGGCGGGGAAGGAGTCCCCCGCGCCGCGGCCCGCGCCGCTGCTGACACGCCGCTGCCGCCCGCGCCCTCGCTGCTCCTCTCCACCATCTTCACCGCTATCTCCATCACATATGTAGTGGTTCATCCTCCCACACACCTTTGTACCGTCCTATGTAAACATGGTGTTTGATGCTATAATATTTATCCTATGATCTATGTCATGTTTCCATAGTTTATTTGTTCTTAGATTGATTTGTTGAATGTCTTTGGTTCATTAGAGTTGTATGTTGATATGGCACTATCCTTTGTTGTCTATTATATTTATGCGCACATGGATTAAACATCTTAGGGTTAGTAGTATGTGTAAAAGGAAGGGGGTAGTTCTGCCGGAGTGACAGAAACCTGAGGACGCGAACTGGAATGTTGCACATATGGGAGTAAGAGGACCATTAGCTTAAGGCTGTGATTGGAGAAACCTTAATGCATTGTTAGTAGTTACGGATGTTTGCTAACAATCCAATCATAAGTACTTGTAATCCCAAGTAGCGGAGCGCATGTAGATTTAGCCTCTCCCACATAGAAAACTGCATCGAAGACAATGAACTCGATATCTTCACTAGTTAATCTTGGACAAAGCCACCACAATTACCACCACTATTCCACACTCATGGTACTGTTATTTTATGTTTGCTTAGTATATTTTACTGCTGCAGCACTAACATTTACTTTCTTGTATTTATTATCTTGCAAAGCTATCTCTCATACCCGTATTGTTGCACTAGTTTTATTTCCTAGATAATGCAAATGTCTAGTGTGCGTAGAGTTGTATCAGTGGTTGATAGAACTTGAGAGAATATTTATCATACCTTTAGCTCCTCGTTGGGTTTGACACTCTTACTTATCGAAAAGGCTACACACGATCCCCTATACTTGTGGGATATCAAGACCTTTTCTGGCGCCGTTGCCGGGGAGCAATAGCGTGTGGGTGAATATTCTTGTGTGCACTTGTTTGCTTTATCTCTAAGTAGTTGTTTACTTTCAGTTTTAAGTTGTTCTCTATCTTTGTATGGATAGGGAATGCAAATTACAAAAAAATTAGTTATACTTGTTACCTAAAAACGTTTTCAAAAAGGAAAGTGATTGGAAAGATGAGTAATGGTTAAGTGGGGGTCGACCTTGAACACTTGTGTTCATGCCTATGAAACCAAAACAAATATTCTCATGGAAGCTTTTTAGTTAAAAACTTGTATATATTGTATATATTGTACATATTTCTCTGTACCATAAAAGTAAAGTGATAATTGTAGTTCATAGTTACTTGGAAGTTGATAGTTTTGCTTTGCCGTCCAAAAACAGATTTTCTGTGCTTCACCGTATAAAATGTTTAAAATCACCAGAATGTGATATTGACCTGAAATTTCTTGAGTGCAAAGTAATGCTTATTATCTTTCTTTTATTAGACTAACTTTTTCTGATTTGAGTTACGTAGCTGTCTCAAAAAATTCGATTTTCACCGACTGTTCTGTTTAGACAGATTTCTGTGCTTCACTATAAAAAATCGTGAAAAATCTCAGAATAGTATTTTGATCTGAAATTTTTTGTGCATAAACCTGAGATTATGATCTGTCTTTCTTTAGTTTGGAGTTTTTCGATTTGAGCTACCTAACTATCTCGTTGAGTGTCATCTTTACAGACTGTTCAGTTTTGACAGATTTCTTAGTTTATTCAATATTGTACTTGGTGTTATTAGTTTCATTAGTTTTTCGACGGACGACGGAAATCATGAATACCTTAGTATATATAGTGGCTAATGTTGAATTTAGATTATGAAACTTGTCAATGCTTGAACATGAGTGGATTTTACTTAATGAGTACAAACCCTACTAATGAGTTTTGTGAAGTTTTATGTGGATGTAGCTTATAAGTTCTAATCAATATGGTGATATGAGATGAACAAGAAGACAGAAGAGGTCAAGCTTGGGGATGTTTAGGTGCATCCCAAGAACATTTCCAAGAAGATACAATCATCTAAGCTTGGGGATGCCCGAGTCATCCCCATATTCATTAACTAACATGAGGTTGTCTCTTTCATACTCTATATTACGCATCCACATGATATGTATTGTGTTAACTTGTATATTAATTGCTTTTATATATCTTGGTTTTATCTTCTTTAGTTTTATTAGGCTCTTTATTTTTTTTACTGCTTCTTTACTTTCACTTATAAATTGAAAACAACAAAAATAGTTCCTATTGTTTTGCTTCTTTGTTTGCTTCTCTATTTTGTGCCTAGCTCAAAGGCGTTAAAGAAAAGCACTCTTGGGAGATAACCCATTGTTTTATTTTCAGTACTTTTTATTTTATTTGTCTTGGAAGTTATTACTACTGTAATAACCGCTCCTTATCCTTTTCATTATGTTGTTGTGCCAAGAGAAGCCTCTAATTCGAGTGAGGAAAGATTTGGGGATGTTGCTTTCCTGAAACAGATTTTCGTACTGTACTGTAAAAATTTGTGAAAAATCTCTGAAAATATTTTGGACCTGCAATTTCATGTTCTTATTCCTCAGGTTATATCCAAACTTTCGTTAGTTCAACACTTTTTGATTTGAGCAACAGAAAACCCCTTAAAAAATCGACCTTTGTTAGCCGTTCTATTTTGACAGATTTTTGCCACTATTTGTTGTTGCCTCTCGAACGCTTTCTTTTTTAGTTCTTTCGATCACGGAACTTTTGAGGAAGTTGCTATAGTAGTATATGCTTTATATGTGGTGATTTTGAGTTGAAACCTGAAGCAAAAGAGGTTGATTCATTGTTATGGTTACACTAATGTTGCTAATAGAATTGTGTTGAGTTTTGTATGAAGGAAGTTTTGAAGTGTAGGGATTGGGGAATGATGAGATGAGTTGAAGAATGGACAGAAGCTCAAGCTTGGGGATGCCCATGCAACCCCCAAGAAATATCCAAGAAGTACAAGCGTCAAAGCTTGGGGATGCCCCCGAGGCACCCATTCTTCATCGGCAAAAATCAGGTCACCTTTCAAGATACTATATTTTTATTGCTTCATGCACTATGCATTTTTCTTGGAGCGTCAGTTGTTTTAGTTTTCAGTTTAGTTTAGTTTAGTTTGCTACAATAAATGGTTGGACCCCAACAAATTTCTTTTGAAGGAGATGTACTCATTTTCATTTGCCAAGAACACTCAGTTTTTCACTCTTATCGTTCAACGAGTGTTCTTCTTTTTCTGCTACTGCATTTAGTTTTCAGTTTTCGCCTTGATTTCTATTCAGATCTTCTTATATCTTTTTATCAAGGTGTATTTTTGCCTCTGGACCATATTGGTTTTCATCAAAAGAGTTGAGTTAAAAAAGTCCGAATGGTGTTGGAAAAGAGAAAAAGATTTATGCAAAAAAGTGGTACAAAAAGGAGCTTATTTCGACTGCGGCTTAGACTTTTGCATGTCATGCTTGATGTCTTTTTGATAGTATGCTTAGTGATTTTTGCTGTAGCATGACTTGTCTCAAATGACTGAGATTGCTTAATGAGCCTTTGAAAAAATCATGCATTGTTTTTATTATTTGGAAGCATTATTTTGGTTTTCTCTTTGATGCTTTATTTGGGTTGACTTGGCGCATGTTCACACATGTTAGACTCATACAAAGTCGCCATAAGCCTCTATGATTATTTATTTTTTGACTTTTGATGCCATCTTATGCTTCTTTTAATGTCGCTTTGCATGATTATGGCCGTTATTGCTCTCTTAGTTGGTCGCTCCCAGTCTTTTGCTAGCCCTCGTTTTGTACTGAGTATGAGCGGTACTCTTGCATCCAACTCCTAAAAACCAAGTTATTCCAATGTATCCACTATAAATTCCTATGCATGGTTTTTGCAAGCCATTCCAAGTAAAATTTTCATGTGCTACCTTTCAAAAAAACCTTCAAAATACTTCTTATTTTGTGACACTGTTTTCAGCTCATGGGGACGTAGTGGTCGGATTTGCTATCTTCCATATTGTTTTATTCCAAAAAGAAAAAAATGAGAAAAAAGGAAAGAAAAAAAAGGCACTCCTCTATGGTATGTGAATGTTGGTGGGCACCCGATAGAATCGGTTAGCCATGGTTTGTGAAAGGAAAAAGGTGGGGAGGAGTGCCAAGCTTTATAAAAGAGCACCAAAGTGCCAATCTCTCTCTCAAAAACTTGCTTCATTTTTGTATGGAAGATAGTAAGAACCCCATTGCCAGTCATTGACAAAGACAACCACCTCTCAAAACCAAATTTTTATCTCTCTGTTTTACAAATGAAAAGCTCTAGCACATGTTTAATCACTGCTTCCCTCTGCGAAGGGCCTTTCTTTTACTTTTATGTTGAGTCACCACCTTCTACCTTTATGCACTATCTAAGAGAGCATAGTTGTCATTCTGAGTATAATGTGCATAGTCCCAAAGTTTTCATTGATTGACTCATGATCATGGTTTCACTTGTTCTTAAATTATTTGTATCTAGTCGCCCTCTTAAAACTTGAAGGTGTCCTATGCATTTATGTTTTGCTATTTCATGAGGGACAAGCTAAAAACCATTCGTTATGTTTTTCCATATGATTTGAACACACGTTTGACTTTCATTGTTTTATTATTCATGATCTTTCGTTTGTGTTTCTTTTCATGTTATAACATGGTTGCTAAGTTTTTATTGTCAAGATTATATCTCTTATGCCCATATTTTAAGTTCTTTGATCCCAGCACTCAATGTTGTACTTAGATGATCAAAATTGTGATGGTGTATGTCACCTCAAAAATTATTCTTTTGTTATCACTTACCTACTCGAGGACGAGCAGGAGTTAATCTTGGGGATGTTGATACGTTGCAAACGTATCTATAATTTTTGATGCTCCATGCTTGTTTTACACCAATTGTTATATGTTTTGTCTACACTTTGTGGCACTTTTATAATTTATTTGGACTAACCTACTAATAGTTGCAAAAATGCACAATGTTCTTGTTTTACACTTTGATGTGTAGGAATTACCAAGAATACAAGTGGAAACCTTGTTGGAGTCAAATTGGGACTTTCCAGAAATCTGTGTCAGAACTTTTTTCGAAGATGGTCACGTTACGGGTCGAAGACGCCGTCAAACGGAAAACTCTTCAATTACAAAGTTGTAGGGAATTTCACGGAGAAAATTCTGGACATAAAATTCACCTAATTCCGAGTCCGGATGACCGAGATAAGCCTGCTCCATTGCGGCCAAAGATGGGGAGACGGGAATCCGAGAGACTATATAAAGGGAGGAACCTAGCTCGTGGGGGACTCCTCCACCCATGAATTTGCAGCCACCAGAGCCATGTTTTAGCCTCCTCCATGGATCCCATCTCCATGGGGGAGGGCTCCCATGAAGCCAGGAAGGAAGGGGGCTAAGGGGCAGCGCTCCCCCATGATGCCGGCGGCGGGGAAGGAGTCCCCCGCGCCGCCGCCCGCGCCGCTGCTGCCACGCCGCTGCCGCCTGCGCCCTCGCTGCTCCTCTCCACCATTTTCACCGCTATCTCCATCACATATGCAGTGGTTCATCCTCCCACACACCTCTATACCGTCCTATGTAAACATGCTGTTTGATGCTATAATATTTATCCTATGATCTATGTCATGTTTCCATAGTTTATTTGTTCTTAGATTGATTTGTTGAATGTCTTTGGTTCATTAGAGTTGCATGTTGATATGGTACTATCCTTTGGTGTCCATTATATTTATGCACGCATGGATTAAACATCTTAGGGTTAGTAGTATGTGCAAAAGGAAGGGGGTAGTTCTGCCGGAGTGACAGAAACCTGAGGACGCGAACCGGAACGTTGCACGTATGGGAGTAAGAGGACCATTAGCTTAAGGCTGTGGTTGGGGAAACCTTAATGCATTGTTAGTAGTTACGGATGTTTGCTAACAATCCAATCATAAGTACTTGTAATCCCAAGTAGCGGAGCGCATGTAGATTTAGCCTCTCCCACATAGAAAACTGCATCGAAGACAATGAACTCGATATCTTCACTAGTTAATCTTGGACAAAGCCACCACAAGTACCACCACTATTCTACACTCATGGTACTGTTATTTTATGTTTGCTTAGTATATTTTACTGCTGCAGCACTAACATTTACTTTCTTGTATTTATTATCTTGCAAAGCTATCTCTCATACCCGTATTGTTGCACTAGTTTTATTTCCTAGATAATGCAAACGTCTAGTGTGCGTAGAGTTGTATCAGTGGTTGATAGAACTTGAGAGAACATTTATCATACCTTTAGCTCCTAGTTGGGTTTGACACTCTTACTTATCGAAAAGGCTACACACGATCCCCTATACTTGTGGGATATCAGGAATGCACATAGCTTCACAATGGATACTCAAACATTTTCCGGTAGAAGCCCCCTCAATGCAACCGGAAGCAACTGTGTCATAATCACGTGACAATCATGAGACTTCAGGTTCTGGAATTTTTTTCTGCCATATTTATTATTTCCTTTATGTTTGACGAGAACCCAGCCGGGACCTTGATACTGCTTAGACATTCAAAAAAGATTTCCTTCTCTACTTTGGTTAGAGCATAGCTGCTTAAGTATTGACGGCCTTTATCAGTATGCTTGTTGTATGGGTCTTTGATATGTTGCTGGTCCTTCCGTGCTTCTGGTGTATCTTTTGTCTTCCCATACACGCCTAGGAAGCCTAGCAGGTTCACGCAAAGATTCTTCATCATGTGCATCATGTCGATTGAAGAACGGACCTCTAGGTCTTTCCAATACTCAAGCTTCCAAAATATAGATTTCTTCTTCCACATGGCCGTGTGTCCGGTAATGGGGTCTTTCGGAACAGATTGACCGCCAGGACCCTTTCCAAAGATTACTTCTAGCTCCTTCACCATACCAAATACATCAGCACCTTTAGGGAGCTTAGGCTTCTTTCGGTGATCTGCCTCACCGTTAAAATGCTTGCCTTTTTTTCTTACTTGATGATTGGTCAGAAGAAATTTACGACACTCCAGGTATACAACCTTCTTACATTTATCCAAATATGTACCTTTAGTCTTATCTAAATAGTACGTGCATGCATTGTATCCCTTGTTTGACTGTCCTGAAATGTTACTAAGAGCAGGCCAATCATTGATGGTTACGAACAGCAACGCTCGTAGGTCAAATGGCTCCTGTTTGTGCTCATCCCACACCTTTACACCTGGTTCTGCCCACAGCTGCAAAAGTTCATCGACTAATAGCCTTAGGTACACATCAATGTCGTTGCCGGGTTGCTTCGGTCCTTGGATGAGCACTGGCATCATAATGAACTTCCGCTTCATGCACAACCAAGGAGGAAGGTTGTAGATACATAGAGTCACGGGCCAGGTGCTGTGACTGCAGCTCTGCTCCCCAAAAGGATTCATGCCGTCTGTACTTAGACCAAACCATAAGTTCCTCGCGTCACCTGCAAAGTTCGAGTACTTTCTCTCGATGTTTCTCCACTGCGACCCATCGGCGGGGTGTCTCAGTTTCCCGTCTTTCTTATGCTCTTCTTTGTGCCATCGCAACAACCTAGCATGCTCTTTGTTTCTGAATATACGTTTCAACCATGGTATTATAGGAGTATACCACATAACCTTAGCAGGAACCTTCTTCCTGGGGGGCTCGTCATCGCTCTCAACATCACCAGGGTCATCTTGTCTGATCTTGTACCAACATATAGTGCATACCAGACATTTATCCATATTCTCGTACTTCTCACCGCGGTACAGGATGCAGTCATTAATGCATGCATGTATCTTCTCCACATCTAATCCTAGAGGGCAGATAGTCTTCTTTGCTTCGTACGTTGTCTCGGGCAGATCATTATCCTTTGGAAGCTTCGGCTTCATTATTTTCAGTAACTTCTCAAATCCCTTGTCAGATAAATCAGCCTCTGCCTTCCATTTCAGCAATTCAAGTGTGGTACCAAGCTTTGTGCTGCCATATTCACAATTTGGGTACAACAACTTTTTGTGATCCTTTTGCATGGCCTCGAACTTCAGCTTCTCCCTTTCTGTATCGCATTGTTGCTTTGCATCAGAAATGACCCGACCAAGACCATCAGCGGGCTCATCCGATGCCCGTTGTTCTTCTTCATTGCCGCCTCCCTCTTCTTCATTGTCTTCCATTGAAGTATCACCGTATTCTTTAGGCGACATAGGATAGCTGTCATCATCCTCTTCTTCATTTTCTTCCAGCCTAACCCCTCTTTCTCCGTGCATGGCCCAACAATAATATCCGGGCATGAAACCTCTCCGAAGCAGATGGCTTTGAAGGATTCTCGGGGCAGAGTGCTCCGTCACATTCTGACAGTCGACACAGGGACAAGGCATAAAATTATCCACTTTGTTTGCCTTAGCCACATCGATAAATTTATGCAGGCCTGCAATAAAATCGGAATCGCGTCGGTCGCCGTACATCCATCGCATCCGCGCATCGATCTGCGTTATAATAATTAACTATTACAATAACATCGTGAATGGTAAAATGACCACCCAACATGGACACATCCAATATTTTTGTATCAGTTACAGATGAAGAAGATAAGGTTGCTAACCTCGGCCAAGGATACCGTGTTGTGCGAACTTAAATGTGGCTTGGACATTTCGTCGAACACCTTGTATGCAATCAAAGGAAAAAAAAGCTAGCACCCACACCTCACACACAATCCAGCAAAATTTTGTGGCAAAGGGCTGGGTATCAATTTATAGCCAGGGGAGGGTCTTTGATCCCGGTTCATGGCATGAATCGGGACCAATGCTCCACAGAGAGCCACGTGCCACGCTGGGGGGGGCATTGGTCCCGGTTTATGCCACAAACCGGGACCGATTCTCCTAAATGAACCGGGACCGACCACCAAACGGCACGAATCGGGACCAATGCCTGTCATTGGTCCCCATTGACAAACCCAATCGGGACAGATGTCATTTTGGTGCTAGACCAAAGACCCATTTTCTACTAGTGACAGTGACTCCATGGCATGCGATGGTAGCAGTAACTTCCAACCGTCAACTAGGAGAAGAAATAAAAGCACGACTTAGATTAGTCACAATGGAAAGTATCATAGACTAGTATTATGAATATGATACTAGTGTATAATACTACTCCCACAATGTATAGTATCATCTTGTAGTATTATATTTTTATTGTATTTAATATTTTGTAGAATCTCAATACAAATATGTGGATATGATGCATTTGTCATTGCACTTTCTAGTTTTACATGTTATGATACTGTATCATATTATGATACTAGTCTTATCTCTCTCATCATTAAGAGTTGTTAGCATAGAATCACGACTTTACAACTCAAATTTTGGAAAACTACGACTTTACGTTTGAATCGCATAAAACCACGACATTTTTTGAAATTGTTTGCAATGTGCACTGATTCCGAATTGATCGCGAATTGATACCGAAACTGGCAAGTGGGGCCCACTTGTCAGCGCTGATGTGGCAAAAAAGGAGTTCATTTGCTGAGGTGGACAGGGGCCCTCATGTCAGCCAAATAAAAAATCCTAAATCTCTTTTAAAAGAAATAAAAAATAAAAAAAGATTATCTAAATATCTACACGAAATAAAAAATATTTATAAAAATAAATAAAAAACTCTACTGGACATCCCCGTTGTGCGCCATGGCCGGCCGGCCCGCCCCTCCTCCCAGCGAGTCCCTGCCGCCGCGCCATGGCCGTGGACCTAGCCAGGGAGGAGCTCGCTGGTGCCCTCCCCAACCTTGCCGCGCTCGCCTGCCGTGCCCGAAGCTCGCCGCGCCCCGAGAAGGTCACGTCAGCGCCGCTCCTAGGCCAAACGCTGCCGAGGCCCTGCACCACCTGTACCCGCTCCGCCAGGGCCCAGCGCCGGCGAGGGCCTCCTCCACCGTGCCGGAGTCGCGGATTGACGTCGTCTTCTCCTGCTCCGGTCTGAGCTCGACGAGGCTGTGAACAGCAGGCGGCGGAGGAGCTCGACGAGGGCTTGGTGGGGGCGCCGCCGGCCACCGCACTGGTCCATGGCGGAGCCTAGCCAATAGCGGATCCTGGCCCGCGGTAGAGCATGGCCGGTGGTGGAGCCTGGCCGGCGGCGGTCTGAGTGGTGCGGGGGGAGCGGGTGGGGAGACAGTGGGGTTTTTTTTATTTTTTTGTTTAGATTTTTTACCTGATCTGACATGGTGGGTTCCAGTCCACCTAAGCAATGTATGCCACATCAGCACTGATAGGTGGGCCCCACCTGCCAGTTTCGGTGTCAATTCGCGATCAATTCGGAATCAGTGCACATTGCGAACAATTTCAAAAAATGTCGTGGTTTTATGCGATTCAAACGTAAAGTCGTAGTTTTCTGAAATTTGAGTTGTAAAGTCGTGGTTTTATGCTAACAACTCCATCATTAATTGATGTGCCACATCAGCTTTTTGCATGCATGAAATATATAATACAGTTTATGATACTAGCATTATGGCTAGCCTTATTACTAAAAAAAAATATAGCTCTGAAAATTCTTCGACCATCTACCCAATCTGATGAATCTTCTTCCCATGGGCCATGGTACTGCATGCGACAGGACAAACTTTTTCCAGGTTTCAGGTCTCCGAGGAGAAATATATACGGAGACAGGACGTGCAACACGAGCTGCTGCTCACCGATGTGATCATGGAATTCGGTGACGTGCACACAAGTACTCCGCAACGATAGGGGTGTTAAATTGTATAATGGGTTTAATCAATCAATCAAATCATGCTAGTAGTGTGTGTTTTCTTTTGGTGACTTGTTAAAGTTGAGACATGTAAAACAAGGCCACCACATGCATTGGGACAGAGGGAGTATATCATTATATATATATATAAATTATTAACCACCGGCTCCGTCACAATCTGCCCGGCAACCAGGCACCAACCATGCGGCGCAGGAGCAAGGAGTAGACTAAGACTTGATTCAGTTTTGGTAGGTCGTGATTATACGGAAATATACTTTTGATCTAGGTGTATATGTTTCATTTATCTAAAAATAGATTTAAAACTTAAATTTTTTGGATAAAATTATTCGCATGTATATCTTTATATTCTCTGTACTCACGCACATTTTTGTGAAAAACTGATATTTTTCATGGAATGTGCAAAGAAGACAAAAAAAAACTTCCCGAAAAGGTTTATTTTAGCATATATTTTTGTATTTTTAGATAGGTACATAAAAATTGGGTTTTCTTAAAATGACTTTGTGAGCATACAGGATGTGAAGATTTACATGCAATATTTTTCTTTAAAATTTACAAAAATCTCAAAAATACATTTCAAATAAAAGAAGCAAACTGCCCATGTAAAAAACGGAGCTATGAGAAAAAACGATCAACCAAGCACTAGCTAATGGAATTTTTACGGGAGAGAAATTTCACATGACACCCAGGTTCCGTTTTGTCTAAAACTAGTTGAATGTCCGTGAGTTGCTACGGCTCTTATTTATCTGACACATTGATTTATAAAGATGAATATTTATATATACATGGCTAGAAAAATTTATCAACATCCTAGTCAGGTTACAGTGATGCGTGTGCATCATTTAGGTAGAATTGAATTCTTTTATAATTTTAAATAGATCTATGTCCCAAATGGATAATTTACTTACTTTCTCACGACGACTAATTTACAGATCTATGCCCATTTTTCACATTGCTATAACTCGAGTGGCAACTGAATAACACATAGGTAACATAAAGCAAATGGAATAAGAAATTAGTAATCACCACGCAATTGACAGAATACACAATTGTTATTTTTGATGTTTATTGCTTCTAATCGGTGATGCAGGTGCTATTGCTGCCCCACCACGAATTTTAACTCTGAGATCATTACTAGTTAGCTATCACTTGCCGGCAGGATCCACGTTGCCATGATCAAACTGGCAACCAGTTCGCTCCGGACATCTAACCGACTGCAGCTCACAACGTGTAGCTCGTCTTCTCGCTGACCTTGATGAAGGTCAACATCGATGGATTGACCGACACGGTCACAGGTGTGCTGCTTGCTGTGGCATTGGCCATCACCATGTACGTGTTGAACTGCCTGTGGTTGGTCACTCTGCAGGTGTGCTTCTCTTTGCTGTCGGCCGTGGGGAACCTCAACGAGAGCGACAGGTAGTTGAGAATGCTCAACGTGTATGTGCAATTGTCGCTGACCCATCGAGTGTTTTGTGAGAGCGCGAATCTACGTTGGCCCTCACCTTACATGTATCGGGCTGCCAACGTTGTTGCCGGCTAACGTCACTGAGAACAATAAGGTAGTTAGAGCGCGATCACTGCGTATGTGAGATTGTCACTGCACCGGTCCGTCCAGTGCTTGGTGAGAGCGGCTTGCTGGCTCGATCGTAGTTAATGGCGTAGAGGAAGTCCAGGAAATCGGTATCGTAGAGGTCGTACACAAGAGCCAGTTTAATGTGGCTTGCTCCGATGTCCACGCAGGACACGGTGTTGAAGCTCTTGTGCCGGTTGTCATCGTCTATTAGGGAGGGGCTGCTAGATCCTGACCAAGTGACCATGCCGGGAGTCACCATGTTTTCCCCCTTGGGCGAGAGGCCGCGATGACAGGTGACGGCAGGATCCGACCTTCGTGCTGGAGAACACTATGTTGGCAGTCGGGTTTGGATCCGATGTCGTATAGTTCTCATCAGGTTCTCATGGCGTTGCCGGCCTTCTATCTGACGCCGACACCAGGGAGAATGTGCACGTCAGAGACGAGCTCTTCGTCGTTTGCGAGGATGTTCACGAGCACCACGCCAGCACCGCTAGCATACTTGGCATTGGTGCCGCAGTAGCAGAGGACGATCTTGCCAATGAACTTAGCCGGGATGAGCTGGTCATGCACAACGCGCTAATTCTATAAATCGACGCATTGGTAGGCAATTGCTTGCCGTTGTACAAGAAGACCAGACAGCGGTGATTGCTTTCCATTTAGGTGCTTACAATGCTTTTCAATTACCATAATTGTGGACAGAGGAAAAAAGTTTCCATGATTTTTAAAATTCCCATGATTGCGGACGGAGGAGAAAAGGTGTTACTTCCTTTCCATGTTTTCCTTAAAATCCTATTATTGTGCGTATCCGTGATTATAGGTACATACTATATACTTCTATAATGGTTGATGTGCATGAGAGTAGAGGGCAACGGGCTGAATGAATAGTGTTGTTTTTCAATTTAATGGTAGAGATGTTGACTTTCCTAATTTTCGCTGATGAGTTTAATTTTTTTCTCTTTTTTATAGCGTTTTGACGTCCATTCATTGATTGACTCCTTAATTAGTGGACGGGATGGCTGTATTTTTTCTACTCCATAAATCGTACCGTTTGATGTTGATTGGATGGCTAGGATACTCTCAATGATATATGTCAAACGCGTTTTAGAACCTACCGCCGTCACGAACTCCCATTTAATACTCCCTCCATACCGGATTATTGGACAAATATATATTTTAAGACAAACTTTAACCATTAATTTTAGTCAAGAAAATATGAGATATTTGACATAAAAATTATATCATTAGAAAGTTCTTTTAAATATGAATCCAATGGTATAATTTTTATATAATATATCTTATATTTTCTTAACTAAAATTAAAGGTCAAAGTTTGTCTCGAAGTACGTAATTGCCCTATAATCTGGCGCGGAGGGAGTAGTAAAGATACGGTGAATGCCTAAAACGGGGCAGTAAATGAATCGGAGCAGTAATAAATAAAACAAGAATCCAAGTGAGGCCTAGGCCTGTTAAGGTCCTGAAAACACCGCCGCCCCCTTCACAATCATGTCGACCGCCGCAGCGTTGAACAAGGGACCGGTGGTGCGGCGGTTCCTGAACATCGTGATGAAGAAATTCGGCGGCGGCAGCGGATCCGTGTACTCGGTGAGCCGCATCGATCCCATCGATCACCTCTTCTACCCGTCCGCAGCGGAAGCCCTAGCGGCGGCAGCGCGACCGGCGCCATGGCTGGAGCGCATCCAACTGCTGCCTCCGCCCAAGGTCAAGCTCCAGGCGTATCGCTCCGACGACATGCGGCTCGACTTCCTCCCCTTCTACGGCGGCAGCGATGGCGGCGATAGCAGGATCCTTTGCACCGACCCCGCGGGCAGCACCGTCCTCTCCGACGCCAGCGATGGCTCCATCGAGCCCGTGCCCCGCCTGAGCGAGCCCAAGGGCCCCAGCCCCGTCTCCTTCTCGGTCTTCCTCGGCGACAGTGCCTACGCCGTCGACCCCAAGCGCGCCGACGCCCTCTACGTGCTCGACAGGTGCCCGGCGAGCCGCAGCCCCTGCAGCTTTGAGGTACTCATCTACAAGACGGAGGACTGGTCGGGTATATGCTGGCAGTGGCACCAGCTCCCGCCGCCGCCATACGTCAACGACCCCGACCACGAATTTGGTGCCATCCAGTCCTACGCGCTTCTCGACGGCGGCACAACCCTTTGCGTGTCGTGCGCCCCCGTCGGCACCTACTGCTTCAACACGGCCACCCGCGAGTGGATCAAGGCCGGCCGCTGGACGTTGCCTTTCGACGGCCGGGCACATCACGTCCCCGAGCTCGACAATCTCTGGTTCGGCCTCGCCGGTGGCCGCTTCTGCGCACTGAACCTCGGAAGGGTCGACAGGAAGGCCCCCCAGCTGCTGCACCAGTGGCACGACCTCGACCTGCCGGAGGGCTGGGTGCAGACCAAGGGCAGCCTGGTCTACTTGGGAGGGGGCAGGTTCTGCATCACCAGAATCTTTGACACCGGGGACACGAAGGGGGCGGTCGTCGCCGGGGTTGAGGTGATGCACGGAGGGCCATGTGAGCTCCAGATGATCAAGCACAAGTCCTTTATCAGCGATGAGATCCAGTGTGTCCTCTAAGATGGATCAAAGATAGCAACAGTAGTAGTATCACATTGACAGTGTGATACTGAATTTTAACAATCTAGGTCTGCTGAGGTTACCAGCTTTACTTACAAACAAACCAGAAATAGAGGTTCATGCGCAACACTTGCGACTAAGTTCTACTCCCTCCATTTAAAAATATAAAATGTTTTAGCTTTGTGAAGTGAGTGTATCTAGACATCTTTTAGTGTATAGATTCAAACGAACCTATACACTAAAATATGTCTAAATACACTCACTTCACAAAGCTAAAACATCTTATATTTCCAAACGGAGGGAGTAGGAAGCAACGCGATAAACCTAGCTAGTAGATGTTGTTGACGTGTCAGTCACCGTCACGGCCAGCCCCTTTGAGTGCAAACCCAGCTCCGGTGCCGCCGCCTTCACCTTCACCCACTTCGGCGCCTTTTTTTTTGTCGTGTGTAGCATCAGAGGGGCCAAGCAGTGCTCTGCCTGTAGCCCCTACTCGTCACTGCCCCCGCCAACCGGGGTCTCAAACGGAGAAGGCGGAAGGCGAAAAGCATGGGAGCGGCACCATTGGGATGATGCTCGTGGTGGTGGACCTGATCGTGCCGGCTCTGCTCTGCTCCACCATAGGGGCGGCCTACGTGGTAGGAGAGATATACCGTTACCAGATCGGCGCATGCGTGCTGTTCACCGGGCACGTGAAGCTAGCTAAGATCCTGTCGGTCGCCGCCTGCGCGGCAATCATCCTCACAGGCGCCGCCAAGGACCCGCCGCTCTGAACTAATCGAAGGCACGGACGTAGCAGTATTTATTATGCCGCTCCTGAGTATCTTGTTATCTCCTTCTTTCCCTGTCTGGAATTCTATATTTTAAACTGAACTTCATGTTTACATACAGAATGTGCCTTGCTCTTTTAAGAAAAGGTTGGCTATAGTTTTGGGAATAGGTTTTGGTTAGTTCAGAATGAGGTTCAAGAACACTTGATTTGTGAAGGGTTCATGAATGGGTACACCACATGGATATTTCATGGGGAATCAAAGGAATTGCGCCACAAGATTCTAACTCACGTGAAGATCCATTAGAAAATGCAGATTCAGATTTTGCAGATCATGCTGATACTAATGAGATGGCACAGATACTCATGGATAGATTTGGTAAAAGGTATTTCTGCCTATGCAATTTTGAAGCCAATCGACGCCACTTGCTAATTTGTTACATAGAATTCTTCAGATTTGTCTTGCTGATTACCAAACCTTTGATGAATCTCGATTCCTTCCCACAAAACTATCAAATGCAGTCTGGGTCAAGATTGTCGATGAGCATGACATGGGTCCAACAAGACACAATCTGTAAATATGTACATATACAGACAGCGAGTAGCAGACTAAGGAGAGCCATCACTAATGAATGTTGGGAAATTATAGCTAGAGGCGCCGCACAACGTCTCTTCTTGTGCGGCATGTACCCGTCCGTCCGATCTAAAACGACCCATTCGATCAAATCACCTTATCCCCTAGGTCTACTCTCGGAGCCACGACCAAATGGAGCTCTCTCTCTCTCTGGTCGATTCCTCCCAGTCTCGTCGCCATTCTACCTTTTCCAGCCAGAAATTGGGTGAGTGAGAGATGGGGAAGGAGAGCGGCGAAGGAGGTATGAAGGTGCGGTGGCTCCGGACCAGGGATTTGAACCTCCTCGAGGTCGTGCCGGCCGTCTTCAGGCGGCGCCGCGGGAGCAGCACCATGCGGCCACGCCGCCGTTCGCCGGTGGGGGCGCCCCATGGAGAAGCACCGAGGTTGCAGGCGACGTCACACGGCAATAATTTGAGCTAGTTGCGGAATTTCGCATATCCTTCAGGTCGTAGACTAAGGGATATGAGCGCCGCCATGCCGAAAGAGGGCGTGCCACCGAGAGACGCCTCCAGGGACCTCACTGGAGCCGATAGCCGCGCGGACGTCCTCGATGCCGCATCCGCGGGAGCAGCGGCATCGAGGTTGATGCCCACAACATGTTGGCGTAGCTGTTTCATCGGTGGGCCTACGGCCAGTGCCGCTTTGAGGACAAGCACGCCATGGAGATGGTGATGCTCTGCACATGATGTGGCCGGGGCCGCGTTGAGGACGAGCGTCTAATGGAGATGGTCGTGCTCTTGACAACCTGCTATACATCGGTGAGTGTGTTTTCATGGCCTTGATCATGTGTTTGTTGGTTTAGGCCTAGCTAATAATTTGGTATTTGTTGATTAATTACCTGATAATGTAATTTATGTAATCTGGTGATTGTGGCTAATTAAACTGGTTACTGCTATGAGGGGAATAAAATGGTAATTTCCTTTTCAAACAACATGATAATTGTTCACATGGATCACCTGCTACATGTGACAAAGTAATCTGGTAGTTGCTATTAGGATTATTTGTGTTGCATACATAACCTTGTAACTGTGACTACTAATTAGATAATTTTTACCAGGATAATCTGGTGATTGCTTAGTAAATATTATGGTAAGTATTAGATATAACCTGATAGCTGCGACTAATTAATCTGGTAATTGTTACTGGGATATTCTGGTAATTATCTTTTCAAACAATATTTGAATTTCATAGATATATAATCTGGTAATAGTGACTATTAAATCTGGTAGCTGACACTGTGATAACTTGGGAGTGCTCTTTTGTTTTTTGTGCGAGTGGTGTGGCCACGGCTAGTTAATCTGACAACTGGTTAAATTGCTAGTAAGCTAAACCTGAGAAGTGCTCTTTTGGTTTTGTGCAGAGAATCATGTGAAGCGAGTGAGGAGAATCAAATCCGTTGATGATGTCCCAAAATGAGCCGGGAATAGAGCCACAACCGCCTGCTGTGCTTTTTTTGCTTTAGCATGCTAGAGCTAGTGTAACTTTTTCTGCAGCACTACTATAGTAGGAGTAGGTATCTAAGATGACCATGTGGTTGATCTTTGTACCCCGAAGGTTACTGTGTTCGGGTATAGCAGAAGGAGGAAGCTAGCGTGGTCCTTTTCCCCCCGTCAAGCGCATGCACCTAACAGCCGCCGTACCGCAAGACTAATATGCGGCGCCGCTAGATAGTCATGTCCATAAAAGATAGGTAGATAAAGAATTACACCACGCAACTTGTATGCATGTATATGACATATATATTTGTGGCTCATGGATGTTTGAATCTAATTGGCACATGACATTTTTGTATAAATCATATGATGAATTCGCATGAAGAACACGTTACCCCGTTACTGAATATATATAGTAACTCTGAATTAAACAGCTAGCGCCCTAACAGAGAGTTGGCCCTGACGATAATCTAGAGGACACAGTCGATGAGATCTCGAGAGTACAAATCTCCTTCAAATTCGTAGAATCTGGACTTATGCTTGATCATCTGGAGCTTGCTCGACGTTGGTCCTGCTGGCACCACCTCGACGCCGGAGATCACCGTCATCTCCTTGGGCTTGGCGTCCTTTCTGAACTCGAAGGTCTTGGCGACGCAGAACCTCCCGTCCCCCACGTACACCAGGTTGCTTCCTACCATGGACCATTCCTTGGGCAGCGTGGGATGCGGCCACTTGTACAGCAGCTCGGGTGCCGCCGGCATGCTGCTGTTGTCTTTCTCGTGGAAGGTCGAGGATAGGTCCATGGCGCACAGGTGGTGGGGGTGCTCGTTGCCCACGCCGAACCAGAGGCCGCTGAGCTCCGGTACATGCACGGCGCGACCACGGAAGGGTAGCACCCAGTCACCGGCCTTGTTCCACTGCTGGGAGCTAGTGTTGAAATAATAGGTGCTGCCAGTGCCATTCCCTTTGCTGTCGACAATGGAGACGCAGATGGCGACGTCGCGGCCGCTATCAACCAGCGTGTGGCACCTAACGGCAACGGACCTCAACACAGAGCAGATATCCGTACCCCCATGGCGCGGCGCTGGTAGCCGGTTCCAGCGCCAGCCTTTCTTCCCGGCGCAGCTGTTGGTGCGGTCGAGGTGATGCTCGTGGGAGTACTCGGAGGCCGGGTCGCCGTAGACAAGGGCCTCGAAGTCCCAGTAGTTAAGGCCGTCCCTCTTCTCCAGGACGTAGAGGGTTTCACCGAGCCTGGTGTCGCTGCCGGCGGCGGTGCCGGCTCTTGTGACAGAGTAAGAGATGCGATCGCACCAGTGCCCCCGACACATCTGCCTGTTGTTGAAGGAGGGCAGCACCTGGAAGCACCCCGCGTCGGTGTCGTAGAGGACGGCGTGCCCCGCCTGGTCGGCGCAGAGGATTTGGAACGCCTGGTCACGTCCATACAAGGGCAGGAACGCAAGCCTCTCGAGTCGGGTGGAGCTGGACAGTCGGAATCCGGGCTCCGGCGTGGGCATCGGCGACATGTTCTCCATCCATGGTGGCGGCGTCCCCTTGGGTGACCTCACGTCCTTCTTGGCTTTCCCGGCCGCCTCCGCCGCCGCATGCGCTTCCATGGTAGATGGGTAGAAGAGGTACTCGTTGGGATCGACGCGTCTCAACGAGTACGACGGCCGTGACCCCTCGCGTTTCATCACAACGTTGAGCAGCCGCCGCGCCATCGATCCCTGCGCAGATAAGAGAGATCCGCACGTTCAAGTTAAATCGCTCCCAACTTATCTTGTTCCTATCAAAGATCCGCACATGAGAAGTTTATTTGTTCCCGTCAATTAGGAGGAAAGTATCAAACCTATCGGTCAATTAACCTAATCTCTACTAATCTATACCTAATAATAAAGGACGTAAGGTTTCCGTGGTTCGTTCGTCGGTTCGTTCGTCCAACATTTTTTCTGAACCGATATACCCTTCCACCAAAATACATATTACCCTCAATGCCACCGGTAAGTGAAAAAACTGTTCACCAAACTACATATTACCCTCAATGCCACCGGTAAGTGAAAAAACTGTTCGATTTATTTGTTGATTGACCCCGGGCAGGCCTTTGTGCCATGGGCTTAACGATTGGCACCGAGCGAAAAAAGGTTCACGTAAAAAGAAAAGACCTGAGCGATACATAGCCGGCTCGTCTATCCCATGGGGCGCCTCCGCTCCCAGCCGCCCGCAGGTCAAACCCTAGGTACAGCCATCGTTGCGCCCTCCTCCAACGGGAGGAACGGAACTGCTCGCCCCCACCTCGACGTATCCCTTCCATGGTGCGGATTCCTCCATTGGACGTTCGCTGGGTACTGGGACGCACGGGAACGATGGTACACCCAACTGCGACAGTCGCCGCCTCGACGTATCCCTTCCATGGTGCGGATTCCTCCATTGGACGTTCGCTGGGTACTGGGACGCACGGGAACGATGGTACACCCAACTGCGACAGTCGCCGGAGCGACGACATGTCGAGAAAGGGCTCTGGGACCTGCGTCCGCTTGCGAGGATGTCGGCTGATTCAGGGGAAAGGACCGGGAGGTAGTAGTGCAGGCAATTCGATGAATACCGTCATGACGAGCTGCCGTCCGCGCCCATCGATTAGATTGATGCCGTTCGGAAGCAGAGTGCTGCCTGGATGTTTGCAGGAAGCGATGAGAGGGACACGAGTCTGGTCTAAGATTGGTCCTTTGCCTGATTCTTGAGGGCTTGAACATGCTTAGCAAACCATCAACCACAATCGTGCACCAGCCGCGCATGTGCAGGCACGGCGCCGATGTGCAGATTCTGGTTATGTCCACAGACAGTATGCTTCCAGCCCCGATTATAATGCAGACATCAGTGGCATACTGAAGCTCCAGTGCTCCAAGGACGTGCTCACGTATAAACATGTAGGTACCAGTATGCGGAGATCAGGTTCTGACATGCTCACCTATGAGCTGCAAGCAGCAACAACGCTCCTGGCATTGTGCAACACCTTGCCATCATCATCGTATGCAGCGGTTGCAGTACAGACTAGAGAATAAGCCTATTAGTTGCAGTCATGGAGCTGAAAGATTGTTGAGAAGAATACTACAAGGATTGCTACTGCTTGCATATCAGGTCTTTGTCGCCTAAGCTTTTCTGCCCAAAGAAAGAAAGAAAAGCCTTCTTAATATGTGTAAACAGAGGCAGGTTTTGAATTTACACTAGGAGGAAGACAGAGTCAGTTTAGTTTGCAATTTGTGGTGTCATTTTTCCTGTCAGATTTTGCACGATTTCAATATGTTTTAGAAGAACGTAAGCTCTTGTTCAATTTGCAGCCAACGAGTTGACCGAAAGAGCTCAACCCCTTGGCAGACCTTCTTGTATATTCCTACAATTTTCTAAATGCTACCCATACTTTGTCAATCGGCGATACTTGAACGTATCTGTTGGTTGCGTGAAGAAGAACTAGGTGGTGATACGAGTTCGTTATCATGGTCGTCGGCCGTTGTCACTGGTGGTAAAACTGTCTCCAAGAAACTAGGTATGTATGTAAATTTTGTTCACTCCCGATGCAACGCACGGGCAATTTTGCTAGTCTCTACTAATAAAATAGCAATGAGACCGGTAGTACGTACGTCGCTTTGAATTTGCGCCTCGAGTTGATACAATTTACAATCTTCTGCCACCGCCGAGTAAAATCATCGGTTCGATTCCGTCAAAAAAAAAAGTTCACCGGTTCGATATATCCTTTCCCTTCCCTGCCTTGCGTGTTTTCTTCTGATCCCCATCCCTTCTTGCTCAGCAGTATCCTTCTCGTATAGGCCCTGCCATGTTGTGGCGTCAGCTGTGAGGTTTTCCTCAGGGGATGGCGGGGGCGGGGTTCAGGTTCAAGGGGGGAGGGGGAGGCAGGAGAAGGCGATGGAGGCAGCTCCGGCAAGAGGGCTGCCCCTGCCTTCCCGGCGAAGGGAGCTGGGGGGTGTGGGGCACGTTCTTTCAGTGAGATGGGCGGTGGGAGAGCCGGAGGGATGAGGCGATGGAGGCGGGGGGTCAAGAGGGAAGTGAAGGACTAGAGGTGTTGGTCGCCGTCGACCGCGGCTACAGGTCATGGTCACCGTCGTTAGCGTTGTGAAGCTTGCGCACCCTTGCGAGCGTCCTCCCAATCGCTTCTCCTGTCCAGATCGTGGCTCGATCTGCACGTCTTCGCTGCCTTGCATCTTGTGATGCGTGTGGACATGAATGTGTGCCCTCCGTGCTTGCTGTCATTGAGATACGATTTTTCAGTTTTTTACAAATTGACACTTCTCCCCCTAATATCATGAGCACACCCAAAGCTGCTGGTCAGAGAAGCAATCCATCTAAATTGGTGCCATGCTTGACACTTTCACCATGGACACAGGTGAGCTGGCTTATCCAGGGCGCGGGCTTGACAGCATGGGGCAGCCGACCATCGATTCAACTCCAGTTGCAATGAGATGACCACGACGACCTGGCGCAGCCGACCACAACCGTGGAGCTTGGCGTGTCGGCGAGCGAGTGCGCCAGGTGCCCACGTCAGCGGCAGTGCAGAGGTTAAGCGCGGCGGGCGCTGGTTGAGAGCAGACTTGATGGCGTCGTGCGGCTATCAAGAAACTAGCAAAGGATACAGACAGCAGAATTCAAAGGATTGCTTTTGAAGACAAGATGCTGGTAAGATTGTCGGAACAAGATTGTTGCAACACTAGTGGGGACAGGGCCTCCAGTCCCGGCCCGTAAAGGCCTTTAGTCCCGGTTTGCAAACCGGGACTCCAGAGGCGGGACTAAAGGCTAAACCTTTAGTCCCGGCCCGGTTACCATCCGGGACTGGAGGGTGTCCACGTGGGCGCCTCCGAGCGCATCCAGGGCAGGACCTTTAGTCCCGGTTTGTAACACAGACCGGGACTAAAGGCATCTACAGATTTTGTTTTTTGCTTTAGGGTTTTAGGGTTTTAGGGTTTACGTGTTCGGGGGAGTAACGTGATGCCTCGTTTGGTGCCTGGTTTGGTGTTCGGGAATTAGTTTATGCATATATATAAGATTAATTTATCTTACAAGCGAGCATATATATACAATTATATGGAGATCAGAATTATCGGGACTAAAGCCCGTCTATTCGATTACATGGACCAACATTAGTAATGGCCCCTAGCTACACTAAATCGTCCTTTGTCATCTATAGCTTCCGTCCTCAGAAAGGTCGCTAGCTCCTCTGCAACAGCAATCGCGCGTTGCTCTGGTAGGTACTTCTCCCTCATGGCCGTGTACTATATAAGAATAGGAGATAAATATGAATATCAATCATGATAACAAAGAATGCCCGTAAAGGCCTTTAGTCCCGGTTTGCAAACCGGGACTCCAGAGGCGGGACTAAAGGCTAAACCTTTAGTCCCGGCCCGGTTACCATCCGGGACTGGAGGGTGTCCACGTGGGCGCCTCCGAGCGCATCCAGGGCAGGACCTTTAGTCCCGGTTTGTAACACAGACCGGGACTAAAGGCATCTACAGATTTTGTTTTTTGCTTTAGGGTTTTAGGGTTTTAGGGTTTACGTGTTCGGGGGAGTAACATGATGCCTCGTTTGGTGCCTGGTTTGGTGTTCGGGAATTAGTTTATGCATATATATATAAGATTAATTTATCTTACAAGCGAGCATATATATACAATTATATGGAGATCAGAATTATCGGGACTAAAGCCCGTCTATTCGATTACATGGACCAACATTAGTAATGGCCCCTAGCTACACTAAATCGTCCTTTGTCATCTATAGCTTCCGTCCTCAGAAAGGTCGCTAGCTCCTCTGCAACAGCAATCGCGCGTTGCTCTGGTAGGTACTTCTCCCTCATGGTCGTGTACTATATAAGAATAGGAGATAAATATGAATATCAATCATGATAACAAAGAATGACGGGTAAAAATAGAGGTGTGAATGTTCACACTAGTGGAAAACGGGCCTTTGGCCCGGACCCTTTAGTCCCGGCCTCCATCTGGGACGGGACTAAAGGCCCGGCCACGTCGCCCCAAAAGACCAAGCCGCCCGGGAGGCTTTGGTCCCGGCCCGTAACGACCCTTTAGTCCCGGTTTGAGACACAAACCGGGACTAAAGGGCTACGCGCTGAGAGGCCCCCCTGTGCGCACCCTTTAGTCCCGGTTTGTGTCTCAAACTGGGACTAAAGTCCTCTGCCTATATATATGGCTGCAGCCCCTCTTTCCACTCTTCCTTGCATTTTTCTTGGATGGATCTCAGTGGGTGTGTGCTAGCTCTCCTTTTTGCATGGATGCACTAGAGGTGTTTGATGAAATGTGTGTTAGAGCGATGCCGCTTCAGTTCACCGAACACAACTACGATATGAGGTGCCCGAGCCACGCTTAAGTCTCTTCCTCTTTATTTCCACTTATTCTAAAAGGTTAGCAACTATATTTTCTCGTTTAGACCGTGCGGTACTAATTTTTAGGATCGTGATTATGTTTGATATACTGTTGCATGACGCAGATGAGCCATCCATGGATGTACGGTGATCGACGCACAGCCGCTTACAGAGAAGGCGTGCATTCTTTTCGAGATGCGGCCGATGCGAACAAGCATGGTGGTGGCTATATGTTTTGTCCATGTGTTGAATGTCGGAATGAGAAGGACTACACTTCCTCAAGAGTCATTCAGAGCCACCTGCTTTGGTCCGGTTTTATGTCGGGCTATAATGTTTGGACCAAGCACGGAGAAAGAGGGGTTATGATGGAAGACGACGATGAAGAAGAAGAGAACGATGATGACAACTACCGATCTATGTTCCCTGAGTATGCTGATACCGCAATGGAAGACAATGAAGAAGAAGATCAGGGTGTAGAACGGGAACCAGATGAGCCCGCTGATGATCTTGGCCGGGTTATTTCTGAAGCACGGCGAGGCTGCGACACAGAAAAAGAGAGGTTGCAGTTCGAGCAGATGTTACAGGACCACAACAAATTGTTGTACCCAACTTGTGAAGATGGCCAGAAGAAGCTGGGTAGCACACTGGAATTGCTGAAGTGGAAGGCAGAGACCGGTGTGACTGACTTGTCATTCGAAAAGTTGCTGGTACTGATGAAGAAGATGCTTCCAAGAAAGAACGAATTGCCCGCCAGCACGTACGAAGCAAAGAAGCTTGTCTGCCCTCTAGGATTAGACGTGCAGAAGATACATGCATGCCCTAATGACTGCATCCTCTACCGCGGTGAGAAGTAAGAATATGGATAAATGCCCGGTATGCACTGCATTGCGGTATAAGATCAGAAAAGATGACCCTGGTGAGATTGAGGGCGAGCCACCCAGGAAGAGGGTTCCTGCCAAGGTGATGTGGTATGCTCCTATAATACCACGGTTGAAACGTCTGTTCAGAAATAAAGATCATGCGAAGTTGTTGCGATGGCACATGGAAGATCGTATGAAAGACGATAAGTTGAGGCACCCCGCCGATGGTCGGCAGTGGAGAAAAATCGAGAGAGAGTTCCCGAGATTTGCAGGTGACGCAAGGAACTTATGGTTTGGTCTGAGTACAGATGGCATGAATCCTTTTGGGGAGCAGAGTTGCAGTCACAGCACCTGGCCCGTTACTCTATGTATCTACAACCTTCCTCCTTGGTTGTGCATGAAGAGGAAGTTCATTATGATGCCAGTGCTTATCCAAGGTCCAAAGCAACCCAACAACGACATTGATGTGTACCTAAGGCCATTAGTTGACGAACTTTTAGACCAAACCATAAGTTCCTCGCATCACCTGCAAAGTTTGAGTACTTTCTCTCGATGTTTCTCCACTGCGACCCATCGGCGGGGTGTCTCAGTTTCCCGTCTTTCTTACGCTCTTCTTTGTGCCATCGCAACAACCTAGCATGCTCTTTGTTTCTGAACAGACGTTTCAACCGTGGTATTATAGGAGCATACCACATAACCTTAGCAGGAACCTTCTTCCTGGGGGGCTCGTCATCACCCTCAACATCACCAGGGTCATCTTGTCTGATCTTGTACCGACATGCAGTGCATACCGGACATTTATCCATATTCTCATACTTCTCACCACGGTATAAGATACAGTCATTAATGCATGCATGTATCTTCTCCACATCTAATCCTAGAGGGCAGATAGTCTTCTTTGCTTCGTACGTTGTCTCGGGCAGCTCATTATCCTTTGGAAGCTTTGGCTTTATTATTTTCAGTAACTTCTCAAATCCCTTGTCAGATAAACCAGCCTCTGCCTTCCATTTCAGCAATTCAAGTGTGGTACCGAGCTTTGTGCTGCCATCTTCGCAATTTGGGTATAATAACTTTTTGTGATCGTTTTGCATGGCCTCCAACTTCAGCTTCTCCCTTTCTGTATCGCATTGTTGCTTTGTATCAGAAATGACCCGACCAAGACCATCACCGGGCTCATCCGATGCCCGTTGTTCTTCTTCATTGCCGCCTCCCTCTTCTTCATTGTCTTCCATTGCAGTATCACCGTATTCTTCAGGATAGCTGTCATCATCCGCTTCTTCATTTTCTTCCAGCCTAACCCCTCTTTCTCCGTGCATGGCCCAACAATAATATCCGGGCATGAAACCTCTCCGAAGCAGATGGCTTTGAAGGATTCTCGGGGCAGAGTGCTCCGTCAAATTTCGACAGTCGATGCAGGGACAAGGCATAAAATTATCCACTTTGTTTGCCTTAGCCACATCGATAAATTTATGCAGGCCTGCAATAAAATCAGAATCGCGTCGATCGCCGTACATCCATCGCATCCGCGCATCGATCTGCGTTATAATAATTAACTATTATAATAACATCATGAATAGTGAAATGACCACCCACATGGACACATATGCAAGATTTTTATATCAGTTACAGATGAAGAAGATAAGGTTGCTAACCTCGGCGGAGGATACCGTGTTGTGCGAACTGAAATGTGGCATGGACATTTCGTCGAACACCTTGTGTGCAATCAAAGGAAAAAAAAGCTAGCACCCACACCACACACACAATTCAGCAAATTTTTGTGGCAAAGGGCAAAGGGCTGGGTATCAATTTATAGCCAGGGGAGGGTCTTTGATCCCGGTTCATGCCATGAACCGGGACCAATGACCCGCATAGAGGCACGTGTCATGCTGGGGAGGCCTTGGTCCCGGTTAATGCCACAAACCGGGACCGATACCCCGAAATGAACCGGGACTAATCTCCAGGCGGCATGGACCGAGACCAATAAGTGTCATTGGTCCCCAATGGCCAGCCGAACCGGGACAGATGACATTTGGGTGCTGGACCAAAGACCCTTTTTCTACTAGTGCGCACCTAGATACCGAGACAAGGCTTAGTTTAAGATCACCATTTGTGAGGATCTATGCTGGCTAGGCATAGGGTTTTCATGGGTCAGATTACATGCCCTTCGCGAATTGTTCATAGTGTGGAGCATCCACAGTTATGCCCCCTCAGTGAGCATTCTGCTAAAAAAATTGCGTAGATTCACCGCAACTTCAGGCCAGTGTGTGGCGAAGTTCGACACCAACCAGAATTTTCTGAGTGCTTCACCATTTAGTCCAAAGCCCTTCATGATCACACCTAGCGGGGTCAACTCCATAGGCGGGACAATTGCAATACACTCTATGGCCAAATCATTAATTGACTTGAGGGGCTATTGATGGGTTTATGGAAAGCCCATTTATAGTTGGGCAACAAAACCGGTTCGGGTGTCTAGTCGGCCTCCATGGCAGGCCCAACAATCATCTTAGCGCAGGCCCTTTTGTATCGGGCCACAAAAGATGGGACGGGCCTTCTCAGATAGATATGTACATGTGAGCCCACTGAAAAAGGTCCATGAACCAACAAACGGATAAGTGCTAGTCTGACACACCAACCATCTTTTCACATGAAAGAAGGGGCGTTGCCATTTAAACGTGGCACGGTTTTGGAAACCCTTGGAGAATGTCAACGACACCGACAACGGGATAAGAACTTGCGTGACGCGAAGACTAACTTTTCCCTTAAAAGCGGGAGCTGTTACCATTCAAACTCGCGGGAAACCCACATTATTTAAGTGATGGCGTGACACGATAAACGATTTAGGAGGGAGACATTGCGATAGGCGTTATTCTGGAAACCTGCATCAATTGTTGCCAAAAGGCGGATGACACAGTGATCTTTTTCCCATTAAAATGGGGAGGCGTTGCCTGTAAACAAGGCCTGATTTCAAAAACCCTTTGAGAAAGGTCAGCGACACCACCAAACCGATAAGTATCATCGTGATGCAGCGATGATCTTTTCCATTAAAGCGGTGAGGTGTTGCCAAAAAAATGTTGTGCGATAACCATTAAGGAAGGAGACGTTGCAGTATGCATTATTCTGGAAACCCGCATTACTTTGTTGCTAAAAGACGAGTGACACAACAATCTTTTGTCATTAAGGCGGGGTGGCGTTGCCCGTAAACATGGCCTGATGCAGGAAACCCATTGAGAGGGTCGACGACCCCTACAAACGGATAAGCATCGTCATGATGCGACAACGATCTTTTTCATTAAATTGGTGAGGTGTTGCCAATAAAACATCGCCCAAAAGTAACTGCACCGACAAACGGATAAGTGCAATCGTGACGCGGCGATGGTGTTTTTTTCCATTGAAGCGGAGAGGCTTCACGAGTAAAACCCTGCGCGATTTCAAAACGAACACGGGGCTTTACTCGCTAAGAAACTAAATTGAGTGACATATTTTTAGTTTGGACCCCATGGGATTTGAAAAGGAAACAGATAAGCGTTATGCTGGAAACCCGCATTACTTGTTGCTAAAAGACGGGTGACCCGACGATCTTTTCCCATTAAGGCATGTTGACGTTGCCCGTAAACATGGCATGATTTCGGAAACTCTTTGAGAGGGTCAACTACTCCAACAAAAGGATAAGCGTCGTCATGACGCGGCAACGATCTTTTTTCATTAAATCGGTGAGGTGTTGCCAATAAAACATTGCGCGAAGATAAATGTACCGATAAACGGATAAGCGCAATCGTGGCGACACTTTTTCCACAGAAGCGGGGGAGGCGTTGCGAGTAAAACCGTGCGCAATTTCGAAAACGGGTGTTACTTTGAACGTGAACTACTATTTGGTAAGAAACAAAATTCAGTGATGACATATTATAGTGTGGACCGAGTCGACCACCCTTGAATTCCATCCAGATACATATATGGAAGAGTAGACAGACAAAAGGCGTTCCTGGTCCGGTCAGACTTGACACGCCCGGAACGGGCAGCTTATCATTGGTATATGTATATCGCGCACGCCATAAACGCGCTGTCACGCCTCCCATCCGCCGTCCGTCCGACTCAGCACGAATCGCAAAGCGCCGACGCCGCCTTCTCCTTCCTTTCCCCGCACCCGGCTGGAACCGCCAAGGCCAGGCCCGAGTCCTATAAATCCTCGACCTCCGGCGAGACAGTTGAGCACCCCCCAAATCGACCACAAAACAGAGTCCAGCTCAAGCTTCTCAGCTAGCGCTCCGTGATCCAATCTCGAAGCGAAGAGGATTAATCCGCCGCCGCCGACGGCGCCACCGACGCGATGAAGGTTCAGCCGCTGCCCGTCGGCGCGATGAAGGTGCAGCCGGAGCCCGCCGGCGCGATGAAGGTGGCCGCCGTGGCCGGGGTCGGCCCGGTGGCGAAGGAGAAGCTGGAGATCCGGCAGGTGTGGGCGCACAACGTGGATTCCGAGTTCCGGCGGATCCGGCAGGCGGTGGAGAAGAACCCGTACGTGGCCATGGACACGGAGTTCCCCGGCGTGATCCACCACTCCAGCAAGCCCTACTACGCGCTGACCCCGACCGAGCGCTACGCGAGCCTGAAGGCGAACGTGGACGCGCTCCACCTCATCCAGGTGGGCCTGGCCTTCGCCCCGTCCCCGGACTCCCCGCCCGCCATCGTCTTCGAGATCAACCTCCGCGAGTTCGACCCGCGGGTGCACCGCCACGCGCCCGAGTCGGTCAAGCTCCTCGCCGACCACGGCCTGGACTTCGCCGCGCACCGCGCGCACGGCGTGGAGGCGCGCGTGTTCGCGGCCCATCTCATGTCGTCGGGGCTCGTCTGCTCGGGCGGCGGCGGCGGCGTGACCTGGGCCACCTTCCACTCGGCCTACGACTTCGGGTACCTGCTGAAGCTGCTGATCGGGCGCAAGCTGCCCAAGACCCTCCCGGAGTTCCTGGGCCTGGTGCGCGTCTTCTTCGGCGAGGAGGTGTACGACGTGAAGCACATGATGAAGCGGTGCCCCTGGCTGGGCGGCGGGCTGGACGGCGTGGCGGCGGCGCTGGGCGTGCAGCGGGAGGCCGGGAGGGCCCACCAGGCGGGGTCGGACAGCGCGCTCACCTGGGACGCCTTCCGCCGCATCCGCGAGGTGTTCTTCGCCAAGGAGGGCGTGCGCGGGTCCGCGGGGGTCCTCTACGGGCTGGAGCTCGAGGGCAACCTCATCGCCGCCGCGGTCGACGAGAAGAGCAAGTGCGGCGCCATCAGCAGCGCGGCCGCCACCGGCAACGGCAAGTGCGGCGCCGGCCTCGTTGTCGGCGGCGCTGCTGCCACCGGCAAAGGGAACGGCGGCAGGCGTGCCGGCAGGAAGTTCGCCCACAACAACAACAACAGGGCCGTCGCGGCGCTGAGATGAAGGTGTAACCGAGTTGTAGTGGTAGTAGTCCTGCCTGTAGCCTGTACAGCAGCGTCCCTCCCTGATTTGGGATGAATAACAATGGGGAAAAAAATCCGTTCTTTGGTTGGTTAAAATTCGTGTCACGATCCGCTTCGGTTTGGTCCGGTTTATGAATCGTTCACTTCCATTTCAGGTGAGAGGAGTAAAAACAGAGGAGAGAAGAAAACAGAGCAGGGTCTGAACAGTTGCAGTAATTTAAATTTCGAAACGCCGTTGGATTTGAAATGGGCGTCGCCCGCCGTGAGTCCATCCTCTGCTGGAGCTGGCGCTTGACCGGCACACCCGCGAGAGGGTTTGAACGCGTGCGTAGAAAGAGTAGAGAAGAAGGCAGGAATCTAGGGCGGCAAGCGCGTCTGAAGACGACGACACGACCAGCCTACGTAGCAGCAGCACGGCAGCATGTCTGGCTGGCTGACTCTGTCTACTCAACACACTGCTACGCAGTAGTACGCTTTGAGCTCATTGTTCAGACTAGACCACCACTGTAGGACATGCGACCAACAGTATGCTTCTGCAAGCACTCTCGCCTCATCATTAGTGCTCCTAAATCCAAATAACTCGAAATTTAATATGGTTTAGAACTTATTTAATATGAACGGTTACGGATAAATTTCAGTTTCACAAATATTTATTTAAGGATCAATATAGATTGAACGCGGACTGAGAAAGGGGTAAGAAGAAGCACAAGATCATTCCACTGCGAACCACAGCGCGGAGACTCAACCCCAGTGTTGTTCTCCGGTCAACACACCCGCGTTTTGAGCTCGTGGTCGTCAGGCTAGCAATAGCCCGTAAGAGGAGTAGCATAGCAGTCGGCAACCAACGGACCGCGTCTACGAGCAATCGCTGATCATTAGCAGTACCTTCTAATTTAGTAGTAGTAGTAGTATCCACAATCATGGAATCGTAAGTACAACTAATTTAGTGTTATTTCGTCGACCACGTACGCCGCCACCGTTAGTTGAGAAAAGACGAGGCAGCTTACCAAATCAAAGGTGCATCTTCTACACTGGTTGTTTGCATTTGTTCCTGATTCTGGACCCCGATCATTGAGTCAAAGTCAATAACATAATCACACACACTCTGATGGTTGATTAAAACCGGCGGGTATACAATCCAGCACCGCTGCCTGTCGTAGTACCTGTGTAGTTGTGTGCACGTCACCGAATTCCATCAGCATGTATCAAAACAGTGAGCAGCCACCTTGCCTGTAGTAGTCCTGTATCAGAGTTTCTTTGTTTCTCCTCGAAACCTGAAACCTAAAAAAGCTTGTCCTGTCGCAAGCGCCCATGAGAGAGAAAGGTTCGGTAGCCGGTCGAGGACATTTCAAATCATTTTTCCTCGACATGTTACTTCTACAAAATCCTCTTCTTATCAAAGCGGGCGAAAAGTGTGGAAAAGCATGGAATTTCCATTTTTGAGTTGTGCCTTTTTCTCTAGAGTTTCGTACAGAACGGTTGAAAGTTACCGCACAAGGTAAGGTGCCATGCACTGATGCACGTAGGCCTGTTATGAGTGCAAATCGTGCCGACGGTCTTCTTAGAGTATCTACAATAGAGACGTGATCCCGCGAGCTATCTAAATTTACCACTATTTAGCGCGTGGAACGTTATCCGCGCTTCTCCAATAGAGACGTGAAACCCGCGCGGAAAACCGAAAATATTTCCCACATGCACAATTGTGCTATCCGGCGTCTTAATCTTTGGACGCCGGCTTGCACGCGCACTATAATGCTGGCACGCGCGCGCCGCCCAATCGTGAGTAAACCTTCTGGCGGCAATATTTTCTTCCCGGCACCGTTCCGACGCTCGCGGCGCGACCTCAACTTCCCGAAGGTGGAGTCCCTCGATGAGGCAGAGTTCCTCGCGCCACCTCCGTGCCTCCTCGACGATGACGTGGGGCGAAGATGATCAGAGGTGGGACGATGTCTGGACTATGACCACCTCCAACGACGAGTAGATTTAGTAGGTATATTTACATTTCTGTCGCCAGAACTAGTCGCTATCTATTTTTAATGTATTTTCTAGATCTTCTAATTAATTTATCCAGTACGCGGCGTTTTTTGAGCGGGCCGCGTGCGCTGCGAAATAGAGCCTTCGGTGAAGAAGCTTTCAGCGCAACACGCTCTAGTCGTTTGCAGCGCGCGACTAGCACCATATACAGCACCGAAATATCGCACCTCAGTTGGAGATGCTCTTAAGACTTCTACTCCAGATTTTTGTTCACCGTCTGGTACAGTACAGTCACTATAACCTAACGTCATGGAGTTTCTGTTCAAGGTATCTTCTTTGTCCCCAAAATAATTATAGAGAATATACACGAAAATAACTTGGAATCTTTCAAAAAATGGTTGTACTGTTGTTTCTTGGAGGTGGGTGAATTTTTCAGTCACTATAACCTAACGTCATGGAGTTTCTGTTCAAGGTATCTTCTTTGTCCCAAAAATAATTATAGAGAATATACACGAAAATAACTTGGATTCTTTCAAAAAATGGTTGTACTGTTGTTTCTTGGAGGTGGGTGGATTTTTTTTAGTGTTAGTGGGATAGTTTCTAAATTCATTGATTAGAAAGAAGATAATTAGCAAACTCAGAAACACGAGCGCCCCTTGCGTCGCCTCTTCCGGGCGATAGGGGGCGAAACCCTAGCCCTATGCCGCCGCCGCCACCCCGTCCTCTTCTCCCTCCCCTTGTCGCCCTTGGGAGCGGAGCGATGCTCGGGTGCCCGGCAGTGCGTGTTTAGTGGTTTGCCTTGCTGGCGTCTTGTATGTCGTGTGATGCTCTAGGTGTGGCTTAAGGTCATGTGCCTCATATGTCCACAGAAGATCATGAGAGTGGATTGCTTGGCCTATATAGTTGCCACGCCTCCTAGGCCAGAGGAAATGATGCGTGGCGGCACGCACCCGCTACATGGGCCGGACCGGGACGCAAATTCTGTCCAGGCCTCAACGCAAACAGACGAGAATGGACTGTTTGCATTGCCGGTTTGCGTCGACCGACCCACTGGAGATGCCCGCTGGAGATGCCCTAAGGGCATCTCTAGCGGGTCGACGCAAAGCTTCGAACGGACTATTGGACCGGTGCGCGGCGCTCCAGCCGTGTGAGGCATCCGGACGGAGGCGTCAGGCGTGATGCATCCTGCGCCCAAATTTGTTTGGGTCGACTCAGAAGCACCCATGTACCTAAGCAATCCACTTGCTGGATCTTCTGTGGCTAGGCCCTTAAGGGCTTGTGGCCTATGTGGCCACATCCGTGAGGGCCCACGTGCCAAGCAATCCATTGCTTTGATCTTCTGTGGTCATGGCTTAACGCAATGTGCCTCATATGGCCAGAGAAAGATCATGAAAGTGGATTGCTTGGCCTATATGGCTGCCACGCATCCTAGGCCACAAGACATGATGCGTCGTGCCATTGCGCGCGCCCGTTAAGTGAGCCAAACCGCGACACAAATTTTGTCCGGGTCTCAACACAAATGGACGCCAATAAACCGTTGGTGTCGCCAATTTGCGTCGGCCCCTAGAGATGCGCTTACATCGTCGCCGTTGGATTTGAAATGGGTGTGCGGTCGGAGCAGGAAGCGGCGTGACGTCGTGAGTTCGCCGGCACACTCACGAGAGGGTTTGAACGCGGAGGAGTAGAGAAGAAGGCAGGAAGGAATCCACCGCGGCAAGCGCGTCTGAACACGACACGACTAGCCAGCCTACGTACCAGCAGCACGGCAGCAGACTCTGTCTTGCCTTGGTCAACACACTGCTACTGCTACGCTCTGAGCTCATCGTTCAGACTAGACCCTAGCACTCCTGTGCGACCAGAGGGCCATTTCACCGATCAATCGCCTCATCATTACTCATTACCGCCCCTAAATCCCAATAACTCAGTATAACTAACTGCAGAACTAATTTAGTATGAACAATTATGGACAAATTTCCGTTTCAAGGAGAAATTATGGACCAATTTAGTTTGAACGCGTGCCGAGAAAGGGGCAAGAAGAAGCGCGGAATTTCACTGCGACACTCATCGCACAGACTCGACCAGTCGACCGCAATGTCGTGCTCCGGTCAACACACTCACCTTTTTTATTACACTGCTGCGACACACATAACAGAGACTCGACCGCACTCGATCTTGTGCTCCGGTCAGCGGTCAACACACTCACCTTTTGAGCTCTAGTCGTCAGAGTAGTAGATTTGTAGCAATAGCATCGGAACGTCTTTTTTTTTTCTCCATGGCTCCAGTGAGTAATTTATTTAAAAAAAATTAAAATTATATTTCTAAGATTTAAGAAATTATAAAATAAGTCTAAGCATAGTCAATGATGTAATCTAAGAGAATGCAAAATTTTACTACAAGATTCTTTGTATTGTGAGCTACACAAAAATAACAATATCTGATAAATTTGCATATTTGAATATTACACATTGGAATCTCTACAAGTTTGTCATTTTTGTGTATCGCAAAATACAAAGTATGTGAACATGATTTTTTTGCACGTTTATGGGATAAATAGTTGGCCACATCTGTTTTATATTTGCAAAAATCCTCTGATCCACTAATAATTATCAACATCAGTACAAATAGTCCTAAAGGTAATAAAATTACAAATAGATCACTAGACCACCTAGCAAAATAAAGAAGCAGCAACCTAAAGTGTGATGGAAACCCAACCACAAGAATCCTAAGCTTCAAGAAGGCAAGAGAGTAGACGCAAAACACGCGAAGGCGAGAGGAGAGAAGCACAAAGATAAAGAGTGAAATGCAGAGCTACACAGATCTATCTAACGAGTTAGACTCAACTTATCCGTTGGTAAGGTTAAACTACAAAGCATACCCGCGGGTATCAATAAAACCTTAGCTCTCATACTCAAAAAATATGATTTTCAATTTTTTTTAAAGGGATCACTCATGCTCATGTGCACTAAATCTCTTCTCTAGTGGAGTACCCCAAATCACCAAAGGAGTACAGAAACTAAAACAGAGGAAGATCTGCCCCTAGATCTTCATTTTCCGTACATTTAAAAATAATTTTAAAAATGAAATATTAGATGTAGCCAATGATGTATTTAAATGTGTAAAATCTCAATACAAAATATTTCATATTCAAGGCTACAAAAAGTAATAAAATCTGTTGGAATTTATTTTCTGATTTTTTTCAACACTAAGTGTAGTTCGGCCTCCATTTATGCCCTCCCGAAATGAGCAGCAGCTCTCTGAAAAAAAAGTGCAGTACCATAGCAGTCGGCAACCAACAGACCACTTCCACAAGCAATCGCCTATCATTAGCAGTACCGTCTAATTTAGTATCCACAATCATGGAACCGCAAGTGGTAATAATTTAGTAGTAGTATCCACAATCATGGAATCGCAAGTACAACTAATTTAGTGTTATTTCGTCGACCACGTACGCCGCCACGGTTGGTTGAGAAAAGACGAGGCAGTTTACCAAATCAAAGGGTTTCAGGATGCTTGTCATCTGCATCTTCTACAAAGGATATTTGCATATGTTCCTGATTCTAGACCACGATCATTGAGCCCAAGTCAATAACATAATCACGCACACACTCTGATGGTTGATTAAACCGGCTATACAATCTAGCACCGCTGCCTGTAGGAGTACCTGCGTAGTTGTGTGCATGTCGCATCGGTTAGCAGCCATCGTGCCTGTTCTCCTGTCTCTAAAAGTTTCTTGTTTCCCCTCTAAACCTGAAACTTGAAAAGCTTGTCCTGTCGCAGAAAGGTTCTGTAGCCGGTCGAGGACGTTTCAAATCACTTTTTCTCGACCTATTACTTTTTCAAAATCGATTATATCTTCTAGTGAAAGGGGAGAAAAGTGTGGAAACGAAGGGAATTTCAGGTTTTCAAAGTCGTGCCTTTTTCTCCAGAGTTTCGTACAGCACGTTTGAAAGTTACGGCATATGGTAAGGTGCGATGCACTTCTTCAGACTTCTAGATTTTTGTTCACCGTGTGGTACTGTCAGTATCACCTAACGTCATGGAGCTTCTGTTCAAGGTATCTTCTTTGTCCCCAAAATAAACATAGAGAATATACACGAAAATGACCGGGAATCTTTCGAAAATGGTTGCACTGTTCTTTCTTGGAGGTGAGCAAAAACACTATTTATGGAGTCTGCTGCTTGACAGTGATAACATGTCATAAATCAGGCCGGCTCAAATTGTGCACAATGTATTGGAAGTTTAACTGATGATGTACACGACGGTAACTCCAACAAATAAACAGAAAAATGAATCCTACAAAGGTGTTACTTTGCCAAATATCTGCAAAGGCGTGTGGGTTCTTTAAGTACAGGGAAGAGACAATTTTTGGCTGATTTTACTGTACCAGGTACTCCTTCGGAGTTACATGGAGTACCAATTAAATCTGACCACTCATTACAGGGGGCATTACAGACTTTCCTACAGTTTTAATGGGAGAATTTTTTACCTAATGGCCGGAGAAACTTTCCTACAGTTTCCTATATGGAGTACCAATTAAATCTGACCACTCATTACAGGGGGCTTGGTCTATGTCTATCCACTCTCAGTACTAGTATGATTATATATATATGCAAAATAGCCAGCTGTTCACGGAGATAGCTGCGCACGCGTATCCTACCGTTCATCTATGATATAGGGAGCACAATTTTGACAGAAGCATCCCAGCCCGTTAGTGAGTTCCGTTTAGCCAAGAGCATGCAATGAATAATGCATCACCACAACTACAGGTTATAACAATCGAAATAAGGTGTGGTAGTATTGGGTTGTGCCATACACTCTCTCTCTAAAAGCACTTGCTGGCAAATATTTACAATCAATACAAGTTGTATTTGCTAGGAGCACTTCCATCAAGAACAAGTTGAGGGGTATGCATGGCTGGCTGTCATTGCTTCTACTGCCGTTAACTCTCTCTAGAATTGGATCACTTAATCTAGCTACGCAAGTACATGTGGTCTTCAAATCCAACGGTTGGCAAGCTATGCACACCTACCCCCATAGTCATAAAATCCGCGTCGATATATATATATATATGAGTGGATAATTGTAGCCTAAGCTACATATAGGCCTTTATTTTTGTACATTCAAAACTTGTATTTAAAGTTTCAAATATTTTTTTGAAAAAATCTTAGAGGTAGGCAATGATGTGCTCCCTCCATCCAAAAGGTAAGGCATTTAAGATTAGTCAAAAGTTAATGCATTCTAAGTTTGACCATATTTATACATAAAATTATGAATATCCACAATAATGAATCAGTAGCACTAGATTAACCATAATGTATATTTTCTCGATGTGTCCATTCAATATTATTGGTGTAGATATTTTTTTCTTTAATATTTAGTTAAAGTTAGTAAATTTTGACTTTTGACTAATGTTAGACGCCTTTTTTGGGACAGAGGGAGTATACTACAAGGGTGGAAAATTTCAATATGAACTACCTTGTATTCTACTCTATGCAAAAATGACAAAATCTGGTAAATTATATAATGTTCAAATGTGCAATATTCACTATAAAAATTTGTCATATTTTTTCATTTTTGCATAGACTAAAATACAAGTTGTTCATATGGAATTTAGACATGTTTGTAGTATACATCATTGGCTACCACTAGGAATATTTTCCTAATTTGTTTAAAAAATTAAAATATAATTTATAATGTATAAAATTAAAGGGCTACGTGTAGCTCACTTAGTGTTTTCGAAAATATTTTGCTAAATTTAAAAGATTTAACTTTAACTAAAACCAGAATGAGAGTTAATTATAAACAAAGGGAGTACTAATCTACTACTAGATCCAAATATAGAAAACATTAATAACACTAATTTAGCACTTAATAATACAAAAAAGTAACTCTAATATAGTATGAACAATCACGATATCATTGCAAGTACGTATGTACATGACTCACTCGATTAATATTACTTATCGCTGATTTATTATGACTTTAAACTAAATCAGCGCCAAGTAATATGTATAGAAGATTGTATCTTAGTATTTTTGTCTACCACGTATGCCTCAGCCGTTGGTTGGGAAAAGCGTGCGTGTACTCTTCTCCACAGGATGTTTTCTGAAAAAACAAAAGATGGTTGAGGGCAAGCCATCAATAATTTTCAGTATTATACAAGAAACACACTATGATTTGATCGTTTGATAAAACCGAATATACAATTTTAACACCGCTATGTTGCGGAGTACTTGTGTGCACGTCATCGAATCAAATCGGTGAGCAGCGGGTCGTCTTGCCTGTCCTGTCTCCATACATGTTTGATGTTTCTCCTCGGAAACCTGAAACCTGAAAAAAGTTTGTCATGTCGCATGCAGTAGCCATGGGGAAAAAGGTTCAGAAGATTCGGCAGATGGCCGAGGACTTTTCAAACCTTTATTCTCTTTTCTTGAGTAACTTTCGTTTTCGTGCTTAATTAATTCTCTTTTGGTTCAGCTTACTATACATTCACCTAACGCTTGGGGCATTTTCTGTTCAAGGTATCTTCTTTGACCCCAGTTTTTCTTTTGCAAATAAAAATAAAATACACGAGCCAACTTGGACATCTTTGAAATATCTTGTATATACTCGTACTGCTGTTCCTTGGAGGCGAGCACAAAACTAATCAGAGTCCCTGGTGTCTGACAGTGATGGCATAGCATATCACTGGTGAATGATGGCGTTTGTCTGAAATTGTCAAAATAGTACTCCCTCTGTTCTAAAATGTAAGGCGCCTAAGCTTTAGTCAAAAGTCAACATATTTTAAGTTTGATCAAATTTATACGTAAAACTATAAACATTCACAATACCAAATCAATATCAATAGATTCGCCAGAAAGTATAGTTTCTCAAAATGTTCATTTGATATTGTAGATATTCAATTTTTTTATATAAACTTGGTCAAACTTAGAATATGTTGACTTTTGGCTAAAGCTTAGGCGCCTTATATTTTGGGATGGAGGGAGTACTACTAATAGCATATGCAGAGGAGGCGTGTGGGTTGTTTAACACGAAGTTACAAACGGAAGAGACAAGGCTGCTTAGCATGCCACCGCATGTTAGGTGCTGATTCGCCTCTGCTTTAATTTAGCTTGGCTGCAGAGCAGCCTCCATCCGCACGGGCGGCTCTGCTCCGTAAACAATTGCATGGGTTGGACTTTGGAGCAGATGCACCATAGTTTTACTTTCGAAGATCTGGTCTGTAAACAATTGCATTGGCGGTGTCACACGGGACGCCGCACGCACGGACTATAAAAAAATTACCGCAGGCCGGCCGCAGTCTGCATGGAGCATCGTCCATTGGTTTCTTCTCCCTGCTGGTCAATTTTCCTTCCCTTGGTTTATCCTTCGTCGTCGTCGTCCACCTCCACGATGACACATCTAATCATGTGAAATTTCTCTCCAAATTACTGTTCGACATTTGTTTTTTCCTATCAGAAAGCAGAGGGTCCACCAATCTATGACAAAAATTAAGATCATTTGGTAGAACAAGAATCCGACAAGCATCTTATCCGAAAACAATACAGCGTGCACACATACATGAGACATGACACATTTACACATCATTTTTTTTTTGAGAATTTGTACGCACAACACTTGCCGAGCAACAATCGGTGTGATCCTGCCACAACAGCATGATGGTGAATTGAGCAAAAATACCGTGAGTTCCGTTGACGTCGCGACAGATTCAAATGTATAATTGGTGTGCACAATTCATCTTTTTTTTCTTCAGATTTTGAGCTACGTCAAGGGTGATCCCTAATCATCACCCGTTGTGATGAATTTCGTGTTGATGCCTGCAGGCACTAATGTAATATCCCAGCATTTAGGACAAAACGAAGGGTAGATTTAGGACTATTGTGCATTCATGCATCCTAAAATCTGAGTAAATTTTTCGCAAATTAAAAACAAACCTGGGTGAGCAAACTTCTTTCAAAGCATCTTTAGAGTAGAGGTGTTTTGATTGTTAAAGGTTTGCTAGGATCTCTTGAAGTTGTTGTTAAGTGTTGTTGGAATTTAAAATTGATTATTGATTTATTTCAAATTGGAGTATTTAATAATTAATCAAGATATAATTCAAATATGCAATATTTGAATAATTGAACTGAAAAAGAATATAAAACAAATAGAAATAGCACTTTATTAATATCACACAATAATACAAGGTCTTTACATCTTTATATGAAATTAAAAGAAGATTACATCTTTGGTAAATAAAAAGAACCAAAGACTAAACTATTCCTATGAGACTACAAGAAGTCCATCTTCTAGACTTCATAGCTTGCAACCTGCAAAACAAAACAACTAAACAAAAAAATAGGAATAAAGGTTAAGTGTTAGAGGTTTTACTCTCAGACTAGGGCAAATTATTTGCCATTGCATCACTGAGTAAGTGTGGCCAAGTGTAGTATCTGATTTGATAAATCATTGGGTACAAGTCAAGTGTTCACATAGTAGTTCACAACACGGCCAGGCAAGGATCAGATCAAGCCATGGTGACAAGCAGCTCACAAGGAGCTTAGTCACTGCATGGGAAGCTTGTGCTGGCAGCACCACAGCAGCCAGCAAATGCCAAGCACTCGACCAGGGGGGTAGTACCAGGGGAGCAGTGCTCACACATCTCACACTGCACCACATCAAGAACAGCAACAGCTCTTGCACTGCAGCACACAAACATCACCAGCAAACACTAGGGAGACCAACTGAAGCTCAAGATCAAGCTCAGGAGAAGAACCAGCAAGCCATCTCAGGAGGAGAAGGACAAGCTGAAGCCAGGAGCAAGTCCAGGAGGTGAAGAACAAGCTAGCAGTCGAGCCAGGAGGAGTAGGCAAGCCAGAAGCAAGCTTGTATCAACAGCAAACAACAGAAGCTGTATACAGCACCACTATTGCACAACTACAGGCAAAAGGTAGAAACTTGCAAGCATACTATTGCTAGTGCATGATTCCAGTTTGTGTTGTCATCAGGCAAGCCCTCAGATTGGCAAAGAAGTGCTTTGCCAAGATCATCCTAGGGAATAATGATTAAAAGACCAAAGTAAGCCACAGCAGTGTTTTAGCCTCAGTTTAACACTTCACTGGCAAGTTTAGCTTAGCAAGAGTAGGGCTTGCACATGAACTGGTTGTGCTGGGCACATATCCAATAGGATATGCACCTCAGTCACACAACAAGATTCATATCACAAACAAATCACAGCACTCTGGCTAAATAAGCAAACAAATAATCTCACATGTGGTGAGTGGCCTCAGACCAGCATCACAGGCCTGTAAAACAAGGTAAGTTTCACCAATAGTTAGCCAGATCAAGTTTGTGTTGCTGGGCACATGACCAAAGTGTCATACACCTCAAACACAACACAATTGCTAAGTTTGAGAGTCACTGGAGAGGAACTCAATTGTATCATTTTCCAAAGTTGCTACTTGGAATCAACAAGCTTTAATAGCAGCTATAAGTAAAAGGGAATCCAGTTAACATAACTGAATCCTTGCTAACAGAGCATCACAGCATTCCATTTAAAAGTAGGGGAACATAGTTCAAATCATTTTCCTATGCAATTAAGCTAGGAATCATTAACATATTTGTCAACAGATAATGGAATCTTGGCAAACATTGCAAGATTCATACCAGCATTCTGGGTCTTACCAAAAACCTGACAGAGGACTTGAGAGACAGCTAGGGTACCACATGTATCAGCACACCCACACTTAACTGATAGCAAGCACAGTAGACCAATTCATCACAGGGCCTGGCATAGTGTATAGCTGAATCTAGGAATTTAGTAAGTAACCATCAGATACCAAAAATCACAGGGTAATAATCTAGCATAGCTTGGCCCAGGAGTTACCTGAAGGCTTGCAACAGGGCAAGGTTCAGAACAACATCTCTGTCAGAGAAATGTTCTGACTGAGGAGTGAACTCAACTAGACCATTACCGAGCAAACAACCTACCACAGACTAGGAACCACTGAATCAAGCTAGCCAGTGAGCTTAGCTCACTGGTAATGCCAGATGGCCAGAGACCATGGCCAGAGCAGAGAAGAGAGGGGTGGGGAAGATGAAGAAAGTACTCACCATGCGCCCAGGCGCTTGTCCAGACGGCATGGCGGGGCAGTGCCCGCGCGGCCGGCTGGATGCTACCCAAGGTTGACTTCACCGAGCACTCACTGGGAGCACCACACCACGGCGCTTCCACCGGCGAGTTCTCGTGCAACTCAAGCACTAGAGGTTGCACAGCAAGCACAGGGGAGGAAGCTCGGCGAAGCACCGGATCAGAAGCGAATAGTGGCGACGGATCCCGAAGGGGAACACCATCCAGATCTCCTCGGAGGGGAAGATTCTGCGATTTCCAACTGGAGGCGTTGGAAGAGGGGGTGGAGGCGATCATTCTATCCAAGCATCGGCGGCGAAGGTCGCCGGAGTCGGCCGGGATGGTCGGGCGACGGCGGAAGCGATCCAGATCACCAGCGAGCTCGAGAGAGAGAGAGTAGGGCGAGTGGGGCTGGGCTGGGTCGGTTTGACCGACCCAGACCCGAGCCAGCTGGTTTAGCCGAGCCAGATGGGCTGGCTGGGCCAGCAGGCCTGTTGGGCCAGCAGGCCAGATGGGCCAGATTGGCTTTAGTCAATTGTTTCAAAAACAAAATTTAAAATTTAAATTCAAAGGTTATCTCCTTTTGGAATTCAAACCAAATTCAAAAATTCAAATAACACTAATAAAACACTATCTTATTATTTATTGAAATAAACAATAAAAATAAATTTAAATCTCTGAGTTATTCTTTTAAACATAATTTCTTAAAGCTTTTAAAATTATATCTTCAAAAACCTTAATTATTATTTATATTATCAAAATTGAATTTCTTCTTTAAAAATTTAAATCCTTTATTTTTTTAAATAAATAACTCAATTAAAGTTTTATAACTTAAACTTTAATTCAAAATCTTTATTAAAGTAGCTTAACACTCCAATGGGGTAACACACACAAATATAACTTGTTTTCTTTTAGAAACTCTTTAAATCCTAGAAAGTGGGTAAAACACACAAATAAGAAAAACCAAGATCATAATTCACAATGCATAGCATATCATTGTGCATAGCATCCAACTATTTCTTGAAACATTGTCCTTATCGGACAATACTTGGATTTCTGTAGAACAAGGAGATCAGGAGCAACGCCAAGTATTCGACTCCATTACCTTTCAGTCACAAGGCAAGTTTATCTTGCTCATATCTCTTGATTGCACTGGTTTTGAAACTTCTTGCAAAGTGATGACTTCAAACTCTAACATTTCAAAAGGGATGGAAAACTTATTTTCATAAATGAACATGACTAGAGGTTATCGACCAGTGGTGATAACCTAGGAAGGCTGGGAGGTGGAACCACGGTAAGATTGTGGTGGTGGAGGTTCCACTTGCACGGGAAAGTAAACCTAGGACTAATTACCAATGCCACAGTTAGTCCGGCGCCGTAAAAACCGTGTCATCCAAGAGACTTGGAATGGGACGGGAAAGTCAGCTGTATCTTCTCTCGTTCGCATGTCAACGGACAGCTAGCTGCCGGTCGTAGTAGGTCTTGCGGGACTACTTGCATATGGGTGGGACACCTAAGTTCTCACGGCCCTGGTGTCTATGATGGTCCGCAAGGGACGCCTAGGTACTTCATCGTTGGGGGTGAATATCAGGGGCACAACCTGCTTGCGTGAATTGGGTGGGCATGCGTTGTGCGGAGAAGGCAGTGATTGGCTTGGATCAATGACTGGGCCCCACATCAAGGAATTGTGGACGGGAATATACGCCCGGTTGTGTAGCAAGGCTTTGATCTATTTTGGAAGGACACACCTCTGCAGAGTGTAAAAAGATGTGACATGTTACCCCTTGCTCCGGGAAGGAGTTGCGAACGCGGCAGGAAAGGTGCTCTCAAGGCACTATACCTGTGTTGGCTGTTGGGCATAGTTTTCTAAAGTAAAAGCAACCTTTCAAGAAACTTTGATAAAACCTTGCATAGGCCTACGACTCTTTAGGGTCTGTGGCTGAAAATATTGCATATCACACACCTTCTTTCTAAAGAAACTTGCTGGGTAACGCTCGTTACTCACCCCAATCTCTTAAACCCTTGCTAGACTGTGAAGAACTCGACGAGGCCACTCTGAATGCAATCGAAGGCCAGCAGGATATCTTCTACGAGGAGCCGGATCTCTCTCGCGGTGTCGAAGGCGTGGATTACATCATTCGCTACGGGGCATCCTCCGGCGAGGAATCGGAGTGAAGAACTACTAACTATTAGAGTCATACCGTAGCCGAAGAACCGAGCAACTGTAAGATATGAATAAGTTGCTGAGTTCTTCCCTTGTTTAATTATTTGAGTTTTCCAGTTGCTGTAAACACTAAGCACTTGAGGTGTTCTCTTTATCGGGAGCATTTCGGTATCATCACGCTTTGGTTTGTAATAAATGTGGATCAGTTTGTATTTGGGCCCGCAATGTTTCTGTTGTACCATTTCTGAGGGATATAATATTTGTGGAGGCTTGTTCCGCAAGTGTTATATCAACGACTTGCATACTACAACATGCAGTGGTATGCTGGGTCACCGCAGCTGGTATCAAAGCAATTGCTTTGACCTTAGGTTGGAAACCTAGTAAAGGGATAGAACCTGTAGGAGTCTATTAGCAACGGTAAAGAGTTCTCTAAATCTATGATGGTTATTCACTTGAGAATAACTTAGTCATATTTTTAGTGTTACAATTCTTTATTATGATGCATCATACTAATTCTGTACCTTATTCTTGTAACAGCTATCATGGCATCGAGAGTTCCAGCACGTACTGTTTGGTCACAGAGGAAGACTCTGGAAGACTATGAGGGAACCTTGACTGAGCAGTTAGGGTCACTACTACGGGCTTTTGGACTCAGCACCGACATCCCTGTTAAGACTTATACTTACAAGGATGACAGGACTGTGGTTAAGTACCGTATTGTGATCATGCTACCAGATGGATTAGTATCTAGTACAGTTCAGCCTTCCGGAGAGGGAAGAGGTGAGACGACAGCTTATCACGAGGCGGTAGTGAGAGCTATTGCAACTATTAGGGAGGACAGAGCGGTGGAGTTAGTTGGCAGTACTTTTGCCGCTATTCCCCATGACGCATTAATGGATGAGCCGGAAATGGATCATGATGTTCTGGTGAAGAAGAAGCCGAAGTTTACAGCCAGACTTCTTGATAGGTATAGGAAGATGGTAGGATCACTGTATAACACGCACCAGGTCATTGTGGAGGACAAGGCGGAGATGCTCGATGACCTCACAGACACTACTAGGAGGCAGGAGCGAGCACAGTTGACTAGGCAGGAGTCGGAGGGATCTCATTTCTCACCGGTTGGGGGAAAGCACAGCTACCCGACACAGCCTGGACCTTCCAGGTATTCACCCACTCCAGAGCCCATACATTATCCAGTTATCACTTCTAGTATGGAGGCGCAGCAGGGTCTCAAAGGGGTCTCGGAGTCCGAGCTTCCTATTGAGAACTCCGATGGGTGGAGGTTTGACTGGCTGGGAGACGGCCAACAGTATACTAGCTCGTATGGAGGGACAACTCACGCAGCAGGAGGTGGCGATGCAGTAGTCACTCCTGTTGTATCTGTTGAGGAGGAGGATCCGATGGAGGTTCAGTTTGAGAGTCAGGAGCCAGATGAGACATCTATGGAGCAGGAAGCACCGTTCGATCACACCTACTGCACGGAGAGTGTGTGTTATGGAGAGGCGGAGCCTTTTCCTACTATGCCTACTCACGAGACCAGTGTGTACTACGAGAGTTACCTTGAATGGAACGGACTCGTGTTGAGTGATACTTCAGCTATGGACACATCCGACTCGGATTATGTTCCGGGTGGGAGGCCGTTCGTTCCAGAGGCACTGCGCCGGACTTCACGCCATCACGGGTGGACTCCGGGTATGTATTATGAGCCGTGAAACCAGGACAAGATGTCAAGACCAAGACCGAAGCTTAGTTGTATCTGTGAATGCAGCTAGGGCTAGTAGTATGTTGTAATAATAAGAGAGACGGTAGTACTTTCCGGTCTCGATCTATGAGAGAGTGTTGTAATAAGAACCATGTATGATGACTTGTATGTGATGTATATATGTGCTTAATAATTTGGTTTTCTTGAGATCTTCCATTTGGATTTGGATTTTGGTTTTCCATTGTGTGACTAGTTCTGACCATGAAGTGAAGCTCAGAAAGCATGGGCATGGTGTAATTATGAGTTCTTCGCTTTATGTTACAGGACTAGAGGGGCTATGGATACGGGTTTAGCTGCCAATGCTGAGGAGCAGCGCTTGGCACAAGAGGCTCAAGCGAAGGCAATGAATGATCAGCAGGCAGAAATGGAAGCCAAAGCAAAGGCTGATCAAGAAAATCAAGCTCATTTACCACCACCACCGTTCAGGCCTTTGGCGGAGCAAAGCTTTATGCAATATATGCAGTTCATGCAAGAGACACAGAATAAATTCATGCAAGAGCTCATGGGACATGTTGGAGCCGGAAGGGTTCCGGAGGCAAGAGGGGTAAGTCTTTCCGACTTCCTCAATGCAAAACCACTACCTTTTGCATCCGCAGTTGAACCAATGGATGCGGAAGATTGGCTTATGGATACCGAGAGAAAACTTAAGGCGGTAGGAGCCAATGACGAAGAGAAGGTTCGATATGCTGTACACCTTTTATCTGGACCAGCCGCAGCGTGGTGGGACAATGAAGTGACACTCCAACTTCCGGAGAAGGTATTCTCTTGGGATGAGTTCAAAGAAAAATTCCGTACATTTCATGTGCCGGAAAGTGTGGTTGAGCTCAAGAGAAGGGAATTCGAAGACCTCACTCAGGGGAGTGCATCAATGATGGCTTACATCAAAGAGTTCACTAGATTATCTCGTTACGCAAGTGACGAGGTTAGTACAGACAGTAAGAGGGTGAAAAGATTTCTCAGGGGATTGGATCCGTACGCGGCGATGCAGATGAAGTTGACAAAGCCGCGTAACTTCCAGGAACTCATGGATACATCCATTACTTGGGAGAATGATTACAAGTTGGTTCAGATGAGCCGACTGAAGAGAGCCAAGACGGAGGCCAAGAGAGTTCCACCAACCCGAAGTACTCCAACTCTGAGTTTCAAACCCAGGGTTAGAATAGGAGGAGCTCCACCCAATCGAAAGATATTCACACCAAAAGAGAAGATCATCTGTCACAAGTGTGGACTTCCAGGACATATTCAGAAAGATTGCAATAAGCCAAGGATTATCTGTTATGGTTGCAGGAAGGAAGGTCACATCCGCCCAGATTGTCCAAACAAACCCGCTGGTGGAAAGCCGGATAACCGTGGAGGCAGTAGAACCGCATCTGGAGGTGGCAGTAGCAGCAAGAATGACAACGGAAAAAGAGGCTGGAACTTCGGGAGGTTGAATTGCACATCTCTGGAGGAGGCTAACAATTCAGAAACGGCGGTCATAGGTACGCTAAGCATCCTTACTCATCCCGGTAAAGTTTTATTTGATACCGGAGCCACTACATCATTCATTTCCAAAGATTTTGTTGAAAAATATGGGGTAAGGTGTTGGGCGATAACACATCCTATGACTGTTGTGACGGCCGGGGGTAAACTTTTAGTATCCCAATGCATACCAGACCAGGTCATTACGATCTGTGGCTGTCCTTACTTTGCCGATCTCTATGTTCTTCCACTCAAAAACATTGAAGTTGTGCTGGGAATGGATTGGATGTCCGATCATGGAGCACACATTGATTGCGAAGAGAAGACGGTGTCAATTCGGAAGTCTGGAGGTGGGAGAATTACATATCAAGCAGATAAATATACCCATGTGGAGATTGGAATTCAACTCAATTCACTGAAAGAGGCCAAATTAGAAGATATTCCCGTGGTGAACGAGTTCATGGATGTATTTCCCCAGGAATTACCGGGAATGCCACCGGATCGGGAAATAGAATTTACTATTGATCTGAAGCCAGGTACAACACCAATTTCACAAGCACCCTATAAAATGGGTCCTAAAGAGTTGAAAGAGCTGAAAGAGTAGTTGGATGAGTTGGAAAGTAAAGGATTCATCCAAGAAAGTATATCACCTTGGGGATCGCCAGTCATATTTGTTGATAAAAGGGATGGAGGTAGAAGAATGTGCGGATATTTCAGGAATCTGAACAATGTCACCATCAAGAACAAGTATCCTTTGCCAAGAATTCAAGATCTGTTTGATCAAGTTCATGGAGCTGGGGTTTTCTCAAAAATTGATCTGAGATCAGGGTATCATCAAATCAAGATAAAGCCTGAAGATGTACCAAAGACTGCATTTGTCTCAAGGTATGGCCATCATGAATATTTAGTTGTTCCTTTTGGTCTGACCAATGCTCCGGCAATTTTCATGAACTTGATGAACAAGATTTTCATGCCATATTTGGATAAGTTTGTGATAGTGTTTATCGATGACATTCTGATTTATTCCAAGAATAAAGAGGATCATGCCAAACATCTCAAAATGGCATTGCAAGTGTTAAGGGAACATCAGCTGTATGCTAAATTCAGCAAATGTGAATTTTGGTTGGATCAAGTTGAATTCCTTGGACATGTCATTAGCAAGGAAGGGATTGCGGTGAATCCAAGCAAAGTTCAGTCAGTCTTGGATTGGCAAGCTCCAACCAATGTGAAGGAAATAAGAGGATTTCTAGGAATGGCCGGATACTATCGGAGGTTCATTGAAGGATTCTCGAAGATAGCAGGGCCGATGACCAAATTGTTAAGGAAAAACACTCCATTTGAGTGGTCTGAGAAATGTGAAGAGAGTTTTCAAGAGCTGAAAAAGAAACTCACAACAGCACCTATCTTAGCAGTACCAGAATCTGGAAAGGATTATACAGTTTACTACGATGCATCCAAGAATGGACTAGGTTGTGTTCTGATGCAAGACCGGAAGGTAATTGCTTATGGTTCAAGACAACTTAAACCTCATGAAGTCAATTACCCAACGCATGACCTTGAATTGGCAGCAGTGGTATTTGCTCTTAAACAATGGAGGCAATTTCTTTATGGAGCCAAATATGAGCTTTACACTGATCACAAAAGCCTGAAATACTTCTTCACTCAGAAGGAGCTGAACATGAGGCAGAAAAGATGGCTAGAGTTGATCAAGGATTATGATCTTACTATCAATTACACCCCTGGAAAGGCTAATGTGGTAGCCGATGCATTAGGCCAGAAGAGTACTGTAACACAGCAAATGGATAGAGAAATTCCGGAGGAATTGCTTAAGGACCTGGAAAGACTAGAAATAGAATGTCTGGAGGTCCAATCTTTGGGGAGTATTCACACTATGAGTGTAATGGAGGAAAGACAAAGTGATTTGAAATACACCATATTCAGAAGACAAGATGAAGATCCATTCATCGCCGAAGAAATCCACAGGATTGAAGAGGGTAGACCATCTGAATTCCGTCTAGGTGATTTCAATTCACTCTGGTTCCAAAACAGAATTTGTGTGCCAGATATACCGGAGATCAAAGGAATGATTCTCAAAGAGGCTCATGAGACACCATATTCAATACATCCGGGAGGTACAAAGATGTACATGGATCGCAAAGAGTTGTTTTGGTGGAATAACATGAAGCGGGACATAGCCAAGTATGTAGCTGAATGTCACACATGTCAAAGAGTTAAGGCAGAGCATCAAAGTCCAGCAGGGTTACTTCAACCTTTGGACATTCTGGAGTGGAAATGGGAGGAAATCGGGATGGATTTTATTACCGGTTTACCTTTAACCAAGAAGCACAAGGATATGATATGGGTGATAGTTGATCGACTCACCAAAAGTGCACATTTCTTGGCTGTGAATCAGAAAGATAGCGTGGAAAAGCTGGTAGAAATCTATGTTAGAGAAATCATCAGCAAGCATGGGGTGCCTAAGAAAATTGTCTCTGATAGAGGGTCTGTTTTCACATCAATATTTTGGAGAAATCTTCATGCAGCTCTGGGATCACAGTTGGATTTCAGCACTGCTTATCATCCTCAGACTGGAGGGCAAACTGAAAGAACAAATCAAATCTTGGAGGATATGCTACGGGCATGTGCTCTAGATTTTGGAGGTTCGTGGGATGAGCACTTACCTTTAGCAGAGTTCTCTTATAACAACAGCTATCAAAGTAGTTTAAAAGCAGCACCATTTGAAGTATTATACGGACGCAAGTGCAGATCTCCAATATGTTGGTTTGAGCCGGGAGGCAACCATGAATTTGAAACGGATTTCATCCAAGAGAAGCAGGGCATCATTGATACAATCCGTGACCGTTTAAGGATAGCTCAGAGTCGACAAAAGAGTTATGCAGATCAAAAGAGGCGGACATGGGAACCCGAAGTTGGAGATTTGGTTTATTTGAAGGTTAGTCCTATGAAAGGAATCAAGAGGTTCAGTATTAAAGGGAAGTTAAGTCCAAGATTTATTGGACCATTCAAGATTCTAAGTCAGAATGGAAGTGTTGCTTTTGAACTGGAGCTTCCAACGAAATTGAAGCAGGTTCACAATGTTTTCCATGTTTCTCAACTTCGGAAATGTTTGAAGGCACCAGAAGACTCTGTTACACATGATGACCTAGATCTTCAAGCAGACTTGACTTACGAGGAAAAGCCAATAAAGATCTTAGAGGAGAACTGGAAGAGGCTTCAGAACCGTGCAATCAAGTTCTGTAAAGTACAATGGAATCATCACTCCGAAAGGGAAGCAACTTGGGAGAAAGAAGAGGATTTGAGACAAGCCTATCCTAAACTATTCAGGTACACAAAGTTTTAACTTCGGGACAAAGTTCTGATAAGGGGGGAAGACTGTAATATCCCAGCATTTAGGACAAAACGAAGGGTAGATTTAGGACTATTGTGCATTCATGCATCCTAAAATCTGAGTAAATTTTTCGCAAATTAAAAACAAACCTGGATGAGCAAACTTCTTTCAAAGCATCTTTAGAGTAGAGGTGTTTTGATTGTTAAAGGTTTGCTAGGATCTCTTGAAGTTGTTGTTAAGTGTTGTTGGAATTTAAAATTGATTATTGATTTATTTCAAATTGGAGTATTTAATAATTAATCAAGATATAATTCAAATATGCATTATTTGAATAATTGAACTGAAAAAGAATATAAAACAAATAGAAATAGCACTTTATTAATATCACACAATAATACAAGGTCTTTACATCTTTATATGAAATTAAAAGAAGATTACATCTTTGGTAAATAAAAAGAACCAAAGACTAAACTATTCCTATGAGACTACAAGAAGTCCATCTTCTAGACTTCATAGCTTGCAACCTGCAAAACAAAACAACTAAACAAAAGAATAGGAATAAAGGTTAAGTGTTAGAGGTTTTACTCTCAGACTAGGGCAAATTATTTGCCATTGCATCACTGAGTAAGTGTGGCCAAGTGTAGTATCTGATTTGATAAATCATTGGGTACAAGTCAAGTGTTCACATAGTAGTTCACAACACGGCCAGTCAAGGATCAAATCAAGCCATGGTGACAAGCAGCTCACAAGGAGCTTAGTCACTGCATGGGAAGCTTGTGCTGGCAGCACCACAGCAGCCAGCAAATGCCAAGCACTCGACCAGGGGGTAGTACTAGGGGAGCAGTGCTCACACGTCTCACACTGCACCACAGCAAGAACAGCAACAGCTCTTGCACTGCAGCACACAAACATCACCAGCAAACACTAGGGAGACCAACTGAAGCTCAAGATCAAGCTCAGGAGAAGAACCAGCAAGCCATCTCAGGAGGAGAAGGACAAGCTGAAGCCATGAGCAAGTCCAGGAGGTGAAGAACAAACTAGCAGTCGAGCCAGGAGGAGTAGGCAAGACAGAAGCAAGCCTGTATCAACAGCAAACAACAGAAGCTGTATACAGCACCACTATTGCACAACTACAGGCAAAAGGTAGAAACTTGCAAGCATACTATTGCTAGTGCATGATTCCAGTTTGTGTTGTCATCAGGCAAGCCCTCAGATTGGCAAAGAAGTGCTTTGCCAAGATCATCCTAGGGAATAATGATTAAAAGACCAAAGTAAGCCACAGCAGTGTGTTAGCCTCAGTTTAACACTTCACTGGCAAGTTTAGCTTAGCAAGAGTAGGGCTTGCACATGAACTGGTTGTGCTGGGCACATATCCAATAGGATATGCACCTCACTCACACAACAAGATTCATATCACAAACAAATCACAGCACTCTGGCTAAATAAGCAAACAAATAATCTCACATGTGGTGAGTGGCCTCAGACCAGCATCACAGGCCTGTAAAACAAGGTAAGTTTCACCAGTAGTTAGCCAGATCAAGTTTGTGTTGCTGGGCACATGACCAAAGTGTCATACACCTCAAACACAACACAATTGCTAAGTTTGAGAGTCACTGGAGAGGAACTCAATTGTATCATTTTCCAAAGTTGCTACTTGGAATCAACAAGCTTTAATAGCAGCTATAAGTAAAAGGGAATTCAGTTAACATAACTGAATCCTTGCTAACAGAGCATCACAGCATTCCATTTAAAAGTAGGGGAACATAGTTCAAATCATTTTCCTATGCAATTAAGCTAGGAATCATTAACATATTTGTTAACAGATAATGGAATCTTGGCAAACATTGCAAGATTCATACCAGGATTCTGGGTCTTACCAAAAACCTGACAGAGGACTTGAGAGACAGCTAGGGTACCACATGTATCAGCACAGCCACACTTAACTGATAGCAAGCACAGTAGACCAATTCATCACAGGGCCTGGCATAGTGTATAGCTGAATCTAGGAATTCAGTAAGTAACCATCAGATACCAAAAATCACAGGGTAATAATCTAGCATAGCTTGGCCCAGGAGTTAACTGAAGGCTTGCAACAGGGCAAGGTTCAGAACAACATCTCTGTCAGAGAAATGTTCTGACAAAGGAGTGAACTCAACTAGACCATTACCGAGCAAACAACCTACCACAGACTAGGAACCACTGAATCAAGCTAGCCAGTGAGCTTAGCTCACTGGTAATGCCAGATGGCCAGAGACCATGGCCAGAGCAGAGAAGAGAGGGGTGGGGACGATGAAGAAAGTACTCACCATGCGCCCAAGCGCTTGTCCAGACGGCATGGCGGGGCAGTGCCCGCGCGGCCGGCTGGATGCTACCCAAGGTTGACTTCACCGAGCACTCACCGGGAGCACCACACCACGGTGCTTCCACCGGCGACTTCTCATGCAACTCAAGCACCAGAGGTTGCACAGCAAGCACAGGGGAGGAAGCTCGGCGAAGCACCAGATCGGAAGCGAATGGTGGCGACGGATCCCGAAGGGGAACACCATCCAGATCTCCTCGGAGGGGAAGATTCCGCGATTTCCAACTGGAGGCGTTGGAAGAGGGGGTGGAGGCGATCATTCTGTCCAAGCATCGGCGGCGAAGGTCGCCGGAGTCGGCCGGGATGGCCGGGCGACGGCGGAAGCGATCCAGATCACCAGCGAGCTCGAGAGAGAGAGAGAGAGAGTGGGGCGAGTGGGGCTGGGCTGGGTCGGTTTGACCGACCCAGACCCGAGCCAGCTGGTTTAGCCGAGCCAAATGGGCTGGCTGGGCCAGCAGGCCTGTTGGGCCAGCAGGCCAGATGGGCCAGATTGGCTTTAGTCAATTGTTTCAAAAACAAAATTTAAAATTTAAATTCAAAGGTTATCTCCTTTTGGAATTCAAACCAAATTCAAAAATTCAAATAACACTAATAAAACACTGTCTTATTCTTTATTGAAATAAACAATAAAAATAAATTTAAATCTCTGAGTTATTCTTTTAAACATAATTTCTTAAAGCTTTTAAAATTATATCTTCAAAAACCTTAATTATTATTTATATTATCAAAATTGAATTTCTTCTTTAAAAATTTAAATCCTTTATTTTTTTTAAATAAATAACTCAATTATATTTTTATAACTTAAACTTTAATTCAAAATCTTTATTAAAGTAGCTTAACACTCCAATGGGGTAACACACACAAATATAACTTGTTTTCTTTTAGAAACTCTTTAAACCCTAGAAAGTGGGTAAAACACACAAATAAGAAAAACCAAGATCATAATTCACAATGCATAGCATATCATTGTGCATAGCATCCAACTATTTCTTGAAACATTGTCCTTATCGGACAATACTTGGATTTCTGTAGAACAAGGAGATCAGGAGCAACGCCAAGTATTCGACTCCATTACCTTTCAGTCACAAGGCAAGTTTATCTTGCTCATATCTCTTGATTGCACTGGTTTTGAAACTTCTTGCAAAGTGATGACTTCAAACTCTAACATTTCAAAAGGGATGGAAAACTTATTTTCATAAATGAACATGACTAGAGGTTATCGACCAGTGGTGATAACCTAGGAAGGCTGGCAGGTGGAACCACGGTAAGATTGTGGTGGTGGAGGTTCCACTTGCACGGGAAAGTAAACCTAGGACTAATTACCAATGCCACAGTTAGTCCGGCGCCGTAAAAACCGTGTCATCCAAGAGACTTGGAATGGGACGGGAAAGTCAGCTGTATCTTCTCTCGTTCGCATGTCAACGGACAGCCAGCTGCCAGTCACAGTAGGTCTTGCGGAACTACTTGCATATGGGTGGGACACCTAAGTTCTCACGGCCCTGGTGTCTATGATGGTCCGCAAGGGACGCCTAGGTACTTCATCGTTGGGGGTGAATATCAGGGGCACAACCTGCTTGCGTGAATTGGGTGGGCATGCGTTGTGCGGAGAAGGCAGTGATTGGCTTGGATCAATGACTGGGCCCCACATCAAGGAATTGTGGACGGGAATGTACGCCCGGTTGTGCAGCAAGGCTTTGATCTCTTTTGGAAGGACACACCTCTGCAGAGTGTAAAAAGATGTGACATGTTACCCCTTGCTCCGGGAAGGAGTTGCGAACGCGGCAGGAAAGGTGCTCTCAAGGCACTATACCTGTGTTGGCTGTTGGGCATAGTTTTCTAAAGTAAAAGCAACCTTTCAAGAAACTTTGATAAAACCTTGCATAGGCCTACGACTCTTTAGGGTCTGTGGCTGAAAATAATGCATATCACACACCTTCTTTCTAAAGAAACTTGCTGGGTAACGCTCGTTACTCACCCCAATCTCTTAAACCCTTGCTAGACTGTGAAGAACTCGACGAGGCCACTCTGAATGCAATCGAAGGCCAGCAGGATATCTTCTACGAGGAGCCGGATCTCTCTCGCGGTGTCGAAGGCGTGGATTACATCATTCGCTACGGGGCATCCTCCGGCGAGGAATCGGAGTGAAGAACTACTAACTATTAGAGTCTTACCGTAGCCGAAGAACCGAGCAACTGTAAGATATGAATAAGTTGCTGAGTTCTTCCCTTGTTTAATTATTTGAGTTTTCCAGTTGCTGTAAACACTAAGCACTTGAGGTGTTCTCTTTATCGGGAGCATTTCGGTATCATCACGCTTTGGTTTGTAATAAATGTGGATCAGTTTGTATTTGGGCCCGCAATGTTTCTGTTGTACCATTCTGAGGGATATAATATTTGTGGAGGCTTGTTCCGCAAGTGTTATATCAACGACTTGCATAGTACAACATGCAGTGGTATGCTGGGTCATCGCAACTAACTAGTGGGCTGGCCCAATACAGGCGAGTTTTGTTTCTTTTTCTTCTGTTACCTTTTCTTATAATTTTTAAAATATTTGGTGAAATAAAAATGCTCAGATTCAAAAATTTCATTTCTGAAAAACTGTTCAGATTGAAATTTTGTTCAATTCAAAATATGTTCACTTTCGAATTTCATGTTCAAATTTGGGAAAAATGTTCAAACTCAAATTTGTTTAGATTCGAATTTGTTCAAATTCGAATTTATTCAGATTCGAATTTGTTCAAACTCAATTTTGTTATTTGTTCAAACTCAATTTTGTTGATATTCGAATTTGTTCACATTTAAAACTCGAATTTGTTCAAACTCAATTTTGTTCACATTCAAATTCTGTCGAATTTGTTCCCGTACGGAAGCGACCGAAGGAAGCGGGACGAGGAAACGTTGAATGGGCTGGGGCCACAAAACTCCCGGGAAACAGACGACGTGCGCATAAACCTGAAATTCGACATACTAGGCGCTCCCGTCAAGCAGAACATCAGAAACGGAGATTCTTCATGGAACCCTGGCACGGCCCTTTTCAATAGACACCCCAGTCCAGTTTGTGTTAAAGGCGTAAAGCCCAGCAAGTGAACAAGCAGGAACAAAGAGATACCGGCCCGTTTCGAAAAGAAGAAGATTGTGGTCAGCAGAAAGCAAGCAGCCAGGGCCGTCCATGGGGGCCTGCGAGGTGGGCGACCGCACAGGGCCCCCAAAATTTATTAGCCTGAATCCCTTAAGCCCACTAAATCAAAGAAAAAACCAGCCCAACTAGAGCCTGCGGTGATTAGTCGGTCTTAAACTAGAATGAAATGCACGTATGCAATATATAAAGGCAGATCGATCACTTCCCTTTCTTTTTTATTTTAGAAAATTGCTCCATCTTGTATTAATTCTTTGTATATTTCATGTAATTTTAGGATTATGTATTTATGTCTATTTTCATGGACGTATAACTACAAATAGCTAATTCAATCATGCTTACGTACTGAAAATATCATTCAATTTTCTACCTCCGTCTTTGCCAGTGCTCTTCTGGTCTGCTCATGTCTGCTCCTATTTCCAATTCATGGGGTTTCGTCCCTACGAAGGGCTAAGTGATTGGCGCAAGTCTGGTTCAACAAATTGGTGTCACGCCAATTCTTCTCGAAGCCAGGGACCAAAACTAAAGTCTAAATACCAATACTCATAATTGAAAATCGAAAAGAAAAGGCAAAGTGGAAACCAAAGAGGGTTTGTCTTTACCAATTTTTGGGGCCCCATTTTATATGTTGCACCGGGGCCTCGAATTTTTGGAGACGGCCCTGCAAGCAGCATGCCCATCCTAGCGAGATTTAGAGACACGACTTGATATCCCTGTTCCTCTTATCCATTTGACAATCCATCCAGAAGCAATATTTGATTTGATGCTCCTCATTTGTTCTCTCTCTCTCTCTCTCTCTCTCTCTCTCTCTCTCTCTCTCTCTCTCTCTCCATCTGCTGCGCATATCATTGGAATTCCCATATCATTGGCCTTCTGTAGCTGTTCTGGCAGTTGACAGCAGACAAGAAACAGCACCACACTGTGGAGGAGGGACATCCCTTGCACTATTGCATCTAGTATCTTGCGAGAGCAGAGCGGTGATTACAGTGTGCATGCCTATTGCTATTGCCACTGACGAGTGATGAGAAACAACTCAACAATGGATCGGTTAGCAGAGAGGGCCATCTATCACATGTCTCCTTTCAAAGGCTGCCATACCTTTTCATGCCTGGCCTCTAAATTTTTTACTGCCCGGTTCTGAAGTTTGAACTGCTCCACTGTCCTTATTTGCTTTCAATTATGTAAATTTTGTTTTTTTGCGTGCCTATATATTTTTATCTCCCTCTTGATTCAGCAAATGAGTTAAGCTGTTAGCAAAATGTGCGCAAACTTAGTCAAAATTCAGCAGAGAGAGAGAGGGAGAGGGAGAGAGAGGGAGAGAGAGAGAGAGGGAGAGAGGGGGAGAGAGAGAGAGAGAGAGAGAGAGAGAGAGAGAGAGAGACGCAGGGTTCGGCCACATCCATCTTCTCTGCAGAAACCATCAGCGGGGAACTTTCCAAGTAGGCGATGGCATCAGGCTCGCTACTGACACACAACGCTCAGCAACAACCAGTGCAATCTCGATCGGTACATTAACGTGCAAGAAATTATTTATTTTTATTGCGAGAGCATGACAACTATTGATATCTGAAGATTGCATCAGGCTGACTAAAACTGAAATAGAGTTCCTGCTCATGCATGCATGGAAGCTCTATCTGCAAAGCTAGATCAAACATTTGCATTTCTTTTGCGACAAGAAGATCCTAAGGTGCTGATCGACACAGTTGGGCATCGTGTGGATCCTTGGCAGGGGCGTTGTTCCTCTCTCGCAGCCAGATTGATCCTAACCAATGCCTCACTTGCTAGCCTTCCAAATTACTACATGAGTCTTTTTCTTGTTAGGAGAAGGAATTCATGCACAATTTGACAAAATCTTGGCTATATTCTTCTGGGAAAGGGTTGGGAGAAAAGAAAATACCACTGGCTCAAATAGAAAGAGGTGTGGAAGCCAAAAGACGTGGGTGGTCCGGGAATGACCAACAATGGGGCTTCAGCTGTAGCAGGATCAGAAACAAAAAGGATGTCGCAGTTACTGGCTGCGAGAAAGTAGCCACGATCATTGCGAATTATTGCGCTCACTACAGCACACAGCCAAGGGGCCGACGGCCGCTAGATGTCGGGGCCGTCGGCACAGCAGGAGGCTCGGGGAGGCGGAGAAGAGGGCCGTCGGCACAGACGCATCTGTGCCGACGGCCACCGTCGGCCTAGAGGCGACCCTCGGCACAAGCGAACTGGGGCCGTCGGCACACCAACGCCGTCGGCACAAGTGCCTGCCAGGTGGGCCCAACAGTTACAGCCGTTAACGGAGCAAAGCAGTGCCGACGGCCAGGCCGTCGGCTCAGATGCGTGAGCTATGCCGACGGCTAGGCCGTCGGCACAACACATTTTTTTTTCTGAATTTGTTTATTGTTTTAAATAATTTAATTTTTTTTATTTATGTATTACTATCAAGTATTTATACATGTGAAGGAAATATTTGATATTCATAGCCAAAGGTTTGCCCATGCATAGCTCCCGAAGCCCGGTCTACGGCGAAACCCTAGCCCGTTGCACCCGTGCGGTCTACCCCCCTAGCTTTCTTCGGACGATGCCAAGATGGGAGGCTAATGTGTTCCATCTGCTTTGGTTAGGTCATATGTACATGAGGAACAAAGGATTGCCCATGCATAGCTCCCGAAGCCCGGTCTACGGCGAAACCCTAGCCCGCTGCACCCGTGCGGTCTACCCCCTAGCTTTCTTCGGACGACGCCAAGATGGGAGGCTAATGTGTTCCATCTGCTTTGGTTAGGTCATATGTACATGAGGAACAAAGGATTGCCCATGCATAGCTCCCGAAGCCCGGTCTACGGCGAAACCCTAGCCCGCTGCACCCGTGCGGTCTACCCCCTAGCTTTCTTCGGACGACGCCAAGATGGGAGGCTAATGTGTTCCATCTGCTTTGGTTAGGTCATATGTACATGAGGAGCAAAGGATTGCCCATGCATAGCTCCCGAAGCCCGGTCTACGGCGAAACCCTAGCCCGCTGCACCCGTGCGGTCTACCCCCCTAGCTTTCTTCGGACGACGCCAAGATGGGAGGCTAATGTGTTCCATCTGCTTTGGTTAGGTCATATGTACATGAGGAACAAAGGATTGCCCATGCATAGCTCCCGAAGCCCGGTCTACGGCGAAACCCTAGCCCGCTGCACCCGTGCGGTCTACCCCCTAGCTTTCTTCGGACGACGCCAAGATGGGAGGCTAATGTGTTCCATCTGCTTTGGTTAGGTCATATGTACATGAGGAACAAAGGATTGCCCATGCATAGCTCCCGAAGCCCGGTCTACGGCGAAACCCTAGCCCGCTGCACCCGTGCGGTCTACCCCCTAGCTTTCTTCGGACGACGCCAAGATGGGAGGCTAATGTGTTCCATCTGCTTTGGTTAGGTCATATGTACATGAGGAACAAAGGATTGCCCATGCATAGCTCCCGAAGCCCGGTCTACGGCGAAACCCTAGCCCGCTGCACCCGTGCGGTCTACCCCCCTAGCTTTCTTCGGACGACGCCAAGATGGGAGGCTAATGTGTTCCATCTGCTTTGGTTAGGTCATATGTACATGAGGAACAAAGGATTGCCCATGCATAGCTCCCGAAGCCCGGTCTACGGCGAAACCCTAGCCCGCTGCACCCGTGCGGTCTACCCCCCTAGCTTTCTTCGGACGACGCCAAGATGGGAGGCTAATGTGTTCCATCTGCTTTGGTTAGGTCATATGTACATGAGGAACAAAGGATTGCCCATGCATAGCTCCCGAAGCCCGGTCTACGGCGAAACCCTAGCCCGCTGCACCCGTGCGGTCTACCCCCCTAGCTTTCTTCGGACGACGCCAAGATGGGAGGCTAATGTGTTCCATCTGCTTTGGTTAGGTCATATGTACATGAGGAACAAAGGATTGCCCATGCATAGCTCCCGAAGCCCGGTCTACGGCGAAACCCTAGCCCGCTGCACCCGTGCGGTCTACCCCCTAGCTTTCTTCGGACGACGCCAAGATGGGAGGCTAATGTGTTCCATCTGCTTTGGTTAGGTCATATGTACATGAGGAAAAAGGATTGCCCATGCATAGCTCCCGAAGCCCGGTCTACGGCGAAACCCTAGCCCGCTGCACCCGTGCGGTCTACCCCCCTAGCTTTCTTCGGACGACGCCAAGATGGGAGGCTAATGTGTTCCATCTGCTTTGGTTAGGTCATATGTACATGAGGAACAAAGGATTGCCCATGCATAGCTCCCGAAGCCCGGTCTACGGCGAAACCCTAGCCCGCTGCACCCGTGCGGTCTACCCCCTAGCTTTCTTCGGACGACGCCAAGATGGGAGGCTAATGTGTTCCATCTGCTTTGGTTAGGTCATATGTACATGAGGAACAAAGGATTGCCCATGCATAGCTCCCGAAGCCCGGTCTACGGCGAAACCCTAGCCCGCTGCACCCGTGCGGTCTACCCCCTAGCTTTCTTCGGACGACGCCAAGATGGGAGGCTAATGTGTTCCATCTGCTTTGGTTAGGTCATATGTACATGAGGAACAAAGGATTGCCCATGCATAGCTCCCGAAGCCCGGTCTACGGTGAAACCCTAGCCCGCTGCACCCGTGCGGTCTACCCCCCTAGCTTTCTTCGGACGACGCCAAGATGGGAGGCTAATGTGTTCCATCTGCTTTGGTTAGGTCATATGTACATGAGGAACAAAGGATTGCCCATGCATAGCTCCCGAAGCCCGGTCTACGGCGAAACCCTAGCCCGCTGCACCCGTGCGGTCTACCCCCTAGCTTTCTTCGGACGACGTCAAGATGGGAGGCTAATATGTTCCATCTGCTTTGGTTAGGTCATATGTACATGAGGAACAAAGGATTGCCCATGCATAGCTCCCGAAGCCCGGTCTACGGCGAAACCCTAGCCCGCTGCACCCGTGCGGTCTACCCCCTAGCTTTCTTCGGACGACGCCAAGATGGGAGGCTAATGTGTTCCATCTGCTTTGGTTAGGTCATATGTACATGAGGAGCAAAGGATTGCCCATGCATAGCTCCTGAAGCCCGGTCTACGGCGAAACCCTAGCCCGCTGCACCCGTGCGGTCTACCCCCTAGCTTTCTTCGGACGACGCCAAGATGGGAGGCTAATGTGTTCCATCTGCTTTGGTTAGGTCATATGTACATGAGGAGTAAAGGATTGCCCATGCATAGCTTCCGAAGCCCGGTCTACGGCGAAACCCTAGCCCGCTGCACCCGTGCGGTCTACCCCCCTAGCTTTCTTCGGACGACGCCAAGATGGGAGGCTAATGTGTTCCATCTGCTTTGGTTAGGTCATATGCACATGAGGAACAAAGGATTGCCCATGCATAGCTCCCGAAGCCCGGTCTACGGCGAAACCCTAGCCCGCTGCACCCGTGCGGTCTACCCCCTAGCTTTCTTCGGACGACGCCAAGACGGGAGGCTAATGTGTTCCATCTGCTTTGGTTAGGTCATATGTACATGAGGAACAAAGGATTGCCCATGCATAGCTCCCGAAGCCCGGTCTACGGCGAAACCCTAGCCCGCTGCACCCGTGCGGTCTACCCCCCTAGCTTTCTTCGGACGACGCCAAGATGGGAGGCTAATGTGTTCCATCTGCTTTGGTGAGGTCATATGTACATGAGGAACAAAGGATTGCCCATGCATAGCTCCCGAAGCCCGGTCTACGGCGAAACCCTAGCCCGCTGCACCCGTGCGGTCTACCCCCTAGCTTTCTTCGGACGACGCCAAGATGGGAGGCTAATGTGTTCCATCTGCTTTGGTTAGGTCATATGTACATGAGGAACAAAGGATTGCCCATGCATAGCTCCCGAAGCCCGGTCTACGGCGAAACCCTAGCCCGCTGCACCCGTGCGGTCTACCCCCCTAGCTTTCTTTGGACGACGCCAAGATGGGAGGCTAATGTGTTCCATCTGCTTTGGTTAGGTCATATGTACATGACGAGCAAAGGATTGCCCATGCATAGCTCCCGAAGCCCGGTCTACGGCGAAACCCTAGCCCGCTGCACCCGTGCGGTCTACCCCCCTAGCTTTCTTCGGACGACGCCAAGATGGGAGGCTAATGTGTTCCATCTGCTTTGGTTAGGTCATATGTACATGAGGAACAAAGGATTGCACATGCATAGCTCCCGAAGCCCGGTCTACGGCGAAACCCTAGCCCGCTGCACCCGTGCGGTCTACCCCCCTAGCTTTCTTCGGACGACGCCAAGATGGGAGGCTAATGTGTTCCATCTGCTTTGGTTAGGTCATATGTACATGAGGAACAAAGGATTGCCCATGCATAGCTCCCGAAGCCCGGTCTACGGCGAAACCCTAGCCCGCTGCACCCGTGCGGTCTACCCCCTAGCTTTCTTCGGACGACGTCAAGATGGGAGGCTAATGTGTTCCATCTGCTTTGGTTAGGTCATATGTACATGAGGAACAAAGGATTGCCCATGCATAGCTCCCGAAGCCCGGTCTACGGCGAAACCCTAGCCCGCTGCACCCGTGCGGTCTACCCCCCTAGCTTTCTTCGGACGACGCCAAGATGAGAGGCTAATGTGTTCCATCTGCTTTGGTTAGGTCATATGTACATGAGGAACAAAGGATTGCCCATGCATAGCTCCCGAAGCCCGGTCTACGGCGAAACCCTAGCCCGCTGCACCCGTGCGGTCTACCCCCTAGCTTTCTTCGGACGACGCCAAGATGGGAGGCTAATGTGTTCCATCTGCTTTGGTTAGGTCATATGTACATGAGGAGCAAAGGATTGCCCATGCATAGCTCCCGAAGCTCGGTCTACGGCGAAACCCTAGCCCGCTGCACCCGTGCGGTCTACCCCCCTAGCTTTCGGATTTGAAAGGTACAGATCTTGTAAAATTCATATAAAAAGTTCTACAACTCGGATTTGGGCAAATAATATCTCGTTGGAATCCTTAGGAAATGTATAATCCAGTAGTACAATAATAATTCATATTTTATGGGTTCAATTTGAAACTATTTTCAAATTGAATCAAACCTATCTGTTAACTCGTTTAAATCATATCTTTTGTTCTGTTAATCCAAAAATTAGAAATTTGTAGTCTTTGGAATCCTCTCAACTTGTAGAACATCATAGGATCAAGAAAATCCAAATTTGATACGTGCACACACTTTGTGCATTCAAATTTGTCCAAATCACTATTCTGATCACAATTTGATTTCTAAAACATATTTTGGAATGAATCCAATTGCAGTAGTTTTGTCTTACTGCAGGCTATCGAGTAGCATCACTCCCATAATTTCTTAAACCACTTCACAATTATTCAAATTCTAATATAAGACCTTAATTTCAATTTTAAAAAAAATTAAATAGCTATGCCGACGGCTAGGCCGTCGGCACAGATCAAGTTAAACCTTAATTTGAATTTTTTTTAAAAAAATAAATAGCTATGCCGACGGCTAGGCTGTCGGCACAGGTCCTAGCAGTCGGCACAGCTAGGGTTTTTAACCCGCCCGGCCGACCCCCATCTTTTCTTTCTTTTCTTTCTTTTCTTTTCTTTCCCATCGCGCGCCTCTCTCCCCCGAGCCCGACCCGCCGCCGCGCCGTTCCCTGGCCGCCCCCGCGCGCCGCCGCCCCAGCGCGCCGCCGCCCCAGCGCATCGCCGCCTCCGCGAGCCACCGCCCCCCGCGCGCCGGCCATCCCCTGCGCGCCGGGCACCGCCCCCCGCGCGCCGGCCACCGCCCCCCGCGCGCCGGCCACCGTCCCCCGCGCGCCGGCCACCGCCCCGTGCGCGTGCAGGTATGGAGCCTTTTTTCCGTTTTTTTTGTTTTTTTTAATCGTTGTAATTAGAATAGAATAGTTGAATAGAAATAGAAAAAAAGAAATAGAAATAGATTGGATAATAAAAATAAAAAAAAGATGGGAAAAGAAATAAAATGGAAAATGAAGCGGGCGAGGTGGCGATGCCGATGCGGGTGGGGGCGCGGGTGGGTGTCGGTGACCGCGGTGCCGGTGCGGGTGGGGGCGCGGGAGGGTGTCGGTGACCGCGATGCGGGTGGGGGTGCCGATGCGGGTGGCGATGTCGATGCGGGTGAAGGTGCTGATGCGGGCGGGGGTGCCGATGTGGGTGGCCATGCCAATGCGGGTGGCGATGCCGATGCGGGTGGGGGTGTTGGTGACCGCGGTGCCGGTGCGGGTGGGGGCGCGGGTAGGTGTCGGTGACCGCGATGTGGCGATGGCGGTGACCGCGATGTGGCGATGCCGATGCGGGTGGGGGTGCCGGTGACCGCGATATGGTCATACCGGTGACCACGATGTCGTGATGCCGATGACCGCGATGCATATAATAGTTGTTATATATGGAAATTGTCTCATTCACTCACATTTTAATGGTGCAATGTTTTTTCATCCAGCGTGCGTAGCCAGCCGCCCCCTTGACGCACCCTCCAGCAGCCCCCGTTGACGCGCCCTCGAGCTGCCCTAGAGGACGCCGTCGACACCGACACCTTCGTTGTTCGATTACTTCCTCTACAACCGAAGGTGAGCTAGAATTCCATCTCATCCGCCGTTCTTAGTTATGTATGTCACTAGATTCAATTTGATGTCAAGTCGCGAAACCTAGGTGTCACTTCCCGTCCGCAAGCGTTACGGGGATAAATATGCATTAGTGGTCGACATATTTGCAAACGTAACGCTTGCGGCATTTACGGGACAATCGGCGGATGCGTAGTTGGGTACATTCTCCGTGCTCTACCCCGGTCCGAGTTAGGATTTCGGCGGCGCCGCCCCGTTGTTCTCCGGATGCACATCCTCTCGGTTTTTGCCGAGACGTGTATCGGGAGAGCAGCGGGGAGGTGCTGCCGAAATTCTGCCTCGACCGGGGTAGAGCATGGAGAATGTACTCAATCTACGGATCCGGCGGCTGCTAGAAGCCCACCTATTAGAGATATAGGTTGATGCATGCGTTTTGCCCGGTAAAAAAAATTGAGATGCATTTAATTTCATGCTATTATTTGTTGTTTGTTTCCGAATAAAGCAGAGGATGGCTGATAATGGGTGGATGTATAGTGGCCGTCAAAGTGGGACTGAAATGACAGAAGAGTGGGTATGGAAGACTAATTGCTTAGTGAAGGAGTTAGCACGTAGTTCAAAGTCAGGCATTCGTCCAGCTTGTCCTTGCGCTCGTTGCAAGAGGCGTCATCGTCAGGGAAAGGATGACATGACTAAACACCTATGGTTGCATGGGTATATGCCTGACTTTGTCACGTGGGTCGACTTTTCCCAGTACGAACGTGACAGAGGTGAGGTGATGCGACAGCGGATTGATGGCAATGAGGATGATGGGATTAGATATTTGCTAGATGATCTTCGCGATGCCGACATGCCAGATTCGCCACCGGGACAGGAGGAACATCCAGAACCAGAGGAACCGGAGGAACTGCTAGAACCAGAGGAACCGGAGCCAACCGCGAAGGCCTTCTTTGATATGATGGCCTCGGCTAAGAGGCCTCTATACGAGGGTGCAAAAATTTCTCAGCTCGATGCCATAGCGCAAGTATTAGCCAACAAGGCCCAGTTCGACAACACCCGAGCATGCATTGAAGCTCATCTGACAACATTTGGTAACATGCTGCCTCAAGGACATTGTCTGCCTAAAACCATGTACGAAGCAAAGAAAATCTTAAAAGCGCTCAACATGGATTATGTAAAGTATGATTGCTGTCCGAAAGGTTGCCTTCTGTTTTGGAAGGAGTTTGCGGATGACAAGTACTGTAGAAGGTGTGGGGCCTCTAGGTATCATGAGGTAGAGGGACCCGATGGTCAGAAGACGCAGACAAAAGTTGTTGTGAAGATTCTTTGTTATCTCCCTTTCATTAAAAGAATCCAACGGCTTTATATGTCCAAGGATTCTGCCAAACAGATGACGTGGCATAAGAAGGGTAAGAGATACGAGGACGAGAACGGACGGATAAACACGGGACATCCATCTGATGGTAAGGCATGGAAGAACTTTGATAGAAAATACCCTGATCAGGCAAGTGATGCTCGAAATGTCAGAATTGCGATAGCAACCAATGGATTCAATCCATATGGTATGTCGACTGCCTCGTACAGCTGCTGGCCTGTGTTTGTTATTCCACTCAATCTCCCTCCTGGAGTCGTAATGCAAAGGAAGACCATATTTCTGTCCTTGATCATTCCAGGGCCTGAATACCCGGGGAAAAATTTGAGTGTCTTCATGCAGCCGCTTGTGGATGACTTGCACCACTCTTGGCACCACGGAACGTTGACATACGACCGAGCATCGAAGAGAAACTTTGTCATGAAAGTTTGGTACCAGTATTCAATGCACGACCTACCCGGCTATGCTCTATTCTGTGGGCATTCTACAGCTGGTAAGTTTCCATGCCCAGTGTGTAGGCACCGACTTGAGTTCCTTTATCTAAAGGCGGGTCGCAAATATTCTGCCTTTGACACACATCGAAAGTTCCTCAAAAGAGACCATCGGTTTAGGGGAGACAAAAAGAACTTCACGAAGGGCAAAGTTGTGCATGAAGAAAAAATGATACCGTCGTTCGATGGTGTGGCTGTTGTTGCTGAGCTACGTGCTCTCAAGCCTAGTGCTGAACCCGGCCCACGATTTCCCGGTGGCAAGGCCGGTGGCGCAATATCCCGGTGGCAAGGCCGGTGGCGCAAAAAGGCATATGTTGACCAGGGAAGAGAATGAATGCATAATGCTATATGTGCTTATGAACATGCAAGAAGTGCTCAATTTTATCAGGTAAAATGGTGAACAAATTAATTTGCAATAAGTAACTTAGTTTTCTTCTAATACATATTTTCTCCTTTTAGCCAATTCCAAGATGAACAGTGGTCGGGAACGAGGGATCCGTCTCCCGCGGAGTTGGACACTCTTCTGAAAGACGGTGCCCCTGGAAAGAAAAAATTTGTGACTTGGTTCAGCGAACAAGTAAATTCTAGCCTGTCCCTTTTACCTTGCAATCCGTCACTTGTTACACGTAACTAATGCAATGCACAAACCCATTTGTAGGGAGCTGATCCCAACGTTCAGATGACGGATGAGTTAAGATGTGTTTCCCAGGGTTGTAACCGTAGAGTCACTGTGTATGAGAAGTATGATGTGAATGGGTATCGCTTCCATACAGAGTTTCACCAGAAGAACCGCCCTAATGCAAAAACTATAAATACTGGGGTCTGGACCAAAGGAGCTGATGGCACTGATTACTATGGAAGGTTAGAGAACGTATACGAGCTGACGTTTAATATGACAAACATAGAACTCAAGCTCGTTGTCTTCCGATGCCACTGGTTCGACCCACACGGTGGACAAAGAAGCACCCCTTCCATTGGGTTAGTTGAAGTTAGGCCTTCAACCACCTATAGCGGAGCCGATGTCTTCATTGTGGCTCATCAAGCCAAGCAAGTTTATTATTTGTCATATCCATGTCAGAAAGAGGAACTCAAGGGCTGGGAAGTTGTGTTCAAGGTTTCTCCACATGGTAAGCTACCCATGCCATCCGACGATGATTACAACAACATTGACCCTGTAACATATGAGGGAATTTTCTATCAAGAGCTAGAGAACTTCGGGGACTTTGAAATACAAATTGGTCTTGAGGACCTCGAGAACGAAGCCCAAATTCCTGGTGAGACAGTGGTGAACCTAAAGGACATAGAGATGCTCACCAAGTACCATGCGCAAAATGGCATCGATGATGAGCCTCCACCGTGCGACAATGATGAGCCTCAGTACTCACGTGATAGTGATAGTGATAATGATAATGAGAACCCAATGCCTAATTATGAGAGTGATGATTCTAGGTGAGAGTCTTTTATGCTTAGTATCAAATTTACAACTCTTCATGCTTACTATCTAATTTACAACATGCTTTTTAATTGCAATAGTGACATTGTCTACATTTTGTTATGTCTTCAACTCTTCATGCTTACTATCTAATTTAATTGCAATATGTCTGTATGCTAACTTGTTCACTCTTTCTCAATGCAGGTGATTGACCAATATGAGCCAAGGGAAGCAATCAACCTCGTCCTTGATGAATACCCTTCGCCAGCAGAAGGTTACCCGTAGTGGACGTGAGCCTCGTCCCAGCACGCGTTACCCGCCTCCTAGCGGTGAGGGAGGACGAGGACGAGGTGGAGGTGGAGGACGAGGCCGAGGTGGAGGAGGAGGACGTGGACGAGGTGGAGGAGGTGCACCTTTCTTTCTGGAGGAGGAGATACCCTCTGCTTCTGGCGACGTGGCTTCCCAGTCCGCTAGGTCGGAGTCTCCTGATGCGGAGGTGGAGATGGAGGACACTATGGACGAGGAGACTGAGCGGGCGATGGCTCCGAAGAAGATGCGGACTCGTGGGGAAGCCCGTGTCCCTGATGTGGCCGCGGAGCCTACTACTGAGGAGGGGAAAGCCCTCCTCAAACCGGGCAAGAAAGAGTATGTTTAATTTTTTACATGTAATTTCATTTTGGTCATAACTAACGTTTGAATATTTTGCAGCAATTGGACATATGCTAAGGGAATTCGCCAGCCCGCGAGCTTGATTGGAGCTTTGATCCGGAAGTTTTGGCCGGGCTATTACACTCCGGTTGCCGGTGGCGATAGGAAGCTAGCCTACACTTGGGCGGACTTTGAGGCTGCGCCTTCCCCGGGCTTTGCTAGCGCTGCTGACGCCGTGATCACTAAGTTCTGGGTAAAGCATACTTCTCGAGTTTCGTTCATAGTTCATGACCACACTGTGCTAACTCATACCTCTCACAATTTTGTATGATGCATAATTGCAGGCCCATTATAGGGTGGAGGAGGAGGATCGGGCCACGGCGGATGGGGTCCTCCTTAGGGCTTGTCGGAGGTTGACACGGCAGCAGTGGTACAATCAGAAGCATACTTGCATCGCTCACTACATGGTTGAGCAAGGCAAGAGGGTCAAGAAGCGTGATAATATCGCGGAGCCACCTGAGATGACGCTGGATGCTTACAGGAGTGTAAGTACATTGTCAATGAGATTCTATGTTTTTGCTAAGTTGCAATTGCATTATCTGTTCTTCAAATGAGTATTGATGTTTCAGGTTATGCCTGAGTGGTGTCGCAATAAAGATGATGCATTTGAGGCGTTGGCTAGGAGGTGGCTCGGCATGGACGAAGAGTTCACGGCCGTGAGCGAGCGGAACAGGGACAACCGCGGCTCCGAGGGAACACACAGTGCGGGAAGCCGCATCACCGATCGCTGATACGTCTCAAACGTATCTATAATTTTTGATGCTCCATGCTTGTTTTTACACCATTTGCCTATTGTTTCATTACACTTAGTGGTACTTTTATACATTTTCCGGAACTAACCTATTAACGAAGTGCCACAGTGCCAGTTTCCTGTTTTCTACTATTTTTGTGTTTCAGAAGTGATACACAGGAAATATTCTCGGAATTGGACGAAACAAGTTCCTGAAGTCATATTTCACGGGGAAGCTCCCAAACATCCGAAGACCTGACGGAGAGGGGCCACATGGGCCCCAGACACAGGGGCGGCGCGGCCACCCCCCTGGCCGCGCCAGCCCCGTGTGAGGCCGCGTGGGACCCCCTCTGACATCGTCCTTTCGCCTATATATACCCCCTGACGAGAAAAACCTAAGGGCCCGATCAGTTTTCCAGAATACATCGCGATCCGCCGCCGCCGTCGACCCGAAGATCGGGAGGGTCCAGAAGCTCTTCCCGGCACCCTGCCGGAGAGGGGAATCGCCACCGGAGGTCTTCTTCATCGCCATGCTTGCCTCCGGAGCGATGAGTGAGTAGTCTACCTTGGACTATGGGTCCATAGCAGTAGCTAGATGGTTGTCTTCTCCACCATGTGCTTCATGTTTAGATCTCATGAGCTGCCCTACATGATTGAGATCACCGTTATGTAATACTATGATGTTGGTTTGTTGGGATCCGATGAATATTGGTGTTTATGATTAAGTTGCTGTACTGAATTATATCTTTTGTTATCTCTATGTTGTTTATGATCTTGCATGCTCTCCGTTGTTAGTAGCTATCTTGGCCGAGTAGTTGCTAGTGACTCCAAGAGGGGGTATTTATGCTCGATAGTGGGTTCATGTCTCTATTTCACCTGGGGGAGTGACAGAAACCTCTAAGGTGGTAGATGTGCTGTTGCTACTAGGGAGAAAACAACATTCATATGCTCAAGGGCATATGCTTTGTTTACATTACACACTTTGCTTAATGCAATTATCTGTTGTTCGCAACTTAATACTTTTGGGGTGTTCGGATGATATCCCCGAGGGTGGATTATTAGTCATAGATGCAGTTGGATGGCGGTCTATGTATTTTGTTGTAATGCCCAGAGTAAATCTCATAGTGATCTTCTTGACGTATCACGTTATCTTTATTCTATCAATTGCCCAACTGTAATTTGTTTACCCAGCATGTTATTTATCTATGGAGAGACACCACTAGTGAACAGTGGACCCCGGTCCTATTTTAATCATATTGCAATCAACTATTTACTTTTCCCGCATTGTTTACTTTACTAGCATATTACTACTGTTTTCCACTCGATACACTCATAACCTTTGTTTCAAGCAAACCGGTGAGATTGACAACCTCATCGCAAGTTGGGGACAAAGTATTTGTTTGTGTGTGTGTGCAGGTTCCACAAACACCTTCAGTCGTCATCGTCTCTCTTCTCCTGATCGATAAACCTTGGTTTCTTAACTGAGGGAAAACTAGCCGCTACACTCATCATACCTTCCTCTTGGGGTTCCCAACGGGCTGGTCATCACCACGCACAAGGACTTACTGCTCCCACGTCAACTAAACGCCACAGTCTTTTCTGGCGCCATCACACGAGTAGCAATCACTACAGAGAGGAGTTGGTACATATGAATGGAACAACCTGCATTTATTTCCCCTCATAGTTCCTTCTTCATAGACATAACATTTCTTTGGCGATGCAGGAGAAAAAACTCGGGAGGCCTGTTACCGAGACGTATGCGTGGCAGCATATGAAGCTGAAGACTCCTGATTTGAGCGAGCCGCAGCCCTCGCTTCCCGAGTACTTTGGCGAGGCCGGCGAGAAGTTGGACAAGTACTGCACGGTGTTCAAGGGTTTCCATCCGGAGGTGGATGACCCACTTGAGGAGGAGACCGACGAGGTGGCGGTGATGGTGGCGGGGCACGGCATGGAGCATGGTCGTACGAAGATTCTTAGCTCGGTGATATGCCCTACGAGGTCCCTCACGCAGATCAAGTCTACCCTCACCGCCGACCACCCCCCTGTCGCGCCTCCGTCACAGCCTCGTCGCGATGTAAGTCTTTTCATTAACGTCCTCTTTTCGACATTCGTTCATGAAAATGGCTAAGTTCACCACAATGATTATGTATGATATTGTAGCGTGCTTTCGATGCGGCCTATGATGCCATGTATGCGGATTATTTGAGGGAGTATGAGGCGTACAAGGCTCAGAAAAATGCCTACCACCAGTACATGCTGGCGTCGGATGATGTAAGTTTCATCTTTATAGTTGCAAAACATGACAAGTCCCACTTCCTCTTTTCTGAACTTTTATTTATACAATGCCTAACATCTAACCTATCTTGTAGGCGCTGCAACACTTCTTACGCACTGGAGAGAGGATCCTCGTGAGCATGGAGCGACCACCTCTTCCGGAGGAGGTGCCCTTGTGCCCATCGAGGGAAGATTTTGCTCGCACCTACTACGGAAGCACCCCAGTATGTTCTGTGTCAGCCCACTTGTTACAGTTTCCTGTTACACGGCTAAGTAACTAACTATTGCTCAAACATGTAGGGAACGAGAGGTTCGGGGAACCGATACTTTGGTCATGCTTCCCCGAGTGTGTCGCGCGGCATCACACCGGTTCACCCTAGCCGCCGTTCTCCTGCTTCTGGTGGTGATTCTACTTCCGTTGGCCAGGCCGGCCATCGGGAGCCTGATTTGACGCACGACGAATTCGATTTCCCATAGTAGGTCTCCTCTTGTCGACGATGATGCTATCTTGCTACTTTGTGTATGGATATGATGCTACTGCTACCTTGTCTATGTGCTCATACTCTTCATGTGCTACATTGTGTTATGTGATGATACTCTTGATGTGACGATGATGATGATGCTATTTGTGTGATGATGATGTGATGCTATTTGTTCGGATTATATGTTGTAAATTCCTATCAATATATACTGCTATTTGGCATTGCTATCAATATATACTGCTAGTTGAACAAGAAAAAAAAAACTGGGCGCAGCCTGTGCCGACGGCATTGCCGTCGGCACAGCCCTGGCGTGTGCCATATGGCAGGGGCTGTGCCGACGGCATTGCCGTCGGCACAGGTGGGCCCCAGGTTCTGCGCGCGAACGAGCAGAAAAAGGGCGGCTAGAAATTTTCGCGCGAAAAATTCAAGTAGATCTGTGCCGACGGCATTGCCGTCGGCATAGGTGCCGCCGTCTGTTAGTCTAAGCGGGACCCTTGTCAGCTGTGCCGACGGCCGTTCGTGCCGACGGCGAGGTCTTGCCGTCGCCTCTTAAGCTATGCCGACGGCTGGCTCTGTGCCGACGGCCAGCTGGCCTCGCCCGACGCCCGAGTAGCCCGACGGCTCTGTGCCGACGGCGGCCGTCGGCACAGCCTGTGCCGACGGCACCTTGCTCTATGCCGATGGCTCGGGGCCGTCGGCCCCTTGGCTGTGTGCTGTAGTGGCTTGTGCTCCCGGTTCCTGAATTGTAAACCCTGCATCGACATTCAACTTCACGTAATCCTCCCTAGGCTTAATCCACCCATGTCTTATGATGCCAACCTTCTTCTTTTTTGCACACGAGAAGTTCAACACCAGTGCCGAGATAGCCTGGGCTATCCTTGTTGGTGCTTGCACCTTCTCGCCATGGGTGGCCCGGTGCCGTTTCCACCAAATGTACCACACCGCCGTAGTAATTAGATCATTTCTATAAACTTTTGGGAGCAGTGGAGCTTTAGCTAGTTTATCACGGAAGATAGTTTGCAGTGCCGAATTGCCTTGCTAGCACTCCGTTGCAAGGGATTGCACCAAGCAAAGTATTATTTTCAAATATTCAGACATAAACACGGCAGACATTAAAACATAAGGTTTATTTGACTCCTAAAACTCAAAGTCACGTGAGATCGTGAACAACCGACTGAACGCTCATCTAGGAAGCATCGTCACCGCGCGCGCTTCTTGCCCGCAGAGCTAACCACGTCACCGAGGTCTCCAACCTCGATCGATTCAGAATCCGCAATCCCTGCGTCGTCATGTACCCGAACTTCGACCGCCTCCTCTTTCTTCCGTGAGAGACGAAGGATCTGTTCGGCGACAAGACCGAGCTCGCTCCCAGAGCCCTTCTTCTTCTCCGCCATGACAGGCCATCCGCTTCCCGTGGCCGGAACGACAGAATCTCCCTCCGCGGCCGCGTCCACCATGAACATGTCCGGATCGAAGGAACCTGTGCGTGCCGACGAGGGCGTGAAGACGCTGACTCCGGCCGCCCGGGCATAGTGCTGCCCCCGCACTGTCGTCGGGGCGAACGGGACCCCGCTGCTGTAGCAGCTGAAGGCGGTTGTAGGTGGCCCGGACGGGAGCGTCGCATCATCATCTGGGCCTTTCTTCTCGCCTGGAGCTCCGCGACCATCGCCCTGTACTTCATGTACGCCTCGTCCCTCTTCTTCACCATCTGGCTTGCCACCGTGGTCATCCTGCTTATTTTCTCATCGGCTTTGGCGTTCAATGAGATCAGTTTCTGCAGCTTCAGCCTGGCGTAATGCAATTTCTCCTGTAAAACGATGGGATCCTGTTGAAAAAAGGTTTGCTAAGTGACGAAGGAATGACAAATGGGCCCCCGATATTCGCCTACCTGGTTTTCGGTCCAGGAAGAGTCTCCTTCGAAAGGCTCTTGAGGCCCATCAAGGTAGCGGTCTAGCGTGGCCCAGGAGCTAAACTTGACGTGCAAGCAAGGACCCGAAGTATTCAAGTTAGATTAGTCTTTGTCTGTTTAGGGACCGATCCAATCTGTACTTGGCTTGAGAGACAATCCTGAGACCCAGCCTTCGCATATAAAAGGCTGGGAGGGAGATCTCGAAACCCTAGACGCTTTTTCACCCACCTCACGCCGGAGCGCTCGACAACTCAGAGCTCTCTGGTTCGGCTAGATCCAATCTACGCCACCATTGTAACACCATCATCAAAGCCACCCCATCAATACAAAGTCAGACAAGCAGGACGTAGGCCTTTTATCTTCCAAGGGGGCCGAACCTGGGTAAATTCCCGTGTTCCTCTGCTTTCGTCTGATCGCCGTCGAGTTCGTCAGGTCCCCAATACGCTTCCTAGACCGAAAGCCCTTCGACATGGGCATTGCCGGGGATAAACCTCGTCAATTGGCGCCGACCGTGGGGACGAAGGGATCTGGATCTACGGATTCGCCGGCTCCATCACCAACCACCACCAAGATCGACATCGACACCATCGTCGGCATCGCTGCGCCGACCAAGATCGACATCGACACCATCGTCGGCATCGCTGTGCCGGCCATCGTCAACGTCAACCCGGCGGAACCGGAGCTCGACGCTGTCGACTCGACCGTCATCGACAACGTTTCGCCAAGTACCGCCAACCTCACTTCGGCGGCGAACGTCATCGACTCCACCTCAGGCACGACAGGAACAGCGCCCGGAGGCTATGACATGGCCTTTGGACTGTTCAACTTCCACGTGGACAGCAACGGGGCGATGGAACTGCTCTCCATCGGCGAATCGGCTCCGCTCGTGGCCGAAACGACAACACCACCAGCCGTCGGGGGCAAACCATCGACAAGCGCGCTACTAGCGCCATCGGAGGAGGAACCGAAGTTGAAAACTTCGACGCCATCAGTCGGGTCGAACGATTTTGAAGATCCGCCTCCATCCCCGACCACCGCATACTGCGTCGATTGCGACGCATACCGCTACGTGGGCGCCGGAGATTTCTCATCCCATGAAATCGCCGGCTGTGAAGATCCTCGGGGGGGCACGGCAGCTGTCTACCCGACGATATCTAAGTGCGATCGGGCTCTCAACGCCCTCACACTCCGCACTGCACCGTATGACCCCGACTACGTCGAAGGGTTATACTCGGACTACACATGCTCAGATGACGACGACGACGTCTACCCTGAAGCTAAGGGGAAAATCGGCAATTCAGCAAGCTCCGCCTCACCATGCTAATCTGCCGCATCCAGCGATGGCTATGCAGCTGATTACGATCCTGACTTCATGATCGAAGCCGGGCCCTACGTCGAAAGCGACGACGTCTACCCTCCAGCGCTGGGTGAAATCAGCGACGATTCGACCCCGTGGTCTGGGGGCCACTGCATGATGGCATCGCACGGCGACGGAAACGAGAACAGAGACAACGACGGCCGAAACCGGACAGACAGCGGCCGCCAGGTGGTCACGCACGATCAGATCCGGTTCGCAAGAAAGGTTTACGCGGGCGAGGTGAACTTTGGTCCCAACCCAAGCCCGAGCGATATGGCTGCACTCCGGTTCGTCGTCCAGGAGCAGAAGGACCAGATCAGTGCTGATAGGCGAGTACTGGAACGGCGCAGAGAGGAGGCCGATGCGTCCAGCAGAAGACGGGCCAAAAGATCGTCCCATTATTCATCAAGTGTCCAACACAGATCGAGATCACGCACTCAGCCTGGGGCCGATATGCACAATATCACCCGAAATCTGGAGACAGAGTTCAACGAGGCTAAATTGATGCCCAAGACCAAGGAAGCAGCGATCATGGCCGTGGCAGCATACATTGCCGTGAACGCATCCAACGGCGACGAGCATATGCGACACCTGTGAAACCTGGCACTCGAAAAAGTAAGGGTGCTTCAAGGCACGCCCGGCTCAGGACATGACGCGACAGCAAGGAGAACCGCCCCACCGGTGGAGCAAGCCAGGCACCCAGCACCGGTGCCAGCCGCGGCGCCTCGGACACAATTGGTTGAACCCCTCAACGGGGAGCTTCGGCATGGTCTGGCCCAGAACAGAGTCGACCCAGGGCGAGCGCGACGCGAGGCACGCCGCTTCGAGGAAGATTGTGAGGCGGAAACATTTGGCGGCGCCAATGATGGACTATGCGGGGCAGAATGCTTTAGCCTTCTGATCCGCTCCACACCGTTGCCGAAGGGAATCAAGCTCAGCGACGGCATAGTCAAGTTCAATGGGCAGCAGGATCCCCGAATTTGGCTCGATGACTTCATAACCGCTGTCAAAATCAGCGGCGGATCCAGGGACAACGCCCTCCAGTTGTTGTCGCTGCACTTGAAGGATAACGCAAGGGCATGGCTGAATAATCTCGCCCCAGATAGCATCCGCTCTTGGGAAGAGTTTCGGCAAGCGTTCATCGCTAACTTTCGAGGCACTTCACGACGACCTACGTCGTTCGAAGAACTACGCCTATGCGTGCAGAGAACTGGAGAAAACCTGAGGTCATACATCTCATGGTGGATCAGCCTCCGCAACACGATGGAAAACATCTCGCCCGAAAGGGCCATCGATGCCTTTCGAGACGGCCTCTTTCGACGCGACTTCAAGGAAGAGCTTGGACGCTGCAAGCCAAAGACCGTCGACCACCTCATGAGCTTGGCGAACAAGTGGGCCGATGGCGAAGACTCCATCGCAGCACCTAGAAGCCGTCACCGGTCAGCGGAGCGCGACGTCGACGCGAAAGACCAGTTCCACCCCGGCTCCCGAAAGAAAGGTCGTCGGAACCGTTACGACGACACGGACAACACAGACATGGTAGCAGCAGGCTACGTGCACAAAGACCATGACGACAATCGCGACTTACCGTGACGTGGGAACAATTACCATGGCAGTAGCAGCAGAAGTGCCAGTCGTGACTCGAAGCCAAGTAAGGAGTGGCGCTGACGACTGCCACAGCTGTCGGCAGAGGAGATGCTAGACAGCGGATGCCCAAGACATACGTACCTTGACAAGGACGGAGTACGAAGGCTCGCGCAACTCCTCATCGAATACAGAGAATTCCTTCGTCTCAACCGGTCACTTCAGGAGAGGATGGGCACCGAGCAGCCAGTGGCGGGCGCCATAGCCTTCAACGCTCCACCCCCACCACCTAACCCGCTGGCGAACGTCGTACAGCAGGGCCACCAGGCCGCCACGATTCAGCAGGTCGAGCCGCGACAGCCGGCCAATGAGGAAGAAGAGTTCCCGCCACCAAGAGGTTTCGTGCCCATGATTCAGAGAGGGCGCCCGACGAATAAAGTCCAGCGGAAGCGCGCAAGAGAAGTGTTTCACGCCGAACACGCGCCACCGGCTACTCCCGAATATCTGAACTGGTCCGAACATCCGATCGGCTTCGACCGGTCAGATCATCCACCAAAGATCCCACGCCCGGGACACCATGCCTTGGTTCTCGAGGCGCAGATAGGGGGTTTCACCTTGAAAAAAGTGTTCATGGACGAAGGCAGGAGCTTGAACCTCATCTACACAGATACACTGCGGAAGATCAAGATCCCGATGAACAATCTCCTGCCAACAGAGACTTCCTTCCACGGAATCGTCCCAGGGAAGCCGACGTACCCATTGGGGGCGATACATCTCGACATCATCTTCGGTACGCCAGCAAACTTCAGAAAGGAGAAGATCGAGTTCGAGGTCGTTGACTGGCCCTCGCAGTACCACGCCATCCTTGGACGACCAGCGTTCACCCGATTCATGGCGATACCGCACTACGCTTACCTCAAGCTGCGGATGCCCGCAAATAGAGGACCACTGACGATCAGCGGCAGCTTCGCCCGATCCGAAAACTGCGACAAGGACTTCAACAGCATGTCCCAAACCTTCGGGGTGCATGAGGAGCTCCATCATATTCCAGAAGCCACTGTCATGGACATCGATCCACCGGCGCAGCAGAACGCCCAAAGACACTCGAGAGCACCAGATCCACCCGACGGATCTCACAAAGACGGCGCGGGTGTTGAACTCCCTCTCTCCCGCATAGGAAAGCGCGCTCGTCGGGTTCCTCCGTGAGCACTGGAGGATGTTTGCCTGGTGTCCAGTAGATATGCTAGGCATCCCCAGGGAACTCGCTGAGCACGAGCTTAAGATCTTTCCCAACGCGAAACCGGTCAAGCAATCTATGCGCCGGTATAATCCAGAGAAGGCCAAGTCGATGGGCGAGGAAATCAACCGCCTCCTCGAAGCCAAGTTCATCAGGGAGATCGAGGAAGCCACGTGGCTTTCGCCCCCGGTCATGGTAGAAAAGAAGGACACCAAGATCTACAGGATGTGCATCGACTTCACGGCCCTAAACAAGCATTGTCCGAAGGACTACTTCCCCCTGCACCGAATCGACCAGATCATCGACTCCACAGCAGGGTGCGAACGCCTTTCGTTCCTCGACGCCTACTCCGGGTATAATCAGATACGACTGAAGGTGGAAGACGAAGACAAGACGGCGTTCATCACCCCGCACAGGGTATATTGCTACATGACGATGCCCTTCGGGCTCAAAAACGCCGGAGCCACCTATCAACGGTGTATGCAGGCGTGTCTGAAGGAACAAATCGGCCGCAATATCGAGGTCTACGTCGACGACATCATCATCAAGACCGCAAAGGCAGATAGCCTGCTCGATGACCTTCGCGAAACCTTCACCAACCTCGACAGATACAGCATTAAGCTAAACCCGAAGAAATGCTCCTTCGGAGTACCTACAGGCCAACTGCTGGGCTACCTCATCTCCGAGAGAGGGATCGAAGGCAACCCAGAGAAGATACAGGCCATCATCAACATGCAGCCTCCAAAGATGCTTCGACACGTCCAACAGTTGACAGGTCGACTCGCGGCACTCAGCCGCTTCATCAGCAAGCTAGGCGAAAAAGCACTCCCTTTTTATTGGCTGCTTCGGAAGACAGACAACTTCACATGGACAGAAGAAGTGCAAGCCGCGTTTGACTACCTCAAGCGTCGTCTGTCGACCTCCCCAGTTCTCGTCACACCCCGAGAGAAAGAGCCGATGTTGCTATACATCACGGCTACAAATCAAGTTGTCAGCTCAGTACTCGTGGTCAAACGCGCGGAGGAAGGTAAAGAGCACGGAGTGCAGAGGCCCGTGTACTACCTGAGCGAAGTGTTATCGCCGACCAAGCAAAGATACCCCCATTATCAGAAGCTAGCATACGCCATCTACATGACGGGGAAGAAACTGCCACACTACTTCGAGTGCCACTCCATCATAGTGGTGGCCTCGAATCCGGTCTCCAGCATCCTCAACAACCCAGACGCCACAGGGCGTGTGTCGCTATGGGGAATCACGCTAGGACCCTGGGAGATCACGTATCAGCGCAAGTCCGCAATCAAGTCCCAAGTTCTACCGGATTTCATAGCCGAATGGACAGAAGCCCAGATGCCCGAACTCCCAGACCTGTCGAACAGCTGGACCATATTCGTCGACGGGTCCAAGCGGGTTTCGGGGGCAGGAGCAGGAGTGGTTCTCGTATCACCATAGGGGGACAGGATGCGCTATGTTCTCCGCATGCATTTCTCAAACCACTCGAATAACGAGGCAGAGTACGAAGCCGTTCTCCATGGCATGCGCATGGCAAAAGCCTGCAGGGCTACCCGCATTAAGATCCACGGAGATTCAAACCTTATCGCCCAGCAAGTCATGAAGGAGTGCGACGCAACCTGTGCAAACATGATTGCATATCGCGCCATATACGATAAGCTCGAAGGCGAATTCGAGGGCTGCAAAGTAACACACATCGGCAGGGAAAGCAACGAGGAGGCAGACAACCTGGCCAATATCGGGTCAAGGTGCCTCCCAATACCGACCGGAGTCTTCTTCGAAGAGATATTCGAGCGCTCCGTCAAGTTCAAACCAGTGACCGATCCGGCGTTAGCAACACGCTCGGGGGCTCGGCAAGCCAGCACCACCCCAACGGCGGGAACGGAAGATCTCCCGAAAGACGCAGCCGCAGTTATGCTCGTCGAAGCAACACGGACGAAGCCATACTTGGCCTACCTGATGCGGGGCGAGCTCCCAGAAGATCCCATCCATCGCCGACAAGTCATGCGGCGTTCCAAGGCTTTCACGATAATCAATGGGGAGCTCTACAAACGCAGCACCTCAGGGGTGCTCCAACGGTGCATAGCATAGGAAGATGGAATCGCTCTCCTTCGAGAGATCCATGAAGGAACCTGCGGGCATCACGCTTGCAGCCGAACCCTCGTGGCCAAAGCCTTTCGGTCAAGGTTCTACTGGCCATCCGCCCTCTATGACGCCAGGAACATCGTCCAGCACTGCGATGCATGCCAGCTATTCGCCACCAAGCCTCACGCACCTGCGTCCGAACTGCATACCATCCATGTGGCCTGGCCCTTCGCGCAATGGGGTCTCGATCAAGTAGGGCCTCTCCCCAAATCATCCCGAGGAGGTCATACTTACCTGCTAGTCGCAGTGGACAAGTTCTTCAAGTGGATAGAGGCTGTTCCGGTTACTAACCAAGAGGCGACCACGGTGGTCAAGTTCTTCGAGTCCATTGTCTACCGGTACGGCGTCCCGAATAGCATCATCACTGACAACGGCACCAACTTCACTTCGGGCGAATTCCAGGACTTCGCCAAAAACCTCGGCATCAAGCTCAAGTACGCTTCGGTAGCGCACCCCAAGTCTAATGGCCAGGTCGAAAAAGCCAACGGACTCGTATGCGGAGGCCTGAAGAAGCGACTACTTTGACCCCTCAAACACGCAGCAGGCGCCTGGGTCGAGGAACTGCCTTCGGTGCTCTGGAGCTTGCGAACAACGCCCAATTCTTCGACGGGCTACACACCTTTCTTCCTGCTCTTCGGAGCAGAAGCAGTGCTACCCACGGATGTGCGCTACAGCGCGCCCCACGTGGTCGCCTACGTCGAGGAAGATGCGGACAAGGCGTTAGCAGACGCCCAAGATCCACTAGACGAAGCTCGAGACGTCGCCCTCATTCATTCGGTGGTTTATCAGCAGAGCCTCCACAACTACCACAGCAGACGGGTCCGCGGACACTCCTTCGAGCCGGGCAACCTTGTACTCCGCCTCAAGCAGACAAGCACGTCGAAGCTGGAACCGCCATGGGAAGGCCCGTACCTCATCCAGGAGGTCATCCCAGGAGGGGCATATCGCCTACGCAACCCAAAAACGGGGAAAGACATAGAGAACTCGTGGAACACCGCGCCGCTTCTACCCTTAGCTAGCAAAGCTGTCTCCCCCACCCCGTCTACTATGTAATCAAGTGTCGGCAGCAGTCCGCGCCCAACATTGTGCCTTCGGCACCAAGCAATAAAGTTCAAGTTCCTCATTTCATGAATCGACATCTGTGTATACTCACGCTCGGGGGCTTTGCCCTCTCGACCTACGCTCAGGGGCTTCGCCCTATGCTCGGGGGCTTCGCCCTCTCGACCCATGCTCGCGGGCTTCGCCCTACGCTCGGGGGCTTCGCCCTATGCTCGGGGGCTTCGCCCTCTTGACCCACGCTCGGGGGCTTCGCCCTCTCGCCCTATGCTCGGGGGCTCCGCTTGACGCTCGGGGGCTTCGCCCCTTAGACATACGCTCAAGAGCTTTGCCACCCAGCCCACCTAATTCGTTCTAGGCAACCAGAAAAATTCCAAAGAAGACACACATATACAATATATACACAAGGTACAAGTACAAGGCCAGCTCAGTGCGCTGCGACGCCCTGGTTTGCTCTCTGACGATCACTTTCGGTGATAATCTGTTGAGCAATACAATCGGCTGTGCCTCTGCAAGCAGCATAATGGTACTCCATGTCAATGCGACCACTGGGGGATGGAGGAAGTGTCTTCAGTAGCTCCAAGTCAACCTCAGGATAATGAGCACGCACAAAGGCAAGGGCAACCACGGCTCCGCAGCGCAAATGCTCTCGGACAAAGGAGTACACAGCATTTCCGTTCTCGAATCGGTCGAGCAGCGCCGGCAGACCTTCGGGCTGGTTGTTCAAAGGGAACATCGCCTCGTGCACCAGAGCAAGGGCGCTTTGGCTCGTTGCAGCCAACACTCCAGCTTGGGCGATCCTGCCCTGAAGAAGTGTCAGCTTCATCGCCTTCGACCGGTCTGCCCAGAAGTTGTCAGCAATCGAATTGGCGTGCGTTTGGGCAGCAAGAAGATGCGCGTTCACACATCGGGCTTCGGCTTCACTGTCCAAGCACACGTCTGATAGTCAAACACACAAAACGCAAGTTCAGAATCTTCGGACTTACATGGCTTTTAGGGCCGGAAGGCTCGCCAGACGAAGAAACAAGGACGAACTCGTGCTCCATCATCTTCTTCTTGGAAGAGGTCAAAGGCTTCGTGAGAACGGCTTCGGGGGCAGCAACATCGGCAGCCTTCTCCTGCGAGTCCGCAGTTTGTTTGAGGGCGTCGTCGTGGGGCCGGACTTGATATTGGTCTTGGTCCCCCAGACACGTCGATGTCTCCTCGGTGGAAGATCTGAAGCAAGCATCAATGTCAAAACAAGGCAGTTAATTCGACGCGAGACCACAAGATGTATGAGTTCGGCAAGAAGAACTTACGACGTGTCGATCCCGAATTTCAGAAGGATCTTCTTCTCTATTCGAGGAGGAGGGCGACTGCTCAAGGGCGCGGCAGGAATCGCGCTGTCGTCGTCATCGCCCGAAGAAAAGTGGGTTTCGTCGATATCTTCTGAGTCAGCGACGACATCCACAACTCGTTGTCTCTTCGGGGCTCGCGGCAGCGACGGAGCGGCAGAGGTTGATCCCTCCGGTACTTCAGTAAAATTGCACCCCGGATACTCGCCCATCTCAGGCTGGGGCGGATAACACCGAGCCACCTCAATTACCTGAGCAGGAATTCCAATCGCATTCAATGCTGATCAACAAAATTGCGGTATGAAAAAAGCATTCGACCAAAGTAAAGAGCGTACCTCGGTGCGAGGAAAGGCCTTGCTGAAGGCCACCGCGCCAAAGACTTTCAGCATGGCTGCCTTTTTCTTGATATTGGTGACAGCGCGCACGCATTCGTCGATCTCGGCCTCACGCAGCTCATCTTGGGAGATGCGGGTCGAATCCCGACGATCGCTGTAGTCCCACATACAGTGGGCTCGAGCAGCGAGAGGCTGGATCCGACGCTCGATGAAGGTTCGGATGAGCTGGATGCCCGAAAGCTCTTTCTTTGGAGTAGCTCGAAGCTGTTGGATCTTCTCCATCAGCGGCTCTGTAATCTTCATCTCCTCATCAGAAAGATCATGCATCCAAGACACGCGGGGTCGAAGGACGCCGGTGGCCTGAAATTCCTCAAGCCTGAAATTCTCGCCGTCGAAGGATTTGTCCTTGGTGTAGAACCATTTCGTCCTCCAGCCGGGATTGTTTTCGGGCGTTTGAAGGCTGAAGTAGTCGACGTCCGGGTGCACCTAGCAGCTGAAGCCACCGGTTTGGAATGGAAGAGGACGCCGGATGACGAAGATCCGGCGCCAAAGTGCCCAATGGGGTTCTATCCCCAAGAAACACTCACAAAGCGTGATAAAACACGCAATGTGCAGAATTGTGTTGGGATTCAGATCATGGAGCTGAATCCCGTATGCAAATAGAAGGCCGCGGAGGAAAGGATGCAGGGGAAGAGACAAACCCCGCAACAGAAAGGCGATAAATATTACCCGGAATCCAGGGGGAGGCCGGGGAATGATCTCAGGGCTGGCGGCGAGTGATTCCGCCGGCGTGTTCTTCAGAAGGCCCATCTTCTCGGCCTGGGATAGCTCCTTGTCCCCGGCCTTGGTCTTAACCCAACGGCCGACGACGGAGGCGTCAGCGTCTCCAGTTTTGGATTTCTTGGCGGCGGCGTCGGCGGCGGCACCGGCCGCGGAGGAACTTCTCTTGCCCATGGGCTCCGCGCGCAGCAGAAGCTCTGAGAATGGAGATGAGGGGGAGGAACTACAGGGGCAGTGCGCAAGGAAGAAGACGATGGCGGCGGAGTGGGATGGATTGTTTACTCCACCGCTGTCATTTATTCCATCTCCGGAAATCTACGTCGGATCTTAGCCGTTCACCGCGAAGTGGAAACGGCCGAGCAAATCCGGCCGTCCACGTGTCAGTGCCGCAGGAGCCACGGCGTCCACTACGCGCGGTAATCAAGGAAACCGTGTAGGTCTTTTTTCACTCACGCGCGGGACGTGCGGTCAAACACTGTCAACGGCCGAGACGTGCGGCCGCTGGACCCACCATACGTCTAGTCCTGTCAGAGTCAGGCCATTCCTGCAGAGGATGGCGTGACAACTCGAGGAAGCATGTCGCCAGCAATGACGCGATTCCCTGGGAAAGCTGATAAGGGTTCTTTCAAAAATCAAAGGTACGCACCCCTTGCAATCAGATAACTTTCCGTACTGAGTTCCCTTCGAGGTTTTGGTGCTCCTCTTTTCTGTGCTACCCAAGCACACGCAAGGTTTTTTTCGAGGACTCTGTCTTTCGCTTGACGCTTCGAATTGGGTTCTTCGAGCACGGAATGCCTGCTCATTCGAGAGAGTTTTTGATTCTTGATTGAAATTGCTTCGAAACTCTCTCTTCAGGCCAGCAGTGCCTTTGAGCTATTCGAATTTGGGCTTTAGTCCCTCGAATTATTTTCTGTGGGCCAGCAGTGCCTCTGAACTACTCGAGCACGGGCTTCGGTCCTTTAGAACCCTTTCTTCGAGCCGATAGTGCTTTCGAAAGGTTCGGGTGCGGGCTTTGCTTCCTCGAGATTTTCTAGGCCAGCAGTGCCTTTGAAACATTTGAGTTCAGGCTTCAGACCCTCGAATCTCCTTCTTCGAGACGGCAGCGCTTCTACACTATTCGGGCATGGATGACCGAACCCTCGAAACGCATCTCTAGGCCGCTGGTGCCTTCATTTTGTTCGAATACGGGCTGATGCCCTTTCGAACCTTTCTTTTGGGCTATCAACGCTCCTCATTCAACATGCCCGAATCTTGGTGGCAATATACCAGTTCAGATGCCGTATGTCAAATACGAAGGTAAGTCCACGGTTTGCAACACCAGATGGCCCTGTATTCGTATCAAACGTGCTCTGCCGAGAAATTTTCCATACCTACGGTATGAAGTTTGCACCGATGGGCGCATCGGGTGCCTCACAATGAACTGGGCTCCGACCTGGTAAGTCCAATGCGGCTCGGGTCGGGGTAGCACCAGCCCACGCGGGTTCGAGTCGGGGGACTCGAATCTGAGTAAGCTAACCAAATGTTTTTGCGGCTATGCAATTAACTGAGACTCGGCGTGAGTCTCAGGCCAGTTATGTGCATCCCTCTGCAAACCCGACTTAGCACTTTCGAGGCTCTGAATGAGCGTTGCTCGAATGTTTCATACCTAACAAGTGCATTATTCGAAGATTCTCTATATTTTTGTGGTTTCACAGGTCAGGCGCGCATATCGGGTGCAGCTAGGAAGGCTTTCGGGGTAGAGTCCCTGCCATAGTCTTCGGCTATCCCAGGCACTCGGGGGCTACTGACGAAGGAATGACAAATGAGCCCCCGATATTCGCCTACCTGGTTTTCGGTCCAGGAAGAGTCTCCTTCGAAAGGCTCTTGAGACCCATCAAGGTAGCGGTCTAGCGTGGCCCAGGAGTTAAACTTGATGTGCAAGCAAGGACCCGAAGTATTCAAGTTAGATTAGTCTTCGTCTGTTTAGGGACCGATCCAATCTGTACTTGGCTTGAGAGACAATCCTGAGACCCAGCCTTCGCATATAAAAGGCTGGGAGGGAGATCTCGAAACCCTAGACGCTTTTCAACCCACCTCACGCCGGAGCGCTCGACAACTCAGAGCTCTCTGGTTCGGCTAGATCCAATCTACGCCACCATTGTAACACCATCATCAAAGCCACCCCATCAATACAAAGTCAGACAAGCAGGACGTAGGCCTTTTACCTTCCAAGGGGGCCGAACCTGGGTAAATTCCCGTGTTCCTCTGCTTTCGTCTGATCGCCGTCGAGTTCGCCAGGTCCCCAATACGCTTCCTAGATCGAAAGCCCTTCGACATAGGCATTGCCGGGGATAAACCTCGTCACTAAGTTTGCGAAAATATGGATATATATAACTTCACACGTCTATTCTGTGCAAAAGATGAGTATCGAAGTCCCAGTCGACTAAAGAATTAAGAAAGTGGTAAATCCATACTGCAAAGTTATTCATATATGTATAAAAATGTATTCATGGTGATGCAATAATCTATTCACATAGTAGAAACAGAACGTAGTTATAAAGAGAAACTAAATTGTATAAATCGAACGAGTTATCTGCCACTAGATTTTTTTTTATCAATGGAGGATGACAACTGCCACTAGATTATTGTTTATCAATGGTGGATGACAGACTAGACAATTGTCATGTGGCAATTCCAAATGAACTCTCTTTTTACAGTATATCCGCTCCGTATTGGAGAGAGTCCAAACTAAAGCATGTCAATTCATCGATGGTGAGACTTGAGAAATTCTAGGTGAACTGAGTATTAGCAAAACTCGGTGCAACACATGTTTTCCCATTAGTCAAAAGCTTATATAAATATTAAATTTGTACTTCTCTAATTCTAGAATGCAAACGTGTCTAATAATAAAACTAGTGAAGAAGGAGATATTGAGCAAAACCACTCCTACGTCGACCCGCTCGGGCAACACGGGTGGCAAACGAGGCCACCAAACTCTAGCCACTCTTACTCTGACCCCTCCCCCACCGCTGTCGGGCAAAGCCCGCGTGGTGGCCCCTGGCGGTGGGCACCGTTCCTCCCGCGGCTTGGTATGGATCTCTGCACGACCTGGAGCGTCGGGGCAGATGCGCGCCGGAACAGCGGCCTCGGAAGTGATGTGACCATGGCTCTACAGCGGTGGTTTTGTGGGCAGGACGGTGGATGCCGGGTCGGCGGCCTCAGACGGTGGTTGTGTGCCAAGGCTGCGGCCTCGGAAGTGATCGACCATGGCTCTACGAGGTTGGGCTATCGAGTGGCATCATAAGTGTGGTGAGCCTGTGCCAGGAGGGTGGCTGGTTCGCCACCATGTGCTTTTCCTTTCTCTATATTTTCTGTTAGCGGTTTCGGTTGTACAAGTTGTTGTACAAATCTATGGTATTCTTTGTTTTTCTCTATTACTTTATCGATGATTCCTTGGTCAATTGACCACTTTGTAATTATTCTACCTGCTAATGAAATCGAAAAGGCCCCGGATCTTTTAAAAAACGTGTCTAATAATCAGTTATTTGCGCAAGCGACCATAGAAACTGTACTCCGATAGTTCATGTGCATGTATTCTCATTGGCTACACCGTTCAGTGTGAAGAGATTGTACAGAAGTGACATACGCCTCCGCTGTTCAACGGTCGATGATCAGAAAGATCAACTCAATGTTTATCGCAAGAACTGTAATGAGGTGCAGATTGGGAATCGAATAGGCTAATCATGCACAGTATGCAACTACACAGAGTAGCCGATCCTGCCCTCTAAACTGATGCTATGCTGCATATCGTAACACAGCACCTCGTCAAGATTGCAATCGTACGAACTATACGTCACCGGATTCCCATGTGTATCTAGTAGATCTGCCTGATAACCCCGCAAAAAACTTGCCTGATTTTCTAGCCAACACAGACGGGCGATAAGACGGCCGGCAAGGAAAAACGCCGGAGCAAAACGGAGGAACATGCATGGACGATCTACGAGAAGTGGTCCGTGTCCTCGGATATATATGGTACCACGGAGACAATCTCCTCCTTCCTTTCTCCCGGGCGAAGGAGACGGGATTTTGATCGCGAGCCTGAAATCGACAACGCGTATATATATGGAAACGGCGATTTGCTCAGTAAATGCGTATACCGGCCTTGATTAGCCCCTTCCATATGTGCGACGTTAGCGGATGCGAATTGTCTCTGTGACGTCCTGCAGACGTGGCGGCTACTCATCGTTTTGGCCCCACCTTGAGGGGTCGTCTCCCCTATCTCGCACGGTCTTCGGAAATGTCGGCCGACGCACCGCTACCTTCACCATCTTCGTGGGCGAGACATACAAATGTCGGCCAACCGCCACCGACGCACGCTGTTTTAGGACACATATCACTACCAGTAATAGCTCCGCTGCCGTGGCCCAAAACTCTGTCTACGTGCCTCTCTACCGTGTTCCAAACCACGTAGACACATGGGAGAGTTTTGGCCACGGTGGTGGACTGATGGGCCAGGAAGACACACGATAGCATATGGGCCATGGTAAAAGGTCAGCAAGACATACGGCGAAGAAAATAACACGACAAAGGCCCTGAAAGACACATGGCAGACAACCGCGGTTCGATATACATGATGCTTTCACGGCTGAACTTCGAGCTACGGAGGAAGCCTTCAACTTGGCAGCGGAGCTAGGTGTCATCCGAGTTGAATTTGAGACTGATGCACAATTGCTGGCCTTGGCGCTGAATAATCCAATGCCAGACTTCTCCACTGAATCGTCTATCATTCAGGACCTTAAGATCCAAAGTAGAATGTGGTTTTCTTCATGTGCAATCAGGAATAGTAAACGTGCTACTAACACAGCTGCACATGAACTAGCTCAACATGGTTTGAAATGTGATGTAAACTCCACATTTTCATGGGAGTATGAGGTGCCTGAGTGTGCCAGTACTGCTGTAATGGGTGATTCTGGCCACATTGTCATGGGAGTATGAGGAATAGTAAACGTGCTATTAACATGGTTTAAAAAAATTGCCGTGGCCTTGAGGCTTTACCGTGTGTATGGACACGGCAATTTTATTTAATTTGCTAAAACACCTCTATTTTGTGAAGAATTGTCCTAAAAGAATTCTCGAATAGCAATTTAATTTTTTCCTTCTCAATAGCATATATGTCACATAAAATTACATGCATGGCAAACCTAAATATGATTATCTCAAGAACGAGCAAAAGTTGATATGGGACTCACTTGGAAATGATATATGGCTCGGTTCCTGATTTAGAGGTGAAACTCCCCCGTCGGTTTCACTGGGGGGAATATTGTGCTAATCATGGCCAAACCTTTGCTTTCCATGGCGTTTCTACGTCCCAACCAAAGGCAAAGGAACATAGTATTCCACCGGCACGCCGCCTTCTGGAGAAATCTAGGGGAGCAGAACGCACGTGCGAGGTCATAGGCTAGGATTTCGTCGTAGATCGGGCTTTGGGGGGCCAAAACCCACCCAAAGCATACATGTGGATCTAATATGTGTGTGTATGTGTGTGGGTGGGTTGGAAGATGCAATAGCTAGATCCCCGTTGTTACCTGCCACCTATAAATATAGTTTGGTTCCTGACTTCGAGGGTGGAAACTCCCACGTCGGTTCCATCACTAGTAGAGATATGCTCATAGGGGCCATGTCGTTGGTGGCGGACTGATTTGGCGCTGCGCTATGATGTCTACGCATGCTTCTATTCTTGTAGACAGTGTTGGGCCTCCAAGTGCAGAGGTTTGTAGAACAGCAGCAAGTTTCCCTTAAGTGGACCATCCAAGGTTTATCGAACTCAGGGAGGAAGAGGTCAAAGATATCCCTCTCAAGCAACCCTGCAATTAAGGTACAAGAAGTCTCTTGTGTCCCCAACACACCAAATACACTTGTCATGTGTATAGGTGTATTAGTTCGGCGACGAGATAGTGAAATACAAGTAATATGAATGATTATAAGTGGTAGTTGCAATCTGAAATAAAAATCGCTGCAAGCAAACATGTAGCAGAACTAGTTGTAAACGGTGTTTCAATGCTTAGAAACAAGGAATAGGGATCATACTTCCACTAGTGGGTACTCTCAACAATGATAACATAATTGAACACATAAATATCTTTCTTCACTATGCTACCCTGAACTACTCGCTGGTTGGATAACGAACACTAATCATGTGTAGGGCTATGAAAGCTCTCCCTAAAGTTCACATTCCCCAATCTAGATTACCCCACACTGTCACCTTGAGTGCACTAGACGGTTCTAGACAAACACCACAATTCATAGAGACATACAACTCAAATCATAACTCATGATAAGTATTACTTTAAACTTTGGCCTAAGAGCAAAACACAATGCACACACTATCACCATCATATCGTGGGACAAGGTGTCTCCAGAGATTACATTAATAAAAGCACTTGATTAGCATAATAGATGAAGAGTAACATCTACTTATTCAACTAGATTACAAAGCTCATGATCATATATTGATCACACCATGGGAGAGAGAGATGAACACATAGCTACCGGTAGAGCCCTCAGCCCCGGGGGAGAACTACTCCCTCCTCATCATGGGAGTCAGCAACGGCGATGAAGATGGCGGTGGAGTCGATGGAGATGGCTCCGGGGGCAATTTCCTGTCCCGGCAGGGTGCCGGAACAGATACTTCTATCCCCCGAACTTCGTCTTTGATGGTGGCGGCGCTGCGGAACTTTTCATGGATGGATGCCGATTCCCCTAGGGTTTTCGCATCGGAGGCATTTTATAGATGGAAGGGCGATGTCAGAGGGCACCCGAGGGGCCCACACCACATGGTGCTGCGGCCAGAGGGGGGCGCCACTAGGTGGTGTGGCCACCTCGGTGCCCTCCTCCGTCTCTGCTTTGGACTCCGTCTTCATGTCGGAAAAAATAAGAGGTTTGTCTTTTGTTTCTTGCAATTCCGAGAATATTTCTTGTATAACTTTTTTGAAAAATACAAAAACAGCAGGTAACATGAACTGGCACTGTGGCATCTTATTAATAGGTTAGTTCCAGAAAATGCATAAAAATGCCACGAAAGTGTAAACAAAATATAAAGTAATTGGTATAAAACAAGCATGGAGCATCAAATATTATAGATACGTTTGCAACATATCAGCATCTCCAAGCTTAACTCCTACTCGTCCTCGAGTAGGTAAGTGATAACAAAAAATAATAATTTTTAAGGTGACATGCAGCCAACACATTCTTGATCAAGTTGATGTAAAGCATTGCAAACTGAGATCAAAGTACTCTAAACATGGGCATAAAAAATATAATTCTAATAATAGAACTTAGCAATCATGTTACAACATGAAAAGTAACACAAACAAAAGATCATGAATAATAATGCATTGAAATTATTTGTTTGTTTGAAGCATAGAGAAAACATAGCAAAGTGGTATTCAGCTTGTCCCTCATGGAATAGCAAAACATAAATGCATAGGACACCTTCAAAGTTCAAAAGGGTGACTATATACAAATAATTTGAGAACAAGCAATACCATAATCATGAACCAATCAATAATAAATTTCGAGACTATGCACATTATACTCAGAATGATAACTATGCTCTCTTAATCGGTGCATAAAGATAGAAGATAAAGACTCAACATAAAAGTAAAAGAAAGGCCCTTCACGGAGGGAAGTAGCGATTTCATGTTTTATAAAGCTTCTAAAAATTATGGTACTTATTAGCTTTGAGCTCTCATTGCTCCTATCAATGCCATCTTGAGTGTTTAAGGTTAATGTGAGAACAAGTATGAGTTATATGCTTGACAAACCATAAGTTGAAAATCTCATGTCCCGTGAATACGAGTACCTAAACCGCATGCTACTCGACTTAGGTCCCAAGCAAGTTCTTGTCATTGTAAGCATAAATGTATCATCAAGAACGCAAACAGGGTACCTCCTGCCCGATGATATGGAAGCTTTCCCATATCAAAATGACAGGACAAACAGACAATGAACACCTCAAAATCTCTTTTATTTACCATTGGGTATAGCTTTTTATTTTGAGATGTGTCGTCGAATGTCCACTATGGTTATGCTATAAATTTTCACCATGAATGATGCATGGTTTAGATTAGCGGCCCAGGCGTTTCTCTAACACATATACAAACTCTATGAGCTCACAAGTTTCCAACTTATTTCACATCGCTAGGCATCTATAAACAAAGATCATGATATCAACTAAATAGAAAAAAGTGCAATGTTAAAAACGTGCCCCATAAAAGCATGGCTATGCTAATTCTCAACTTACAATTTACAAGCATATAAACTTCATAAGATAATCACAATGGTCAAGTTTATTAAGTGCAAGAAAGTAAATATGCCATCAAGTTCGTGAGAGCTTTATTAACTAATTTTCTCATAACAAAATTTTTTAATTTGGAAGATAGATAAAAGCATGATGAATATACTTGTAATAGCAAAATGCTAATAGGTAGATATGGTGGACACACTGGCAAACTTTGGTTTTTAGGAGTTGGATGTACGAATAGAGCTCATACTCAGTACATGTGAATGCTCGCAAAAGACTGGGAGCGACCAACTAAGAGAGCAATAACGGCAATAATCATGCATAGCGACAAAATATTATTAATAAAAGCATAAAGTGATATTACAAGTCAAAAACTAAATTATCATAGAGGCTTGGGGTGACTGATTTATAGTCATAACATGGTGTCAGCATGTGCCAAGTCAACCCAAATAAAGCATCAAAGGAGAATACCACAATATTATGCTTCTATATGATAAAAATAACGCATGATTCTTTCAAAGAGAATGGCCAGTTTATTAATAAAAAATCGGGTGAAAACCAACACAAATTCGCTGAGCGGCGCACACAACAAACCTCTCCAAAGAGGGCCTTGTCGAGACCGCACACGAGTTTGTGGGTTGGAGTACGTAGGATTGATATCATAGTTGAATGTCAAATCATGTTTGGATGGTCAAAGTGGTGTATTGCATTTGTATGAGAGTATGAGCATGCAACATGGTAGAAAATGATTTCTTATATAAATTTAGAATATATATGACAAGGGTTAACTCAACAAATGTCCTAGATGAAGGACTTTAGATCGGGGGAATAGCAACGACTAGAGATTCCGGGATCGAGATTGGCACACGATGTACCCAGGTTCACGTCCCCGCGGTGGAGGATCGCTACATCCTGCTAGCAATCTAGTATATGATCATAATGGTGTTTACATGGTGCCACCGTAGGTGGAGTTGTCTATCTAATCTCTCTCTAATCTATCTTGTATCTCTAATATTGCGTGTCTATGATATGAGTTGAGTTACGCCTCTAGGGGCGCCCCTGCCTGGCTTTATATATGCAACCGGGCCAAGGTTTTACAAGTGTCCTAATCGAATATGGATTAGAACCTTCCTTCTTCGTCTCCAAGTCATCTTCGAGTCCTTATACTTGTCCACCTCCATAATGGGCCGAACCCGGTATACTAATCCGTGGGTACCCAAAGGGCATACCCACGTCAGTAGCCCCCGAGACTCTACTTGAGTCGTAGACTCGGGTTGAGTCTCCAAACTTCAAATCTTCAATCTTCGACTTCTTCAAACTTCGACTTCTTTAATCTTCGACTTCTTTGATTTCTTCAATCTTCAACTTCATATATCTTCGGCTTCTTGAAATCTGCTCTCCTGATGGGAGTAAATGTTGAGTCCATGGACTTGAAATTTTCTTCATCGTTCTTCTCGAAGTAATTCTTCATCGGGTGCGCGACCAGCGCTCCCGATGGGAGTAGCCCCCGAGGCTATGGTCGGGTACTTGTAGTCGATCATAGGCTCAAATTTTCTTCCTCTTCATCTCTTCTTTGCTCAAATCTTCTTCTTCTTCATCATCTCTTTTTGTCGAATTCTTTCTTGAAATTGTCTTTCTATCGGGTGCGCGACTAGCGCTCCCGATGGGAGTAGCCCCCGAGTCTATGTTCGGATACTTGTAGCTGGGCATAGACTCAAGTTGTACTACTTGAGGAAGTTTGGCTCTTTGATGACTTTGATGAATTTGTCGACTCCTGCAGAAAATATGAATAATTGTGAAATACTTTGTCTCTCGAAAAATATTGCGTTTGCATATTGTAATGATGACGTAGTATGTAAAATAAAAACTCGATGTTTTTTGTGCAATTTTGTTGCTCGTACGTAAGACCCTTTCGTTAGCCTGATGCATTCGCGGCTCGATCAGCTACTCAGGTCAGACGTAATGTGATGCGTTTGCCACATTTGAATTTCAAGATGCTTGCTAAGCCTTTCGTTAGCCTGACGCCTAAGGTTTGTGCCTTGCCAACCGTTAGTCGAGCTTCTGCGACTGTAAACTAAATTGTCAAGTATTCGACAAGGAACGCCAGCTACTAGGGCTTTCGCAATTTTTTCGAAGTCAATGATATGCAAGATGTTTTTTCATGGCGGAGCCCCCGAGTGTCGGGTACGGCGCAAAGTAAATGTTAATCGACTCTTGGAAGAGGAAAACTTAGCTTTTATCGGGTGCGGTGTAGACGCGGTCGAAGTAGACGCAGATGTAGTCGAGTTGCTGTCGTAGAATCACAACCACGATTGGAGGCGAAGTTGCTGTCGAGCCCCCGAGCACTGTTGGGATTGCCGTGTTGCTGATGTCGATGAAGTCGCATGTCTTGAGCGTGATTTTCCGCACTTATTGGCGAGTTGATGTCGAGCCCCCGAGCGTTGCCGATAGTTTGCATGAGTGCACGACGGTGAGCCCCCGAGCGTGGCAAGCCGCAGTTGATGCCGCAGTCGACGATATTAAAGACGAAGTAGTCAAAATATTTTTCTTTGAGTTTTCCATGCAGTCCTTGTAATTCGCCGGTATATATTGTTGTTGATCGATATCTTGAGTAGTCTTCTCATGTACGTACGTACAATGCTGGCATCTTGAGAGATTTTTTTCTGATCTTGACGTTGCGTCGTAACTGTATAGGACTCGGCCTACACTTTGAATTTGACAGCTGATTTTTCCTTTTATGGAACTCGCTCCGATTCGCTGGAGACTCCGCAGAATTTTCTTTGTCAACAACCGTGGCTTGCCCTTTTCATGGAACTTGGCCGCAGTGGTTGATGCTTGATTTACTTTTACTCCTTGCTGCCTCTGCTTCATGTATGGCTTGAAGTGTACGCGTCGCCGATCTTGACGAAACTTTTACTACATGATACGCTTCGCTGATGTTGAACCTGACACCAATGTGAACCGTGATTCTTTGACTTGATGAAAATTGCTTGCTCGTTGATGATGAAGTCGATCTGAACTGGATGAAACTGTTGAAGTGATTTGGCTGCCGCTGATGGCAGTCGCAAAATTTGTTGATCTTGATAACGAAAAAATTTGAAGGATCCCGCCCGGATAACAAAATCCAGTCGCCGCGATCCCCACGGTCGGTGCCAATTGACGAGGGTTAACTCGACAAATGTCCTAGATGAAGACTTTAGATCGGGGGAAGAGCAACGACTAGAGATTCCGGGATCGAGATTGGCACACGATGTACCCAGGTTCACGTCCCCGCGGTGGAGGATCGCTACATCCTGCTAGCAATCTAGTATATGATCATAATGGTGTTTACATGGTGCCGCCATAGGCGGAGTTGTCTATCTAATCTCTCTCTAATCTATCTTGTATCTCTAATATTACGTGTCTATGATATGAGTTGAGTTACGCCTCTAGGGGCGCCCCTGCCTGGCTTTATATATGCAACCGGGCCAAGGTTTTACAAGTGTCCTAGTCGAATACGGATTAGAACCTTCCTTCTTCGCCTCCAAGTCATCTTCGAGTTCTTATACTTGTCCACCTCCATAATGGTCCGAACCCGGTATACTAATCCGTGGGTACCCGAAGGGCATACCCACGTCAATATATGAATGATTATATGACATAATAATTAATAGAGGTCAAATAAAATATTATTCCCTCGGATAAAAAATAAGTATCAATGTTAAAATAAAATTGTCACATCCTCTTATAAAAACTCATGTCGTTATTTCCGCGTGTTCCGGCGAGACCACAAATCCTCAGGAGAATCGATCGATGTAAAGAGCTATCGGTACATTTAACTTTGCGCAATGTATTATTGGCAACACCTCACCGGTTTAATGAAAAAGATCATTGCCGCGTCATGACGACGCTTATTATTTTGTTGGAGTAGTTGACCCTCTCAAAGCGTTTCCGAAATCAGGCCATGTTTACGGGCAACACCAACCCGCCTTAATGGGAAAAGATCGTCGGGTCACTCGTCTTTTAGCAACAAGTAATGCGGGTTTCCAGAATAACGCTTATCTGTATCGTTTTCAAATCCCATTGGGTCCAAACTTGTTTCAAAATCGCACAGGGTTTTACTCGTGACGACTCTCCGCTTTAATGGAAAAAACACTATCGCCGTGTCTTGATTGTGCTTATCCATTTGTCGGTGCAGTTAATTTCGGGCGATGTTTTATTGGCAGCACCTCACCGAATTAATGAAAAAGATCGTTGTCGCGTCATGATGATGCTTATCCGTTTGTAGGGGTCGTTGACCCTCTCATTGGGTTTCCTACATCAGGTCATGTTTACGGGCAACGCCACCCCGCCTTAATGGGAAAAGATCGTTGTGTCACCTATCTTTTAGCAACAAAGTAATGCGGGTTTCCAGAATAATGCATACCGCAACGTCTCCCACCATAATGGTTATCGCACAATGTTTTTATGCAACACCTCACCTCTTTAATGGAAAAGATCATCGCCGCATCATGATGATAATCGGTTTGTTGGTGTCGCTGACCTTTCTCAAAGGGTTTTCGAAATCAGGCCTTGTTTACAGGCAATGCTTCACCATTTTAATGGAAAAAAGATCATTGTGTCATCCGCCTTTTGGCAAAAATTGATGCAGGTTTCCAGAATAATGCCAATTCCAACGTCTCCCTCCTAAATCGTTTACCGCGTCACGCCATCACTTAAATAATGTGGGTTTCCTGCGAGGTTGAATGGTAACAGCTCCCTCTTTTAAGGGAAAAGTTAGTCTTCGTGTCACGCAAGTTCTTATCCCGTTGTCGGTGTCGTTGACATTCACGAAGGGTTTCCAAAACATGCCACGTTTAAATGGCAACGCCCCTTCTTTCATGTGAAAAGATGGTTGGTGTGTCAGGCTAGCACTTATCCGTTTGTTGGTTCATGGACCTTCTTTAGTGGCTCACGTGTACATGTCTATCTAAGGTGGCCCATCCCATCTTTTATGGCCCGATACAAAAGGGCCTGCGCTAAGATGGTTGTTGGGCCTGCCATGGAGCCCGACCGGACACCCAAACAGGTTTTGTTGCCCAACTATAAATGGGCTTTCCATAAACCCATCAATAGCCCCTCGATTCAGTTCATGATTTAGCCATAGAGTGTGTTGCAATTGTCCCGCCTATGGAGTTTACCCCGCTAGGGGTGATCACGAAGGGCTTTGGACGAAATGGTGAAGCACTCAGAAAATTCTGGTTGGCGTCGAACTTCGCCACACACTGGCCTGAAGTTGCGGTGAATCTACGCAATTTTTTTAGCAGAATGCTCACCGAGGGGGCATAAGTGTGGATGCTCCACACTATGAACAATTCGCGAAGGGCATGTAATCTGACCCATGAAAGCCCTATGCCTAGCCAGCATAGATCCTCACAAATGGTGATCTTAAACTAAGCCTAGTTTCCGTATCTAGGTACGACAACCAGGTCGAGACCTAGAATGCCGCCCCAACATCCGCCAAGACCTAAAAACTATCAATGCACGGCAACGACAATGGTTATGAATCTCTCTGGTAGGCCAGGCCCACAACACACACACACACACACACACGAGTTTAAAAATGGGCCATGACCGAGCACACCGATGCTTTAGCCAACTTATTATGAACTGAAGCTAACTGAAGAAAATTCAACAATAGCCTGATGAGCCAGAAGTTAACTGACGAAACTAAAACGTTAGGTTTACAGTTCAAGACTCTTGAATCAAGAGTGGCTGTCGACCCAAAATCCAGCGATCAATGGTGTCGTTGTCGACATTTGCCTCATCGCCGGTGCCATTATTCTTTCCGGCGGGTCGGTCGGCATGGCGGGACGGCCGACGGCACGGCTCCCCGGTGCAAATGTCCAATTGCTGCACATAAATCAAACATTAGTATACATGCCAAATTGTTTATGACCAAAATGAAATTACATGTTCAAAATTGCCAAATTAGTACACTTACCTAACGCCATCAGGAATGATGAGGGTCTTCGCCTCCTGGGTCTTAGGCTCCTTCCTCTCATCAGGGACGCACGATTCCCCACGAGTCCTCAACTTCTTCGGCCTCGCGTCCCCCTCGTCCTCCTCCTCCTCGGTAACCTCCACCTCATGTCTAGACTCCGACTCGTGTCTAGAGTCTGAGTCGTCCCCTCTAGACGGCCCCTCCAGGAACAACTCAGGGGCAACGTCGCTAGAAGCAGAGGGTGGTGGGTCAAAGTCCACTCCTCCCCCGCCACCTCGTCCTCGTCCTCGCCCTCATCCTCGTCCTCCTCCCGCACCGGCAAGATCGGGGTAACGCGGATTGGGAGTCGGCTCTCTTCCACTCCGTCTAACATTCTTCTTGCGCTGGTGCATCTCCTTAAGCTAGGTCACCGAGTTTGCCTTGCCGCTGCTCATATTGTTCAATCACCTGCATTGAGAAAGAGAAAACAATTAAGCACAAAGACATAATAAAATGTTGACAAATAAATACTAAGTATAAAGGCATAATGCAATTAAGAAGTATGTTGACAAATAAATACTAAGTATCAAGGCATAATGCAATTAAGAAGTATGTTGACAAATAAATAGTAAGCATAAAGGCATAATACAACTAAGAAGTATGTTGACAAATAAATACTAAGCATAAAGATATAAAAGACCCTCACCAGTCATCATCACTCTCATTCTCAATTTCAATTTCATTCTCTTTCTCACTATCACTATCACTATCTTTTGAGTAGTAAGTTTGAAGCTCGTCGACGAGTGGAGGCTCATCGATGGGGTCATTCTCCGCATGTAACTTCTCGAGCATATTTATGTCCTTTAGATCCACCACTGACTCACCACGAGTTTCTGCATCGTCTCCGAGGTCCTCAAGCACTACCGATTCTAACTCAAAGTGACCAAAGTCCTCTTGCTCTTGATAGAAAATTCCCTCGTATGTTACAGGATCAATGTTGTTGTAATCATCCTCGGAGGGAATTGGTAGGTTACCATGTGGCGATACCTGGAACACGACTTCCCAACCCTTGAGCTCCGCTTTCTGGCATGGGTAGGGCAAATAATAAACTTGCTTAGCTTGGTGAGCCACAACAAAAGACATCGGCTCCGCTATAGGTAGTTGAAGGCCTAACTTCAGCTAACCCAATAGACTTGGTACTTCTCTGTCCACCCCTTGGGTCGAACCAATGACACTTGAACACAACGAGATTGAGTTGTATGTTCGTACGATTGAATGTCAGCTCGTATACATTCTCTAACCTTCCGTAGTAATCAAGGCCATCGGCTCCTCCGGTGAAGACCCCAGTATTTACAGTTTTTGGATTCGCCCGACCCTTCTGGTGTGCCTCTATATGGAAGCAAAATCCATTCACATCATACTTCTCATACTTCATGATGTCACGGTTAAAACCTTGGGAAACACATCTCAACTCATCTGTCATCTCAACATTGCCATCAGCTCCCTACAAGTACAGCTCGAATTTATTGTGTGCATTAATTACGTGGAATAAGAAGGACAAGTCACGTTTTGCAATGTAAGAGAGACAGGTTAGAAATTACTTTTTTCATGAACCAGGACGCAAAGTTTATTTTATTTCCGGGAGCATCCTTTTTCAGTAGAGTGTCCAACTCCGCGGGAGAGGGATCCATCGTTCCCGACCACTGTTCGTCCATGAATTCGCTAAAAGGAGAAAATAAGCATTAGACCGAGACCAGGTTAGTAGATGCAAAGTAATTTGTACACCATTTTACCTAATGAACTCGAGCACTTCCTTCATGTTCATAAGCACATAGAGCATAATGCAATCCTTCTCTTCCTTCTCCAATTTATATTTTTGTCCTCTACCGGCCTTGCCACCGGGATATTGGAATAGTTCGAGCTTGGGGTCATTCTTGGGTACATCGACATTGTAACGAGAGACCGGGTTATGCAGAGTGGGAACTTCATCAGGATAATACATTGTCGCGGCATCTGCCATCTCCCGAAGGCATGTTGCCTCGCCTATGCATGCTTCAATCTTGGCTTTGTTTCCAGTTATCCTTCGAATATACTTAAACTCTCTCTCAATACAAAACTGCCAACGAAACTGCACCGGGCCACCCAAGAGTGCCTCGTTCGCGAGGTGAACAATGAGATGTGCCATTGGAGTAAAAAACCCTGGCGGAAAGATCATCTCCAAATTGCATAGCAACTCTGACACTTGAACCTGCAGCTTCTCAATAACCAGAGGACATATCTGCTTAGCACAGAGCATGCGGAAGAAATGGCTCAACTCTGCAAGCACTCGCCAGACTTTCTCGGGGAGATACCCTCGAACCATCATCGGCATCAGCCTCTCAATCCATATATGATAGTCATGACTCTTGAGCCCGGTGACTTTTCCAGTCGAAAGATTGACTCCCTTACTTATATTCGAACAATAACCATCAGGGAACATCACGACGTATTTGAGCCACTTGAATACCTCCTTCTTTTGGGTGAAATCAAGGCAGAAGTTGGCATGCGGCTCGAACCAATTCTTTCGACGGCCAGTAGGAGGCTGCATGTATAATCTCTTCCTGTCACAGAGCTTCTCAACATCGACTCTAGCCTTTACATTATCCTTTGACTTCCCAGGAATGTTCAGGACTATGTGAAAGAGGGACTCCCCAACATTCTTTTTGGTGTGCATCATATCGATGTTATGGGGAAGTTCGAGGTCCTTGTAATACTCGAGCTTCATTAAGGCTGCCACGTGAGTCCAGTTGTGCGTTACACCATATCCCTCAAATTGATGGACATTTCCCGGCTCTATAGGCACGAGAGCACGTAGCTCGGCATCAACAGCTGCACCATCGAACTTTGGCACCTCTTTTACTTCATGCACAACTTTGCCCTCCTTAAAGTTCTTTATGTCTTCTCTGAACGGATGCCTCCTTTTGAGGAACTGTCGATTCGTGTCAAACGCAACATACTTGCCACCTGAGTTTAGCCAAAGGAACTCAAGTCGGTGCCTGCACACTGGGCATGGCCACTTACCAGCTGTACACCATTCGCATGTTAAGGCGTACCCGGGCATATCATGCATGGTATACTACAACCAAACTTTCATGTAGAAGTTTGTCTTTGATGCTCGGTCGTATGTCAACGTCCCGTGGTGCCAAGAGTGGTTCAAATCATCCACAATCGGCTGCATGTAGACACTCAAATTCTTACCCGGGTAGTCGGGCCCTGGAATGATCAGCGACAGAAACATGGTCTTCCTCGTCATTAGGACTCCGGGAGGGAGATTGAGCGGAATAACAAACACGGGCCAGCAGCTGTAATTAGTAGTCGACATACCATATGTATTGAAGCCATCTGTTGCTATCACAATTCTGACATTCCGAGCGTCAGCTGCCTTATCGGGGTATTTTTCATCGACGTTCTTCCATGCCTTACCATCAGATGGATGTCCCATCTTCCCCTTATCGATTATTGTCCCCTTCTTGTGCCACATCATCTGTTTGGCGGTCTCCTCACTCATGTAAAGATGTTGGATTCTTTTTATGAATGGGAGATACCGAAGAATCGACTTCGGGATCTTTGACTGTCTCACCTGACCATCCTTTCCCTTTACCTCTTCATACCAGAAGGCCTTACAAATAGTACAATAATTGTCCTCCGCAAACTGTTTCCAAAATAGAAGGCAACCTTTTGGACAACACTCTATCTTTTGATAACCCATGTTGAGCTCTTTCATGAGTCTCCTTGTCTCGTGCAGGCTTTGAGGCAGACAATGCCCTTTGGGCAACATGTTACCAGTTGTTCTCAGACTAGCTTCGAAGCCGTTATGGGTGGTGGAGTATTGGGTCTTGTCGGCTAGACATTGAGAGATGGCATCGAGCTGAGAAATTGACACACCCTCGTACAGAGGCTTCTTAGCCGCAGCCAACATATCATAGAAGGCCTTCGCAGTTGGCTCTGGTTCCTCCGGTTCTGGCGGTTCCTCCGGTTCTGGCACTTCCTCCCATGAAGGTGGCGAATCCGGCATGTCGCCATGGATAAGATCATCTAGAAGGTCTCTGACCCCATTGTACTCATTGCCATTGAGCCGCTGCCGCATGACGTCCCCTTTGTCACGCTCATGCTTATCAAAGTCGATATGCGTGACATAGTGAGACATATACCCATATTGCAGAAGGTGTTTATACATGTCATCTTTTCCTTGCGGTGATGCTTCAAGCAACGACTGCAAGGGCAAAGTGCCTGAACCCGCCCCTTTGTAGCACGCGCTAACTCCTTCACTAACATTTGAGTCTTACATATCCACTCATCTGTGTTATTAGTCGCACTAACACGGCCACTGTACATCCATCCATTATCAGCCATCCTCTGCTTTATTGGGAGCCGAACCAGAAACAAAGCATTTCATATCAAATAATAGCATGAAATTGAAAGCATCATATTTTTTATTTTTCTAGCTACCGGACAAAATGCAAGCATCAACCTACAGCTCTACTAGGTGGGCTCCTAGTAGCCCCCGGATCCGTAGATTAAGTACGTTCTCCATGTTCGACCCCGGTCCGAGGCAGAATTTTGGTAGCACCTCCTCGCTGCTCTCTCGATACACATCTCGGCAAAATGCCGAGAGTATGTGCATCCGGGGAACAACGGGGAGGCGCTACCGAAATCCTGACTCGGACCGAGGTAGAACATGGAAAACGTACTCAATCTACGGATCCGGCGACTGTCCCGTAAATGCCGCAAGCGTTACACTTCATAATATGCCAACCTCTAATGCATATTTATCCGCGTAACGCTCACGGACGGGAAGTGACACCTAGGTTGCGTGACTGGACGTGGAAATGGAATCTACTAACATAAAAAAAATGCAAGAGAAGGGATGGAGTTCTAGCTCACCCTCGGCGGTAGAGGAAGTAGTCGGACCAGCGGCCTCCAACCAGTGGCTCTCAACGGACTGCAATAGTCCTCGGCGTCCCTCAACGGCCCTCCCCGGGTGCAGGGGCGGCGCGGCGTGATGGTGCGCGGGGCGCAGCGGTGCCGGGGGCACGGGCCGCCGGCCTCTACCGGCACAGCGGTGCCGTGGGCATGGGCTGCAGACCTCTGCCGGCGTAGCGGTGCCGAGGGCAGGGCGGCTGGGCCGGGGCAGGGACGGTAGCGGTCGGGGCAGGGACGGTAGCGGCCGGGGCGGTGCGGTGGCGGCCGGGGCGATGCGGTGGCGGCCGGGGCGGTGCGGGCTGAGGCGGTAGCGAGGCAGGGGAGCGACGGGAGGGGCTAGGGCGGTGGCGGTGCTGGCCGGCCTCTGCAGCAGGGGGGCAGGGGCGGAAGGGGCCGGGGCAGTGCCGGTCGAGGCGGTGGCGGAGCAGGGGAGCGGCGGGAGGGGCTGGGGCGGTGGCGGTGCTGGCCGGCCTCTGCAGCAGGGGGGCAGGGGCGAGAGGGGCAGGGCGGGAGGGGCTGGGGCGGGAGCGGCAGGAGGGGTGGGGCGATGGCGGCCGGGGCGGAGGCGCGGGGGCGGCGGCGGGAGGGGCGCGCGGGGCCTCGATCTGCAGGTCGAGGTGGCGGTGGTAGGAGGCGCCGGGCAGGTGGAGGTGGCGGGAGGGGCGGGAGGGGCTGGGGCGGTGCAGTGGCATGTCGGCGGGAGGGTGGCAGCGGGAGGGGAGAGTGCGGCGGCGCTCGGGAGGAAGAAGATCGAGGTAAGTGAGGAGAGACCGACCCCCGCCCCTAGATCTAGGGTTGCTATACGCCGACGGCCGAGCCGTCGGCATAGCCCCTTCCCTATACGCCGACGGCCAGGCCGTCGGCATAGCTTTTTTTTGCAATTTTTTTTTTGCGAGAAAAAACTATATTAATGAGGGGTAAAATTACAATCAATCATATGTTGTAAATTTCTTCACATTAAATGATAGCGCGCGCAACGGGCACCGCGGGATCCACCGGAGGCTTGGGGGAACTCGCACGACGGGTCTAAGGGGGGATCTTGGTCTCTAGTGTGGTTTTCCATGTCCCTATATTCTAACCAAACAAAATGAAGTAAAAAGTTCACCAGTCAACCATCGTCCTGAGGAGTGTCCAAGGGGTAGACCGCGCGAACCCACCTTGCTAGACTTTCAATGTGGAGCAAGCTCAGATGGTAGCAAACCCGTGCCAAAGCTATCATGTGGCCATAATATCTGTAGATAGGTGTGATACAACTATCTCGGAGGTGTGATTACCTTATTCACACAAATGCGATAACACATGCAAGTTTTCGGTGGTCTTTATCCGACGAAACCCTAGACCGGGGGTCCGGAGATCTACCCCTATAGCTTTCTCCGTACGAGGCCTCGCCGATGGATCTTCTGCTTTATTTTGGTTTGTTTAGGACATATATACATGGAAAGCAAAGGTTGGGCCCACTTTACCATGAAATAGGCTCCGATAGACCCGTAGCGGGAGTTTCCACGTACAGATCCTAGATTTCACCAAGTGTTAACAGCCCATGTCTCTGGAGAAGGCCATGCCCGGGACCTATATGTATTGCATGTACCAATCTTGGGTCACACCTATACACATATGTTAGGGATACATGCATGCATGTTTCCTACGGTGGACGATGCTCCGGTGGTCTTTATCCGGTGAAACCCTAGACAGAGGGGTCCGGAGATCTACCCCTATAGCTTTCTCCGTACGAGGCCTCGCCGATGGATCTTCTGCTTTATTTTGGTTTGTTTAGGGTATATATACATGGAAAGCAAAGGTTGGGCCCACTTTACCATGAAATAGGCTCCGATAGACCCGTAGCGGGAGTTTCCACGTATAGATCCTAGATTTCACCAAGTGTTAACAACCCATGTCTCTATAGAAGGCCATGCCCGGGACCTATATGTATTGCATGTACCATCCTTGGGTCACACCTATACACATATGTTACGGACACATGCATGCATGTTTCCTATGGTGGACGATGCTCCGGTGGGCTTTATCCGGCGAAACCCTAGACAGAGGGGTCCGAAGATCTACCCCTATAGCTTTCTCCGTACGAGGCCTCGCCGATGGATCTTCTGCTTTATTTTGGTTTGTTTAGGACATATATACATGGAAAGCAAAGGTTGGGCCCACTTTACCATGAAATAGGATCCGATAGACCCGTAGCGGGAGTTCCCACGTACAGATCCTGGATTTCACCAAGTGTTAACAGCCCATGTCTCTGAAGAAGGCCATGCCCGGGACCTATATGTATTGCATGTACCATCCTTGGGTCACACCTATACACATATGTTAGGGACACAAGCATGCAAGTTTTGTAGGTTGGACAATGCTCCGGTGGTCTTTATCCGGTGAAACCCTAGACCGAGGGGGTCCGGAGATCTACCCCTATAGCTTTCTCCGTACGAGGCCTCGCCGATGAATCTTCTACTTTATTTTGGTTTGTTTAGGACATATATACATGTAAAGCAAAGGTTGGGCCCACTTTACCATGAAATAGGCTCCGGTAGACCCGTAGCGGGAGTTTCCACGTACAGATCCTGGATTTCACCAAGTGTTAACAACCCATGTCTCTAGAGAAGGCCATGCCCGGGACCTATATGTATTGCATGTACCAACCTTGGGTCACACCTATACACATATGTTAGGGACACAAGCATGCAAGTTTTCTAGGTTGGACGATGCTCCGGTGGTCTTTATCCGACGAAACCCTAGACAGAGGGGTCCGGAGATCTACCCCTATAGCTTTCTCCGTACGAGGCCTCACCGATGGATCTTCTGCTTTATTTTGGTTTGTTTAGGACATATATATATATGGAAAGCAAAGGTTGGGCCCACTTTACCATGAAATAGGCTCCGATAGACCCGTAGCGGGAGTTCCCACGTACATATCCTGGATTTCACCAAGTGTTAACAGCCCATGTCTCTGAAGAAGGCCATGCCCGGGACCTATATGTATTGCATGTACCATCCTTGGGTCACACCAATACACATTTGTTAGGGACACATGCATGCATGTTTTCTACGGTGGACGATGCTCCGGTGGGCTTTATTTGGCGAAACCCTAGACCGAGGGGGTCCGGAGATCTACCCCTATAGCTTTCTCCGTACGAGGCCTCGCCAATGGATCTTCTGCTTTATTTTGGTTTATTTAGGACATATATACATGGAAAGCAAAGGTTGGGCCCACTTTATAATGAAATAGGCTCCGATAGACCCGTAGCGGGAGTTTCCACGTACAAATCCTAGATTTCACCAAGTGTTAACAGCCCATGTCTCTGGAGAAGGCCATGCCCGGGACCTATATATATTGCATGTACCAATCTTGGGTCACACCTATACACATATGTTAGGGACACATGCATGCATGTTTCCTACGGTGGACGATGCTCTAGTGGTCTTTATTCGGCGAAACCCTAGACAGAGGGGTCCGGAGATCTTCCCCTATAGCTTTCTCCGTACGAGGCCTCGCCGATGGATCTTCTGCTTTATTTTGGTTTGTTTAGGACATATATACATGGAAAGCAAAGGTTGGGCCCACTTTACCATGAAATAGGCTCCGATAGACCCGTAGCGGGAGTTTCCACGTACAGATCCTAGATTTCACCAAGTGTTAACAGCCCATGTCTCTGGAGAAGGCCATGCCCGGGACCTATATGTATTGCATGTACCAATCTTGGGTCACACCTATACACATATGTTAGGGACACATGCATGGATGTTTCCTACGGTAGACGATGCTCCGGTGGTCTTTATCCGACGAAACCCTAGACAGAGGGGTCCGAAGATCTACCCCTACAGCTTTCTCCGTACGAGGCCTCGCCGATGGATCTTCTGCTTTATTTTGATTTGTTTAGGACATATATACATGAAAAGCAAATGTTGGGCCCATGCATGTAAGTTTCCTAGGGTTTATGATACTACGGTGGTCTTTATCCGGCGTAACCCTAGACCGGGAAACCCTAGCTCCACGATAAAATGGTTTCAACACTACCGCACTTCGATGTCGGAAAAGCATGTAATCTTTAACTACTTCTCCAAAATATGTGAGATAAAAAATTCACTCACATGCATGCGATAACACTTACACAATTTGTCGACCTCTTGCTGTGAGTGATAAGATTTGCAACGTTATTTCATGCAAACGCGTAGAGACTACTATTCGGAGGATACAAATTTTTCCAATTAGTAAACAATATAACCATGTTTAAATTATAATTATTAATAAACAAATAAGCACGAACAATAAGGAAGAAAGTAATCCAGAAAATGGCTATACGCCGATGGCCTCCTGTACGCCGACGGCAGCCCTCGGTGTAGACCCTCCATACGCCGACTGCCCATTAGACGCCGAGGGTGGCCGTCGTCGTAGAGATGACGCCGTTACATCCCCGGTCTGCCCTAGACAACGGGGCCACGTGGCAGCCTTATACGCCGACGGCCTTTAGACGCCGAGGGTGGCCGTCGGCGTACAGGCACCTACGCCCCGATGGGCTCCTTCGCGGGCTATCCTGGAGGCGTCCTACGCCGACGGCAACGACATTTGGCCGTCGGTGTAGGGGTCAGCCGTCGGCGTCTTTGCTCATTCCTGTAGTGTAGCTGACTGCGCGAGCAGAGCAGACGATCCAGTTCATGCGCAACTGGCCGACGATGGCGTCGTCGTCCTCGACAGTCGGCGACTGCCTCCCTACCGTCATCAGCCGCTCGTGCACTGCCACCTGCAGGAGAAACATGAATGAAGTCAAGAGATGGATCAATCTCGCGCGTCAGCGTCACTCCGCTAGCAGGCCTCCGTGATTGACCAGGTAAATTAATCCACGTCGCGGCGGACATGGATGCACCGCTGCGTCTCCGTGCGTTCGGCGAGTCTCCGGTCTACTCTTCTTCCCTCCCTCGACTTGCAGCCTCCACTGCACGCACGGTTGGTGAGCTGATTGCGACGGCGCCAAGGGTTAACTATATCTCGGCGTCTAGCTAGACCACGAGATAGTTGCCGAGAAAAAGATAACCGCGCAATTGTGATCCAAATCTTGACTCCCTTCTGTCGCTCGCAGGACAGTCGCGCCGGCCGGCCAGCTGCTAATTTCATAGCAGCAGGCTGCTCTCACATGGGATTGAAGATTTCAGAAAATCAGTATGCCGATCACATGATGGAACAGAAGGCCCCTTGCAGTTTCCCAGCTAAGAGCAACTCTAGCAGACTCCTCATTTTCGAAACCGCAAACGCAGTCCGGATCGACCTGCAAATACAATATGGGGGTCGAAAATGCATCGCGCAGAATAGATACGCAAAAAAACTGCAAAATAGCATATTCTAGGAATATTCCTTCTTTTTTCTTTTCTTATTCCATCTTCTTCCTCCCGGCCACCCCCTGCCCCTCCCGCCGGCGCAGCTCGCCCGGCGCGCCCACCCCCTGCCGCCGCCCGGCACCGCCGTCCCCGCCTCCTGCCCGCCCGCCGCCGCCCGGCGCGCCAGCCCCCTACCGCCGCCGCCGTCCCCGCGCCGCCGGTAGCCGAGCTCCATCGTCCGTCCAGCGGCCGCCTGCCCGCCCAGGGAGCCCGCCTGCCTGCTCGAGGCCGTCCACCTGTGGAAGTTTTTGTTGCGATTTGTTCAAAATTGATTTCGATTTGTCTCAAATTTGTCTTAAACTAGCCTGGAATAAGTATCTTTATTGAAAAGCGGTTGAAATTTGAGTTATAATTTGTAGTTAGCGAGATTCCGGCGAACTCTAGCGATACTCCGAGCGTTGACCGGGTTGCAGGTGCCCCCACATTTCGTCCGGTTTGGCCAACAAAATTGAACACATGGGGGTCGCCGAGCGTGGATGCAGGCTGACCTGCAAAACATTTGCAGGTCGGACTACTTTTACGGGTTCTGTTCTGCGCCGTTTTTTACACCTAAACCGCAAACCTGCAAAAATTTGAGGGTTTGACCAAATACATTTGGGAGGTTAGAGTTGCTCTAAGCCGGATACACGGACCGAAGCTACTTGCCAGTGATCCAAGCATAAACACGGAAGCACAAGTGTCATAATCTTAAAGGAGTTGCAGAAACTAATTCGATATCTATCTAATATTAATACTAGATAATACGCCACACGTTATTGCGGATTAAGGTAATAACTAAAAACATATTTGTAAGCAATAAACACATTCTTAGTGCAAAAGATACAACTTATATGTTGTCGAACCATAGAATATCAATTACGTATTACATATTCAATAAACCACTTTAATTTGATGATGGTTAAACATCATAACTTATGGTACAAACTGCACAAATTAAAAATATTATTAGCAAAGACAGCTTAATTTACAAAAGAGTTGAAGATACCGGTATGCTCTAGATCATCTCCACTAAAAGTTGAAGATGCACAATTGCTTTAGGTTAGCTCCACCACTGCAAATTCAAGCAAAACGCTTCTAATCTTCTGATATTTGGTTCTGAAATTGGAAAAGATAACATACTTCGCAATCTAAACAAAATAAGCTTTTCATCCGCTAATCATGAGGCATTTTCTTACAGGCATTTATATTTCTTTTGGCTAGATTATCTTTTGTGAGAATTACAAAAAAATTATAAAGAAACCACATGAAGATATTGATTTTAGTGGTACATTCATTTTGCAATACGTCTCCTAATAACGGTAGATGGTCAAGGAATCCAAATTGAACTAGGTGGTGCGGTCGAGTAGTCTCTACTATCTCTACTATTTAAAAAGAACGAAGGTGCTCCGTATTCCACCGCTCCGTCATTTCGTTCGTCCAACTTTTCATCCTTATGACAAGTTTGCCCTCCCACCGAAAAACATACTACGCAATCTTGCCATGGTACCGTTTCACTTCTCTAGTTGACCAAACACGCCACCTACTCCCTCTCCTTCTTCATCGCCGCCGCCGCCCAGACATCCACCTTCCCCCACAGGCGCCCCTCTATCACCACTGGGCTTCCTCCCCAGTCCCGCCCCCAGTTCCGCCGAGCTTCGTCCCCGCCTCACGACACCACTGGTGCCCTCCCCGGACTCTATACACACCCACAAGAATCCAACATCCCCTACTGAACTCCCCTCGAGAATTCTTAGACCAATCCACGGTGGGCGCCATAGAGGAAGTTGCGCAGCCCAAGGTGGGCGCGGGGGTTTCCAGCAAGGATATGGCGCTCGGATGTTCCGAGGCTAAGGCGGTAGGTGCAGCTCCTCCTCTTCCTCCTGCAAGAGGGTCGAGTTCATCCTCAACTGGAAAAGCGATCCTTGCCCCGCGCCCACCGGGGAGATTTACCCCGGCGCCGATATGTACGACGAGCAGGAGAAGGATCTAGATGGGTGCATGTATGATGGACCAGGTCAGGAGGGAGGTGCAGGAGAAGGGTTCTACATCGCGCTCTCCCGATCTGGTACGATTTGGGCAATCCCGCTGCTGCTGCTTAAAATTTCTTGCTTCCCTTTCTAATTATTCTGGTTGGGTAATATCGCGATGCGATGGGATGGCCGATGGGTGGTGTATGTGATTCAGCACCAGGGAAATGAACCAACGCAATTGAAATGGCAGGGATCAGATAGCTGCTCTGCATGATTTAAGTCCCGCATGTTTTTTGAACTATTTGGTGTACTTTCTCATAGCTTTGGATAGTGGAATACTACTGTGTATTTACTGGTGTGTTCGGTTCAGTTTAATGGTGTATCAGGTCCTCCTCTACCGCTCTTGTTTTGTGGCAGTGTTCTGTAGCAGTGTTCTGGTAATTTCCATGCCCCTTCGCTTTTCTTAAATCTTATTCGTTGGCATTGCTTTGATCATTGTGTGGACATGCTTAAATTTGTGTTCAGTATCTCCTGAATTGTGGGACTTGGGGTTTCAATCTTGAGAAATCTTCTACAGTTTGGGTATTGCAGCGGTGCCTCTGATTTTTTATTGCCTCCTCCCAACCCGCAGAATTAACAATCTTATTAATGAGCTTTTCCCTATTGTTACGCAAAGATAACAAATTAACCGTTTCAGAAAGCTAATTATTAGGAATTAACTTATTGCATTACTGGTTACCTAATTTATGCTTTGACCATTGTGTGCGTTACTCTTGGCCTCAGTTCTTTTTACATGTCTATACATAGGATTTTTTTTTTTTGACATACTATACATAGGGTATATAGGACAATACAATCACCCTCTCCTCCTACTGCAACTCTAATCTCTAGAATCTTTCTTGGTTTTGTAGGGTATAATCTGACCCATCTTTTTTCTCCTTCTTCTTGATTTTATTTATATCTCTGCATGTGAAATTCATGCATATATATAAGAGGCTAATTTTCATAAGTTCCTGGTGTGCTGCAGGCAGTTCGTCTGCAATTGATCTTATCGAATTCCGTGACAAGTTCATTTAAGAATCTAGGGAGTGCTATTGTGTTCTCTTCTCGTTGACGTATTTTATGGCGAGGATATCACCGAACAATCTGATGTGCAAGTACTCATGGTGCTGGTATAGTAATATCTGTCTGAAGAACTCAAAATGGCTCCAAGAAAACCTCTCAGGTAAACTATGTTGTGTCAGAATGGTCATTAAATTTGGAGCTTTGTATGCATTATTTGGAAAGCATCAGCCCAACATTGTATACTTCACATGAATTTTAGTATTAGTTCTCCATCCATTCATGTTGGAAACATTTATGGTGAAATCATGAGTTAGTTGAATCAGGGTTATTTGTGAGGTACGTCCTTTTGTCTCCATCCCTGTTTCCTCCTTTTTGATGGAAACACCTGTTGCTGGTTCTTCTTTCATTAGCACCAATCTACTTGATATTTAATCAATGAATATTCTTATAATTCTGCAAGTGATGATGCTATTTGTGCCGACCTCATGCACAGCTTGATGTTCTAGCCAAGCTTGGTCTATGGAATCTAATTTGGAAGTTATTATTTCACATTGATTAGATTTGTAGTTTGTAATGATTGTTCATGCACGCCTAATTGTTGATGTAAGGTCTACATAGATTTATATGTTATATATTCACAATTTTGACTATTGAAAATAGATGATCTGCAGATACAATATACTAACAAAAAAAAGTCCATCTAAAGTAAGTGAATCCACCAATTATACTCAGTAGTAACTATGTGCCGAAACATGTGTGTGAGAGGCTTTCAATTCTTACTTCTGTTGTTTAAATTTATAAATCCTTTTATTTTGCTATCTTTTCACCATATTTTTAGAAGTGATTCCTGTTGCCATATTGGATAAGTGTCATGTGAGTACAATTTCCATATCTGACACTGACACCTGAAGCAGTTCATGCTCATTTCAATACTGTCATCTCTAGCCTTTCTAGGAGCCTAACTATATGAATAAAGTTAGTATCTAAATGCAATTCTGTCTAGAATCGCAAGGGGTTCTGAAAATCAATCTAATCAATTCCTTTCCCACTAAAGATTATTAGAACTCAAAAAGCATTACCTACCACTCTTGGATTATTAAAAAAACTAACACTTGCCTTTTTTTTATGTGAAACAACAATGCATTTCCAGTGTATGTATGGTTCTCTAATATAACTTGATAGAACTACTGTGCAACTGTATTGATTGTCTAATTTTTTTGTTACTTTTTAGTGCATATGAATCTGTATTGTGTTACTTTCCATTTTTTATTTGTGTCATAAACACTGCTTTTTTACAGCAGTAGAGCAAGAGAGATATTGGAAGAAACTACATCTCATGAGTAAAAATAGACGAGCAGTGTGACCTTTCCTTCCAACTAATGAACCCAGTTGCAGATATTCGATGAGTAATGATTATCTAACCGATTGTATTACTTCAAAGAACGCATGACTCTCTTGAGAAAGGTATGGATGTATTCTCACCCAGTTTATGCTCATTCACTAACAAATTCCAGAAGAGGTTTTTCACTCGCACAAAAGCGGCATTAGAAATCATGCTTGTTGGGAAGTCCTGTTACTTATAATTTTGCTCGGTATAAGTTCATCTCTTTAAGTCATAAATCTTATCCATTCTATACTGCAACCTAGAAACTTATCTCCATATATGTCAGAAGCCAAATTAGTTTACGCTTCATTGATCAAATGGTTAAAATTGCAAATATAATGCTGCAGTACTTAAATATGTTTGACATTTAGGAGTTGTCACCCTGTTGAAGCTTTTATTGTACGGTGACATTCAGTAGGCATTATCTGATCGGTGGGGCTATTATCTCCCTATATATTTGACGGGGTTCATCTTACATGATGTAGCCGGGGTTAGTTATCGCCAAGTATGTAGTGCGCGAGTCGATTTCTAGGCACATCCGTTTAGTTATCTCATGCACACTGATCTATATGTAAATATACCTTACACTTTTTTCCTTCAAAATTACTATATCAATTATGCATTTGTGATACTCACTTCTGAACTCTGACGAAGCTTTTGCCAGTATGTACTCTATTTTGTAAGATTCATGTTGTAGCTTTGAGTTTTTCGCCTACCCTGGTCTGAAATAACTTGATGTGATAATTTGCACCATGAAATGTGGAATATTTATCTCCATTTGATTGATCCCTTGTCAATCATATGTTCATTGAGGTGTCTGGCTGACATGAATTTGATGATTGTGTGTTGGTAGGTTGTAATCCACAAGGACGATGGGACAACCCTTGCTGCCTTCATGGAACCTATTCCAAGGACAAATTGCTCTAACTATTTGTTACTTCCTGTGGATGCTGGTGATTTGATATATTGTAATTACACTATGAAATGCGGGTTGTGCACTTGTGCTTGAAGATCATTAGATGAAATTTTAATGTCAATCTGCTTCACATAAGCGAGGAATCATTTATGGTTTGGGGCTAACGGGCTTAGGGATATATAGCCAGGACTCTGGGATTAATTGTTTTTCCAGATTTTATTTTTTCTCTCTTTGTTGAAATAATTGTATCCTACTTCGAATTTTATTCTGAAAATCCTATGGAATGTAAATACACATCTCGTGAACATCCACAAATTTCTTCCCAGATTTTTTGACACTTACAAACTTGAATTTTGCAAAATGGTATCATGGTATCATATAGGATATGGTATCACTAGATATTTCCCCCAAGAAACCAGCGTACCTAGCGAGATTTCAGCGACAAGAAACATCGGAGCAGCGAGATTGGAGCGACATAAAAAACATGAGGCATGTGGGGCGTTTCCTATCCCCGTCGACCCAACGTGTATTTCAGTGTTTCGTGGTGGATTGATGGGCTAGGCCCGGCTAAAACCCGCGTACCGAACGGTGCATAAAGTGTTTCAGCATGTAACATAGTATTGATCCGATATACTCCACGTCTAGCTGCTAGACCACGACATAGTTGCATACAAAAAGATAATCCGTGCGTCCGCGTGGGATTGAAGATCTTAGACAATCGATCGATATGCCCTCCACGTGAAAGACTAGAAACCCGGCCGTGTGCAATTTCCCAACGAAACCGGATGCAGTGATCGAAGAATTAATAAACGCGGAAAGTTAAATCCAAGAACCATCTTAATTTAGGTTCATGCTAGCTAAGAAAAGTACACTCAGGAAATCAAGATTGTACGTATAGATGATATCATAGCAGTACTTGCATATTGTAACTCAAAATACCAAATAAAAACTTTTCCATACTACTACGTCCATGCCCTTGGATTAGTTCAGAGCGGCACGTCCTTGGCGACGCCGGCGAGGGTGATTGCCCCGCAGGCGGCGACCAACAGGATCTTAGCTAGCTCCACGTTACTGGCGAACACCGCGCAGGCACCGATCTGGTCAGGGTACATCTTTCCCGCCAGGTAGGCCGCCCCCATGGCGGAGCAGAGCAGAACCGGCACGAGCAGGTCCAGCACCACGAGCATGATCCTGGTGGCGCCGCTCCCATGATTCTCTTCTTCCGTGTTCTCCGTTTGGTTGTCTTGGTTGGCTGCGGCATTGGTGAGGCTGAGTAGAAACTGCAGGTAGAACGCCGCCGCCTCTAGGATGGCCGCCGTGATGCTGCACACGACAAAGAAAACAAAGGCGCCGAAGTGGGTGTAGGTGAAGGCGGGGGCGCCGGAGCTGGGTTTGCACTCGTAGAAGCTGCCCATGACGGTGCCCGAGGAGACGGCGAGCACCATGGTGCAGAGACGGAGCAGGAGGCTCACCTCCTTGGACCACGGACGAGAAGGTCCCTGCTGTCCCTGCATCATCATTGCGATCTCGATTGATTGAGTCGGCGTCGGAAACAAAGATCGATATGTTGATTTGCGTCGTTGCGGCAAAAGTGTTGTGCTATTTATCAAGGGTTTAGGCACCCGAACGTGGCACTTTTTTTGGTAAATTTCCCTCGCGTACTGCATGCTATTACCTCGCATCTTATTCTTTCCACTTTTTGTATTCTCCAAGATCGAAATACTGCTTCCATATGGGTGATTAATTCCTTTCCTCGCAGTTTATTTCCAAAAGAAATAAGAAATATGTCGGTACATGGGTTCTTGGTAAGTTGCGACCGTGGGGGAAAAGAAACCGTGGGGCAAACCATATTTGTACGAGTTCTCTTTCCATTTTTTCTGCATAGTAGACCATATTTCTTTCCATTTTTGGTGGGTTGATCATTGCCTGCTCTCCAAGAAATATAGTCCCTGTATATTGCCAAAAAAAAATCCAAGTATATGATGTTTCCTCTTTTGGAATTATAAAAATAATGTCTCTTTTGTTGTTGTTACTGGAACTAGCAACACAACTCCACAACCCGCTTATTTTTACGGTTAGTTCTTTGTTTGTCCCCCATTAATAAGTAGACTTTGTACCTTTTGTTCAATGACATATTGACATGTTGCTTGATGGATTATGGAACGGAAGCCTACCGACGGGGTGTCATGTTAATCTTGACCGAATGGGGATACGTTTTAGCGTACTTCTGTATTTTTTAAAAAAAAATTAGCATACTTCTGTGTTATGTGCATCTCTACATATTTAATAATATTGTTGGTATGGTTTATCGCATCCCTATATTCAAGTAAGTTCGGTTACCTGGTATCTTCCTTTGCAATATGATTGGCATGGTACCTGGGTTCCGTCCGGTACCATTGAGTTTGAATTTTTGTGATCGTTGATTAAATAGATGATCATTTTTATTTAATGTGTATGATTGTTCAGCGATCAGGAAACATATATGGCAGCGGTCGGTTAACCTTCGTCTCCCATATCAAAAGAAGGAAAAAAAAGAAACCTTCCTGTTCCTACATGACGAACGACAATCTGTCGCCGCTGGCTTCCACCAGAGCACCGTCCTCAACCTTCCAACGGAGAACTACTGACTACTGGACGACATTTTCCTGTCAGCTAGAGGACGACAACGCCATCGCCATGGACTCCCCATATCCGTCCCCGCGACAAGCCAACAATAAGCCTAGGCTGCTCCTCTCCGCTCCACGACCGCGCTTTCAAGAACTCCACCGTAGCTTCGCACGCTTAGTACCTCCATCACGGAATCACGAGGGTGCCCCTCACTACGCGTGCCGGCACGCTCTGGGCCGTCCTAACGGTAACGGGCATGGCCACCACGTCCTCGGTGCCGCCCGACGAGACCGCGCTGGTGCTGCACGCCCATGCCACAAAGCTTGGCATCGTCCGCTGCAACTGCGGCGTTCGCGACGCCCTCATGGTGCTCCCCGGCGCTGGGCGTGGTCTCCTAGGCATCTATGGTGACTGGCCACGCGCGTCTGGGCCTGTTCCGCGAGGTCGTGGCCCTGTTCCTGGCTATGGTGGATGACAACGCGGTCGTCATCAACGTTGTAGTCACCTCGGAGGCGTTCGCAACACGCACCAGCGCCGGGGACCTCACACTGGCCAGGGAGGTGCACCAACACGTCCTCGTCGGGGTGGCTCTCGACATGTACCCCAAGTGCCGCGACGCGACGAGCGCGCTCTGGTGCTTCCGAGCAATGGCACCAGTCAAAAACATGGTGACCTGGAACACGGTGATCCCCGGGCCTCGGGAGGCGTTGTCGCTATTCTGGGAGATGCTTGAGCAGCAGGGCGTGCGTCCAGACGATGCCATGTTCATCGCTGTCCTTGTCGCGTGCACGCTGACCCGACAGGTAGGTGCACGCTTACATGGGCAGGACAACCGTGGTGGCCATGGACTTCATGAGCGGCGACTATGACATGCTGAGAGGCCCGGTGATGAGGCCAGCTCACAGAACTAGGCGTCAGCGACTCGGCGGCATGCAGCACCACCATGTACCAGGACAACCGTGGCGGCCATGGACTTCATGAGCGGCTAGTACGACATGCTGAGAGGCCCGACGACGAGGTCACCTTCCAGAAATGGGTGTCGGCGCCTCGGCGGCATGCGGCACCACCATGTACCACCAGTCCACCACCATTAGCCGCCGCCGTCCACCCAAGTGAGCTCCATGCTAGACCAGCTCATACATAAGAGAGATCGTGCTTATTTCTTCATGCAGCCACGCGGGGATCGCCGGAGAGAGACTGTAAGTGAGAGAGGCCAGGGTGGGGAGAGAGACCATCAGTGGAGAGAAATACGGTCAGCCGATTTGGCCGCTCAAAAGATTGCTCTCTTTTTATAATTTTCATTAAATAAATTAGAGATTTATGTTCCATATTATTTTGATACCGGTCCCACATTACAATGGTACCGTGGTACCGTCCGGTACCATCGGTCTGGTACCACCTATTTTATAACCGTTAGATCGAGGTGGATAGACGGTTCCTAAAAATGCCAATCACCGTAAAACTTGTATTGCAATATACATAAACATATTTTAGTTGACCTAAATTAGTTAAACTACTCAGGCATTTATGTTAGCATGAAATGCAGCGAGCAACTTTTGAGTGCATGCCATGAAAAATTCTGTTTTCTTGCACGGGTTCTGTGGAAAATATCAAGGCAAGGGGAATGGGTAAGAATGGTGGTAGATTAATTTTTCTTATCTTTCTAGTAATTTCCTTGTAGTTGCCTTTTTCTAATTAATATTTCTTCGTACCTCATTTGTAGGTGAGGTTTCAAAAGTCCCATGTGAAAGAGCATTTCCCTAAATAATGTATTTTGGTGTTTGTTAACAACATGTGGTGAATTAACCATGCTATTAAAAATCTGCAGATTTTCTAGGTTGATTCGGGATCTCGCGGTTGTGCACCCCAAAAAGGAAGAAAAGATCGGAGCCTGTAGTCCAGTAGTGGGTGTTAGGCTCAGTTGTCTTATAGGGTGCTTCGCGAAGGTGGATATGGTGGAGAGGGTCTCCACGAAGTGCTGCTGTTGCAACTTCTAGGGCGGAGACTCCGGCCCTGCTGGCTGGAGACTCCGGCCTAGGGGTCTCGCCCTGGCAGTCCACTGAGTCGGACAATTCAGATGCCCACCTGGAATTGGGCCAGAGACTTTGTGTCTCTGGCCGGAGACTCCGGGTCGGCAGGCTGAGGCCGGAGACTCCGGTCCTCAGGGGCCGGAGACTCCGGTCTGTCTGGCTCAGCCCTGGAATGCCCGATAGCTTCAGCCTGAGGTCTACCTCTGGGGATTTACCTGGTAAACTCAAGATCATAAAAACTGGCACCAATGTTGACATTTGGTACCACTGGTGGAACCAAGGCCACATTCATGTTACCTATCTGGATTCTAACATAATCAACATTGTTTAGGCTGTGTCTATCAACAGCTAAGGTCCTTCCTACTGTACTTCCAGCATAAGTAGCAACTGGACAGTTTCTGTTGTCAATGGGAATCCCTTTCACCTGAAACCAGGCAATATCCAAATCACCAGTAGCTCCATATCCAGGAAACCAAGGAACAACCTTAACCACCACATTCTGCATTGTCCTGAGATTTGTCCTTCCAAAGTGTACCCAAGCATCAATGTCCCTGGCATTGGGAAAACGCATCAAGAACTTCTTAGCAGACATGGGCTTTGCATACCACCTCCAATTGCAACTGGCTCCAGCCCACTGAGTGAATTCATGCTCCAACTGGTTTGCCGACAAATCACCTTCCAGAACTTCTACAACACCCTGATAAATTTTCTTGGCAGGGGCAGCATTTCTAATGTCAGGGATCATGAAGAAACCATTGCCTGGAACAGCTGCGCCCACAAAGGGAGCTGCAACTTCCCAAGGCTGAGGCTCATAGAACACGAATTTATAAGAGTGTACATCACCACAAATTGTGCAGATATCCCCAGCCGCAAGCACTTGATTTCTATTCTCCCTAAACTGAACATTGCGCTCAGGAATCACCTCATTCACCACCTCCCTACGTTCTTCCTGATTCTGATTTTGCTGACGCACCTCATTGTGCCCATCAGTATTCCTCATGTTCAAGCTAGAAGCAGCCACCAAATTGTTAGCAGGACCACCCCTCTGGTCGAACTCTCTATGCGAGTTGTTGGCGGAGTTATCAGATTCCACCTCCCTCATTTCTGGCCTATGAGCCCATCGATCTCTGTTGCTCGGATTTGGATCAGCACGAAGGGCTTAACCAACAGAGCGCTCTTGAGGAGCAATCGCACCCAAGCAGTTAGGATTGAAACGTACCTCGCGTGATTCTCTGCTGCGAGATCTGTTGCCGTGCGGGTTGTAATTCCCCCTGCGCTGATTCGCCTGACGCCCAAAGTCACAACCGCGCTGATTCCTCGGATCTGCCTCCTGGTCGTAGATGCCGCGGTGCTGATGAAGATCTTGATCGCGATCTCGATTCCCCTCCTAGAAATCTCGATCCGCGCCATGCTGGACCTGATGATTTGACCTCAACGCGCCACCATCAAAAGCTCCCACCGCAAATCCACCAGGCGGCCTCCTCGGAGCGTAGTTGGGACGATTCGGGTACTGAGGACCCCCTCGCCCACCACGCCCAAAGTTAGACATCGGAGCCGACCTCGCAACCGCCGCGAAACTCTGGCTATCACCGGTCACCGTCCCCCGCCACGAAGAAGGCTGAGCTGGGCGGAGAATCGACGGTCTGATCTCTCTATCCACGAAGATAACCCTAGGAGCTCCCGCCGCTCTCCCTCGGTCCCAGATGTGTTGGAAACGCGAGATCTGAGCGAGTGGGTGCGGCTGCGGAGGAATAACCCTAGCGCTATCGGCACCACCCGAGCTCTGATCCAGACACGTCAATGGCGCACACGTGGCTGCCATCGGCGGAAGGTTGGCAGAATCTCGATCCACTTCAGCTTGATCCGGCCTAGAATCAGCACGGGCCAAAACATGGTCCAAAGGAAACAGTGCCCTAGGTCCCAACGCCCTGCACGGTCTCACAGGCGATCGGCCCACACGAGAAGGGGCAGTTGGTGAAGCCCAGATTTCCCCAACCACCGCGAGATAGAATGGAAATTTCACGATTGTTCCCGCTTCAATCGAGTTTGCAGGATCCGCCTGACGAACGTCCACCGCGATTCCTTCGTGATCAAGCAACACCAATCGACGCTCAACGTGACGAAGGATCAGCCCACCCTCGAGCCGAGTATCCGATCCAGGGATCGAGTACGTAGCCCTCCATCGAGACGAGATCGGAGATCCCGGCCATGGAGGTCGCCCTAACCCTAGGGTGACATCACGAGAGCTCCCCAACGTGTCGGCCATCCATGACATGGACGGAGATACATCAGGACTTTTCCAAAATACTAGCTAATCGGTAAATTTTTTGGCACTAGTGGATGGATGAACACAGTCAATTGAGCCAAGCACGGGCACGGCGCTGCAGGAGGTTGCGGACGCCGTCTTCACCGTGGCGCCGTCGGGGCCCCAGCACCTCGTCCGGCCCTTCGTCGACGTCCTGGTAGCCAGCACCAGAAGACGAGTCACCGGCGTCTAGTTCGGCCTGCGCTGCTCCGAGCTGGACGCCGCCGCCGCCGATGTTGCCAGCGACATGCTCCGCCTCGCCGCCATTGGCATACTCTCGGTGCAGTTGTGTTTTCCAGAGTTACAAAATGTTTAACTGAATGATGCATGGCTGCAACCATGGAACATGTGCCTGTCAAGAAAACTAACCTCTTCTGAATGCAAATTGGCCCCGCACTACGCCATTTGTGTGCCCACTGAATGCAAATTGCATGCACTGAACCATCTAAGGTGCAAAAAAAAAAAATTCGTTTTAAACAACATTACTGCATTTCGTGTCCAGACCTCTGCGCTTGGTAATGGTACAAAATAACAACACACTCATATGTTGCAGGGAACATGGCACTTTTGTCATGCCGAGAAAATGAAAGTTGGGCTTTTGACCGGTGATAACTAAGCTGATGAAAATACAAGAAATACTCCCCTTCTGACACAGTAATGTAGTCCAGGTTCAAAACAAAGATATCTCATTTTTTTGTCTGTTACAGCATAACAAGCAATTCTGGTACAGATCAGCCATGTTTCTGTGCTCAAAACGGAACACTTTCAGCTTGCTGTCACCCTGCAGACCACCCCTAGTACAGATCAACTTGAACAGAATATCCCAGATTTGTTGTCTGTTACAGGACAAAGCACAAATCTTGCTACCTAGTACAGAACAGAATCACCAAAATATCTCAGATTTGGTTGACTGATACAAGATAACTTACATACCCAAACATTCAAATGGTACACACCAGCAAGCACGGAAAAGCTCTGAACCGATGGTCAGTGCCAGCGATAACTAAACCGATAAAATTTTACTCAGAACAGCTAGCAGGGACAATGTCCATCTTCTTTCGGAACAAAAGTGTTTTCAACACCCTTCATCGGAATCTTCATATTCTTCAACGACGGGAGTTTTCGTGAGACATTTCGCCCGTTTCCTCTTCTGCATCCCCGCATCTTGATTGCCATCACAGTTTGTTGCTGTGTGGTGCGGACTTCTGCATTTAGAGCAAAATTTGGATTGCCGGACATACCCAGGTCTAGCTACAGACCGCTTCTTCTTCCTCTTTGGTTCAAATGGTAAAAGGAACCTATTCTGCCTAGGTCGTCCTCTCTTCCTTGCAATTGGGGGCGCCCTGATCGAGGACATATCTTCACAGGTCATTCCAGCCCTAGCACCAGATAAGCCGAACTGCATGCTACCAGTTCTTGATGCATCTGGTTCAGACTGGTATCCGACAGCAGGCTCGCGATGCCATTCTACATCACTTGACTCGTTCATTTGCTGCATGAATTTTAAGACAAAGAATCAAATCAGATTTTGTGATACCAGTGAAAAGAAATCTATCTCTTTTACTCCTGCAATGGACGCACATGGAAACGCTGTTATCCGTTTGCTACATGTTTTTTCTGTATCAAACTGGACGGGGTGCTCCTATCATTTTTTGTTCTTCGAAATGATAGCATGATACAAACATGGCGTGTCTACATGTACTGCACTGCTAACTGTCCTATCATTTTTATGGTCTAAAAAAGAATGGCTTCTTCAAAGAAAAACTGAACATGTTCTGCAGTACATCATAACACGAATCTCAGAGAGTTACAAACCAATAGAATAAATTTCTCTAATATTCGATGTAACGGGACCATCTATAAAGAGAAACTATCACAAATTTAATAATACTAATGTTAAATTTTCACAACGAAACAGATAGTGTGCGCCAGTATATTAGCTCGTATAAAGCAACAAATTTTCTTAGCAAGGCTTGGCTGAAATTTGTGAACAAAAAAGGACATACAATATATGAACCCAAACAGCATCGGGCCGTCCCGTCTTCAGGTGGATCTGGTGGCGCACCGAACCCATCTTGCTCCTCGTCCTGCTTGTAGGCGTCTTCCTCCTCGTCATCTTCCTCCGGTCCCGCGCCCCCTCTTGCGGACCCGGGTCCTCACCCCTCATTTTCCTGAAAACCTCAAACGTCTTCTTCACATCATCGTCCATCTGCTCACGCGCTATCTGAGAGCAAATTGTCCGTAACGACCTCTTTGTGAATGGCAGTTTAGCCACACCGCCAAAAAAACTCCCCAATACTGAACCTTGCTTATGGACACATTGTTCTCACGAAGGAACCTTATGAAATCCTTTGTGTATGCATCAATTACTTTGTGGGAAGGCCACTGCCTCTTCTCGCCGCAACTATCCGACAATGGATGGTTGTGGTCTGATATGTGCTGGCTAACATACCAGCCATGGTCTTCAGTTCGGAACAGCTTAATGGAGGCTTTGCAATTGCATCGCTGAGACTGGTACTTACACCTCCTGTCCTCCCCCTAAATAAAAACAGTACTTAATGTCAACTCAAAACCACAGAACACTCAGAGAGCATGCTAGAAACATTTTTTAAAAGCAAAATATTATTGACAAAAATGTTGGACGGCATACCGCATTGCCACACTCGATGATCTGCTTGGTTTTTTACTTGTTACCACTGTTAATGTTGCTGTTGCCGTACCTAATGCCGAAACCAACCTCCCAAGAATACAAATTGTAGAACTCGTATGCTTCCTCAAGCGAATCAAATACAAGCCCAGTGGTTGGATAGAATATCTGTGATGTCGTCTTTTCAGCGGAAGCTCTCAACGCAGCTTCCACGGCACCAATCTCGCTTGCTAGCCTACAGGCGGGGAGCTGCTGGCCCTTTTTCATTCGTTTGCTGCATGAATTTCAGGTAAACGCATCGAAATCAGAAAAACTGGTGATATCAGTGAAAATAAATCTATCTGTTGGATAATTAGGCACAATTTTCATGATTAATTCTATAATATTAAACATGACAATACCAGCTACTACCACATGTAACTTGAACATAGTAGATGTACTAAACAGCAAGATGAACGGAAACAAGTAGCAGCTAAACATGTACTCGCAGAACATGATGAACAGACGAACAGCAGTAGACCGCACGTACCGTTTGTTTGCAGATGTAGTCGTTGCAGTAATGTTGTTGATCACAACGTTGGAGTAGACCGGTCGAAGCAGGCGGCGATGAAGACGGCGGTAGGCTGCACCGCCCGAATTGGATGGAAGACGACCCGTGATGAAGAGCTTGAGCAGTCATGCAGAGCGCTTCCCAAAAACCTAATTCGCCCTCTCCCGTACAGGATCGCAAAGGCGAGTGGTTCCGGAGACCTGCTCTCCCGTTCGCCGGTGCACGCCGGCGCTCGGGATGAGGTAGACTACGGAGGCGGCGCAAGCAGCGAGAGGTGGCAAAACCCTAGAACGGTTTCAGGTGTGTGCGGCGGTATCCGGGCAAGAGTTTATATAGGCGGCGCAGCAGAGAAACCCTAGGCTACGTCTGAGTCGGTTATAGCAGCCCACGATCCGGGAGCGACCCGAACCGGCTAGCTGTGACGCGTCCATCAAGGACTCGGTCAAACGCTCAGTTTTTCTGTGCAGCAAAAAGATAAGCTCGGCTTCGAGGCTCAATTCCGCAAACCCCGGCGCACGCGCGCGTCGTGACGTGTCGAGTCGAGTTGAGTCGAGTTGAGTCAACTCGAGACAAGACGAGACGAGACAAGACGAGCGAGCGAGGAGGAGGAGGAGGAGCGCGCGTGTGGCACTTCTCTTCTCACTCACTTACCAAGTGGTGCAACACCCCACCTTATATGTTGGTCTACATCTCTCCCAACTTTCTATGTAGGACTAAACTTAGCTCCCACCTCTTGCCTTTGTGCAGCCAAAAACTTGGGCTGCATGTTACATGGGCTCACACACATAGGCTTTGAGATTTCTAGGAATTTCTGAAATCTAGTATGGGCCAAGCTGAAATGGCCCAATATTTCAACAATCCCCCACCAGATGTCAAATGCTCATTTAGAGATTTGTCAAACCTCACTACTTGTTTATATACCAGTGTTTCAGCAGAGACTGTTAAGTTGAACTTCCGCCTAGAACCTTAAGCTATGTCTATCCGCAACTTGAACAATGGACTACGCCTTGAATTGCAAGTTTGGTGCGTCAAGATTTCACTTAAAGTCATAACCAATACATGGCTGCCAGTATCCTACCCCGCGGGTTGGAGCATATACGTCGTACTCCATGGTCTCTTCATGAGTTTACTAGAGATCACCCAAATCTCATAGACTGCGACGTTTAATAGTCGGGATCATATAGGTGTGTTCTTTCAAGAATGCTCTGTAGGACAGCATCTTTGCCAATCATAGCCAACAGAAACACATTAAGGCACGTTGCCAACCTGCCTTATAGATTTTGAGAGTTTTGCATCTTCACATAGAGAGGTTTACAAAATACTCTCCTCAGTTAGACCACTAGCTTGTTTTCCCAAGTCCTAATTCACGGGATCTCCGATCACAAAGGTTAGGTTACCACTATGGCATAACATCTATGGGTCTCAAACCCATCTCCCTCAATGCACTGTCTATCACATTGCGTGATAGTCCCTTTGTAAAGGGATCTGCCAGGTTTTTGTCTGTTTGAATATACGTAACAGTTATTACTTCAGAGTTTCGCAATTTCCTGATAGACTTCAAACGTCTTTTGACGTGTCTTGATGACTTTGCGTTATCCTTAGAATTGTTCACTTTGACAATAACTGTTTGGTTGTCACAATTCAAGAGGATGGTCGGCACAGGTTTTTCAACCACCGGCAAGTCCATCAAGAGCTCACGCAGCCATTCTGACTCTACAGTGGATGTGTCTAAAGCAGTAAGTTCTGCTTCCATAGTTGACCTCGTCAATATGGTTTGCCTACATGATCTCCATGACACGGCGCCACCTCCAAAGGTAAATACATACCCACTAGTGGCTTTGATATCATCTACATCAGAGATCCAATTTGCATCACTATATCCTTCAAGCACAGCAGGGTGTCCTGAATAGTAAATCCCGTAACTCATTGTACCACATAGATAGCGCATGACCCTTTCAAGTGCATGCCAATGATCAATACCCGGGTTTGACATGAACCTACTCAACTTGCTCATAGCAAAAGAGATGTCAGGTCTTGTCGCGCTCACTAAGTACATGAGTGAACCAACGATCTGAGAATATCTCAGTTGATCTGTTGGTTCGTTCTCGTTTTCACATAATATTGATACGTCTCCAATGTATCTATAATTTTTGATGCTCCATGCTTGTTTTTACACCATTTGCCTACTGTTTCGTTACACTTCGTGGCACTTTTATGCATTTTCCGGAACTAACCTATTAACAAGTCGCCACAATGCCAGTTCCCTGTTTTCTGCTGTTTTTGTGTTTCAGAAGTGCTACACAGGAAATATTCTCGGAATTGGACGAAACAAGTTCCTGAAGTCTTATTTTTCCCGGAAGCTTCCAGAGATCCGAAGAGGAGTTGGAGGGGGGCCACGAGGGCCCCACACACCAAGGCGATGTGGCCCAGGCCCTGGCCGCGCCCCCTATGTGTGAGGGTGCCTCGGGCCACCTCTAACGATGCCCCTTCGCCTATAAAGACCCCACGACAGAAAAAACCTAAGGACCTGATCAATTTTCCAGAACACATCGCGATTCGCCACCGCCGTCGACCCGAAGATCGGGAGGGTCCAGAATCTCTTTCCGGCACCCTGTTGGAGAGGGGAATCGCCATCGGAGGTCTTCTTCATCGCCATGCTTGCCTCCAGAGCGATGAGTGAGTAGTCTACCTTGGACTATGGGTCCATAGCAGTAGCTAGATAGTTGTCCTCTCCACCATGTGCTTCATGTTTAGATCTCATGAGCTGCCCTACATGATTGAGATCACCGTTATGTAATTCTACATGTTTGGTTTGTTGGGATCCGATGAATATTGGTGTTATGCTTGAGTTGCCATACTGAAATTTATCTTATATTATCTCTATGTTATTTATGATCTTGCATGCTCTCCGTTGTTAGTAGCTATCTTGGCCGAGTAGTTGCTAGTGACTCCAAGAGGGGGTATTTATGCTCGATAGTGGGTTCATGCCTCTATTTAATCTAGGGGAGTGACAGAAACCTCTAAGGTTGTAGATGTGCTGTTGCTACTAGGGAGAAAACAACATTCATATGCTCGAGGGCATATGCTTTGTTTACATTACACACTTTGCTTAAAGCAATTATCTGTTGTTCGCAACTTAATACTCATGGGGTGTTCGGATGATATCCCCGTGAGTGGATTATTAGTCATAGATGCAGTTGGATGGCGGTCTATGTATTTTGTTGTAATGCCCAGAGTAAATCGCATAGTGATCTTCTTGACATATCACGTTTATCTTTATTCTATCAATTGCCCAACTGTAATTTGTTTACCCAGCATGTGCTATTTATCTTATGGAGAGACACCACTAGTGAACTGTGGACCCCGGTCCTATTTCCATCATATTGCTATCACCTGTTTACTTTACTCGCACTGTTTACTTTACTCGCATATTACTATCACTTTCCACTCGATACGCTCATACCCTTTGTTTCAAGCAAACCAGTGAGATTGACAACCTCATCGCAAGTTGGGAACAAAGTACTTGGTTGTGTTGTGTGCAGGTTCCACGTTGCTACTAGCTGAAGACGCGCTAACTCATTTTGTTGTGAAACGGCGCCCTTGTTGGAGTGTCACTAGGCTATCAAGCATCACCTTCAGTCGTATTGTCTGCTCTTCTCCAGATCGACATACCTTGGTTTCTTAATTGAGGGAAAACTTGCTGCTATATTCATCAAAACCTTCTCTTGGGGTTTACCAACAAACAAGCAATCAAGTTTTCTGGCGCCATTGCCGGGGATTGAAGAATAAGAAGCTCCCACATCAACTACACTTTCCCACGTCAACTTGGCACCAGCACAAGTTTTCTGGCGCTGTTGTCGGGGAAGAAGTGGAAGACTTCTGCAAGGGGAGTTTTTCGCACACACATCCTTTACTTTGTTTTAAGTTTTGCTTTACTTTATGTTCACTTGCATTGTTTTATATCAAAAACCCAAAAAAATTAGAATCCTTGATAGTTGCTTTTATTTTCTTGCTCTTAGTCTTTGCTAAATGAGTAATCCTGAAGTAGAAGTTCGTAGTTTTAAGCAACAAGGGGGAGAAAGTTTAAAAGATGCTTGGTATCGTATTAATAATGCTCATCATAGGTGTACCAAAAAGCACTCTACCATGATCCTCCTTAGAAATTTTTATGTTGGTATATCTAGTTGGAATAGGTATGTTCTCGATACTCTTACCGGAGGTAATTTTCTGGGTACTCCCGCTGGAGAAGCATGCACTATAATTGAAAGTTTAGTGGGAATACCACCTATTCATGTTGCTAAAACCAAGACCACCTTGGAGGAGGTGTTAGAAAAGCTTAGCTCTTTAGAGAAAAGTTTGCCAAGTATACTAGAAAATGCTAGCCGAGTTAGTGAATTAATAGAAAATATTGGTAAGAGAATCACCATTTTAGAGGCTAGCACTACTCTTGATAATCAAAACTTAAGGATTGGTAAACTAGAGCAGTCTATGGAAACTTTTAGTTTAATCTTCTCTTCTCTTAAATTTAAGAAAGAAAAAGTGTTTGTTGGAAAAGAGCAAAAATTTATGTATGTTCCCAAGGTTTCTGCGCTTAAACCTCAACATGTTCTTAAAATTGGCAAGACTTTTAGTTCCACTAAGAGTGACTTGCAGGTTGAATCATCTTCGGGAACTTCAAAAGGGCCAACTGAGGTAATTGATGCTTCATCACTTGATGTTACTTGATTCGCAATTTTCTGCGCCTAGCTCAAAGGCGTTAAAGAAAAGCACTCTTGGGAGATAACCCAATGTTTTATTTCTAGTACTTTTTCTTTTATTTGAGTCTTGGAAGTCATTACTACTGTAATGACCTCTCCTTATCCTTTTTATTCTATTGTTGTGCCAACAGAAGCCTCTAATTCGAGTGAGGTAAAGATTTGGGGATGTTGTTGTCCTGAAACTATTTTCAGTGCTGCACCGTAAACATTTGTGAAAATTCTCTGTATATCTCTTGGACCTGTGATTTCTTGTGCATATGCCCCAGGTTATATCCAAACTTTTGTTAGTTGAACACTTTTTGATTTGAGCAACAGAAAACCCCTCAAAAATTCAACCTTTGTCAGCTGTTCTGTTTTGACAGATTTCTGCCACTATTCGTTTTTGCCGCTTTATCGCTTTCTTTTTTAGTTCTTTTGATCACGGAACTTTTGGGGAAGTTGCTACAGTAGTATATACTTAATATGTGGTGGTTTTGGGTTAAAACCTGAAGCAAAAAGAGGTTGATTATATGATATGCTTACACTAATGTTGCTAATAGATTTGTGTTTAGTTTTGTATGAAGGAAGTTTTCAAGTGTAGGGATTGGAGAATGATGAGATGAGTTGAAGAATGGACAAAAGCTCAAGCTTGGGGATGCCCATGCATCACCCCAAGAAATATCCAAGAAGTACAAGCGTCAAAGCTTGGGGATGCCCTCGAGGCACCCCTTCTTCATCGGCAAAAATCAGGTCACCTTTCAAAACACTATATTTTTATTGCTTCATGCACTATGTGTTTTTCTTGGAGCGTCAGTTGTTTTAGTTTTCTTAGTTAGTTTAGTTTTGTTTGCTGAAATAAATGGTTGGACCCCAACAAATTTCTTTTGGGGAAGTTGCCTTGCTTTTTTATTTGCCAAGAACGCTCTAGTTTTTACTCTTATCAAAAACCGAGTGTTCTTCTTTTTCTGCTATTACTTTTGGTTTTCATTTTCGCCTTGATTTGCATTCAGACCTTGTCATATCTTTTCATCAAGGTGTATTTTTGCCTCTGATCTTTATTGGTTTTCATCAAAAGAGGTGTCTTAAAAATTTCAAATGGTGTTGGAAAAGAGAAAAAGCTTTATGCAAAAAAGTGGTACAAGAAGGAGCTTATGTAGACTGCGGCTTAGGCTTTTTCATGTCATGCTTGATGTCTTTTTGATAGTATGCTTAGTGGTTTTGCTGTAGCATGACTTGTCTCAAATAAATGAGATTGCTTAATGAGCCTTTGAAAAAAATCATGCGTTGTTTTTATTGTATGGAAGCATTATTTTGGTTTTCTCCTTGATGCTTTATTTGGGTTGACTTGGCGCATGCTCACACATGTTAGACTCTTACAAAGTCGCCAATAGCCTCTATGATCATTTAGTTTTTGACTTTTGATGCCATCTTATGCTTCTTTTAATGTCGCTTTGTCGCTTTGTATGATTATGGCCATTATTGCTCTCTTAGTTGGTCGCTCCCAGTCTTTTGCTAGCCCTCGCCTTATACTGAGTATGAGCTCTACTCGTGCATCCAACTCCTAAAAGCCAAAGTTTTCCAAAGTGTCCACCATACATACCTACTAGCAATTTGCTATTCTAAGTAAAATTGACTTGCTTTTATTTTCTCTTCAAATTAAACTCTTACCAGTGTTATGCAAAAATTGGTCAGTAAAGCTCTCACGAACCGGAAGGCACACTTTACTTTTTCCTGTTCTTAAAAATTTGACATTGTGGTCTTTTATGTTGAGTTGTTATGCTTGCAAGTTGTAAGTTGGATACTAGCCCATCCATGCTGTCATGGGGCAAGCTTTCAACATTGCACTTCTTATTTGAGTTGATATCGTGATCTTTTGTTTATGGATGCCCGCGGTGTGAAATGAATTGGGAATCTTGCGGGGATCATGGAGTTTGTATATGTGTTAGGGAAACGCCTAGGCCGCCAATCTAAGCCATGCATAATTCATGGTGGAAATTTGCAGCATACCCATAGTGGACATTCGACGACGTATCTCAAAATAAAAAGCGAAACAAATGGCAAATAAAAGAGATGTCGAGGTATTCATTGTCTGCTTATCCTGTCATTTTGATGTGGGCTTGTTCCATGTCATCGGGCACGGAGGTACCCTGTTGGCGATTCTCGATGATACATATATACTTACAATGAGAAGAGACTTGCTTGGGACTCTAAGTAAAGTAGCATGAGGTTTGGGTACTCGTATTCACGGGGCACGAGGTTTTCGACTTATGATTTGTCAAGCATATGCATCATAATTGTTCTCGCATTAACTTTAACCATACAAAATGCTTATGATGGGGGCAATGAGAGCTCAAAGCTGGTAAGTAACATAATTTTTGAAGGTTATAAAACTTGCAATCACTGCTTCCCTCCACGAAGGGCCTTTCTTTTACTTTTATGTTGAGTCACCACTTTCTATCTTTATGCACCATTAAGAGAGCATAGTTGTTATTCTTAGTATAATGTGCATTGTCCCAAAGTTTTCATTGATTGATTCATATTGTTGGTTTCACTTGTTCTCAAATTATTTGTATCTAGTCGCCATGTTAAACTTGAAGGTGTCCTATGCATTTATGTTTTGCTCTCCATGAAGGACAAGCTGAAAACCATTTGTATGTTTTTCCTTATGATTTGAACACATGTTTGACTTTCATTGTTTCATTTTGATGATCTTTTGTTTGTGTTCACTTGCATGTTATAACATGGTTGCTAAGTTCTTATTGTCAAGATTATATCTTTCATGCCCATGTTTTAAGCTCTTATGATCCCAGCTCACAAATGCTTACATATATGATCAAGATTGTGTAGGTGCATGTCACCTCAAAAATTATTCTTTTGTTATCACTTACCTACTCGAGGACGAGCAGGAGTTAAGCTTGGGGATGCTTGATACGTCTACAACGTATCTATAATTTTTGATGCTCCATGCTTGTTTTTACACCATTTCCCTACTGTTTCGTTACACTTCGTGGCACTTTTATGCATTTTCTGGAACTAACCTATTAACAAGTCGCCACAGTACCAGTTCCCTGTTTTCTGCTGTTTTGTGTTTCAGAAGTGCTACACAGGAAATATTCTCGGAATTGGACGAAACAAGTTCCTGAAGTCTTATTTTTCCCGGAAGCTTCCAGAGATCCGAAGAAGAGTTGGAGGGGGCCACGAGGGCCCCACACACCAGTGCGTTGCGGCCCAGGCCCTGGTCGCGCCCCCTATGTGTGAGGGTGCCTCGGGCCACCTCTGACGATGCCCCTTCGCCTATAAAGACCCCCCGACGGAAAAAACCTAAGGACCCGATCAATTTTCTAGAAAACATCGCGATCCGCCGCCGCCGTCGACCCGAAGATCGGGAGGGTCCAGAAGCTCTTCCCAGCACCCTACCGGAGAGGGGAATCACCATCGGAGGTCTTCTTCATCGCCATGCTTGCCTCCGGAGCGATGAATGAGTAGTCTACCTTGGACTATGGGTCCATAGCAGTAGCTAGATGGTTGGCCTCTCCACCATGTGCTTCATGTTTAGATCTCATGAGCTGCCCTACATGATTGAGATCACCGTTATGTAATTCTACATGTTTGGTTTGTTGGGATCCGATGAATATTTGTGTTATGCTTGAGTTGCTATACTAAAATTTATCTTATGTTATCTCTATGTTATTTATGATCTTGCATGCTCTCTGTTGTTAGTAACTATCTTGGCCGAGTAGTTGCTAGTGACTCCAAGAGGGGGTATTTATGCTCGATAGTGGGTTCATGCCTCTATTTAATCTGGGGGACTGACAGAAACCTCTAAGGTTGTAGATGTGCTGTTGCTACTAGGGAGAAAACAACATTCATATGCTCGAGGGCATATGCTTTGTTTACATTACACACTTTGCTTAAAGTAATTATCTGTTGTTCGCAACTTAATACTCATGGGGTGTTGGATGATATCCCCGTGAGTGGAATATTAGTCATAGATGCAGTTGGATGGCGGTCTATGTATTTTGTTATAATGCCCAGAGTAAATCGCATAGTGATCTTCTTGACATATCACGTTTATCTTTATTCTATCAATTGCCCAACTGTAATTTGTTTACCCAGCATGTGCTATTTATCTTATGGAGAGACACCACTAGTGAACTGTGGACCCCGGTCCTATTTCCATCATATTGCTATCACCTGTTTACTTTACTCGCACTGTTTACTTTACTCGCATATTACTATCACTTTCCACTCAATACGCTCATACCCTTTGTTTCAAGCAAACCGGTGAGATTGACAACCTCATCGCAAGTTGGGAACAAAGTACTTGGTTGTGTTGTGTGCAGGTTCCATGTTGCTACTAGCTGAAGACGCGCTAACTTATTTTGTTATGAAACGGCGCCCTTGTTGGAGTGTCACTAGGCTATCAAGCATCACCTTCAGTCGTATTGTCTGCTCTTCTCCTGATCGACATACCTTGGTTTCTTAATTGAGGGAAAACTTGCTGCTTTTCTCACAACTTCTCTGGGGTTCCAACTTCTAAGCACTCTCACACTGGGCTCAACGGGTGTCTGGGAAGACTTACCAACGAATCAGTCCAAACTCTTTTCTTGTCAAGTGGGTTGCCGATAAAGAACCATCTCTCTTATCGCTGAGCCAATACATAGACTGTGCAGACTTATTAGATCTTTCAAGTTAGCCTTATAGTTTCCTTCATGGCCAAAAAGAAATATCAAACTACACACAAAAAAACACCTTCCCTCACCATATTTGCGCACTGTGTCAGCCTCATGAGGACAATGAACAGAAGTTCTGTGAGCTCTCATGCTCTGCCAGCTGTTCTGTCTAAAAGATATTGCAACTGCAACCTTTCTTGTCGTCGTGGTGAAAACAACATATGCCATAGGATGGCTTAAATGGGGGCCGAACTAGATGCTGGAGGATTCGGGAGAGGGGAACGAGCTAAAAAGCACGACAGAAAGAGACACTGATCTACCCAGGTTCGGGGCTCTCGTAAGGAGATAACACCCCTACTCCTGCTCTACTGATTGTATATATGGATCGATGTAGTACACCACAATGGTGCTTCCAAGCTCTCTGCTAGAGAAGGAAGATGGACTGGTAAGTGTAAGAGTACAGAGTGACCAACCAACAACTATCAGCCGACGTTCAACCCTTTACAAGGGCTCCCTATGCCACCTTATATAGTGGTGGCCAGGGTTACAACGGTCATACAAGACCACAAGACAAGGGCTACACTCCAAACAGGAGCTGGTGGCGATGGCAGAGACCCTTGACTTCGCCCCTGATTGCTCTCGATGGGACGCCATATCCCTGTACCTTGTACCTCTTGAACTGTGGCCTTACCTCCGTGCGGTAAGCTCGTACTTGTGCACAGTGAGGGTAGGTAACCTCCACTGTGCACCCTGCCATCTTACTCTGCTACCATGCTTGGATGTTTTCTTCCTTGATTGTAGGGATGTGACACCTTGGTTGACTTAAGCATCCCGGATATGACCGTTGGCCATACCCAGGACTTATATGCCGGACCAACGACCTACGAGGGTCGGGTAATCCGGCCTCCCCTGCTCCTGCACAACACACCAAATAGTTAGGCCGGCATATCTGAGTATATGCCGGCACACATATATCAGTATTCCGGCTATGCCGGCATATCCAGACACCAGCCGGGATACACATTATATGCCGGCCTGGCCGATGCTCTTATATTCCGGCCAGGCCCTTCCTTGATAACCCGGCATAAAGTCAATCATAGACCTTGTGTCTCTCTAGTCTCTTGACCCTACCGGGGGTCATCCCCCCGACACTAGTCCCCGAAGCTGCCGAGGTTCCCCAGTCATAACTGTGGAGCCTTGACAGGTTCAACACACCTTTCTTCATTATGCCCCGGCGATCATATTATATGCCGGCACATCTGCACATATCCCGGCCTCTGTTCCTGTTCCAAAACTTATTCCGGCCGGTCCCGAGGGTATTCCGGACGGAACATATACATCGGGCAATTAATCCGACATATAGACGAGTCTTCCTCGAGAAGCCATGTCCGACAGCTTTGCATCGAAACTTGTAACTGCCCTGCCACCTCGAACGATCACCCACGATGTGACGGTTCACAGTGCAGCAGTTACTTCTCGCCGTCATGGCACGGTTACAGGAACCGCCGCCCCACTCTGTGCCGCCACGTGGCGCCTCGCCGCAGAAACGGTCGGGGGAGTGGAGCACTCCCACGATCCCCACGACCCTGCCTCTTCGCTATAAACAGGGCGGCGGGGGTAAACGTATCTTTTTACCCCCCACCACCATCGTCTTCCTCGCCTTCCTCGCCTGCTACTCTGCCTCCTGCGCTCCACCGCCGGTCCGAAGAGCAGCATCGCCGCCGCAGCCGACCTGCTCCCCGCCGACGCCGACGCCCGACGACGCACGGCATCACCTTTGACGACGCCGCCGCCGCCGCCTCTTCTCTCTGCAGCATTGCAGGGAGATTGGATCTTCCTGCACGCTCGCCGCCGCTCCATCGTCGCCGGCCAAGCTCCGGTGAGACCTCCCTCTGTTCTTCCTCTTTCACGCCTTTTACAACTTCGCACCGATAGCCCCGCTTGCACAGATCTGCCTCGGTCTCAGAGCTAGTTTTCCCTTTGATTCGACTAGCATTGCTAGGCAACGCTCGCAGGTGTTCATCTTTAGGAGTTTTACCCTTATTTGCTTCCTATTTTACCTGCCTCGGTAGATCTTCTATTCCTGCTAACATCTGTGAGAGTGGTATGCCGGAGAGACTAACCTCCCTCTTTTCTCCGGCCTTGATAGGAATAACATCACGGGACTCCGGCTCTCACGCCTTATCCCGGCCACTAAGATGGCATCTTCAAGCATGACGGCTACCTCGGCCTCTGAGGAAGATACCTCGGCCCGAGCTCAAGGACGCTCCGGCTGGGAGGGGTCGGAGGTTACTCCGGCCGACATATCCTGGGTCACCTCCACCAGGAGAGTCCCGGAGGGCGTAGCATGCCGGCTACCAGCGGGAGAAACTGTGCCGGCACCTGAACCCGGCGAACGCGTCGTCTTCATCGCCCACTTCGAGCGGGGCTTCGGACTGCCGGCATCGGACTTCTTCCGGGACTTCCTCAACACCTACGAGCTACAACCTCATCATATCCCGGCCAATGCCGTGATGATCCTCTCCGCCTTCGCTGCTTTTTGCGAGGGCTATGCCGGCATAGAGGCCCTTACTCAAGGCTGGGCGAAGTACTTCCAACTGCGGAAGCAAGTCGTCCAAGAGCCGCCCCGGAGCAAGGACGACCCGCCGGAGACGGCCCAGGAAAAGAAGGACCGCCCCATGACCCTCTGCGGCGCGGCCACCATCATGTCCCGAAAGGGCTCGGACTTCCCCAAGGTGGAGCTCCTGGAATCTTGCAAGAAGTGGCAGAAAAGCTTCTTCTACGTCAAGAACACCACCGACGAGGATCTGCTCAACCTGCCGCCATTTGTGGACGAGCCACCCTTGGCGATGACGAACTGGACCTACAACCCGAAGAACTCGGTGATGCCGGTGAATGCGCTTCACCGGGTTAAGGGCGAGCTCCTGGATGCCGGTCTTACTCCTCAAGACCTGGTGGCCTGCTATATAAGCCGGCGCGTCTCCCCTCTGCAGCGCCGGTCGCACAAGATCTGCCAGATGAGCGGGCCAATGGACCCCACCCGGCACTCCACACACGAGCTGACTCCGGCCGACATTCTGCGCCGGATTAAGGATGTCTGCAAGTCCTCTCAGGCCACTTTTGCCTGGGGGCTAGAACCATACAGCCGGGATAGGCCCGCCCCAACGGTAAACCTTCTTAGCCGATACATAAAGTCCATGTCCGGCACATAGATACTTAAGCCGACACATGCCTGTTTGCCGACACATATCATATTGATCCGACATACCTCTTCCACCGGCATATTTCCTTGTCTGAATACTTGACTTTGCTGTTTATACAGAAATTCAGCTTCCAAACCATGGAGAACTCCCGGATCAAGATCGCGGCGGACCGCACCGTTGCGGATGTTGAAGATCCGGATCATTGGGATAAGCTTCCCAGGAGCACCCGTGCTGCAGCTGCCATGGGTAAGGGCTCTTCATCCCGGCATTATACTCAAGACCGGAGTGAGATTGATTCTGACGAGGAGGTCCTGATGTACTATGACCCGACGCCACTTGCGTACGCCTTTCCAGAAACCCCTATTGCTCACGAGTTTCCAATGCCGTCCTCAGCTATCCCGGACGATGTCGTTATCGACGCCGCCCCTCTGAACCAGGGACCTCCTTCCACCGGCGGACGTGCCGGCCGGAAGCGAGGTGTGAAGCCCCAGTCCGACATACCTCAGAGGTCGAAAAGACAGAAGGTCGGCGTGCCCAAACAGAAGAAACAGAGGCCTGTTGCCTCGGGGTAAATTTCCTTTTCTTTGCATTTCCTCCGACATATCTCTTGTTTGTATTACTGACTTGGTGTTTTCTCTCTTTCAGTGCTCCTCTTGAGCCGGAACAAGCTTCTGGCTTGAGTGGCGACCCGAAGGTTACCAAGCCCGCTGCCCCTGCTACCTCCGACATTCCCTCTGCCAGTCAGACGACCTCACCGGCGCCGGCATCTTCGCCTGCGCCCGACAAGACCACCTCCCCGGCGAAGGACGCTCCTCGCCGGAACAAGATATCTCTGCCCCCGACGTCCACATGGACTCGGGGGCTCAACAGGAAACCTCGGCTCCTGATGTCCACATGGACACAGGAGCCCACCAAGAAGCACCAGACTCCGGCGCGCCCACCAGCGACGCCGGCACAACTGAAGCCGCCGGAGCAGGACACCAAGGGAAAAGGCCCTTTAGTGCCGGAAGTCCGGACTTTTCCGGATCCTGCTCCCGCTGGCCAAGAAGCACCGGCCGCGCCGGAACAGCCCGCACCCGAGACTCCTCACCGGCCAAGACCACTGCACCGGCCAAGACCACTGCACCGGCCAAGTCCACTGCCCCGGCCAGCCTGCCCGGCAGCACGTTGAAGATTCAGACGGCCAAGTCCGGCACACCATCTGCCGCAACTGCTCCTCCTAAGGCAGCGTCCGGGACCAGCTCTGCTCTGGCCCTGCATCTTGGCAGGGCAGCAGCCCGGCCGGGGTACCGGAAAAGCTTCTTCGACACCCCAGAACTCGAGGGCCTCGTCCCTCTTGCGACGAAAAGTGACGAGAGCCTCGGCTCTCTTAAGGAGCAGTGCATCAAGTGGAACGACGCCAGCAACATGGACACTGCGGACTCAAGGAGCAAGAAGCTGGCCGAAGCCAAGACCAGTGGCGACCCAAGCGACTTCCTGGCAGCGAAGCCCATACCGATCGCCAGCGAGCTCCTCAGCATCCAGCAAAGACTTCACAAGTTGGCCGATGCCACCAACGTAAGTCCTCTCTATTTACACACCATATCCCCAGTCCCCGAAAATGTCGGCTGTCCGGGATATGGACATCCGGGATTTTCTCATAGTCCTTTAGCTAGCTTCTTTTGAATTAACTGCCGACATATGAGCTCGATCCGAGCTTCAAATCCTAGTCACCGAGGGCCGGGATAGGTGCGCAGCACCTGTGCCGGGTCTTTAACAATTTCACATCTCTATTATCTTTCAAATCCTCTTGACCGGGATATAAGCTCAATTCGAGCTTCAAATCCTAGTCACCGAGAGCCGGGATAGGTGCGCAGCACCTGTGCCGGGTCTTTAACAATTTCACATCTCTATTATCTTTCAAATCCTCTTGACCGGGATATAAGCTCGATCGAGCTTCAAATCCTAGTCACCGAGAGCCGGGATAGGTGCGCAGCACCTGTGCCGGGTCTTTAAAAGAATGATCACTTGATAAAATCTTCACTTTAATTATCATGTCAAATTTCTCTGCTGACATTTCAAATCCCGGCATTTTTGCAGCTCATGAACAACACCCGGGCCAACATGTTCCATGACTTGGTGTGCGAGCATCGGAAGCTTTCCGACGCACACAGCAAGCTTCAGCTGGAGCTGTCCCTGAAAGGTAATCTTTGCCGACATACTGCTGTATGCCGGATATCTTTCCTCTCTTTACTTTGCAATGCTTACTCTTGCCGACACGTAACCTTGTGCCGACATTCTTCAGCTGGTGCCGAAGCGCAAGTCACCGAGCTTCTCAAGAGGGTGAAAGAGCTTACTGGTATGCCGGATCCTGCTGTTACCCGGATAGCTACTTTATACTTCAAATCCTTTACTCTTTGTCACTGTTTTCTTTCTTCAAATCCTTTTAACTTGAAATCTTTGCAGATGAGAAGGCTGCACTGGAGGCACGCCACCAGGATTGTGTGTCCTCGGTGGATGTGGCCAAGCAACTGGACGACCGGGATGCCGGTCACAAGGCCGAGGTTGAGCAGTTGAAGGGCCGGATCACCGAGCTGCTGGACGAAAAGGAACAGAGGGAGGGCCTACTGAAGAAAACCCACACCCTGCTTGTTACCTCCGAGACTGATGCCGCCAACGCCCACGCTGAACTGGATAGCCTGAAGGAGCAGGCCACCAAATGGGAGGTTACAGTTGCCCAGCTGAATGCCGACCTTGCCCGTAAGCTTCAAATCCTTTCCCCTTTTATCCTTTTCGACATAGTGTAATCTTTTTCGGCGTAGCCTCTATGCCGACATATTTTCCTTTTGCTAACATTGTTTCTATTCTGCAGGCATGTTTCCCGCTTCCGTCGCTGACGTTGAGAGGGCTTTGCAGTTGGACCGAGAAAACCGGGGTGTTCCGGTTGACTCGCCCAACTGGGACATGTCGGAGCAGCTGCTGGCCCTGCAGTCCCGGAAGGAGGCCATGACCCTTTACACTGAAGAGCTCTTCTACGGCGCCCAGGAGGCATTCTCTGCCCTCTGGCCGGGACAAAGGACTCCCACTGATCTGGTTGACCTCGGCAACGACCTGCAGCTTGCCAAGGTTCGCCTCCGGGAGTGGCGAGATTCCGGCGCGAGGGTTGGAGCCGACGAAGCCCTCAGCTACTTCTTGTCTTGGTATGAAAAGGCAGACTTGGAGACTTTGCGCACCGTGCGCGAAGGATCCATCTGGACCACGGATCCGGATCATATCCGTCGCCGCAAGGAGTTGGCCCATAGTTATGTGGACTATGCCGACACCGACAAATTCGTCCGGGACATCCGCGAGCCGGAGAAGAATGACGATGCCGGGACATCTGCTGCTGCTGAGGGTTCCGACTCCAGCCAAGATGAAGGTGAAGCTGAGGAAGCCGATGAAGCTCCGGAACAGGCATCTGCCCCGGGCGGAGGTGATGGCTCCATTCCATCTGCTGGGTCCGGCACACCTGAAGCCGCCACTTCGACTGCTACTGCTCCACCTGCTGGCGGCTCTGCTTCTGCCACTGCTCCTTGACTTTGGAGCATAAAAACTTTAAGTTTTATCAGATCCCCGGTATGCCGGGTGCAGATGTAATATATACATTTAATTTCCTTTGGTTTGCTTCCCGAACAAGTTTTATCTTGGTTTGCTTGTTACTAATGCCGGATCATCTTTTGGCTAAGTCACCGAGTTGTTTTCCTGTTTCCTCAATTTCACAACCTTGGCTGCTTGTCTACCTTATTTGGCTTTCGACGTATGAGTCTCAAGGTTGCTTCATCGAACATACAGTACTTTAACTTTGAAACTTAGACTTCAAATCATCCGACACTTCCAATTTTAACTTTAATTTTAACGAAAATGTCGGTTCGCTTGCTTTACATTTCCTTAGCCGTTTTCCATGTGTAGACAATCTCCGGCATCTACTCTTGCTAGCCATGAAGCCGGGTTTCGGACAGCAGCTGAGTCGAAGAGTGGCCTTTGATGGCGACACATTACTAGGCCGACATAGGAAACATTCAAATAAAGCCAGCCGGCATATAACAAAAAACTGTAAATAAACCACAAATATACCTCGGAGCTAGTTACCCGGCTTCTTCGGGATGCCGGTATTTCATTCATTAGTCTTGTGCCGGCACAACACGCCGGCATACAAAGGAAAATATGGAAATACATACATTGTGTTGCTCAGGAGTAAAAGGGGCGCAGTAGAGCTATGTTCCATGGCCTCTTGGTTTCTTCTCCGGACCTGTCCGCCTTATTCTTCTTGGGGTCCTGCGCATCTATAAGATAATAGGCATCATTGTGCAGAGCTCTGCTCACAATGAATGGCCCCTCCCATGGAGGAGTTAACTTATGCCGGCCTTCTGTTCCTTGCTTTAGCCGGAGTACTAGATCTCCCTCTTGAAATCTCCTTGGATTTACCTTCTGCGCATGATAGCGTCTGAGGTTCTGCTGATATACTGCTGTTCTTGACAGAGTTATTTCCCTTGCTTCCTCTAGCAGATCAACATCATTTTCTCTGGCTTCTTTAGCCTCTTCCTCAGTATATAGCACTATTCTTGGTGCATCATGTATTACATCTGTTGGAAGCACAGCTTCTGCTCCATACACCAGGAAAAATGGTGTGTAGCCTGTTGATCTATTCGGAGTTGTTCTTAAACTCCACAGCACTGCTGGCAGCTCATCTAGCCAACATCCCGGAGTTTTCTCCAGGGGCTCTATCAGCCGGGGTTTTATGCCGGATAATACTAGCCCATTCGATCTCTCTACTTGGCCATTGGCACAAGGGTGGGCAACCGACGCAACGTCCAGCCGGATTCCCACCTCCTCACAAAATCTGGCAAATGGCCCTTGGGCAAAGTTTGACCCATTGTCAGTGATGATGCTATGAGGAACACCATATATCAAGATTATATCGTTTAAGAATTTCACTGCTGTGTGACCATCACACTTGCTTATGGGTTTCACTTCAATCCACTTGGTGAACTTGTCCACCATGACCAGGATATGGGTCATTTTCCCTCTGGCCGGCTTAAAAGCCCCGACCATATCCAGGCCCCAAACAGCAAAGGGCCAGGTTATTGGGATAGTTTTCAGGGCAGATGCCGGCTGATGAATCTGGTGGGCATATCTTTGACACCCATTACATTTCCGGACCAAGTTTTCTGCCTCTTGCAGTGCCGTTGGCCAATAGAAGCCATGCCGGAATACCTTTGCCACCAATGCCCTGGACGAAGCATGGTGACCACACTCCCCCTGGTGAATTTCCCGGAGCATCTCCAGACCCTCCGCAGATTCGACACATCTCTGCAATACTCCGGTGGTACTTCTCTTGTATATTTCTTTGTTGATGATGGTATACGCTTTGGATCTCCTCATAACCCGGCGGGCCTCGGTTTCATCCGCCGGCACTTGACCATCCACCATGAAGTTCATGATAGGACGTGCCCATGAGGGCACTTCCCTGACAGTGAACACTGCCTGATCTATTTCCATCATTTCGACCGACACATAATCGATCTCCATGGGCTGCGAAGTCCCCGGGACTGAAGAATCAGTCCCCGGGTATGCCGGAGCAGTCCCCGGGTATACCGGCACAACCTCTAGGCACATTTTACCCTTGCCTTTAGCTTTGCTCCGGAATACTGTACTAACAGCATATGCCGGCCCAGTCCCCGGGACTGAGGAAACAGTCCCCGGGTTATCCGTCTTGGCTCCGGCATCTATGTCCATTGGAACTGCTTCGTCTAGACCTGGCGGGACATAAATGGAGGATGACTCCGGCGAGGGTTTGATCGATGGCTTCCTCAGATGCTCCAGCGAAATGCCGGGTGGGATTGAATCTCGGGAAGACCCCAGCTTGGATAATGCATCGGCTGCATCGTTCTGAGCCCGGAGAACGTGCCGGAACTCACAACCTTCAAAATAACCACTTAACTGCTGCACTAGGAAACGGTATGATGCCATGTTAGCATCATGCGCGTCCCATATGCCGGAACACTGCTGAATCACTAAGTCAGAATCCCCGAAGCACATAATCCGGCGAATTCCTATGTCCTTAGACACCTTCAGGCCATGCACAAGTGCCTCATATTCCGCCACATTATTTGATGCTGCAAAGTGAATCTGCAGGACGTATCTCAGCTGGTCATTCTTTGGTGAACTTAGAACTATGCCGGCACCCAAGCCATGGATTGTCTTGGACCCATCGAAATGCATCCTCCAATAATTGGCATCTGGCAATGGTGGCTCATACTGTATCTCGGCCCAGTCAATAAAGAAATCAGCCAAGACCTGGGACTTGATTGTATCCCTCTTATCGTACTGCGGTGTATATGGTGAAAGCTCTATTGCCCACTTTGCTATCCGGCCGCTGGCATCTTTGTTGCCTATAATTTCCGAGATTGGGGCCTCAGCCACTACCCGGATTGGATGCTCTTGGAAGTAATGCTTGAGCTTCTTAGCCGCCATATAGACACCATAGGTCATCTTCTGATAGTGGGGGTAATTTTGCTTTGAGGTGGAGAGGACTTCACTCAGATAATATACCGGCCGCTGCACGGTTTTGCCTCCTTCCTCTCGCTCTACTACCACCACAGCACTGACAACTCGGTTGGTTGCCGCTATATAGAGCAACATTGGCTCCCGGGGCATCGGAGACGCTAATACCGGCGCTGTTGACAACAACTGTTTCAATTCCTTGAAAGCTGCATCTGCTTGCGTTGTCCAGACAAATGTGTCGGACTTTTTCATCAACTGATATAACGGCAGGGCTTTCTCTCCCAGCCGGCTTATGAAACGGCTCAGGGATGCGAGGCACCCAGTGAACTTCTGTACTTCCCTCAAATCTGTCGGCGGCTTCATCCTTTCTATGGCACGAATCTTGCCAGGATTCACCTCAATACCCCGGCTGGAAACAAGGAAACCGAGCAACTTGCCCGCCGGCACACCAAAGGTGCACTTAGCCGGATTCAACTTCATCCGGAATCTCCTCAGGTTCCCAAAGGTTTCCCGGAGATCATCTATGAGAGTCTTGCTCTCCCTGGTTTTTATGACGATATCATCGACATATACCTGCACATTTTTATCTATCTGATCGTGCAAACACTTTTGCATACACCTTTGGTAAGTTGCGCCGGCATTTCTTAAACCGAACGGCATAGTGAGATAGCAATAAGCCCCGTACGGGGTAATAAAGGATGTCTTTATTTGATCTGGCTCAAACAAGGGGATCTGGTGGAAACCAGAATAGGCATCTACAAATGATAACAGTTCACATCCGGCTGTGGAATCAATCACTTGATCGATCCGAGGCAGCGGGAATGGATCTTTAGGACATGCCTTGTTCAAGTTGGTGTAATCAACACACATCCGCCATACTTTCACTATGGCGGGCTCGTCTTTCTTCTTTTCCACCAAAACCGGATTAGACACCCAATCCGGATGAAGTACTTCCTTGATAAAGCCAGAGGCTAAGAGCCTGGCCACTTCCTCCCATATGGCTTTCCTTCTATCGCCGGCATTCCGCCGGAGCGGCTGCTTCACTGGCTTAGCATCGGGCCTCACATGCAATGCGTGCTCAGCCAGCTCCCTCGGCACACCTTGCAGGTCCGAAGTAGACCATGCAAAGATATCCCGATTCTCACGGAGGAAGCTGATGAGCTCGCTTTCCTATTTGGGATCCAAACTTGCCCCAACCAGGGCATGGCGCTCCGGGAAAGCTTCATCCAGCGGCACCTTTTTGACTTCCTTGCCTACTTGAAAAGAAGCACTGCCGCCGGGATTTGTCATGCCCGGCATATATTTGCCGGCCACGACCGTCTCAGCAATCTCCACTGCTCGCTTGAGCCTCTTCCTTTCCTCTGCAATGATCAGAGTCTCGGCCAGATTGGATCCGGCGGTGGCACATGCCATCGAACGCTTGTAATCACCAATGATGGTGATCACTCCTTTGGGTCCCGGCATCTTCATCTTCAGATACGCCACATGCGTAGAGGCCATGAATTTTGCCAGTGCCGGTCTACCCAGCAAAGCATGGTAGGGGCTCTCCAGATCAACCACCTCGAACATGAGGTTTTCCACCCTGCAGTTATCCCGGCTGCCAAACATGACATCCATCCGGATCTTGCCCATCGGCGCACACGAAAGTCCCGGCACAATGCCGTGGAACGTGGTCTTGCTTGGTTCCAGCATATTTTCCTTGATTCCCAGCTTCTCCATCGTATCCCGATACATGATGTTGATGCTGCTTCCATTATCAATGAGGACCTTGCTGAATCTCACGTTATTAGCCGGCCCGACGAATGTCGGATCCATCACCAGAGCATATCCGCCGGGATTTGGCATGATCCGGGGATGATCTGCCCTGTCCCAGCCAACAGCCTGGTCAGACCAGTACATCAGCTTTGGCACAGCCGACATAACGGCATTCACCTCCAGACTCCGGCGGTACAAGCTCTGCTTGTCTGTTCTCTCGGTCTCAAAGACCATATAGCTCTGATCATACTCCTTGTACTCATTCCGGCCCGCTCCTGGGCCTCCGGCGTTATATTCCGGATTATAGCTCTGGTCAACTTGATTTACGCCGGCATTTCCGGCGTTGCTCTGATTCCCAGGATTAACCGGCTTAGGTGGGACTGCAATTGTATTAGCACCTGTCAACGGCGATGGAGCTGCCGGGACAGAGGGTCTAGCCGGTCCCCAGGGACCTGCACGACCTGCTAATATGTCGTCCAGCCATGAACAGTTCCTTGTCAAATGGTTTGCCGGCTTTCCCGGCTGGAATGTGTGAAACACACAAGGCTTGTCCATGGCAAGACCCACAGTATACTTCGGCCACTGCTTCTTCTGGCCGGCGGCTCCGCCGGCATTCTTGTTGGTCCAGACATTCTTCTTCTGGAACGGCTGTGCTTGCTGCTGCGGCTGCTGCTGATAGTTCTCATATCTCGGACGCTGGCTACTGCCGGCGCCCCCTTGCTCTTCCTCCACAGCTGCAACTTGTGCTGCTCCGTACCGATAATCCGGCCGCTCATCTCTCCTCTTATTCCGGTTATCCGGGCGATAGAACTGCCCTGATCTCCCGGCATTGCTGGTGTTCCCCTGGGTCTGTCCCTGTCCTTGTGAATCGAGACTGGGCTGCTTGGGATCTCCCAGAGCATAACTATCAGCGATCTTGATTGTTTCGGCCAGCGTGGCCGGCATTTGCCTCTGAAGCTTTTGCCACAGCATGGTGCCATGTTGGCACCCATGAGCGAACCACATGATGGCCTGCTGCTCATTGATTCCTTCGCAGGAATTGCGCAACGTGCACCACCTGGTCAGATAGTCACGGTCAGTCTCATTCACTCCTTGCCGGCAGTTAGCCAGCTGCTGCGGACGGTTGGGCCTCTTGTATGTACTGGTAAAGTTCGACACAAACTGCTCTTCGAAATCAATCCAGCCGTTGATACTCTCGGCCGGCAAATTATTCAGCCATATCCTGGCTGGACCTTCCAACATCTGCGGCACATATCGTACCGCCCATCTGAGGTTTCCTCCGGCGATGTTCACCGCTGTGGAGTAATCCTCCAACCAATCTTCCGGCTTCGTACTTCCATTATATGTCCTCGCGCCACGCGCGAGCTGGAAGTAGTAAGGCACCGGCTCTCCCATAATCCGGGGTCCGAAACACATAGGGCCCGGAGCTCCTTGTCTCTCCACCAACTCTGATTGGTGGAGCTTGTCCAGCTTGAAACGTGTATCATTGGCTTCCAAGGACCGAGGTCCAAGCCGGGATGCTATTGGGCCTGCGATCATCTGCTGCTGCTGCTCCGGCTGATGCTGCTCACTATGCCGGCCTTGCTGATGCTGCTGCTGATATCCCGCCCTGGCAAGGGCGGAATTGTCGTCATCCTCTCGATGTCCCGGATGGCCTGCACCCTGCTGCTGCGCTGCACCTCCGGCGCCCTGTTGCTGACGCCGGACTGCACTGTTACTCCGGCCACCAGCGGCCGCTGCTGCTTCATGTCCGGCCGGCATACTCTGGCCGGGCTTCTTGCTGCCGACATACTTGTCAGCTTGGCCGACATTCTTCTGCACCATCGCCTGCTTTCCGGCGGCAGCCGGATCGTACACCTGGATCTGCTTGTCCCGGCGGCCAGAGGTCACACTTCCGGCACGCCGGGCGCTAGGATGCGGGGACGAGGCTTGGCCCCTCGACCTCGCACCGGCACCTCCTGCCGACACAATGAACTGGGATGCCCCGGCACCTGGGTTTGCCTTCTTAAAGGCCTCCTGCTGCTTTGTAGCTTCAGACAAAAGTTGGTTAAGCCGGGCTTGCTGCTCACGCAGTGCTTCGCCGGATAAACAAGATAAATCCTTAGCTACCTCGGCCGCTGCTCTAAGGTTCTTTACTGGCGAACTATAGACTACCTTAGGCACAGTACTAGTTGCAGTATGACTCTTATCTCTAGCATCTTTTCCTATCTTAGCATTAAGATTTCTGCCTCTAGTTCTAACCTCTTCTATCCGGCTAGGCCGGATTACTACAGGAGTAAAACCATGGGCTGCCTCATACTCACGGAGTTGCCGGTTAAACCGTTCGCGCTCCTGGTTCATGGCCAGGGCCTCGTCGACGAGGGCCTGACGAGATCCCTCCAGGACCTCCCTTGCCTGCTCCAGATCAACGCCGGATCGCACCGGCTCGAGAAGCCGGTCGATGATGGGAAGAAGAACCTCGCCCCTAGCCGGCACACCGGATGTGCCGGCCAAGTTCTCCGCACGCTCCAACGGAGGACGCGCCGACCTCTTGACCTTCGGCGGCTCCGGAGGAGAAGCTCCGACCGCTGCTGCTTTGCCGGCATCCTCCGCTGGCGGCACGGATGTGCCGGCCATCATCACCTCAGCCGACTCTACTGAGCGAGCGCTACGCCCAGCGTGAGCCAGCCGATGTGACGGAGGATCCGACGCCACCAGCACCTCCTTCCTGCAAATTCTCTCAGTTCCCACGTACACCTCGTGGGAACCGAAAGACATAATCCGGCCATCCCTGGGGAACGGCCAGCCACCGAGACAACCGGCGTTGTCACTGACGAAACTGAGCGAACCTAGCCTCTGGACGAGACCAGAGACCACGCGCACTCCCGAAGCTGCTATCATAGACCCCGTCCGAATGAACACTCCGCCCAGCATATCGATCTGATGCCCCACGGTGGGCGCCAAATGTCGTCGTGGTGAAACAACATATGCCATAGGATGGCTTAAATGGGGGCCGACTAGATGCTGGAGGATTCGGGAGAGGGGAACGAGCTAAAAAGCACGACAGAAAGAGACACTGATCTACCCAGGTTCGGGGCTCTCGTAAGGAGATAACACCCCTACTCCTGCTCTACTGATTGTATATATGGATCGATGTAGTACACCACAATGGTGCTTCCAAGCTCTCTGCTAGAGAAGGAAGATGAACAGGTAAGTGTAAGAGTACAGAGTGACCAACCAACAACTATCAGCCAACGTTCCACCAGCTATCCACCTTCCAACGTCCAACCCTTTACCAGGGCTCCCTATGCCACCTTATATAGTGGTGGCCAGGGTTACAACGGTCATACAAGACCACAAGACAAGGGCTACACTCCAAACAGGACCTGGTGGCGATGGCAGAGACCCTTGACTTCGCCCCTGATTGCTCTCGATGGGACGCCATATCCCTGTACCTTGTACCTCTTGAACTGTGGCCTTACCTCCGTGCGGTAAGCTCGTACTTGTGCACAGTGAGGGTAGGTAACCTCCACTGTGCACCCTGCCATCTTACTCTGCTACCATGCTTGGATGTTTTCTTCCTTGATTGTAGGGATGTGACACCTTGGTTGACTTAAGTATCCCGGATATGACCGTTGGCCATACCCAGGACTTATATGCCGGACCAACGACCTACGAGGGTCGGGTAATCCGGCCTCCCCTGCTCCTGCACAACACACCAAATAGTTAGGCCGGCATATCTGAGTATATGCCGGCACACATATATCAGTATTCCGGCTATGCCGGCATATCCAGACACCAGCCGGGATACACATTATATGCCGGCCTGGCCGATGCTCTTATATTCCGGCCAGGCCCTTCCTTGATAACCCGGCATAAAGTCAATCATAGACCTTGTGTCTCTCTAGTCTCTTGACCCTACCGGGGGTCATCCCCCCGACACTACCCTATTGGGAAGTCCATGAGGTCCGCTCCGCAATCGACGTGATGCACCTGACGAAGAATCTCTGCGTGAATATTCTAGGCTTCCTGGGCTTGTATGGGAAGTCAAAAGATACACCGGAAGCACGGGAGGACCAGGAACGTCATAAAGGAAGAGATGGCATGCATCCAGGGCAGTTTCAAGGGCGTGCCAGCTATGCTCTTACCAAGGAAGAGAAGGAAATCTTCTTTGAAGTCCTTTTCAGTATCAAGGTCCCGACTGGTTTCTCGTCGAATATAAAGGGAATCATAAATATGAAAGACAAAAAATTCCAAAACCTAAAGTCTCATGACTGCCACGTGCTTATGACGCAATTGCTTCCGGTTGCATTGAGGGGAATTCTACCGGAAAATGTTCGCCTGGCAATTGTGAAGGTATGTGCATTCCTCAATGCAATTTCTCAGAAGGTAATCGATCGAGAAAGTCTATCAGGGTTACAGATTGATGTGGTCCAATGTCTGGTCAGCTTCGAGTTGTTGTTCCCGCCATCCTTTTTCAATATAATGACACACCTCCTAGTTAACCTAGTCGAAGAGATTAGAATTCTCGGTCCTGTGTTTCTACACAATATGTTCCCCTTCGAGAGGTTCATGGGAGTCTTAAAGAAATATGTTCGTAATCGTGCTAGGCCAGAAGGAAGCATCTCCAAGGGCTATGGAATAGAGGAGGTCATTGAGTTTTGTGTGGACTTTCTTCCTGACCTTAAGCCGATTGGTGTTCCTGAATCTCGGTATGAGGGTAGGCTGACAGGAAAAGGCACACTAGGAAGGAAAGCAAAAGTATGTATGGACGGGCATTCTTTCTCTCAAGCACACTACACAGTTCTACACAATTCCACCGTGGTGGCTCCGTATATCGTGAGACACAAGAATATTCTATGCTCCAAAAACCCGGGGAAGACTGACTCTTGGATTAAAGGGGAACACGAGAAGACTTTTGGCAGTTGGTTGCAGACACATCTCATGAATGACGACACCGTTGGAGATCAGCTGTACTATTTGGCCAGGCCACCATCTTCGACTATATGTACTTTTCAAGGGTACGAGATAAATGGGAATACATTTTACACGGTTGCCCAAGATAAAAAGAGCACCAACCAAAACAGTGGAGTCCGCTTTGATGCAACAGACGAGAATGGGCACTGTTTGGAAACATATTACGGGTACATAGAGGAGATATGGGAACTTGACTATGGACCTACTTTTAAGTTTTCTTTGTTTCGGTGCAAATGGGTGAAGCTGACAGGAGGCGGGGTAGTTGTAGACCAAAAGTACGGCATGACAACAGTGGATCTCAACAATCTTGCGTACATGGATGAACCATTCGTCCTAGCCAACGATGTCGCTCAGGTTTTCTATGTGAAGGACATGTCTACAAAAACGAGAAAAAGAAATCAGCAAAAGAAGACATCGTCCGATGAGCCAAAGCGCCACATAGTTCTTTCAGGGAAAAGAAACATCGTGGGAGTAGATGACAAGACAGACATGTCAGTAGATTATAATAAGTTTCATGAAATTCCGCCCTTCAAAGTGAAAACTGACCCAAGCATCCTACTGAACGATGAAGATTCTCCATGGCTACGACCCAGGAGAAAACAGAAAAAATAGATAGGATTGTTGGTGCTATAATGTAATAATGTATTAAACCTTTTATGTAATGCATGATGAAGATTCTCCATGGCTACGACAGACACGGTTACATAGATGGCTGGATGTGAATAATGGTATGGATCGGTCATCACCGCTCTTTAGAAAAAAAGCCTGCTCACTAGTTCTTTTCCCGTCCTGCTCTTTATACCCACCGTGCTGCGTCTTCCTAAAGTGCCTCCCCTCAAAGCCAAAACGAAAGCAATGGCCGCCGTCTCCCGCCTCAACCCCGTTGCCAAGCCTTTCGTTCCGATAGCACTCCTCCCGGCGGGCTACTACCTCTCCCCTACCCCTGCCGCCGCTATACCCACTAGTGGAAAAAGGCTTATAGATAGATGCTTTATTAGTGGAGCACATTATTCAATATGCTCCACTAGTATTTACTAGTGGCGCATTTGCAAATATGCTCCACTGATAATTTTCTTACTAATGGCGCATATTGTTCAAAATGCGCCACGCATAACTGGCGGGACCCACCAAAAAGGTCGTCGACAAAATATCCTATCTTATACGTGGCGCATTTGCCATATGCGCCACGCATATTTGATCTATTAGTGGCGCATATTGCAATATGCGCCACTGATAGGTCAAATATGCGTGGCACATATGGCAAATGCGCCACGCATAACTGGGGGATTTTTTTTTCACCCGCCACCCACCCCCCCCCCCGGGTGGGTCGCCTTTTTAGTCTTTTAAAAAATAAAAGAAAATGATAAAAGGTTTGAAAAAAATTCAAAAAATCAGATTTAGTTATGTTATGTGATCTAGTAAGTAATAAAAATAATAAAAATAAATTTTGATATTTTTTACACAAAAACTTTATGTCTCGGTAAAACGGCCATAACTTTTGCATACGAAGTCAGATTAAAAAGTTTTTTATATGAAAAAGTATCAGAACGAAAAGTTACATCCGAATTCAACACCTATGGTCGTTTCGACAATTTCTAGAATCTCAAAATTCAAAAGGGAAAATAGACTTTTTCGCACTTTTATATTTTCAAATTTTTATTTTTATTTTTAGATCAAAATTTATATTGGATTAAACTTTTGGATTAATTAGTTATATACACACATATAGCACACATGCAGATATATACACACATATACACATACATATACACACATATACACAGATACACACATATATACGTATACATACACACATATATACGCACACATGCACGCACACATACACACACAAATACACACATAGACACGCATATACGCACATACACACACATATAAGCACATACACACACATATACGTACATACATATACACACATGCATACATATACACACGTATACACATATACACATATACACATAAATATACGCACACATATACACACATATACGCCCATATATATGCACACATGCATACATATACGCACATATACACGGACGTACATACACATATACGCACATATACGCATATATACGTGGACATACATACACATATACACACATATACATACATATACATAATACATATACACATATACGCACATATAGACACATATACGCTGACATACATACACATATACACACATATACGCTGACATACATACACATATACACACATATACATAATACATATACACATATACAAACATATACACACATACACACACATATACACATATATATGCACATACACATATATATACACACAAGCACACATAGGCCTTAAGAGGATTGATATGATAATAATATCAATAAGAACTTGGGTAGGTTAGGGACAGCTTATGCAAATAGAATGAAGAAGTTAAGCGTGCTCAGCCCGGAGTAGTCTAAGGATGGGTGACCTACCGGGAAGTCAAGAAATTCGGTGTGATTTGAAAATGTTCCTCATGTGATAAAATCCTCAAAAAATTAAAATATAATATTTTTTTCACATTATTTCGATTTTTATGATTTTCAAAAAAAATGGTTTTTTTCGATTTTTTAATTTTTTTTTGAAAATTTTGAATTTTCAAAGGCTACTAGTGGCGCATATAGCAATATGCGCCACGCATAGGCAAATTATGCGTGGCGCATATGGCAAATGCGCCACCAATAAACTGTTACTAGTGGCGTGGCATTGGTGGCGCATCCCATATGCGCCACGCATAAGCCAAAATGGTGCGCCACCAATAGCCCTTTTTCCACTAGAGACCCAGTCCTGATTTCTTCGCCTCGCAGTTCTTGTAGGATAGTTTTAATTGAAAATGGCAAACTAGTTAATAGTTTGGATAGTTAAAATAATTAATTTTGAAAATATAAATTAGTTTTGAATTAGTTATTCAATTTCAAACACTTTTCATATTTATAGTTTTGTCAAATTCTAAAATATACAAAAAGAATATTAATTAATATAGTTTTAATTGAAAATGGCAAAATAGTTAATAGTTTGGATAGTTAAAATAATTAATTTTGAAAATATAAAATATTTTTGAATTAGTTATTCAATTTCAAACACTTTTCATATTCATAGTTTTATCAGATTCTAAAATATACATTAGTTATTCAATTCAAAATTAAAAATTGATATTTGAAAATGAAAATCTGAAAAACTTTTGCTTTGGCGCGCATTTATTGCGCCTTTAGTCCCGGCTGGAGCCACCAGCCGGGACTAAAGGGGGGGGGGGCTCGGCCGCCAACCGCCCACCACCCTTTAGTCCCGGTTGGGGGCTCCAGCCGGGACTAAAGGCACCCTTCCGGCCACCGCCCGCCGCCACCCCTGCGGCCACCGCCGGCGCCCGAGCCTCCCCCGAGCCGCGCCCGCCCCACCCCCGCGGCCACCGCCGGCGCCGCCACCCCTCCGGCCACCGCCGGCGCCGCCACCCCTCCGCCACCCCTCCAGCACCCCTCCGCCACCCCCCCCCCCCCCCCGCGGCCACCGCCGGTGAGACGCCCGAGCCGCCCAAGCCGCCCCTTTTTTTGTTAGATTAGATTAGGTTAAATTTTTTTAGGTTTAGTTTTTTTAGGTTAAATTTTATTAGGTTAGGTTTTATTAGGTTAGGTTTTTTTTAGAATAGAAATAAGTTAGAAATAGCAAATCGAAATTTTAGTTAGAAAAAATAGCAAATAGAAATAAGTTAGAAATAGCAAATAGCAAATAGAATTTTTAGTTAGAAAAAATAGCAAATAGCAAATAAAAATAAGTTAGAAATAGCAAATAGCAAATAGAATTTTTAGTTACAAAAAATAGCAAATAGAAATAAGTTAGAAAAAATAGAAATAGAATTATTTTCCAAATAGAAATAGAATTACTTTGCAAATAGAAATAGAATTAAATAGAAATAGAATTATTTTCCAAATAGAAATAGAATTACTTTGCAAATAGAAATAGAATTACTTTGCAAATAGAAATAGAATTACTTTGCAAATAGAAATAGAATTATTTTGCAAATAGAAATAGAATTATTTTTCAAATAGAAATAGAAATAAAATTACTTTGCAAATAGAAATAGAAGTACTTTGCAAATAGAAATAGAATTATTTTGCAAATAGAAATAGAATTACTTTGCAAATAGAAATAGAAGTACTTTGCAAATAGAAATAGAATTATTTTCCAAATAGAAATAGAATTACTTTGCAAATAGAAATAGAATTACTTTGCAAATAGAAATAGAATTATTTTGCAAATAGAAATAGAATTATTTTGCAAATAGAAATAGAAATAGAATTACTTTGCAAATAGAAATAGAAGTACTTTGCAAATAGAAATAGAAATACTTTGCAAATAGAAATAGAATTATTTTCCAAATAGAAATAGAATTACTTTGCAAATAGAAATAGAATTACTTTGCAAATAGAAATAGAATTATTTTGCAAATAGAAATAGAATTATTTTGCAAATAGAAATAGAAATAGAATTACTTTGCAAATAGAAATAGAAGTACTTTGCAAATAGAAATAGAAAGACTTTGCAAATAGAAATAGAATTACTTTGCAAATAGAAATAGAATTACTTTGCAAATAGAAATAGAAGTACTTTGCAAATAGAAATAGAATTACTTTGCAAATAGAAATAGAAATAGAATTACTTTGCAAATAGAAATAGAAGTACTTTGCAAATAGAAATAGAATTACTTTGCAAATAGAAATAGAATAATAATCTAGCATCATATATTGTTAGTATTTTTAATTTTGTTAGTTTATTAGTTAATCAAATGTCCGTATTTTGCAGAAACTATGGATCCACATAGCAGGAACCTCGAAGAGGAAGAACTTCTCGAAGATATAATCAAAGACGCCCCCGACGTTGAACCAGCTGAATCTCCGTCGTCATATCTAAACCCCTCCGGAGATGGAATGGAGGTCGACCGACATGAAGATGAAGCCGACGGGGCAGGAGATAGCTCCAATGACGGAGAAGGTGATAGCTCCACTGATGGAGAAGCCGGTGGAGAAGCCGGTGGAGAAATAATAAAGTCCGGCGAGGTATTCATATGAAGTTCGGCAATCACTTGTAATATGTGAAAAATATTGGAGATAGCTCTATATTGTATACATATATATTAATTTGACGAATGTTTCTCCCTCTTAGGCCTCCACATCGAGCAAAGCTACGAAACGAGGCCCGACTAAAAAGTTGGATGCACGGACGCATTACACCTTTGAGGTGATATTGCCTACGGGCGAACCCAAGTTTCCTAAGAATGCTGCTGACACATTCAGGAAGCAATGCGGAGTTCTCGTTAGGGATCATGTCCCGATCAGCGTTCGGGAGTGGAACAAGCGCAAAGGGGCAGCCGATAGTGACTATGTCGCCGAAAGGTACAAAGATAATCTTTGGAATGATATCATGTCACATTTCAACCTGCCAGAATGTGGGAATGAAGACGCCGCAAAAAAACTGAGGGCCAAAGTCAAGCAGTGGACTCTAAAGAAGATGGCCGAACTGTTCCGTAGCTGGAAGAAGAAGCTATGGAAAGACTATCCGAAGACAAAGAAAGTGCCAGTATTCGAGGGGTATCTAGCCAAGCAGGCGAATCACTGGAAGGCATTTCAGGAGTACAAGCAGTCAGAAGATGCCAAGGCATTATCAGAAAAGAACAAGAAAAATGCCGATAAGAAGAAATATCACCACACGCTGGGGCCATGGGGCTATGAGACTGCCATCCCAAAGTGGGATAAGAAAGAGCAAGATCTGCTAGCTAAAGGCATCGTACCTGAACCCATCCGTGATTAGTGGGAATTGAGAGCAAGGAATTGGTTCCTTGCGCATGGTGGTTCGTACGACGAAGAAACAGGGGACCTCATCTGCAGTGACGGTCTTAGGATACCCAGGGAGAATTGGAAAAAGATAGTGAAAGAAATTAAAGAGGGAAAAAGATAGTTCACTGCAGATAGAGAGAAAGATTTGCTCACACTGGTCCTCGGCAATGACGAACATGGAGGACGAACGCGAGGCTTCGGTCCTTCTTACCCATGGTGGCTTGGGTTTGCCAGAGACCAAGACACTTACAAAAGCCGAGCGAGAGCAAAGAAGCGACAGCAGGATGAGGAGAATGACAAGTTCAACCAGTTGCTTGCCAGGCTTAATGAGCAACAGAAGCAGATTGACGAGCTTAGAGGAGTAGCGCGCCAGGAAGATCCTGCACTCGATATTACCGGCGCCCCATCTAAGCGGAAAAGCAGCGTGGCTGAATCTGAGGCCCCGCCCGACGATGCACGAAGAATGATAGAGGGCGGTCCCGGCTACCCCGTGGATGGAATCAAGGAGTCAACATCATGTGAACTCCATCAGAAATTTAAGAACATATCCATGAAGGTGGCCGTCGGACAAGCTTTACCTTCTGGCCCTGATGCACGCTGGCATGGCCGTGAGATTCCAGCTGGCTTTGCTAAAGTCAGGGTGGATGAAATCATGGCGGGGTTTCATGATATGGAGCTCGACATAGCTGGACCCGAAGATGAGAGGACACTCGGAGAAGTACTGGGTGGAGTCATCCTATGGGACAAGAACTACATCAAGCTTCCAGGCTCGGCCCCACGGACAACACCGCCTCCGAGTCGTCGCAGGTCACCTACACCTCCATCACCTCCAAGCCCTCCACATGACGACGGCCACCACAACACGAGTCCATCTCGATCACCGCCGCCGGACTTGGGTCGGCCGTGTCCGCCGCCGCCCGCTAAGGATACTAAGCGGAAGCGTTCCAGCAAGAATGCTCCGTCGATGAGTTCTAAGCGACAGAGCTCCCCAAAGCGCAAACTGTCGCCCCTCCCAAAGGTACCTCATGATAATCTTCCTATCAGACCTTATGATCGTATCGACGAGGAAAATGCAAGGATAGCAAAGGAACATTATGATGCGCAGATGAAAAAGAAGGAACCCGAGCCCCGCCCGGAATACACCGAGAAGCAAATAGCATATGCAAAATACTTACTGGCCCTTCCATCACAGTATGACTTACACCATAAGCCTGACGACTATACACGCACATTGCAGAAGGAAGGGAAAAAGAGCAAGTCACGTGCAAGTGCAAGTGGGAGCAAATCAAGTTCAACTACAAGCAAAAAAAGATCAGACGTTCCTCAGCTTGGACAACAGGCCAAACAGTCGATCCCACCCCTCAGGGTGTTACCCGAGAATGTTCCCTCTCTGGTGCAGGGGCAAGATTTGGAATTAGCAAAGAAGTGTGCGGCTGAATGGGGTATCCCGGTTGAAGACGTTTTGGCTTCCCAAGACGACAGGTTACCCAAGGCTGTGGTAGCCCCTAAGCCACAGTTTGTCATGGGAGCGCCTTTGGTCAGCAAAGATAAGTTTGATGATCTCCCAACAAATATGCGTTACTTGCATACATGGTACTTAAGTGAATCAAAGAATGGGAGAACGATGATCGTGGCGCGTGTCCCACGGGAGTACTACGGCCGTCCTGAAGACATCCATATCGACTTTGATGAACTCTTCCAGATGTACAATGCCGACGCCCTCGACAAATCGCTTATGAGTTGCTATTGTCTGTAAGTTTTTCAATTCGTTGTCTACATATAACTTGTTTAGTTATTTCAATTCATTGTCTACATATAACTTGTTCCGTTCTGACTTGTACTCTATTATGCAGAATGAAGATTCTGGAATGTAAAAGTAGGAACATCCTAAATATTGGGTTTATTGACCCAGATAAAATACATATAAAGACGCTAACTGATAACCCCAAGGAGACAGAGGAAAACCTTCTAAGGTTTCTAACGGATCAAAATTTCTGTGACCACATACTGTTTCCATACAACTTCAGGTGAGGGTCTTACTCTGTTGTGTCCATTCACTTATAAGTGTAATTGATAAGTTACTGACACATATATATATACATGTGCAGCTACCACTGGATTCTGTTGGACATTCAAATTGATAAGGGAAGAGTTGATGCCTTCGACCCATTATCGAGACCCTTGGAACAGTTCCAAAGCCTGCAGGACATGCTCCAAGGGTAATTTCAATCATTCTTGCGCTCTATCGGTCTCTTTCGATGATTTTCTGATATATCAATTAATGAAAAACTTAGTAAATCACTTTCCTTATCGGGCAAGGTTTGGAAGCGGTTCAAGTGCGTGACTGACGGTATCGAGCATGAGAAGCTGACCTTTAGAGCGGCTCAGGTAAGTAGTAGTATGATATACTTCTATTTTCAATACATTTATGATGCTAGATTATTATTTTGATTATATATATTCTATTCTCGTAAAGTGCGACCAGCAGCCACGGGGGACGCATCTATGCGGATACTATGTTTGCGAGACCATTCGCACGTTTACCTCTGAGCACAAGGATTACAGATACGACGTAAGCAATGAACATTCACACCTCTATTTTTACCCGTCATTCTTTGTTATCATGATTGATATTCATATTCATCTCCTCTTCTTATATAGTACACGGCGATGAGGGAGAAGTACCTACCAGAGCAACGCGCGATTGCTGTTGCAGAGGAGCTAGCGACCTTTCTGAGGACGGAAGCTATAGATGACAAAGGACGATTTAGTGTAGCTAGGGGCCATTACTGATGTTGGTCCATGTAATCGAATAGACGGGCTCTAGTCCCGATAATTCTGATCTCCATATAATTGTATATATATGCTCGCTTGTAAGATAAGTTAATCTTATATATATGCATAAACTAATTCCCAACACCAAACAAGGCACCAAACGAGGCATCACGTTAATCCCCCGAACACCTAAAACCCTAAACCCCCTAAACCCTAAAACCCTAAAGCAAAAAACAAAATCTGTAGATGCCTTTAGTCCCGGTCTGTCTTACAAACCGGGACTAAAGGTCCTGGCCCTGGATTCACTCGAAGCCACCCACGTGGACACCCTCCAGTCCCGGCTGGTAACCGGGCCGGGACTAAAGGTTTAGCCTTTAGTCCCACGGCTGGGGTCCCGGTTTGCAAACCGGGACTAAAGGCCCTTACGGGCCGGGACTGGAGGCCCTGTCCCCACTAGTCCACACACCTATGTTTAAGCATCAACAAAAAAACTGAGGGCTATGATACTGTCAATTTGGCATATCTGGTGTATTAGGGTTTTGAATGATAGTAACAGAAATGCCATTATGGAGAGGCCTGCAAGGTGCCCTACCAGATCAAGAATATAGAGAAAACTTCATATCCTGCTGAAATGGGGTGTAAGCCTTTGTTGCTTCATTCATACTTTAAGTCTTGTGATAATGATCGCCAATAGCAGTCTTGTGATAATGATCACCCAATTAGCCAAGGTTAGCAGGGTAGTTACATATTTTAAAATAAAGAAATGGAGTGAAAACTTACCTGCTATCGACGTATGTCAATCTAGGATATTACACAGGCACTATACTATCTGTTCGGGATTGAGTTGTTGTTCAACTGTCCAGCCTTACCTCAGAGATATCTCCGATGTTTACAACGAAAGCGCCCTTGAGAGGTTTGGCAGGAAACCAACTGCCATTCCTCTTAATCTGCAGGCCTTGAACATGATTTACTTGGAGGACGAGAGTCAGAAGATCAGAATCAGATTGTGGAGAGAAGCGGATAAATTTGTCTGCCATGGCACACGGGGGATAGTAGTTTATCATGAGTGGTTGTATTCCGCCGACACATCTGCCAGCAATCACCTCTGGTTGCACTCCCAAATTCTTCGCCATGGTAGCCAAAAGGGTATCATATTGCGTATGTGTTGCATAAATTTAATGCTAGTAGAATACTGTTTGACAATATGCATACCTCAACTTATGACACGCCTAACCCTCCATGGCAATAGCAGTACACATGAATAAATATTGAATTACCGTGTGTCATAAATAAATATTGAACTACCGTGTGTCATGAATCAACCTGCCTCCAAATATCACAATAAATATTGCACCATTCAATTTCCATGGTTCCCTCCTCTCTCCCTCGTGTTGAAACTCCTGAATATGAAGAATGAGATAACCAGAAAGTTTAGTAGCATCATTTATCACCTTTGCGAGAGTTGTAAACCAAAAAATAAAATTCAAATGTACTGGATCTGACTGAAATATAACATCAGATGTGAAGAACACAAAATTAAGTTGGCTTTAAGCTAATAATTTAAAGATTTTGGAACATATAAATCAGAATTTTGCTTAGGAAAAAAAAGATACACCATTCCAAACACATAAGAAGTGTTGAAGGAGGAGAATTTGTCTTCCAAACCATGCTGCCATGATTCAGAAGAACAACAGTAAACTTGAGCATTCAATAAATGAACCTGTAGCTAGGAAACTGACTTTGGTAACCTAGGAGAACCTGACGATAGGTAATATCAACACCACGACTAACTGTAACACAATTCCTAGTTTTGCGCAGCTTTAATGTACATGGTACAGGGTCACAGGGTATCATGTGTGAAATAGAGCACTGAGAGTAATGATCCTTAACAGATAATACTTGAGAATTTATGCCATATGCTATAATTGATTAACAACAAATGCAGTAATGTGGACGGCAAATTACAAATTCTTATCTGCAAGGAGGTACTAATCCTCCAAACCCCTGACAATCCTATGCACTAACGCAAGTATGCAAGGAGTTACCTCGAAGTCCTGACAGAGACCTGTGTGCAAGATGGACCGCCCTGAGAATCATTGTCGACCATGTTGATTATATGAGTATCAATGTAGCGAGCGAGCCTACGGTGGTGGTCCACCGTCCACGGAACCAACGACGCACATTCATGGAGCCAGGCAGATAACAAGCCCGCGAGGAGGAGGCAACAACGCGGGATGTCAACCTACAGATTCTTCTCTTGCACAATTCTAATCAATTCGAAGGTATTTGGTACCTGCAGATTTACCTCTGTTTTTTGGGTGTTCAATTCGTCTGAAACATGTAGGTTTCCCTTCGACGGCTGGGAAGCAGGATCCTGTTGTCGATGCGCTCCGGCCGGCGGTGTTGGGCGGCGTCCTCGCGTGCTGTTTGTCGATCCTGCGTGCGTGCTGGGCTGCGACCTCGCGTGGGTTCTCGGCGGCGAGCGAACTCACTCGGAGGTGGCGGGATCGCGATGCGGCAGCGACGCGACAGTGTGGCGGCTTCTGGGGAAATGGAAGCAGTGGTGCGACCTCGCGTGGGTGCTGGGCGGCCCGGCGATCTCGCGTGAGTGCTGGCCAGCGGGCAAGCTCACTCGGCGGTGGCAGCGTTGCGATGGGCAGAGATGCCCTGCAGGAGCGGTCGGCGCGCGGGGTCGTGATGGCCATCGGGGAAAAAGGGAAGCAGTGTCGTGCAGTGGTCGGCGCGTGGAGTTCGTGGAGTCGTGGGGGAGCGGTTGGTTCTCATTAAGCAGGGATTAGCGTTAAGCACACAATAAATCGTACATCATTAGGTGAATCTCAGACGTTAAATTTGGATGTCTGGTCGGTCCAGATCATCCGGATCTGACACTCTCGTGCGTTTTATATTAGTAGAGATATTGGTATACAAACGAAACATTTTTTACATGGACATATGACAAAGCTATTGCCTTTGTTTGGGAAAAATCAAATCTCTTGGACATTTAGACACAAGTTATAATAAAAAAAATCACCAGTTACAGAAAGCAGGAGGCTGCGCACCTGATTACGTCGACGACTTGGCGTCATGCATGTTGTCCTGTGCTTATGTCAGAAACAATCTTGGATAAACTAATCTGCAAGGAGCGAGAGGATAGAGAGCAAAATCACATAAAGGCCCGAAGCCCCCAACCCTGGGATAACACCTGCTCTTAATCAATCTGGCAGTTGTAACCTCATTCAAAAAAGGACATACGAAGTAGTACTAGTTGACCCACATGTCAGTTCCTGCGGTGGAGGAAGGAGGTAGGCTTTCCTTTTCTGGATTCCAATAACAAACCAATTTGTTTGCCCAGTAATTTGGCATGTGTCAGGGTTCATGTCGATAATTTTAATTTGCTGACCGGTGGGGTTTTAAAATGCTCTGGCAATGGATCTTGTAAGACAACGCGCATTACAACTGGAGTAGTATCAAATGATCAACTTGTTAATTAGCAAGAAGTCATATGCCAGGCCCCATATGCATGATACCAACAGTGTGAGTGTTTATGCGATGGGTCTGCTGACCGTGAGAGGGGTCCCACAATGCCATTAGTCAAACACAAACCTGTCGCTAGCAGCTTCCCGTTGTGCTAAATATTATGGAGGCATGGTAGGGAGCACAATCTATGGCAGATAGCAATGGCTCAAGCCCCTCCCTCGACCACCAAGCTTCGGACATGTCACACCAGCTTATTACATGGTCACTCCTTCAGGCCTCTCATAAGTGGAAAAGTGTACTCATTTACTACTCCCTCCGATCCATAATATTCTTCGCTAATGTAGATATATCTAGACACATTCTAGTGGTAGATACATCCGTATTAGCGAAGAGTAATATAGGTCGGAGGGAACAGTTTAATGTAAAGCCCACGATTTGTATTTTCCTTTGTGTTTACACATGGCTATACTCATCAAAATATGGCATCTCCACGTTACCCCTTGGGTTGCTTCAAATTACACCACATTGCCATCGAAAGGAAACTTAGGAAAAAAAAAAGAAAAATCAAAACGTTATCCGCTCCCGCACCGGCCCATCTCGCTCCCGCATCGCTCTCTCGACCCCAGAAGGGCGATAGGGTTTCTTCTCTCGCCGCCGCCGCCGCCCGTACCTCGCCGCCACTACCGTTCGCGGTACCCCTCCGTCGGCGCTGCTTCCCCGTCTCAACCGCAGCTACTCTGCCTCTCCCCTGCAGCGCCGCCTCTCCCTCGTGGCGCCACCGCTCGCCCCCGCGGCGCATCCGCGTGCTGCCACTCGCCCGCTTGGGAGGTCGCTTCCCTCTTCTCCGCCCGCAGCAATGTCCGTCACTGGCGCTGCTCGTCGCTCAACCTCAGCCTCACGATGGTGACGCCACTGCCGATGGTGAGCACCTCATCTTCTTCTAGTTTCCCCTCTTTTTGCACATCATGACTCTGGATATTGTTCTCTGTCCATATATTTTGTACGTGGGAGGTTTTGTGTTAACAATTGTTCATATGTGCTCTCTGAATATTGTTTCTGTCCATGATATGTGGGATGGTTTTGTGTAAAATATTTGATATATGCTCTCTGTCCATGATATGTTCTCTGTCCAAATATTGTTCTCAACACATTATAGGGCATTATAGACATTTCACAACTCAACATATCAAACATGCCAAATTTTTAGAACCCCAAAAGAAGTCTTCGGTAGAGTTTCTAGGAGCTTCTCCCCACAATAGTTTGTCCCTTTTTGAAGCTGGCTTATGGAGAAATACAAGCCCAAAAGAAATCGGCCTTAATGCACGGCACGAAATGACACGTTGTGGGGGAGGTGATATGGCTCGGAAGACGGGAAGAGAGAACAGTCCAACACACTGTAACCAACCTTAAGGCGATATACTTCTGTAAACCATATGGGTATAACATTTTCCTTTTTTCCCAAACTTTTGTAGCTGAAGTTTTGTATAAAACCTCCAACTTTTTTGGTAAGGTTTGAGGTCGTTCAAATGTTTTTTTGAAAAATAACTTGAGGTGACATGGATTTGTGCTCCAAACCTTACAGCTACTACTCCACAATTACACTACAACCGAGTTCATGCTAGAAATATGCTTTATTTCTTAGTCAAGCCTATCATTTCGGATTTATTGAAATTTGACAAAAAAAATAATTGCCCGAGGCTATCTTTTCTTGTCTAATACCGAAAAAACATTTATTTCACAAAATTAGTCTGGAAGTCTGACGAATTTTCCCCCATGTTGTTAGTACAAGGTGTTTAGTAAAGAATTTTTTTCTTGCTGGTGTTTCGAAAAGAATTTCGTGTAAATGCTCCTACAAAATCCTTTGAATCAAAGCAAGAAAGCAACCCTTTCCAAATAAAACGTTAACCTGGTGAAGCAAAAGTGCGCCGCCCGGCAAGATCCGGCGAATCTGCACAGGCAACGTGCGTTGCACTGTAGACAGAGTAGTGTGAAACCATGTGGTGCTCGACGACGACCCCAATCCCATGCCGTAGTTTAAAACTGCTGCGGCAGCGCAACACCAGTCGAGAACCTGATCACAAAAGGATTCACCTGGGTAGAATAAACGTAGCCTAAAAACAATCGATCTGTCCCCAAAAGCCAACTGACCAACGCAATTATTTGCCCCTTTCTTTCTCAGGACGCGGCAATCGCCGATTGCTAGATTGAATTTTTTTGTAATGATACGAATTGTTTATGACGCTTCTGCAGAGTGCCGACGCAGCAATTGGGGCGTCACGGTGCTGACGCTGCCGTGGTGACGCACGGGGACTGACGTACCCTTGTGTGACCTGAGCAGCACGGGAACAGCAAAACCTGAGCATGGAAGAGTGCGATGCGATGCGATCTAGACCGAAGCTGACACTATTTAATGGGTGAGAACGTGCGTCGGTGGCAAACCGTGTCCCGAACTCCCGATTGGCTGCTCTTCATCGGAAACTACTCGGTAGCGCGCGTGCGCTACGCCGAACAGAATCGCTAGTGGGCTGGCCCAAGCGAGGCATCACACGCGCACGTGGTTTAACTGGTTGGTTCAACGTACGCGCATGTGGTTTAGCTGGCTCGTGCATTATTGGTTGATGAATTGTGTGGAGACTATGAAGCCACGTCATTGACTCATCCATGTTAGTACTAGTCAACTAATCAGCTTGCTTTTTTTTTCTCTATCTACCGATCGGAGTGAATCACCCAGATTTGTGTGTTTGCAGGTTTGGTGCGTTCTTTTCATCTTTTTTTCCTTTTTTTCTATTCTCTTTTGTCTATGTTTCTTTCATGCTTTTTTTTTATTTCTATTTTTCTTAGTTTAGTTTCTTATTCTTATGTTTCCTTTTCAATTCAGGTTTTTTGCATCATATTTAAAGTCTCATTTCCTTTATTTAAGTTCCACTTAGTCCATCTTCTTTGTTCCGCTTTGTAGTAGTGATTTGTTCCCGCATGCTAAATTTTATTACTCTGGACTTAGTTCTTTTTTTGTAATCGTGGTTTGTTCCACACTCACCAACTTTTTTGTTCACCACATCTTTATTTCCTTTTCTGCATGCAAATTTGACTTATTCCTTTGTTTTTCTACTTTTTCCTTCAAATGTCATCGTGATTTTACTTAAGTTTACCATTGTTCCACGGTCGCTAAAGTTTTGCTTCTTGTTAACCAAAATTTTGTTCCTGGGAAACTAAAATGTTTTCCAATTAACTCGAATAAATGGTTTGTCTCGCGCTCGCTATAGTTTTGTTCCTTCTTATCCAAAATTTTGTTCCTTGAGAACAAAAATGTTCCGCGGTCGCAAAAGTTTCATGGTCTCTAAAGTTTTGATCCTCAATTTCATTATTTGTTTCATGGTCGCTAAAGGTTTGTTCCTTAATTTTATGATTTGTTTCGTGGTTGCTAAAGTTTTGTTCCCTCTTATCCAAATTTTTGTTCCTGCTTATGCAAAATTTTGTTCCTTGAGAACAAAAATGTTCCGCGGTCGCTATTCGTGGTCTCTAAAGTTTTGTTCCTCAATTTCATGATTTGTTCCATGGTCGCTAAAGTTTTGTTCCTCAATTTCATGATTTGTTCCATGGTCGCTAAAGTTTTGTTCCTCAATTTCATGATTTGTTTCGTGGCCGCTAAAGTTTTGTTCCTCAATTTCGTGATTTGTTCCGTGGTCGTTAAAGTTTTTTTACTCAATTTCATGATTTGTTTCATGGTTGCTACAGTTTTGTTCCTCGATTTCATGATTTGTTTCATGGTCGCTAAAGTGTTGTTCCTTCTTATGCAAAATTTTGTTCATTGAGAACAAAAATGTTCCGCGGTTGCTATTCTTGGTCTCTAAAGCTTTGTTCCTCAATTTCGTGATATGTTCTGTGGTCGCTAAAGTTTTGTTCCTCAATTTTATGATTTGTTTCGTGGTCGCTAAAGTTTTGTTCCTCAATTTCATGATTTGTTTCGTGGCCGCTGAAGTGTTGTTCCTTCTTCTGCAAAATTTTGTTCCTTGAGAACAAAAATGTTCCGCGGTTGCTCTTGGTCTCTAAAGTTTTGTTCCTCAATTTCGAGATTTGTTCTGTGGTCGCTAAAGTTTTGTTCCTCAATTTCATGATTTGTTCCGTGGTCGCCAAAGTTTTGTGCCTCAATTTCATGATTTGTTTCATGGTCGCTAAAGTGTTGTTCCTTCTTATCCAACTTTTTGTTCCTTCTTATGCAAAATTTTGTTCCTTGAGAACAAAAATGTTCCGTGGTCGCTATTCTTGGTCTCTAAAGTTTTGTTCCTCAATTTCGTGATTTGTTCCGTGGTCGTTAAAGTTTTGTTCCTCAATTTCATGATTTGTTTCGTGGTCACTAAAGTGTTGTTCTTTCTTATCCTATTTTTTGTTCCTTCTTATGCAAAATTTTGTTCCTTGAGAACAAAAATGTTCCACGGTCGCTATTCTTGGTCTCTAAAGTTTTGTTCCTCAATTTCGTGAGTTGTTCTGTGGTCGCTAAACTTTTGTTCCTCAATTTCATGATTTGTTCCGTGGTCGCTAAAGTTTTGTTCCTCAATTTCATGATTTGTTCCATAGTCGCTAAAGTTTATTCTTATTTTCTAAATTTTGTTCCTCTGGAACTAAAATGTTGTTCAAACTAGTCAGACTTGTATTCATGATTTTGTTTTGCGCACACCAAGCTTTTGTTCCTCATAGTGTATATTTTTTGTTCTAGCTTATTTGCTCTGCAAACACTAGGTTTTGTTCCTTTTTAGCATGATATGTTATTTCGGCATATAGTTATGATTTGTTATGTAACCATGAATTTTTCCACTTGATATAAATATTTGTTTCTCGAGCACCAATTATTAGTACAACTTTTTGGTTTCGCTTATTTTTTTCTTTTTTCCATTTTTTATCAGAAGCAATTGCGTGATAAATTTATTTTATGCGGCCGCTAGTAATGGATCTGTGACTTTTTCTAATTTGTGTTTGTCCCCTAGACCGTATAATGTGTGAAAGATGATCTGCATTGGCTACTTTAAGTTTTTGTTGAGTTCATGGATTATTCCATGAAACTTTAAGCTTTTTTTGTACTTCTTTTTTTATTTCCGCTAATTATTGCAAGGTTTTACTATATGTACCTTTGTACAGCTAGCTCGGTTTTGCAACTAACTAGCTTTACTCGGTAGGTAATACGTAAATTAAGCTTAGCTTTACTCAGTAGCAAGCACGATATCAGCCACACACCGAAACGCCACATGCACTAAACTTTTTTCTTATCGCTTCTCCGTCCCGGTAGTGTTCCAAGGTAAGTACTGCAGACAGCATACACAGACCCTACTGCAGGTTCAGAGTATTCGGACGCGGGGTGGCGGCGGGGGCAGTAAAAATCTGCACCGCGTTTAGGCAGACAAGGAAGCGGCAGCAGTCTGCGCGGGATCGACCCGGGTTTTTTAGTCCCACCTCGCCAAGTACCAGTTTAAATAGTAGGCTGATCGCTGATTCGTCGTGCTAGTACGCGTCTCTCAGCCGCAGAGTGCGCTACGTGCGGATACCTCCGGGTAAATGGGCTGCCGAAAAAAGCCCACCGGCTGATTCTTCAGCGTATTGAAAGATAGGTGACGCGCCACAAAAGTACGGCTACCAAAAAAGGACTTCCGCGGCTCGTATATCGCTCAAATGGACGGCGGCACCACCTCCTCCACGGGCGGTTCTTGGATACTCATCAACTTCTTGCCGATATGATCACGGATCATCATGTACCATAACTTGGTTACTGTATCTATGCCAGCCAATGGCATCGACAATATTTTTGCTTCCTCCACCATCTTTGTCAACTCAAAGCTCTTTGCATCATTCTTTGTCTTGGTCAAAGTAGCTTCGGCTTCTAACTTGGCGGCTTGGACCCTCTCCCTCTCAAGCGTCAGTTTCTCTCTTTGAGCTTCTTTTATATCCTTCCACCTTGCGCATGTCTGGCGACGTGGACGCGGCGTAGGACAGGTTGAGGTCGACGTGGACGCCATCTTGACGGGCCACATCACCACCGAGAAGACGCCACCATAGAAGGTTCGCGGATATGGATGGCTCTTGCTGAATTCCGGCGACATGCGGGACGACGGAAGCCTATGTGAACTGCTCTTGTCGCCGTCAGTGCCGCTCCTAGCCGTCGACGCGAATCATCGAGAAACCCTCGTCGCCGCTATAGCCCTGGCTTACGGCGTAGCCCGCAAAAGACGCAGCCTTGGCATGTTCCGTGGCCGCTTGCCACTGAATCTTGGTACACCGCTGGCGATCCGCGGTGAAGACCGTGCATCGTGTCAGCTCTGCCACGCAATCCTCATCGGACATATTTGCGGGCTTCTCCTTCGGTGCCAGCATGCGCAGCTTCTTCATCGTCATGGACACTTTCTTCGATGGCTGGTCATGGGCTGCGGCGGCGGTGGGAGTGGGTGGGAGGGCAGCGAGGAGGCAGCGGGCGTGCTTGCTCTGTGCGTGAACCGGCGGGGCGGCAGGAAAATGAGTGGTATGTGAGGGAATTAGGGCGAAAAGGTGAAATAGTGGTGGGAAAGTGCTGAGCTGCCGACGCTCCCGATAGGGTCTTACCACGTAAGGGCCGGCGCGGGAGCACCGACTTATTTATTGGGCTTGAACCCTAGCTGACGCCCTTCTTGGGGGCGGCATTGTGGGCCCATTTCCACCCAAGCGTAAATAATGTGTCGGGGCCCTTTTGGGAGGCATTTTGGGGGCACCGGTGGAGATACTCTAACCCCTTTGCTTGCTCGGCTGCTGCCCATGCAGTGGCACCTCCACCTGACCTAACAATGACATGCCATGTTGCCCACATTGCTACCACATGTCTTCCCCGATTTCCCACGTATTTTTCCTAGCACTTACCAACACGTCTTCCCTTAGCACAACACACTACATCTCCCCGTTGAAGCTGACAAACTAGAGTTGTGCCTTCCTACAAAAATATAAAACCATGAAACATTAGCTGATCACAAATTTGCATGGTGAACACGACAATGAAGGGTTCCCCTGATGAGCACCACAACAAACATGAGCTTGTCATTGTTCAAAGGGAGGGCAGGGGGAGATGCGAGCAAGTTGCTAGTGCGGGCAAGCGAGGTTGTGGATGCACATTGATACGTCTCAAATGTATCTATAATTTTTAATGCTCCATGCTTGTTTATACACCATTTGCATTGTGTTTTGTTACACTTCGTGTCGTTTTTATGCATTTTCCGGAAGACTGGAACTAACCTATTAACGAGATGCCACAATGTTAGTTCCCTGTTTTCTGCTATTTTTGTGTTTCAAAAAAGCTACACAGGAAATATTCTCGGAATTGGACGAAACAAAAGCCAAACCTCCTATTTTTACCAAAGCTTCGCGAAGACCGAAGATGAGACGGAGGGGGGCCAGGGGCCAGCCACACCATGGGGTGGGGCGGCCCAGCCCCTGGCCGTGCCACCACATGGTGAGGCTACTTGGCCCACCTCCTGACGTTGTCCTTTCGCCTATAAATTCCCCTCGACGGTAAAAACCTAAAGGACGGATCGCTTTTCCTCGAAAGATACTGCAACCCACCGCTGTCATCGAAGCGAGATCGGGAGGATCCATGAGCTCTTCCCGACACCCTGCCGGAGAGGGGAATCCCTGCCGGAGGCCTTCTCCACAACCATGGTCGCCTCCGGAGTGATGTGTGAGTAGTCTATCTTGGACTACGGGTCCATAGCAGTAGCTAGATGGTTTTCTCCTCCACCATGTGTTTCATGTTTAGATCTTGTGAGCTACCGTACATGATCAAGATCATCTTTATGTAATTCTACATGTTATGTTTGTTGGGATCCGATGAGTATTGGTACTATGTCAAATTGATGTGCTGAATCATATATCTTTATGTTATCTCTATGTTGTTTATGATCTTGCATGCTCTCCATTGCTAGTAGATATCTTGGCCGAGTAGATGCTAGTAACTCCAAGAGGGAGTATTTATGCTCGATAGTTGGGTTCATGCATCTAGTAATCTGGGGGAGTGACAGAGACCTCTAAGGTTGTAGATGTACTGTTGCCACTAGGGAGAAACCAACATTCTTGTGTCCAAGGACATTTGCTTTGTTTACTTTACGCACTTTGCTTAATGCAATTATCTGTTGTTCACAACTTAATACCCGATGATTGCTCGGACGACATCCGGAGGGTGGATTATTAGTCATAGATGCAGTTGGATTATGGTCTATGTATTTTGTCGTAATGCCTAGAGTAAATCTCATAGTGATCCTCATGACATATGTATGTTATCTTTATTCTATCAATTGCCCAACTATAATTTGTTTACCCAGCATGTTATTATTTATCTTATGGAGAGACACCACTAGTGAACTGTGGACCCCGGTCCAATTTCCTTTACATTGCTATACTGTTTACTTTTACTCGTACTGTTTAATTTCTTGCATACTATTACCTTTGTTTACAGCAAACCGGTGAGATTGACAACCTCATCCTAAGTTGGGGCAAAGTTCTTAGTTGTCTTGTGTGCAGGTTCCACGTTGCTGCTGGTGCAAAGCAAAGCCCTGGACGAGGCGCCTTATAAATTGTCCAGAGCCGTCGCGAAGCTAGCGAGCATCAACCTTCTTAAGTTTGGCTTTCTCCTACTCGTTCGATAAACCTTGGTTTCACAACTGAGGGAAGACTTGCTGCTGTGCTCATCATACCTTCCTCTTGGGGTTACCAACCGGGTGTACTTACACGCCATCAAGCAATTTTTCTGGCGCCGTTGCCGGGGAGAAAGAAGACTTCTGCAAGGGGAGCCTCTCACGCTCAATCTTTTACTTTGTTTTTGTTTTGCTTTATTTTATTTTTGCTTGCATCTTTTTATCAAAAATACAAAAAAATAGTTCCTTTATAGTTGCTTTTTATGCCTAGTTTAGTTGCTGTTACTATGTCGCCAGAGGAAGTGATCTTCACTTTCAAACAAAAGAGTGGGGAGAGTTTCAAAGAAGCTTAGTCTAGAATTTACGATTGCCATGGAAAAACTGAACCGAAAATGACTTTGAGTTTGCTTCTTAGTAGTTTTTACTTTGGTCTTGCTCTTCGTAATAGATATGCTTTGGATGCTACAGTAGAAGGAGATTTCCTTCATTATGATGGAGATCAAGCTTTCAATATTATAAAAAATTTGATTACAATTTATAGCATGCCAACTGATTTTGATTCCTCTCTTGTGAGCATATTTGCTAGACTTAATACCCTTGAGACTGAAACTGCTTGTTTAAAAGATTGCTATGGTACTTTGCGCGAGCATCATGATTATGTGCCAATAAATTCCAAGCCATCAAGTTGGTTCCCTACGGTGAAAATAACCATCAGTGGTGAAACTTTTTATGCTCGTTGTGATATTATGTCTGAATTTTGTCTTATGCCAAAGGATGTTTATGAATCTTTGAGTCTTTGGAAACTTTCTGAGGGAGGAGAAGGAATATCTCTTACTAATAATGCCACTATATTTCCCGTTGGAATAGCTGAAGGAGTATTTACAAAAATCCTAGGAAGCATGGTATCTACTGATTATCTTGTTATTGAATGTGTAGGAAAGGGACAAATCACTCTTGGAAGGTCTCTACTAAAACTCCTGGGCGACACTATAGATGTGGGAAAAGGCACTATAAGATTCATCTCTTCACCTTGCAATAGTCACATCTTTCCTAGAGTTAAGAGCAAAGGTAAGAAAGGAAAACGTAAGGCATCCGTTGATCCTAATACCTCATTTGATAATACTTGATTTGCACTTTCTGCGCCTAGCTCAAAGGCGTTAAAGAAAAGCACTCTAGGGAGATAACCCAATGTTTTATTTTCAGTACTTTTTCTTTTATTTGAGTCTTGGAAGTTATTACTACTGTAATGACCTCTCCTTATCATTTTTATTTCGTTGTTGTGCCAAGAAGAACCTCTAATTTGAGGGAGGTAAGATTTGGGGAAGTTGCTGTCTTGAAACAGATTTCTGCGCTACATTGTAAAAATTCGTGAAACTTCTCAGAATATCTTTTTGATCTAAAATTTCTTGTGCATATGCCCCTGGTTATATCCAAACTTTCATTAGTTTTGCACTTTTAGATTTGAGCAACAGAAGGTCCTCGAGAAAATCGACCTTTGTCAGCTGTTCTATTTTGACAGATTTCTGCCACTATTTGTGTTTGCCTCTCGGTCGCTTTCTTTTTTAGTTCTTTTGATCACGAAACTTTTGAGGAAGTTGCTACAGTAGTATATGCTTTATATGTGGTGTTTTTGAGTTTTAAGCTGAACCAAAAAAGGGTTGATTTACTATTATGCTTATGCTAATAGAATTGTGTGAAGTTTTGTATGAAGAAAGTTTTCAAGTGTAGGGAATGGAGAGTGATGAGATGAGATGAAGTATGGATAAAAGCTCAAGCTTGGGGATGCCCATGTCACTCCAAGAAATATACAATAGGTAAAAGCATCAAAGCTTGGGGATGCCCCCGAGGCACCCCTTCTTCATCGGCAAAAATCAGGTCACCTTTCAGCACACTATATTTTTATTGCTTCATATTCTATGCATTTTCTTGGAGCATCTTTACTTTTGTTTTCCGTTTTGTTTTGTTTTGTTTGCTGCAATAAATGGTTGGACCCCAAAAAATTTCTTTTGGAGGATATTTACTTGCTTTTCATTTGCCAAGAACACTCTGTTTTTCACTCTTATCGTTCAACGAGTGCTCTCTTTTTCTAGAACTGTGTTTAGCTTTTATTTTTCGCCTTGATTTTTTGTTCAGATCTTGTTTTATCTTTGCATCAAGGTGTATTTAGACCACTGGTCTATGGTTGTTTTCATCAAAAGAGTTGTTTCAAAAAGGTTTTAATGGTGTTGGAAAAGAGAAAAAGTTTCATGCAAAAAAAAAGTGGTACAAAAAGGAGCTTGTTTAGACTGCGGCTTAGACTTTTACATGCCATGCTTGATGTCGTTTTGATAGTATGCTTAGTAGTTTTTGTTGTAGCATGACTTGTCTCAAATGACTGAGATTGCTTAATGAGCCTTTGAAAAAAATCATGCAATGTTTTTATTATATGGAAGCATTTATTTAGTTTTCTCCTTGATGCTTTATTTGGATTGACTTGGCGCATGCTTACAACATGTTTGACTCTTACAAAGTCGCCATAAGCCTCTATGATCATTTGGTTTTTGACTTGTGATGCCATTTTATGCTTCTTTTAATGATATTTTGTCGCTATGCATGATTATGGCCGTTATTGCTCTCTTAGTTGGTCGCTCCCAGTCTTTTGCTAGCCCTCATTTTGTACTGAGTATGAGCTCTACTCATGCATCCAACTCCCAAAAACCAAGTTATTCCAATGTGTCCACTATAAATTCCTATGCATGGTATTTGCAAGCCATTCCAAGTAAACTTTCATGTGCTACCTTTCAAGAAACCTTCAAAATACTTCTCATTTTGTGACACTGTTTTCAGCTCATGGGGACGTAGTGGTCGAATTTGCTATCTTCCATATTGTTTTATTCCAAAAAAAGAAAAAAAGAAAAAAAAAGAAAAAAAAGAAAAAAATCACTCCTCCATGGTATGTGAATGTTGGTGGGCACCCGATGGAATCGGTTAGCCATGGTTTGTGAAAGGAAAAAAGGTGGAGAGGAGTGCCAAGCTTTATAAAAGAGCACCAAAGTGCCAATCTCTCTCAAAACTTGCTGTTTTGTATGGAAGATAGTAAGAACCCCATTGCCAGTCGTTGACAAAGACAACCGCCTCTCAAAAACCAATTTTTTATCTCTCTGTTTTACAAATGAAAAGTTCTAGCACATGTTTAATCCCTGCTTCCCTCTGCGAAGGGCCTTTCTTTTACTTTTATTGAGTCTCCACCTTCTACCTTTATGCGTCGTCTAAGAGAGCATAGTTGCCATTCCGAGTTTAATGTGCATAGTCCCAAAGTTTATCATTGATTGATTCATGATTATGGTTTTGCTTGTTCTTAAATTATTTGTATCTAGTCGCCCTCTTAAACTTGAAGGTGTCCTATGCATTTATGTTTTGCTATTCTATGAAGGACAAGCTGAAAACCACTTTTATATGTTTTCCTATATGATTTGAACACACGTTTGACTTTCATTGTTTCATTTTTCATGATCTTTCGTTTGTGTTTCTTTTCATGTTATAACATGGTTGCTAAGTTTTTATTGTCAAGATTATTTCTCTTATGCCCATGTTTTAAGTTTTTTGATCCTAGCACTCAATGCTTTACATACATGATCAAGATTGTGATGGTGCATGTCACCTCAAAAATTATTCTTTTGTTATCACTTACCTACTCGAGGACGAGCAGGAGCTTGGGGATGCTTGATACGTCTCAAACGTATCTATAATTTTTGATGCTCCATGCTTGTTTATACACCATTTGCTTTGTGTTTTTGTTACACTTCGTGGCGTTTTTATGCATTTTCCGGAACTAACCTATTAACGAGATGACACAGTGTCAGTTCCTTGTTTTCTGCTGTTTTTGTGTTTCAGAAAAGCTACACAGGAAATATTCTCGGAATTGGACGAAACAAAAGCCGAACCTCCTATTTTTACCAAAGCTTCGCGAAGACCGAAGATGAGACAGAGGGAGGCCAGGGGCCAGCCACACCATGGGGTGGCGCGGCCCAGCCCCTGGCCGCGCCACCACGTGGTGAGGCCACCTGGCCCACCTCCTGACGTTGCCCTTTCGCCTATAAATTCCCTTCGACGGGAAAAACCTAAAGGGCGGATCGCTTTTCCTCGAAACATACTGCAAGCCGCCGCCGTCATTGAAGTGAGATCGGGAGGATCCAGGAGCTCTTCCCGGCACCCCGCCGGAGGCCTTCTCCACCACCATGGTCGCCTCCGAAGTGATGTGTGAGTAGTCTACCTTGGACTACGGGTCCATAGAAGTAGCTAGATGGTTGTCTCCTCCACCATGTGCTTCATGTTTAGATCTTGTGAGCTGCCCTACATGATCAAGATCATCTTTATGTAATTCTACATGTTGTGTTTGTTGGGATCCGATGAGTATTGGTACTATGTCAAGTTGATGTGCTGAATCATATATCTTTATGTTATCTCTATGTTGTTTATGATCTTGCATGCTCTCCGTTGCTAGTAGATATCTTGGCCGAGTAGATGCTAGTGACTCCAAGAGGGAGTATTGATACGTCCAAAACGTATCTACTTTCCCGAACACTTTTGCTATTGTTTCTCCTCTAATTTGTGTGTTTTGAATACAACTAACACGGACTGACGCTGTTTTCAGCAGAATTGCTCTGGTGTCTCGTTTTTGTGCAGAAATCCAACTTTCAGTAAAAATTCGGGAAAAATCATGAAAAATCCTATTTCACGAGAAGACCCACGGAGCCAGAGGACAGGAGGGAGAAGAGGCTCGAGGGGCCGTCACGCATAGGTGGCACGGCCTAGCCCTGGCCGCGCCACCCTTGCGTGAGGGGGCCCCAGCACCCCTCTCGACCTCCCCTCTCGCGTACATATACCCCCTGACGACATAATATCAGGGAGACGGCATTTTTCCCAGATAGACTTCCGCTGCGCCGCCGCCATCAGAAACCGCGATTCGGAACCAGAAACTCCATTCTGGCACCCTGCCGTGACGGGGATTCGGAGGAGATCTTCATCACCATCACCACCGACGCTCCTCCATCGACCATCCATGACTCCCCCATCCATGTGTGAGTAATTTCCCCGCTGTAGGTGAGGGGATGGTAGGGATTGGATGAGATTGTTCATGTAATTTGATATGAGATTGATAGGGCATAGTGCCTAGTATCTTTATTTAGTGCCTATGACATTGTTGCAACTTGTTGTGCTTAATGATTGTCACTTAGGGCCCGAGTGCCATGATTTCAGATCTGAACATGTTATTATTTCTATGATGATACTTGTTGTTTATGGTCTTACCTACAAGTTGTATACACATATTGTTGTCCGGAACCCGAGGCCCCAAAGTGACAGAAATTGGGATAACCGGAGGGGATGGCTATGATGTGAGGATCACATGTGTTCACCGAGTGCTAATGCTTTGCTCCGGTACTCTATTAAAAGGAGTACCTTAATTACCAGTAGTTTCCCTTGAGGCCCTGCTGCAACAGGCTGGTAGGACAAAAGATGTCATGCAAGTTTCTCCTTGCGAGCACGTACGACTATATACGGAACACATGCCTATGATTGTTTGTACTAGGATGCTTTATCATTATTTATCTGCAATGCCCATGTCTCATTGATTTTATGAATTATCTTATCCATGCAACGCCCGTAATCCATCCCTATGCCTACAGTATTTGTTCCTACTGTTTACAACTGTTACTATTACTGGTGCTACTTTACTACTGCTGTTACTGTTTCACTACTGTCACCACTATAAAACTGTTGCTACTGATAAACCACTGCGAGCGAGACTGTTTCCAGGTGCATCTGAATTGAAAAATCATCTGTTAAGGCTTACATATATTCTTTGGCTCCCCTTGTGTCGAATCAATAAATTTGGGTAATACTTCCCTCGAAGACTGTTGCGATCCCCTATACTTGTGGGTCATCAAGACTATTTTCTGGCGCCGTTGCCGGGGAGCATAGCTTTATTTGTAAGTTCACTTGGTATTCATATTGTTTGCTGCAATCCTTTCATCATGGGTAAACCTCATGATGGAAAAGTTCCTATATTGCCATCCACTACAAGAAGAGGTACGACTCTCAACACCTCTGTTGCTCTTGATTCGCCATCTGTTATGAGTAAGTTGCTTACACCACCACACCCACACGCTACTGCTACTACTTCTGCTGAGATTGAAAATGCCACTGATAATTTAGATGATGCTTCTACTGTGCTTGATGAGAGTGGTTCACTAGGTTCCTTTTTAGATGCTACTATTGCTAGAGCTAAGTTGGGAAACACCACTGTTACACCTGTTAGTTCACCTGAGTCTAGGGAATGTTCTAGTGATGATTATGATGATGATGCTTATATTGAGCTTAATGATGATTTTATTGCTGAAGCACGTGCTGCTCGTAATGCTGGTAATGTTAAAGAACTTCTTGCAAGACGTTCTGTTAGATATAATTTGTCTCCTGATCCTAAGTTTGCTGCTTCTCCCATAAATATTAGAGACAAGGATTATGATTTCTCTTTGGATTTATCTTACATATCTATTGTTGAGAAAACTCCTTTTTGTGGTACTAAAGATGAGAGTGCTATGGAGCACATGAATGAGCTTTCTACTTTGACTAATTTGTTTTCTGATGATATTAAGCTCTGCACTTACTTTGTTGCTAAGATTTTTCCTTTCTCGTTGAGAGATGCAGCTAAAACTTGGTTTAATAGCTTGTCTCCTGGATCTCTTACTAGTCCTATTGCTTTGGTTAATGCTTTCTTTCAGAAATATTTTCCTGCTAGTGCTCAACATGCTGCTGTGCAGAAAATCTTTGATTTTGAACAGGGAAAAGGAGAGATATTGCCTGAATCTTGGACAAGGTTTTGTTCTTTAATTAGAGCTTTGCCTAAAGAACCATTGCCTAAAAATGAACTCCTTGACATATTTTATAATGGACTAACGGATGAATCTAAGTCATATTTGGATAGTTGTGCTGGTTGTGTTTTCAGGGAAAGACCTCCGGCTGAAGCTGAAGAATTAATGGCTAAAATAAGCCGGAATCATGATGATTGGACTTTAGTTGAGCCAATACCAGCACCAACTCATGCGCCATCTACAGAGCCTACGCCGAAGAAGAGAGGGATGATTGAATTAAATGATGAAGTTATGAAGGAAGCTAAGAAATCTCTTAAGGAGAAAGGTATTAAGGGCGAAGATGTGAAGAATTTACCTCCTATAGAAGAATTATGTAAGCCAATCCCTCACTCATCTACCATTGAGGTACACTCTCTCCAACGCTTTGATGAAAGAGATATTCCTTATACTAAACCTCCTGATCAATGCTTAGATGAATTTGATAATTTTATTGTTAAGCAAGAAAATTTTAATAGAATGGTGCATAATCATTTGTTGGAAAATTCTAGAGCTATTACCAAGTTGCAGGATATTGTGGAGAGAACCGCCAATGATGTAAAGATACTTGCTAAACATTTTCAAATGGTTCAAACACAAATTGATCAGCTTACCAAGGTGCAAAAAGACTTGCTAGTTAATGCCGCAAGAGAGAAGCAAGCATGTGAAATACGCACAAGAAGTGGTGCTGCTACTCAAGACCCATTATATCCTGAAGGACATCCTAAGAGGGTTGAGCAATATTCTCAACGCACTTCAAATGATGATATTCCTTCTAAGAAGAAGAAGAAGAAGCATAAAACAACTGCAGAATCCTCTGATGCAGGTAAAGATCCTAACAGTGTTTCTATTTCTGATGCTGAAATTGAACCAGGAGATACTTCCGACAAAGAAGAAGTTGAAGAGGAACCGGAAAAGAGTGATAAAAATGCAAAGTACACCAAAGAAGACTTCATTGCCAACAAGCATGGTAAAGAGAGGGAACCTTGGGTACAGAAACCAATGCCTTTTCCTAGTAAGAAACACAAGTCCAAGGAAGAAGAACACTACAACAGGTTTTGTGAATGGATGAGACCTTTATTTTTGCAAATTCCTTTGACTGATGCTATTAGAATGCCTCCTTATGCAAAATATATGAAAGATATTGTCACTAACAAAAGGAAAATTCCTAGTGAGGAAATTTCCACTCTACTTGCTAATTATTCTTTTGATGGTAAAGTTCCAGAGAAGCTTGGAGATCCAGGTATACCTACTATTCCTTGCTCCATTAAAAATAACTATGTTAGAACTGCTTTATGTGATTTGGGAGCTAGAGTTAGTGTCATGCCTTTTTCTCTTTATAAGAGACTTGATTTAGAAAAATTGGTATCAACTGATATATCTTTGCAGATGGATGATAAGTCTACTACTATTCCTATTGGTATATGTGAAAATGTTCCTGTTCAAGTCGCTAACAGTTGTTTAATATTAACAGATTTTGTTGTGTTGGAAATGCCTGAAGATGATAATATGTCTATTATTCTTGGGAGACCTTTTCTAAACACCGCAGGTGCTGTTATTAATTGCAATCAAGGAAAAGTCACTTTCAATGTCAATGGCAAAGAATATACGGTTTATTTTCCCAAGAAGATTGATAGGAAGAATGCTCTAAGTTCAATCAAGCGTGTTGAGACCATCAAAGTTGGTCAAATTATTTGTTCAGAGCGAAAGCCCAAGGAAGAATATCAAATTGTTATGGTTGGGGCTATACCTATCAATGTTGAGGTAACATAAGCATTAAGTGAAGTGCAAAGTTTTGCCTCATATAAAGTTAGGTTGCGAACAAGACTTGATCAACCTTGTTAACAAAGTGATTTTATATGAACAAAACTTCGTTTTCACCGCATCCACTCCACCTCACTTGTATTTACTTTCATAAATTTTGTTCCTTCAGTTTAGTTGCATGATTAAGAGTATCTCAGAGCTGCTGCATGCTTAGTTTTGATTTGCTTGAAATATTTTCATCCTCGTTTTTCTGAGTTTTATCGATATGCCAATTTCTGAAAAGTCCTCGAAAATAAAGTTTCTCGAAAAATTCTAGAAAATTCTTTATAAATTTTTATGTCAAAAATGGGGCAGAGAGACACCTGGGAGGCACCAGGTGGGGCAGCCACGCCACCTCACACACAGGTGGCGCGGCCCAGCCCTGGCCGCGCCACCCAGGTGTGAGAGGGCCCCACCAGGCCCCTCACTCATCTCTTCTTCCCCTGCTCTTTCTCTCTCCCGAAAACAACGACACATTCAGCTCAAACTCGAGTTCTTGCTGTTCTTCACCTCGATTTTTTGATCTCCTTGCTCAGCCCAACATTTCTGCTGAAATTTGGATCATTTGCTCTCCGGTATGTGACTCCTCCACTTGTCCAAGTAGAATTTCTTTTGGTAAAGTATTTCTTGAGTATTTTAGCATTGTAGGTGACAGTATAAATGAGTATGCATGCTTGTTCTATTGCTTAGTTATTTTGATGCATGATAGCTCTCTAGTAACCCACTATAGTAGTTTCCTACACTTGCTTGTCTTTAAATCACTTTTTATGAGTTTGTTGAAAAATTTCAGAGAAGGAAGATGGACAACTTCACATATGGAGAAGTGTTTGAAAGTGATGCACCAAGGTCATCAAGGCCCTCAAGATCCACCGCTCAATATAGAATGTCTTATAATGAGGATCTCATGTCACCAAACCTTGAAGGGGACGATGGAGATGCACATCCATCCACCTTCCCTTGTATTAACTTTTTGAGTGATGCAGGGATTCTTGATGATTTCTTGCTCCTTATTAACAGGGTTGGGTTGACTGATTACATGACAGATGAAAGAGACCAATATGCTTTGCTTACAAAGACTTTCGTTGAAAGTTTTAAATTTATTAACGCTCATTACAATCCTTCCATTGCATTTAAGATTTATGATAAGTCTATCACCATGTCTTTGGGGAGGTTTTGTTCTATTTTAGGTATTCCCATGTTTGGAACATCCAGGAGGATACAAAATCACCCCGCTGATTTGTTGGAGCTTTACCGAGGGGTGACCAATGATGATGACCGCACTGCACAGCGTGGCAAGATAAGAAATATTCAGCTCCCAGCTATTAGATATTTTACTTACTATCTTGCAACTAGTGTACTTGGTAGAGAAAACACTAGCAATATCTCCAACTATCATTTAGCTTTTCTAGCTACCGCTCTTGATGTTGGTAGGGAGTATAACCTTGGTGCTGTTATTGCTCGTCGCCTAGCCGCTAGGGAACCTATTTATGGAGGTATTATTGCCGCGCACATTGTTGCTGAGCTAGGACTTTCTATTGCTCCTAATGATGTATTGTTGACTCCACAAAGGCTTGATCTTGCTGCCATGAAACTCCATCATTTTGTTACTGCTAACTCTTGTGCAGGGAAATTAGTTTACAGGATGTTATTTATTGATGGAGAGGAAAGGGAAATTCCCTTGCCTCAGCCTAACTTGTTCAGCATTCACATGAGGCCATGGTCGCGCACGAAGGTGGAGTTGGACGATCAGCTTAGGCTGCTTGGTTTCAATATCCAACATGGCGTGGTGGTCCAGGAGGAAGAGGAGGAGCCGGCCTATCACTTCACCACGTACCACTCCGGGGCATCCTCGAACTCATATCAGGACGATGGTGCTTCTTCGTCACACTACGGATGCGCCACTTCATGGCCGAGTTGGGATTGATCTCCACTTAGGCCAAAAGCCTAAGCTTGGGGGGAGGTACGCCGACGATTTACTCATCTACATATCATATTTAGTCGGTCCTTTGTATATCCATGTTTCTCCTTCTTTATTGTTCTCGTTCTTGTTTCCATTTTTCCAAAACACAAAAAGACCAAAAATATTTCTGTTGTTTCTCTTTGTTTGGTTCTTTAGTTTTCTACCTTTGGTTTGTTTTACTTGCTATTTTCGGTTTGCCATTTGAAAAATCCAAAAATATTTTGCTTTGTTTGCTATTTCCTTCTGCTTTTGTTTCAAAAATTGAAAACCCCAAAAATATTTGTTGTCCTTCTTCGGTTTTGTAAAGTTTGTTGCAGAGTTCAGTCTCCCGTTACTCCATTGGAGCTTGGTATTCACTTTATATTATTCAAGCCACACAAGTGAAGAGCAATAATGACGACATATGACAATTCGAGATGTGGTAAGAGGCTGGTATGAACTCTATTTGTTTTCATTTTTGTACATATACTCATCTATGTGGACATGCTTAGTCGGTTCATGTAAGGTATATGTTATCTAATGGATGCTTTGTAGTTCTTTCTTTCATATGATTAGTTTCAATTTACTATTAGCCGGTAGCAGGTCATCTAGACGCTTGCATGCATTGTTTTATTCATAATATGGTATGATATTGTGGTATCCACCTCTGAAAGCTTCATTTGAATCGACTTGGCACATGCTCAAGCATGCATATGACTGAACAAAAAGTCAATTAAGCCTCGATGATCTAAATTGCCTCAGAGTTCTTGTATCATTTTTATGCCTATATTAATTTTGTTTTGTCGCAAGCATGATTATGACAGTTATTGCTCTCTCGATTGTCGCTTCCCAGTCTTTTGCTAGCCTTCACTTGTACTGAGTATGAGCTCTACTCGTGCATCCAATTACCAAAAACCAAGTCTTCCAAAGAGTCCACTATAAATTCCTATGCATGGTATTTGTAAGCCATTCCAAGTAAATTTTCATGTGCTACCTTTCAAAACTTTCAACTACTTCTCATTTTGTGCCACTATTTTTAGCTCATGGGGACGTAGTGGTCGGAATTGCTATCTTCCATATTAAATTAAGTACCCCTCGACTAGGCAGCTTCATCTGCTCGTCATTAATTTTGCAAGGGAGCTGGTCAGACCATTATAATCTTAATTCTAAAAAGAAAGAAAAAAAAGGCACTCCTCCAAAGGAATGTGAAAGTTGGTGGGCACCCGATGGAATCGGTTAGCCATGGTTTGAGAAAGGAAAAAGGTGGGGAGGAGTGCCAAAGCTTTATAAAAGAGCACTGATGTGCCAAATTTCAAAGAACTCGGAACCGCTCTCACTTGTTTATTATGGAAGATAGTAAGTCCCCATTGCTAGTCGTTGACATAGAACAACCACCTCTCAAAATAAATTTTTATCTCTGTTTTACAAATGAAAAGCTGTAGCACATGTTAAATCACTGCTTCCCTCTGCGAAGGGCCATTCATTTACTTTTATGTTGAGTCTTCATCTTCTAACTTTAAAGCACTTCTTGAGAGCATAGCTGTTATTCTTAGTGTAATGTGCTTGTCCCAGAACACGGTTAATTGTGGTATAACTTTGATGCTTGTATCTTTGATATTTCTACTTCTAGTCTTCCCTAAGACTTCAGAGGTAGCTCAGCATTTATGTTTTGCTCTACAAATAAAGGCAAGCGGGATACTACTCTTTCATATCATTTATGCATATTACAATCTTGTAGCTTCTCATGTACATGTCACTTGTTATTAGTGCATTGGCACTCTTTCATAGCTTGCTTGACTATGAGGTGACATTAGTTGCATATTTCTTATTATGAATTGCCTGAGTACTTGATCACATAGTTAGTATATATACATCATATGAGCAAATGTGTTCGTGAAAGTTTCTTTTATCGCTCTCAGTTGTTAACTGAATTGCTTGAGGACAAGCAAATAGCTAAGCTTGGGGGAGTTGATACGTCCAAAACGTATCTACTTTCCCGAACACTTTTGCTATTGTTTCTCCTCTAATTTGTGTGTTTTGAATACAACTAACACGGATTGACGCTGTTTTCAGCAGAATTGCTCTGGTGTCTCATTTTTGTGCAGAAATCCAACTTTCAGTAAAAATTCGGGAAAAATCATGAAAAATCCTATTTCACGAGAAGACCCACGGAGCCAGAGGACAGGAGGGAGAAGAGGTTCGAGGGGCCGTCACGCATAGGTGGCGCGGCCCAGCCCTGGCCGCGCCACCCTTGCGTGAGGGGGCCCCAGCACCCCTCTCGACCTCCCCTCTCGCGTACATATACCCCCTGACGACATAATATCAGGGAGACGGCGTTTTTCCCAGATAAACTTCCGCTGCGCCGCCGCCATCAGAAACCGCGATTCGGAACCAGAAACTCCGTTCTGGCACCCTGCCGGGACGGGGATTCGGAGGAGATCTTCATCACCATCACCACCAACGCTCCTCCATCGACCATCCATGACTCCCCCATCCATGTGTGAGTAATTCCCCCACTGTAGGTGAGGGGATGGTAGGGATTAGATGAGATTGTTCATGTAATTTGATATGAGATTGATAGGGCATAGTGCCTAGTATCTTTATTTAGTGCCTATGACATTGTTGCAACTTGTTGTGCTTAATGCTTGTCACTTAGGGCCCGAGTGCCATGATTTCAGATCTGAACATGTTATTATTTCTATGATGATACTTGTTGTTTATGGTCTTACCTACAAGTTGTATACACATATTGTTGTCCGGAACCCGAGGCCCCAAAGTGACAGAAATTGGGATAACCGGAGGGGATGGCTATGATGTGAGGATCACATGTGTTCACCGAGTGCTAATGCTTTGCTCCGGTACTCTATTAAAAGGAGTACCTTAATTACCAGTAGTTTCCCTTGAGGCCCTGCTGCAACAGGCTGGTAGGACAAAAGATGTCGTGCAAGCTTCTCCTTGCGAGCACGTATGACTATATACGGAACACATGCCTATGATTGTTTGTACTAGGATGCTTTATCATTATTTATCTGCAATGCCCATGTCTCATTGATTTCATGAATTATCTTATCCATGCAACGCCCGTAATCCATCCCTATGCCTACAATATTTGTTCCTACTGTTTACAACTGTTACTATTACTGCTGCTACTTTACTACTGCTGTTACTGTTTCACTACTGTCACCACTATAAAACTGTTGCTACTGATAAATCACTGCGAGCGAGACTGTTTCCAGGTGCAGCTGAATTGACAACTCATCTGTTAAAGCTTACATATATTCTTTGGCTCCCCTTGTGTCGAATCAATAAATTTGGGTAATACTTCCCTCGAAGACTGTTGCAATCCCCTATACTTGTGGGTCATCAAGTATTTATGCTCGATAGTTGGGTTCATGCCTCTAGTAATCTGGGAGAGTGACAGAAACCTCTAAGGTTGTAGATGTGTTGTTGCCACTAGGGAGAAAACAATATTCTTGTGTCCAAGGACATTTGCTTTGTTTACTTTACGCACTTTGCTTAATGCATTTATCCGTTGTTCGCAACTTAATACCCGATGGTTGCTCGGACGACATCCGGAGGGTGGATTATTAGTCATAGATGCAGTTGAATTACGGTCTATGTATTTTGTCGTAATGCCCAGAGTGAATCTCATAGTGATCCTCATGACATATGTACGTTATCTTTATTCTATCAATTGCCCATCTGTAATTTGTTTACCCAACATGTTATTATTTATCTTATGTGGAGACACCACTAGTGAACTATGGACCCCGGTCCAATTTCCTTTACATTGCTAACTGTTTACTTTTACTCGTACTGTTTACTTTCTTGCATACATTACCTTTGACCACTCGATACGCTCAATCCTTTGTTTACAGCAAACCGGTGAGATTCACAACCTCATTGTAAGTTGGGGCAAAGTTCTTGGTTGTGTTGTGTGCATGTTCCACGTTGCTGCTGGTGCAAAGCAAAGCCCTAGATGAGGCGCCTTATAAATTGTCCGGAGCCGTCGCGAAGCTTGCGAGCATCAACCTTCTTAAGTTTGGCTTTCTCCTACTGGTTCGATAAACCTTGGTTTCACAACTGAGGGAAGACTTGCTGCTGTGCTCACCATACCTTCCTCTTGGGGTTCCCAACGGGGTGTACTTACACGCCATCACACATGCTTGAGTGTCGATGCAAATGAACGATATATAAATATAGACTAGCTGAATAGTTTTACTTTGGGAAAATAAGGGCAATTGTGTTGGGAGATTCGGTTTGTCCTTGTGGAGATTTGATAAAATGGGTGGATATATTGATTTGGCATAATATGCCAGTCTAGATTTGCTTCTAGTTTAGTCTTGTTTACTGATTTTCTCATGCCACCTCTTGTCCCTGGTAGAATTTTCCTCCAATTAAACATGTTAGAAGTAGTTAAGGTACATTTCAGACCAAATAAAAGTTTATATTAATCTTTCACGAGATTTCTGGGATGAGAAGTGTACCTTTTTCATGTCAGAAACATCAATTTTCCCTATTGGTTGAAGATTTGTAATGCTGGATTAGGCAATCTAGCTATTTTATGGAAAGGGTACTTCTTTTGAAGAAAGGGATTTCTCCCCTATTTTGTAAAAAAATGCGTAGTGTTTTGCTAGAGGGTTCTTGAAAAAAAACTGGATAACAATTAAACATTATATGTCACTCTTTGGATATGGAATACTACAAGACCCTTTATGACATATAACATGTGCACAAAACATTGTTTTGTCACTTAGAGCACGTCAATGATTAGATGCCACCACGGGGTAATGGGACCAGCTTGCATAGAAGCCAAAGGATGGCATTTTCACACCATTATTCACACTACAACAATGCTCATGTTACCTACTGTTTTTCAACATCGAGACCCAACTCTAATAGCCACTGTTCCTATAGGACGATGCATGTTTTGGCTTGGCGCATTGCGAACCGCCAAGTGACATGATCGGCTGCGGTTGGATATTTCCTTGGTAGATTAAAAGACGACATAATATTGGTGGTTTGAATAGTTTAGGTATGACATAACATTTTTCCGTGTTATCTATACCTTAACTCAACACCAAATAAAAAATAATTTGTTGCATGCCAATCAAATCATAATTTCCCTTTCACTAAGACATGAAATTTCATTTCCTTCTTTTCAAGGTATAAATTGCTTTACAATTCATTTATGGGATCCATCTATAGATATCTTCTTTACTTATAGAGTAAGATGTTGTTGTCAAAGTTTCAGCACAAGAACTCTCTAAAAGAGAAGTTCTTGAGTGCTTCACCCTATAATTAAGAAATAATATATATAATGGAGTACAATTCGTGCCCAAAGAATGCCCCTATTTAGGAATAAACTCCTAGATGGTCTTGCATTCCTTGAACACCTCTCTTCTGTATATGTTCTACATCACGTCGAGTTGGAGGATCTACATGACACGGACACCCTCGCCACCGATCTTAATGGCATCACATTCTCAGCGTAGTTGATGACCTCGCCAGGGATATTATGGTTTTCCTCTAAGCTAATGTCTACTAGCATTCATCCTTACGATGGACCTAAAAGAAAGATAAGAGCAATTAAGAAGATAAAGAAGATCAATACAAAACGACCTCTGTATAACGGATGCAAAACATACATGCAGAACGTGAATGTGCATGGAGAACTGTGGCGTGACTTGTGCATATCGTGTGGTACCATTCGATCCCAACATGCATCTGTTCATATTGGTTCATATTAGTAAGAGATGGAGATGGGAATGTTGTGAGATCTAGAGTTCTAAGTGGGGAGAGGGGAGTGATGGGAGATCTAAGGTTTAGAATGGAGAGAGGGCTGTGCTGGGAGATCTAGGGTTAGGAATGGAGAGATGGTAGTATGTTGGTGTGGATAATGGGGCTGGTGTGCTCTGTATTATATTTGAAATGTGAGTGGGTAGTGGAGATAGAGTTCATTTTATTAGCCTTTGTGTAAGTGAGGTAGAAATCTAGGCATCGATTGCTCTCCATAGTGGGGTAATTGGGTGGTCTTAATATATCGTGGGAGACACCTGTTAGTCAGGGCAAAAATCTCCCAATTAATCCTTTCACAATAAAATTAATAAGATAAACATAAGGTGTATACAAAACCAACATACAAAGAAAACAAATAAACATCATTTTAACAACGTAAGTTCTACAAGTTGATCAAGATCTAATCTGGGTGTGACTGACCAGCGTGGCTTCCGGTGGCTCCATGACTAGCGGTTGGTTGGTTGTTTATGCCCATCGCCTCATGTTCAAACGTTAGATAGTCTATGGACCTCTTCTTCTCGGTGGCAGTGTAGATGAGGACCTACACCTCATAGGCTCACCATGTGTGGGTCGTAGAGCCGCCTACCAGGTTAATTTGGTCGAACTGACACCAATGGTTGTATCTTATCTGGGCCATGGGGTTTGTCCAATCACTGTGTTAGACGATTGGTGTTTCCTTGGTGAAACAGGGATGTCATCAGGTGTATAGTAGTGTATAAATAGTTACCAATCAAAGGATCACTAGGTGGTGGGACACACTATTCATCGAGACATGTCTAACCAATCGGTGGAATGTGCTTGGACCTTCTCTAGTCTGACCCAGTTTAAACATCACCTGGAATGTACAACATAATATTTAATGCCTATGCTCCCTAAGCATAGAATTAGAAAATCACCTCTCTTTTATACCATCTACAACAATGCCATTATGTGCCAAAGCGGATTCACATAGCATAATCAATTGACTGCCTTACTGGTTGACAAGAATAGTCGATTAGTTAGAAAAATATCTTTTGCAGCTAATTTCACGATGTGCCGCCCCATATAACTATAGATATATGCCAAGTTCTTATGTAGTGTCATCATTACTAGCGGTGCCCAACCTCTATATCTACTGAACACCTCACACGCCACTTTCATGAGTCTTTATATCCTTGTCGGAGAGATGTTGTTCCCTTCTCCATCCGTTGTCCAGCCATTTCATTGGTAGAGTGACACATACAATACATAACAACGAGGGATCATGGGGAAAATCCCTTGAAAGCAAGCTTTGTTATGAGTTTTCCCAATCTCCCATAAAAGTAAGGTAGTCGCAACAACCATAATTAAGCTTCCTACATGCAAGAGAGAAGCTAGCTATGAACTTTGCTCTTGGTGTAACATCATTTGAAATTCTACCAAATTAATTAAAAGCACACTTAGCTAGAGTCCATATGTATGCAGAGTGAGGGTATTTGAAAAAGAAAACCAATAGATTCATCAGCTGAGCAAAATAAACATTTCACCTTGCTAGTGCCAAGTTGATGAAGTAAATAACCGGCCCGCTGGGAACCCCAAGAGGAAGGTGTGATGAATATAGCAGCAAGATTTTCCCTCAGTTAAGAAACCAAGGTTTATCGATCAGGAGAAGAACGGACAATACGACTGAAGGTGATGCTTGCTAGTTTGCGACAGCTTCGGACAATTTATATATGGCGCCTCGTCCAAGCTTTGCTTGCTAGCTGCAACGCGGAACCTGCACACAACACAACCAAGTACTTTGCTCCCAACTTGCGATGAGGTTGTCAATCTCACCGGTTTGCTTGAAACAAAGGGTATGAGCGTATCGAGTGGAAAGCAGTAGAAGAATGCGAGTAAAGTAAACAGTGCGAGTAAAGTAAACAGGTGATAGCAATATGATGGAAATAGGACCGGGGTCCACAGTTCACTAGTGGTGTCTCTCCATAAGATAAATAACACATGCTGGGTAAACAAATTACAGTTGGGCAATTGATAGAATAAAGATAAACGTGATATGTCAAGAAGATCACTATGAGATTTACTCTGGGGATTACAACAAAATACATAGACCGCCATCCAACTGCATCTATGACTAATAATCCACTTGTGGTGAATCAATCCGAGAACTCCACAAGTATTAAGTTGCGAACAACAGATAATTGCATTAAGCAAAGTGTGTAATGTAAACAAAACATATGCCCTTGAGCATATGAATGTTGTTTTCTCCCTAGTAGCAACAGCACATCTACAACCTTAGAGGTTTCTGTCACTCCCCAGATTAAATAGAGGCATGAACCCACTATCGAGCATAAATACCCCCTCTTGGAGTCACTAGCAACTACTCGGCCAAGATAGCTACTAACAACGGAGAGCATGCAAGATCATAAACAACATAGAGATAACAAAATATATATTTCAGTATAGCAACTCAATCATAACACCAATATTCATCAGATCCCAACAAACCAAACATGTAGAATTACATAACGGTGATCTCAATCATGTAGGGCAGCTCATGAGATCTAAACATGAAGCACATGGTGGAGAAGACAACCATCTAGCTACTGCTATGGACCCATAGTCCAAGGTAGACTATTCACTCATCGCTCCGGAGGTAAGCATGGCGATGAAGAAGACCTCCGGTGGCGATTCCCCTCTCCGGCAGGGTGCCGGGAAGAGATTCTGGACCCTCCCGATCTTCGGGTCGACGGCGGCGGCGGATCACGATGTGTTCTAGAAAATTGATCGGGTCCTTAGGTTTTTTCCATCGGGGGGTCTTTATAGGCGAAGGGGCACCGTCAGAAGTGGCCCGAGGGGCTCTCACACATAGGGGGCGCGGCCAGGCCCCTGGCCACGCCGCCCTGGTGTGTGGGGCCCTTGTGGCCCCCCTCCAACTTCTCTTCGGATCTCTGGAAGCTTCCGGGAAAAATAAGACTTCAGGAACTTGTTTTGTCCAATTCCGAGAATATTTTCTGTGTATCACTTCTGAAACACAAAAACAGCAGAAAACAAGAAACTAGCACTGTGGCGACTTGTTAATAGGTTAGTTCCAGAAAATGCATAAAAGTGCCACGAAGTGTAACGAAACAGTAGGCAAATGGTGTAAAAACAAGCATGGAGCATCAAAAATTATAGATACGTTGGAGCTGTATCAAGCATCCCCAAGCTTAACTCCTGCTCGTCCTCGAGTAGGTAAGTGATAACAAAGAATAATTTTTGAGGTGACATGCACCTACACAATCTTGATCATATATGTAAGCATTTGTGAGCTGGGATCATAATAACTTAAAACATGGGCATGAAGATATAATCTTGACAATAGGAACTTAGCAACCATGTTATAAACATGCTAATGAACACAAACAAAAGATCATGAAAATGAAACAATGAAAGTCAAACGTGTGTTCAAATCATAAGGAAAAACATACAAATGGTTTTTAGCTTGTCCTTCATAGAGAGCAAAACATAAATGCATAGGACACCTTCAAGTTTAAGAGGGCGACTAGATACAAGTAATTTAATAACAAGTGAAACCAACAATATGAATCAATCAATGAAAACTTTGGGACAATGCACATTATACTAAGAATGACAACTTTGCTCTCTTATTGGTGCATAAAGATAGAAGGTGATGACTCAACATAAAAGTAAAAGAAAGGCCCTTCGCAGAGGGAAGCAGTGATTGCAAGTTTTATAGACCTTAAAAAATTATGTTACTTACCGGCTTTGAGCTCTCATTGCCCCCATCATAAGCATCTTGAATGGTTAGAGTTAATGCGAGAACAATTATGATGCATATGCTTGACAAATCATAAGTTGAAAACCTCGTGTCCCATGAATACGAGTACACAAACCTCATGCTACTCAACTTAGAGTCCCAAGCAAGGCTCTTGTCATTGTAAGTATATATGTATCATCGAGAACCGCCAACGGGGTACCTCCCTGCCGGATGACATGGAACAAGCCCACATCAAAATGATAGGACAAGCAGACAATGAACACCTCGATATCTCTTTTATTTGCCATTTGTTTAGCTTTTTATTGTGAGATGCGTCATCGAATGTCCACCATGGGTATGCTGCAAATTTTCACCATGAATTATGCATGGCTTAGATTGGCGGCTGCTGGTGCCAAGTTGACGTGTAGCAGACGGTCCTTGTGCGTGGTGAATGACCAGCCCGTTGGGAACCCCAAGAGGAAGGTCTGATGAGTATAGCAGCTAGTTTTCCCTCAGTTAAGAAACCAAGGTTTATCGTTCTTGGAGAGGAGAGACAAACGACTGAAGGTGATGCTTGCTAGTTTGCGACAGCTTCGGACAATTTATATATGGCGCCTCGTCCAAGCTTTGCTTGCTAGCTGCAACGTGGAACCTGCACACAACACAACCAAGTACTTCGTTCCCAACTTGCGATGAGGTTGTCAATCTCACCGGTTTGCTTGAAACAAAGGTTATGAGCGTATCGAGTGGAAAACAATAGAGTATGCGAGTAAAGTAAACAGTGCGAGTAAAGTAAACAGGTGATAGCAATATGATGGAAATAGGACCGGGGTCCACACTTCACTAGTGGTGTCTCTCCATAAGATAAATAACACATGCTGGGTAAACAAATTACAGTTGGGCAATTGATAGAATATAGATAAACGTGATATGTCAAGAAGATCACTATGAGATTTACTCTGGGCATTACAACAAAATACATAGACCGCCATCCAACTGCATCTATGACTAATAATCCACTCACGGGGATATCGTCCAAACACCCCATGAGTATTAAGTTGCGAACAACGGATAATTGCATTAAGCAAAGTGTGTAATGTAAACAAAGCATATGCCCTTGAGCATATGAATGTTGTTTTCTCCCTAGTAGCAACAGCACATCTACAACCTTAGAGGTTTCTGTCACTCCCCCAGGTTAAATAGAGGCATGAACCCACTATCGAGCATAAATACCCCCTCTTGGAGTCACTAGCAACTACTCGGCCAAGATAGCTACTAACAACGGAGAGCATGCAAGATCATAAACAACATAGAGATAACAAAAGATAATTTTCAGTACAACAACTCAATCATAAACACCAATATTCATCGGATCCCAACAAACCAAACATGTAGAATTACATAACGGTGATCTCAATCATGTAGGGCAGCTCATGAGATCTAAACATGAAGCACATGGTGGAGAAGACAACCATCTAGCTACTGCTATGGACCCATAGTCCAAGGTAGACTACTCACTCATCGCTCTGGAGGCAAGCATGGCGATGAAGAAGACCTCCGGTGGCAATTCCCCTCTCCGGCAGGGTGCCGGGAAGAGCTTCTGGACCCTCCCGATCTTCGGGTCGACGGCGGCGGCGGATCGTGATGTGTTCTGGAAAAGTGATCGGGTACTTAGGTTTTTTCCGTCGGGGGGTCTTTATAGGCGAAGGGGCGATGTCAGAGGAGGGGCCAGGTGCCCTCACGCCAGGGTGGGGCGGCCTAGGCCCTGGCCGCGCCAGCCCTGCATGTGGGGCCCTGGTGGCCCCCCTCCTACTCTCCTTCGGATCTCTGGAAGCTTCCAGGTAAAATAAGACTTCAGGAACTTGTTTCGTCCAATTCCGAGAATATTTCCTGTGTATCACATCTGAAACACAAAAATAGCAGAAAACAGGGAACTGGCACTGTGGCAACTCGTTAATAGGTTAGTTCCGGAAAATGCATAAAAGTGCCACGAAGTGTAACGAAACATTAGGCAAATGGTGTAAAAACAAGCATGGAGCATCAAAAATTATAGATACGTTGGAGACGTATCAGCGGCCCAGGCGTTTCCCTAACACATATACAAACTCCATGATCCCCACAAGATTCCCAATTCATTTCACACCGCGGGCATCCATAAACAAAAGATCATGATATCAACTCAAATAAGAAGTGCAATGTTGAAAGCTTGCCCCATGACGGCATGGTTGGGCTAGAATCCAACTTACAACTTGCAAGCATAACAACTCAACATAAAAGACCACAATGTCAAAATTTTAAGAACAGGAAAAAGTAAAGTGTGCCTTCCGGTTTGTGAGAGCTTTACTGACCAATTTTTGCATAACACTGGTAAGAGTTTAATTTGAAGAGAAGATAAAAGCAAGTCAAATTTACTTGGAATAGCAAATTGCTAGTAGGTATGTATGGTGGACACTTTGGTAAACTTTGGCTTTTAGGAGTTGGATGCACGAGTAGAGCTCATACTCAGTACAAGGCGAGGGCTAGCAAAAGACTGGGAGCGACCAACTAAGAGAGCAATAATGGCCATAATCATGCAAAGCGACATTAAAAGAAGCATAAGATGGCATCAAAAGTCAAAAACTAAATGATCATGAAGGCTATTGGCGACTTTGTAAGAGTCTAACATGTGTGAGCATGCGCCAAGTCAACCCAAATAAAGCATCAAGGAGAAAACCAAAATAATGCTTCCATACAATAAAAACAACGCATGATTTTTTCAAAGGCTCATTAAGCAATCTCAGTTATTTGAGACAAGTCATGCTACAGCAAAACCACTAAGCATACTATCAAAAAGACATCAAGCATGACATGAAAAGGCCTAAGCCGCAGTCTACACAAGCTCCTTCTTGTACCACTTTTTTGCACAAAGCTTTTTCTCTTTTCCAACACCATTTGAAATTTTTTAGGACACCTCTTTTGATGAAAACCAATAAATATCAGAGGCAAAAATACACCTTGATGAAAAGATATGACAAGATCTGAACGCAAATCAAGGCGAAAACGAAAACCAAAAGCAGTAGCAGAAAAAGAAGAACACTCGGTGAAATTGTAAGAATGAAAAACGGAGTGTTCTTGGCAAATGAAAACGAGTACATCTTCTCCAAAAGAAATTTGTTGGGGTCCAACCATTTATTGCAGCAAACAAAACTAAACTAACTAAGAAAACTATAACAACTGACGCTCCAAGAAAAACACATAGTGCATGAAGCAATAAAAATATAGTGTCTTGAAAGGTGACCTGATTTTTGCCGATGAAGAAGGGGTGCCTCGGGGGCATCCCCAAGCTTTGACGCTTGTACTTCTTGGATATTTCTTGGGGTGATGCATGGGCATCCCCAAGCTTGAACTTTTGTCCATTCTTCAACCCATCTCATCATTCTCCAATCCCTACACTTGAAAACTTCCTTCATACAAAACTAAACACAATTCTATTAGCAACATTAGTGCAAGCATAACATATAATAAACCTCTTTTTGCTTCAGGTTTCAACCCAAAACCACCACATATATAGCATATACTACTGTAGCAACTTCCCCAAAAGTTCCGTGATCAAAAGAACTCAAAAGAAAGCGATAAAGCGGCAAACACAAATATTGGCAGAAATCTGTCAAAACAGAACAGCTGACAAAGGTCGAATTTTTGAGGGGTTTTCTGTTGCTCAAATCAAAAAGTGTTCAACTAATGAAAGTTTGTATATAACCAGGGGCATATGCACAAGAAATCGCAGGTCCAAAAGATATACAGAGAATTTATACGAATTTTTACAGTGCAGCACCGAAAACAGTTTCAGGACAGCAACATCCCCAAATCTTTACCTCACTCAAATTAGAGGCTTCTCTTAGCACAACAATAAAATAAAAAGGATAATGAGCGGTCATTACAGTAGTAATGACTTCCAAGACTCAAATAAAAGAAAAAGTACTGAAAATAAAATATTGGGTTATCTCCCAAGAGTGCTTTTCTTTAACGCCTTTGAGCTAGGCTCAGTTATTTGAGAAGATGCTCACATAAGAAATATGAATGGAAGCCAAAAAGAGAGCATCAAGGAGCAAATATAAAACATATTTAAGTCTAACCCACTTTCTATGTATAGGAATCTTGTAAGAAAATAAATCAAAGAAGCACATAGTAACAAGTATGGGTAGATAAAACAAGAGCAACTTCGGAACTTTCAATATAAAGAGAGGTGTTTTAGTAAAATGAGAATTCCAACAACCATATTTTCCTCTCTCATAATAATTTTCAGTAGCATCATGAACAAACTCAACAATATAAGTATCACACTCATCTTCCTTTTTTAAGCATGGAGGGCTATCAAATAAGTTATTAGTTAAAGAGTTACTCTTATTGGGAGGTAGACATGGGTAGCTCCATTCTTCCTCCTCTTGATCATCACTCTTCTCCTCTTTTTCATCCAATGAGCTTCCAGTTTCAGCAATTTCTTCTTCCATAGGCTCCTTCAAGGCATTAGTCTCTTCCGTTGGAGAGCATCTATTAAGATATTTAAGAATATAGCCATTTTCTTCCTTGTAATTATCAAAGCAAAATGTAAGTATATCATAAACCTCATATTTATAAGGTGCATCATCAGTATTTTCAAGCAAATAAGCAAGTTCGAATGCACCCTTCCAAGCAATAAATTCTTCAATTTGTTCCACATCATAAAAGTCATAATTTCCATTAATATAAGAAGATATGGTAACATCATCATTATACTCACATTGAAAAGGGAGGTGTTTATACCTCCTACAGCAACAAGATTCATCAAAGCAATAAGTAACATTATAAGTCGAGCACACATTTCTAGCAATGATATATAATCTATTGATTTGTTCCCATAAGTGTTTCCCTTTTTGTGACAAGCGGTGTTCATCATAATAATTTTGCTGCTCTTCCGTGAACCCACCTTGCCAAAAAGATTTAGTTTCAAAGAAACCAGCCATTGATAGAAAGCATGATAAAGCAAGACAAGTAAAAACAACTACAAAGGATTCTAATTTTTTTTTGGGTTTTTGATAAAACGATGCAAGTAAAAATAAAGTAAAGCAAAACTTAAAACAAAGTAAAGGATGTGTGTGCGAAAAACTCCCCTTGCAGAGGTCTTCCACTCTTCCCCGGCAACGGCGCCAGAAAAACTGCTTGCTAGTGCCAAGTTGATGAAGTAAATAACCGGCCCGTTGGGCACCCCAAGAGGAAGGTGTGATGAATATAGCAGCAAGATTTTCCCTCAGTTAAGAAACCAAGGTTTATCGATCAGGAGAAGAACGGACAATACGACTGAAGGTGATGCTTGCTAGTTTGCGACAGCTTCAGACAATATATATATGGCGCCTCGTCTAAGCTTTGCTTGCTAGCTGCAACGCGGAACCTGCACACAACACAACCAAGTACTTTGCTCCCAACTTGCGATGAGGTTGTCAATCTCACCGGTTTGCTTGAAACAAAGGGTATGAGCGTATCGAGTGGAAAGCAGTAGAAGAATGCGAGTAAAGTAAACAGTGCGAGTAAAGTAAACAGGTGATAGCAATATGATGGAAATAGGACCGGGGTCCACAGTTCAATAGTGGTGTCTCTCCATAAGATAAATAACACATGCTGGGTAAACAAATTACAGTTGGGCAATTGATAGAATAAAGATAAACGTGATATGTCAAGAAGATCACTATGAGATTTACTCTGGGCATTACAACAAAATACATAGACCGCCATCCAACTGCATCTATGACTAATAATCCAGTTGTGGTGAATCAATCCGAGAACTCCACAAGTATTAAGTTGCGAACAACAGATAATTGCATTAAGCAAAGTGTGTAATGTAAACAAAGCATATGCCCTTGAGCATATGAATGTTGTTTTCTCCCTAGTAGCAACAGCACATCTACAACCATAGAGGTTTCTGTCACTCCCCCAGATTAAATAGAGGCATGAACCCACTATCGAGCATAAATACCCCCTCTTGGAGTCACTAGCAACTACTCGGCCAAGATAGCTACTAACAACGGAGAGCATGCAAGATCATAAACAACATAGAGATAACAAAAGATATATTTCAGTATAGCAACTCAATCATAACACCAATATTCATTGGATCCCAACAAACCAAACATGTAGAATTACATAACGGTGATCTCAATCATGTAGGGCAGCTCATAAGATCTAAACATGAAGCACATGGTGGAGAAGACAACCATCTAGCTACTGCTATGGACCCATAGTCCAAGGTAGACTACTCACTCATCGCTCTGGAGGCAAGCATGGCGATGAAGAAGACCTCTGGTGGCGATTCCCCTCTCCGGCAGGGTGCCGGGAAGAGCTTCTGGACCCTCCCGATCTTCGGGTCGACGGCGGCGGCGGATCGCGATGTGTTCTGGAAAATTGATCGGGTCCTTAGGTTTTTTCCGTTGGGGGGTCTTTATAGGCGAAGGGGCATCGTCAGAAGTGGCCCGAGGGGCTCTCACACATAGGGGGCGCGGCCAGGCCCCTGGCCGCACCGCCCTGGTGTGTGGGGCCCTCGTGGCCCCCCTCCAACTTCTCTTCGGATCTCTGGAAGCTTCCGGGAAAAATAAGACTTCAGGAACTTGTTTCGTCCAATTCCGAGAATATTTCCTGTGTATCACTTCTGAAACACAAAAACAACAGAAAACAGAGAACTGGCACTGTGGCGACTTGTTAATAGGTTAGTTCCGGAAAATACATAAAAGTGCCACGAAGTGTAACGAAATAGTAGGCAAATGGTGTATAACAAGCATGGAGCATCAAAAATTATAGATACGTTGGAGACATATCACACCTCACATGTGCATCCCATATGGTTCAATGTATCTGAAGGATGGTTTTTTCTCTATAAAATGAATGTTTTATTACACTAACATCTACGCCAACTAGCATACATATATCCATTGGGAGAGTGGCCTAAGGACTATTTTTCTAGTACAAATTTCCCCTGCGTAAAAACAAGTAAATAAGTTAAATAGTAGATAATTAAGAGAGATATGTAGAGAGAACCAGGTTGGATGGCTAGGCTGCGAGTCCGGCAATTCTAGTCTCTCATACTTTTTGCATAGTTGTGTTAACTTTTTCCCTCTCCTTTCTCACTACAGATGAACTAGTACTCAAACTTGAATTTTTTATGTAGCTTATGAATAATACGTCAAATTCAAACATCGTTCAAATATTTGGGCTTCTAACGAAGAGAGCATCATATTAAATCTAATACTGAGTGTTTTAACAATATATAAAATTGACTTCTGAAACTGGTGAAACTTCAAAAAACTTTTATGAAACCTAGCAATTTTAAACAATCGGCAATTGACTTACATGTCAAACTATAAAGTATATTAATTTTTTAAACAATTCGTTTCACTCCGTTTCAAAATTTTGTTCATCGAGTTAGAATATAATTGGCAATTGACGTGAATTCAAACCATAAAACTTGGTGTTGTTTATTTAGGTTTTGTGTTTCACAATCCATCATGATGTTTCATTGTGTCCCAGAATTCAGATTACGGATTTTTTCAATACAAATTTATTTTGGATTTTTTGAAAGATATTTCAAAAAGAAAAAGACAAGTTCATGACGATAAAAAATTATAGTTATTTGGGGACAAAAGGCTCTTTGCAATCCAAGATTGAAAATAGAATGGATGTACTAATGGATAAGAGAGATAGCTAATGATGAGGCACACATTATGCTTTGTGCATCCGAAGATACTTCCATGTGTCAACAAGAGGAGAGATTCCAACTACATGCAAATCTCAAAGCAATTTTTAACAAATGGATGGTGCATGCATGCCACACTATCTAGTATGTATGCTAGAAAGATAGTTTTTGGCTAGGACGATGGTGTACCTCGACCCCTCCCGAGTTTAAATCCTAGGTTTAACACATGTGTGTCTTATAAAGGAGGATTATTATTTGTAGCGATAGCGAACCGCATGTGGTGACTTATTTAACCTCAAGACCCAACCTGCCGGCTCAGTCTTTTGGAGACGCTCATAGGTTAGAATGTGCGGGCGTACGTTCATAGAGGTGGATGTAAGCACGTTTTTATGGGTATATGTGTTTGTACTGTGTTTTCTCAAGATTGAGAATGAGTGAGCTGAGGTGGAGCGGTATATGTCAGTGTTTTGCTAAAAAAAACTGTACCAAGCCGGCGAGAATACCATTTTGAGCGTGTCCATCTTATTTTACTCTAGTCTTTTCTCTTTTGGTCATTGCCTTCAATATATCATATTCACATCATACATAACGAATTAACGACCCTAGTCATTCTCCACATAAAGGTCAGTTTCATACATATTAAAGCTAGGCATTACTTAAGGTGCAGACACATGCAACCCAACACTTGCAGGATTGGCAAGATAGAAATTTCTCTTTTGCCCAAATTAGATAAGCCATTTCTCTTACGTACGGTTACTTCATACCATTTCCCAGGGAATCCGGATGGCCAGATAGCGCATTATTCAAGCATTCCAACACCCACACAGAGTTCACATCGTGTCCAGCTCTTGGAGACTAGAGTAATATCGATCCCCCCCATGGCGATGCGGCGCCCCAAGTCCGAGATGTCCCCGCCGGCGTCGCCATCGCCCTCCGACCACAGAGACTCCGTCATCGAGGAGCTCCAGAAGGGCGCTCACCTGGCGGAGTCCCTTAGGCAGCAGGTGGAGCTCATCCCGGAGCTTGGCCGCCGCCACGCCGCGCTGGCCAACGTCAGCGACATCTCCACGGCCCTTGCGTCGTCGCTCTCCGTCCTACAGTCCGAGAGAGAGCAATACAGCTCCTCCTCCTCCTCCTACGCCGCGACGGCCCATGCTGCCGGCGCCTTCGGTGGCGGGGGTGTCAGGGCGCGGAATGGTGCCGTCGCGCGCAGCAGGAAGGCGAAGCACCGGCGAGGCGCCGATGGCCAGGAGCTTCCGATGTGAGTATCAAATTAAAGATTCTGTGTGTGTTATCCGCAGCAAATACTCCAGTACTGTAGCATGCGTATCTGTGGGGATCTGTGCTGGAGAAGAATTGGTATTAGCAGATCTACGTTATATTTGGTTTTCAGTGAGGATGAACTAATCACGCTCCTTTCCCTTGCTAAAAAAGAGCTAATCACAGTCATGATACTGTTACTAGCTACTCTCAGTTGTTTTAAACTCTTGCTTTACATTTCTTCGGTTTCTCTCGAGGACACTAGCAAAAATGTAACCATCGGTCGGTTCATGCTGAAGGATTTCTGGATTTAGCTTTCAAACAACAAAAAATAAAGCAAGGAATTGTGCTAATCAGTTGGCAGATCCATCTTGTCTGTATCCCAATTCATGTGTTGCGTGATGTAGACATGTAGTAGTAGCACGTGCTTGTTTATTTGCGTACTGTGATTTATATTTCATGGTTAGCTTGCAAAGTATATACAGTAAAGTTGAATACAGCTAATTATATTTCTTCCATCTTGCTAGCAAGGAGATGCTCACCGAGGCACCAGAAAATGATGGATTCCATTGGAGGAAATATGGTGAAAAGAAAATCCTCAATGCTAACTTTCCGAGGTATGGTTCTTTGAAGGAATTTCCATCTCTGGCATTTCTGTCTAACTAAAAACCCTTAGATTTTGCGTTCACTTATGCTTATGTCCTTCTTTGGATTATCTATAGAAAATATCCAATAACATTTGTTTATTAGTATAACTTAGTCTTTCATCTCCTTTCGAGCTTGCCACCCATTTTTTTTGCCTTTTTAGTGGAGTCTGTAATAATTTTTGGCATTATACATCTTTCGGTATAGAGTTTGGAAGAGTTTAGTCATGAACATAATTTCAAAAGTATTAAAAGAAGGGGTCTCAACTAAAAATCAAAGTATTAACTAATATGTAAGCATCTTGTGAACAAATAACGGTTACATATTAAAAGGATAACATACATTGTTCTATTCGAAATTCAGCTTATGTCGCTCACATCATCAACTCTCACGTCATTTAGTTGCTTCAAAACTTATGGTTGATACAACCATTTGGGACACATCTCATATTAGTCTATTCGGTATCATATGAAGCTGCCTTAATTTTTAGCACATATGATAAGTCCTCAAATACTTAACAAAGCCAGAGAAGCCACATCTTACTTTTTTTTGAAATGGGGGGGGGGGGGGGGGGGGTGCTCTGCGTCAATAGATGCAAAAAAGCATTTCAAGAAAATAGGTTTTTTTCTCTAAAAAAGGGACATAAAAAATGTTACACACAAATCAATCATGCACTTAGATGAGCTCATATTAGGCAGTTCCCTGCTTGTGTGGAGCACAAAACATTCGCCTAGGTGTTAACAAATCCGCCATGCATGCTTAAGCTCATCTACAGGTATCTTTTTGGGAAGTTTAAAAAAGTTTGCACAATTGTACGCATGTGGTTGGTGATTCTTTTTTAGACGTGATTCACCAAAAAAAAACGTGTCCCTACCATGTAATTACTTTGTAATCTCTTCTTCCAAATAATAGCTAGGCGGCCGTGCTCATGAGGTCGAACGGTTCCGTCAACATGAAGACTGCTAGCTAATGGACATGCCCCCCGTGGATCATGATCATACACACAGTTAAAGGTGATTAGTCAAAAAAGTATGTTGCCATTTCTAATTTTGATTGAGCATCATATCAAAAATTTACCGAAAATGAATTCAAATTCTTGCTACAGATGTGCTGTCATGTGAACGTGGTAAATAACCCATATATTATCCAATCTAAACCAATTAAACACGCACATGAAATCTTATAATTTTGTTGGCTGGATGGAGCGAGTGATTAGGTTTGGCTTTGTTATCTGGGTTTCACGTTTTGTTGGCCAATAATAGTTTGTACTTCCTGGTTGTAGTGCTAACAAGTTTTTGCACCGTAGGGTGTTCAAAGATCAAGCACTCACAGCGGCCTTCCCTATGTGTAAAACATCCCAGTGGTTTCCCTGTTAGTGCCCCAACTCTTACTACTTCTTTCCCACAGGGTAAAATTAAAAGGTTTTGCCTTTTTTTTCCAACCAAGCTATATTTTACCCCTTTGCATTTATTGCTCAAAGGAAATAATCATTCTGATTATACAAACAAATACTCAACAAAATATGTAGTTTAATTTTGCAGAAAAAGGCTATATGCTCACTTGCTCATACGCTTGGTAAATCAACCTTTTGCAGGTTATACTATAGATGTGGATACAGCGAGGAGCACAAGTGCCCGGCGAAGAAGTACGTGCAGCAGCAAAACTACAGCGACCCTCCGGAGTTCCTTGTCACCCTCATTGACGACCACACATGCCATACCTTGTTCCCAGCCGAAGCCGGTCGACAACCACCAAGCAGCTCAATCAGCGCTAACTCACACAACTGCTCGACTTCACAAAAGCATCCCTCTCTTCAGCAGCTGGCGTGTCTAGGATGAAGGAAGAGGAAGACGTAGCAGGAGGCATGTCTGTGGCAGTTCCCAGCTACACATACGACGAGCTGTACTCTTCTTCCTCGCTGCCATTGATGTCGCCGAAGCAGTGGGAGATGGAGATCAAGGCACTCTTTCGTCCTCACTCCGGAGGTGGTAGCTGCTAAGCTTAGTGTGTGAAACTGAGTGTTCTACCTAGATCAACTGGTTCCATCCAAACAGCTACCTGAACCCTAATAATTACATGATCGGGAGAGCATACTCTCTAGTGTTGTAATGTTAGTACTACAACAGCTAGCCCAGCTGCTAGAGATCTTTTTTGAGATGTATAACAGACCTGCCTAATTATGCTATGCAATTCGACTAGCCTGCTTAGCCATATGTTCTCATGAAACGTAAGAGCTTTTAAAATGATACTTGATACCCTATACTCAACTTGTATTAATTCGATCGCTCGAAAATTGTATTAATTCGTCGAGCCAGAAAGAGAGAGCACAGATGATTGAGAAGTGGTGCATGATTGTATCAGATCAGATTATAATTCCACAAAACATTCTACGCAACAAAGAAATGGATACAAACCAAGAAAGCTCTCAACAAGGTGGCTAGAATGAACTTATTTAAATAAACGAAAATGCAACAAAACTATTGACCGGGTATGAAAAGAGCATCTTCAAAACTATTAATTATTTATAGGCACACTGATAATTAAGCTAAAATACATGCTTATCCATAGGACGTGATCAGCCGCCGCCTCCGCCTTCTACTCCACCGAAGATCGGTTCCCCTCAGCCGGCCGGCCTCACCGGTGTTAGGAGGGATGGTGAACCTAATCTATAAGTGGAGGTTTTCATAAAAGTAGTGTTTTTAGTATATGGTTAGGGTTTTGGATAGTCGACTTCTTTGGTCCTCACATCAACGAAGATGCTATCGTCCACAATAATTCATCTTCTTCCCATCTTTCAACGACGAGATCTTCCTTCCGGCATCAATGATGGTGTTGGAAGATTAAAGTTTTCTAGTTATGGCCCTTCAGATCTTGCTTTCCTGGATCGGTCTTGGATCTTTTCTCATGGTTGCCGCAAGGAAATTTGTCTTCGCAATATTTGTCCCGGCTGCTATGTTTTCGACAATGGTGATTCATAATTTTGGTTCCCCAGTGATGTCGATTAGGCTGCTCAGTTGTTTTTCCCTGGCATGCTTGTGTTGGTTATTTTACCGATGGTGATTGACTACTTCAATGGCTACACGGATGCACGTAGCCTTGGCAGTGTGGCTCAAATTAAAATTATTGAAGACCCTTCGTTGGTATTTTCAGGTCTATGGTTTAGTATCTATCTTTGGTTGCCTCCATAAAAGTACAAGATTATGTCATGGAAGAAGAAAAAGTTTTAAGGCCTTGAAGATTTGCTCATTTCTTTTAGACTTTTATTTTGTAATAGTTGAAGTTAGCTCGCGTATCTCTACCATGTATAATTTGTTACTATAAATATATATGTTACTGATTGTCAAACAAAATACTCCCTCCGTTTAGAAATATAAGATATTTTAGCTTTGTGAAACGAATGTTTTTAGACATCTTTTAGTATGTAAATTCGAGCGAACCTATACACAAAAAATGTCTAGATATATTCACTTTACAAAGCTAAAACATCTAATATTTCTAAACGGAGGGAGTACATACTTATCCCCAAGTAATGCTTATGTCGCAGGCGCTATCGTGAGCATTGCGTTGCGACATGACATATAGGATCTCACACAAAATAAACAAAGGAAAGTGTCAATGATGCATCGTGGTTTCCTTTGAGTCTTACCAACATCCAGTCGTAGATCATGTGAACACACTAGCCAGCCAGCTATGCCACCAGCTGATTTCATATCTGCAAGTTATTGATAGTCCACTCAAGGCTGGATCAAGACAAAAATCAAGTGCTTTTAAAGTCACCGCTAAAGAACACGTTGAGTCGATCGCATCATACACATGAGATACTGCTTGAGGTGTGGAGGGGCCAAGCTAGCTAGCTAGCTAGGTTGTCGAGTTGCTACCTTCAGCAAGAAAAACAATCAAGTTGATCGATGATCGACAAAAATAGGTGCGCATCCACTGTTTCAGATGTCAGAGGAACCTCCGTTTTCCAAAAATAGTAAAAACAAATATTATAACTTTTATAATAAAGATCTGTATAGGCTAACCCTGGAAAAAGGAGAATTAACAGCAAATTAGCTAATGGCCAAGTTGCCAACTGTGTATAGCTTAATTGGGCAAGGTCAACTCCTGTCCGGATTATGGGCAAGGTTAATTAGCATAACTATAGTTTGTAGATGATGAATTAGCTTAACTAATAGTTTAGTCAATTACATGAAATGTGCCGTATGAGGATTGAGGAGGTAGGTAGTATATATGTAGCTCCTCTTGTCTTTTCTGAAGTTCCTAATTAACTAGGCAAGATTTGTACTCCAATGTTTGATCCCAGAAGTTGTTATCAAGTCACGGTAAGTACTTAAATTCTCATGCAATTATTTTAGCAACCATCTTAAAATGTCACGCGGTTTGAACAATTTATATAGCTATAATATAATCAGCCTAATTTATTAGGATAAGTAGAACGAAAGCCACACAAATATGGTTCATTCACTACTAGAAACGAAGGCTCTGCCGTGTAGGCAGAAGACACGGCAGAGGTGTCTTGGAACACGGCAGAGATCAGCATGGCAGACTATACTCTGTCGTGTGTATGCCCCCACGTGACACACCGTGTGTTTTCCGGGGACACTCGGTAGAATAAAGTAACAAGGTGGCCTGACGTGTGCATGGTGGGCTTGACGCACGCATGGTGGGTCTGACGTCTGCCCTGTGCACGTATCTGCCGTGTGCTCTGCTTTGACTGCCACCTCGCGTGGACCGACGTCCATGGTTAAAAATCCATACCATGAGCAAGTCACTAGCAACCATAGAGCCCCAAACACCGTGTGACCAAAAATTGTAACAATAAGGGAAACCACCGCTAGAACCATCCTGTCTGAGAGAAGCAAAGTAAGTGCACCAGATCGATGAGCTAGGCAGACATGGGCCTCTCTAGAAATACATTGTCCAATGACATGCTCCAGCTCCTAAAGACCAAACCACTACGTAAGCACCTATCAGCCTCACAACACGAATAATCGATTTGGAGGCCGAGCTGCTTGGGGCACGACATCGTGGCCGCGCAGAACACCTTGGGATTCACACCGCCCATGTATTCGATCAGTGGATTAACGGTATAGCAGTGTATTCAGCCCGGGCGGGCGCACTGCAGGAAAACAGTGCTTATCTGTTCCACTGCGGCACATGTTCCTGAGTCTCTGATCGATTCCTGGGCCATGCATGTTGAAATCGATGCCAGCGGTCGAGCTCAAGTCAAGTGCCAGGCGGAATGAGACACATGTGAGATTGCATACATCTCTTGACTAGCAGAGAAGACTATTAAGTAAACAAAAAATCATTAGTAGAGTAATTAGTTAGGATTAGTATATCCCTAATTGAAGTGTTCTTGATTCAAGAGGGAATTAGAAATTAGGTAGGACTAGGTTCATCGTAAACATGTGATCATAATCTCAGCGGTAGGTCAATTTATAACTGTAGGTTTGGATGTCTTATTCAGAAACTGGTGCTCAGACTCGAGGGAGCCCAGTTTGGTTTTCAGTTTCTGAAACTTTAAAATTTCGGATTAAATATTTTGGTAATTTTTGAAGAAAAATATCTTAGACGTAGACAATGTTGTAGGAGGACGCGTTTTGGCTCTCAGGTCTATATGAACCTATTATAGAAAATGTATAAAAAACTAATTTTAAAGTGTATAAAAATTTGTGATACTTATTTCGAAAGAGAGAAAGTAGTATTCACACCCATATTTTGTTTGTTCAAACCCTGGGCAAATATTCACGATGGCCCTTGTAAATATGATTGCAATGTCTGAAAGTGCCTAAACTTTATTTTCCATTGTACTATAGTAACTTATATTACTCTTTTTTGATAAAGAACTTATTTTACTCTATTAGGATTTAAAATTTTCTCCACTCACTTTAAGTATTATGATAAATAAAATATCTTTCTTGAGAGAAACATTTTTTATCATCTTTAATTTGTGAGTAAAAAATTAATGTCACCATAAAAATATCGTACTCACATTTATGTGGCTTTCATACATGGTACTAATATTATATATGTATATAAAATTAAATTTATATTGCAAGCTAGAATGTACTTGTTAAAACTCATGTTATACTTGGTTATTTCAGATCGATTTAGATTTAACAAAACCTAAAGGTCAGTGCCTAAATAATAATTTCTTGCATGACAAATTGGCATGTAGATCTACACATTGTAATGTCATTTCCTAAGAAAACAACTTTTTGTGTGGCGTATGATAAAAATTGGTTCTAAAATATGCCTTTACACAAGATAATTTGTTTTTACATAAGCCCACAAGAAATACCCTTTTTTCACAAAACTTTAATGCACCCATCGAATGCGGATATGTACATGCAAAACAATTATGAGAGTTTTTTTATATTTTGAAAATATGTCTTTTGGGTAAAAGGAGCATATGTACATGAGAGCCAAAATGAATTTCCGTGTATTGAGATATTTTCAATAAACTTGATTGAACTAGTTTGATTTGCAAATCAGTTGAACATCAATTATTTTTGAAATAGAGGTGTAATCAATTATGTTAACCATATTTTTTCAATTCCAAATATTTATGTAAGTCAAGATTAAATGGTGGTACACGTCTAGAGCAACCTCGCATGGTCCTTGTGTGCCTGACGACCATGTTCATAGCAGCATCAAATATCAATGCCCTGACATGCACAGAGGCAGCACGTCAAGACACATTGAAGTTCTTTACCCTTCCATGCGGTCAGGTCTTGTTCTTGCTGGCCACAGATGTTCCGATAGAATACCCACCACTGTTCTGTACCAGTATATCTGCCTGTATTGCCAGCGGGGCCTGCCTACTCCGGATCCCCAGGCCTAACTACACGACCACGATAGCGTGCTGCAGGTAGCTCGTCTTCTAAAACGACGCACTCCTCACAACACCACAAGTTAGCCCACTGCCGCTGGAGAAGGTCTCCAAGGGCATGCCTCAAAGGACGGTATATTGTCAAGTCACGTAGTTGCCCAATCTAGCACAATTTGATCTTCGGGTTTCACTAGGGGTATCAGCCGCAAGGATAGAGAAGATCACCGGGCTGCGATGTATCCAAGAAAGGGACGTCAATTTCACCAGGCTGCTAAGTTTTCACATACAACTATCACAATCAGCCACCTGCTGAAATAGTCGGCCTTTACTAGAGGCCTGCTATAGGCCCGAATCAAGTCACCCACCATAGACATATAACGACTTAGGTACATTTTGGCCACCCTCTTGTGCCATATATCCGCATTTCAACTTGCAAACCTCCACAGCGAGAACCTCACGGGCGCCAAATCTAGTCGCCTTCGCGTCTAGCCATCTGCCGACGCACCTCCAGTCGCCATGTCATATCCAACCAAGGCCTCCATAAAATGGCCACAAGACTGTCGGCACCAAGCCATATCAATGGGCCTCCGTCGTCCTGCCCCATCGTGGCACGCTGCTCATGCACGCTCACGACGCTAAGTCGACGTCCCATGTGTCATCCGGCTGCGAGGGGGGGGGGGGGGGGGGGGGGGGGGGGGGGTGTGTGTGTGTGTGTGTGTGTGTGTGTGTGGAGCCAGTACAAGGTGGTGGGGACCCTAGGGGTCGAATGTAATCATTCCGAATTTCCCATGCAATTTGTCTTATGTTTTATTCTAGTTGTGCAGTGTGTACGTGTGAACGCCATGGTTGGTCCCCTGCAACGACTCTCGTTAATTTTGCTGAACAACGCGCCATGAGACGCGGTACATGATCGAAGCGATGGCCCCAATGTACCTATTCCAAACGGCACGTGGGTAAATTGAATTATTTGGTTAGCCTCACTCTCAATCGAGCTTAATCACCTTGGCATGTGCTAGCTCTTCGGTCGTCGCTAGCTACCTGGCACCTATCAAGTTGGATCCAATCCAATCTCCGCCGAGAGTATAAATGCACCACACCTTTCTATCTACCTCCGCGGGCAAGAAAGCTTAGATCAAAGAGGCTAGCTAGCTAGAGACAAAAACCAGAGAGCAAGCTCAGTCATAGAGGAGGAGAGGACATGGCAGCGATCTTCACTCCGGCTGCTTCCTCGGTGTCCAACCTGGTGGTGCAGGGCCGGGAGTCCGCGGCCGCCCTCGAGGCTCTTCTCCGAGGCGCGTCGTTTCAGGAGCACGGAGAGGTCCAGGAGCTCGCCGCGGAGATCCTCCGCTGCTGCGACCGCGCCCTCGACGCGCTCCACCACGGCGGCCTGGACGGCGCCGTGGTCGACGACGGTGCCGGCGGCAGGAAGCGCAAGTTGGGCGCAGCCGCGCTGAGGGGGCCGAACAAGAGGGCGCGCGCGAGCGGCCGAGAGGCGGCGGACAAGAGAGTCGAGAAGAAGTGGACGGCGGAGGACGGCTTCATATGGAGGAAGTACGGGCAGAAGGAGATCCACAACAGCAAGCACCCGAGGCTCTACTTCAGATGCACCTACAGGGACGACAGCGGCTGCCCGGCGACGAGGCAGGTCCAGATGTCGGAGGACGACCCTTCCCTCTACGTCATCACCTACTTCGGCCACCACACCTGCTGCGCAGACGTCGCCGCCGCAGAAGCCTCCGAGGTCAAGGACCTCGGGGAGACGCATCCGTTCGTCATCAACTTCGGTTCCGCCGCCATCGCGTGCAGCGGCTCGCCGAAGTGGCTTTCCGCGCCCTCCGACGATTGTGGTGGCCGGAGCGACGCCTCACGCTCGTCTTCGCAGAACGGGCGCTTGCCGGAGGGAGGAAACGCGGAGGAGGAGCTCCAATCCAAGGTGGCCAAAGTTGAGGCAGCGTCGTCTGACGTGCAGCCGGCGGCGCAGCCCAGCTCGTCGGGTGACGCTTCTAGTTCCTCCCCAGCATGGGACCCTTTGGCCACCTGCTCGGAGTGGGACATCTTCAACGAGCTCGAGACCTCGTTCGGTTACGTCAGCGACTTTTTGCAATTTTGATGGCATTGCATACAATAGGATGGTTTATTTTCCACCGGTAGGTGCAGATGTAATTTTGTGATGGACGTGTTTCTATATTTTTATTGTAGCTGGTGATGAGCATGAGCACGAAAGCGAGTGTATATATTTTTGTGACAGTTTCGTTCATCTTATATTTTGTGACAGCTTCGTTTAGCTTTTAACTATGTAGGCTTTTTTAAAGAAAACGAGCATATGAATATCACGGCTTGTGCATCTTTGATGCGGTCATCTCTAAATTTCCAGCTGCCTGATATTTCTTGGACCTTCACATGGCTTTATTTCCATCATGTTCTTTCTTCTTCTTCTTTTTGGATGAAAGAGGTTGCTCCCCGATTTTGGTTAATAAAACCATAGAGGTTCTTACCGGATCCGAAAACAGTACTCCCTCCGATCGAAAATAACTGTTAGGGACATAGTACAAACTTTGTACTAAGCTAGTATAAAATTGCTGACAGTTATTTCTGATCGGAGGGAGTAAAAGATACGGGGAAATTATAGTTACATGATGTCACATAAAGAGCATGAACTACATGGGCAGCCAACACGACATGCAAAGTTTATGAGCATAGATCACAACCTTCGATTGCCTCTATCACTCACAACACACCACTATCTTGTTCTCCGGTCCATCTTTTTCTCTTGCATTTTAACTAGGAAGAAATATCACTCCACTTCACCAGCATAGGTCAGGTTGTGATATGCCACCCCAGCAGCCCCACACCCTCGAGATCTATCAAACACCTCGACGCCACCCCCATGAGTCTTTTGGATACTTGTTGGAGAGTAGTCATTTCTTTTTCCTTTTGCAAACAATCTGTCAATAAAGTGACACATATACAGTATTATATATATAGGTTCACAAGGAATAATCCCTTGAAAAGAAGCCTTAATCTGAGTTTTCCATGTCGCCCAGAAGAAATCCGAAAGCCCCACGCCTAGTTTCATATGATTCCTAGAGAAGTTGGATATGAACCTCACACATGTTCAAGGTGTGGGGAGACTGCGGTAGATCAAATACACGCTAGATCAAGCACCAAATAAATTTGTCTAAAGACTAATTGAAAAACAAGTTATCAAAAGTCTCCTTAGATGAGCAGAAAAGACATTTAGGGATGTAGTTTTGGCTCGGAGGTGAAATTTCCCCCGAATGAATAATGAAATAAAAATATATAGAAAATATAACCAACTAAATTTAGATTTATTGTACTTCCTTTTGTTACTATGGTCCATGTTTGTGCAAAGTTTCGTGCAAAAATCAACATGTATGTCTTTGCAACAAAAAATAGAAAGTTCAGTGCTCTAAACATGCAACAAATTTGGCACTCAACCTGTGTTTTTGCACAAGTCGCAAATATTTTTGTTTTGTCGATAAGACTTTGCAAACAACTAAACAACACAAACATATACGTGCATAATTGTTTCCATTTTGACATTCATACAAATTATTTTACTGCAGGAGCATATGCTCTTGCGATCCGAATTGCATTCCGAGACATTTATGTTCACAAACACCTCCTTGATCTTTATTTCAAGGTATCCTAAGGATACTTCTCTTAGAAATTAGCCAAGGAAAAACCTTCACCATGGAAGGCGCCTTCTTTTTTTTATAGCAACTTGTTACCACTTATATGCAAATGAATATGCAACTATAGTTCTATGCCTTTTACTTACTTGGGCTTGTCTATAGACTATAGGTAATTAGGTGTACTACCGAGCCAAATGTAAGAATTTTTTCTCCAATCCTTGGTAGCATTGAGAAGAGATTGTTTGCAACTGTATCTTTTTGTCTTATGGGGACAAATTTATATTGGTGAATACAGTATTGTCATTTCTTCCAACTTTATTCATGTGTACTCTAATTATTTGGGGGTAATTGAGGTAACTAATAAGGCCATATGAAGATGTATCGGAAGGAAGGATAAAACTAAAGAAATATTGAATTCTCTTTATGCTTGGGATGTGGTGTGCAAGCGAATGAAAAAGGGGTTATATGAAGTATCAATCTACAGCTATAGAAAGGCTTTACTCCTAAAGCATCTAGATAATTTTTACAATAATGATGACCTTCCAATCATCCATGCAATTGAAAATTGAGTAAGGATAAGTTTCTTAGAAGGCATCTGTTTTTTACATGCAATTTCAGCTCAAGGGTATATAATTCCCCTAAAATTTAATGGAGGAACAGATTAGTGGCTAAGAGTCTCATCTTTGCGAAGAAACACTTTCAATGGCCTTGTGTTAGTGAAGTAGTTATTCTAGCTTGCTAGAATATTTGGAAGCATAGGAATGGCTGGATTTTTTAGCACATTAAGCCTATATTAAGAGGATGCAAAGTAGGTTTTGTATGTGATATTGATACGTTGCAAACATATCTATAATTTTTGATGCTCCATGCTTGTTTTACACCAATTACTATATGTTTTGTCTATACTTTGTGGCACTTTTATGATTTATTTGGACTAACCTACTAATAGTTGCAAAAGTGCACAATGTTCTTGTTTTACACTTTGATGTGTAGGAATTACCAAGAATACAAGTGGAAACCTTGTTGGAGTCAAATTGGGACTTTTCAGAAATCTGTGCCAGAACGTTTTTCGAAGCTGGTCACGTTATAGGTCGAAGACGGCGTCAAACGGAAAACTCCTCAATTACAAAGTTGTAGGAAATTTCACGGCGAACGTTCTGGACATAAAATTCACCAGATTCCGAGTCCGAACGACCGAGATAAGCCCGCTCCATTGCGGCCCAAGATGGGGAGATGGGAATCCGAGAGACTATATAAAGGGAGGAACCTTAGCTCGTGGGGGACACCTCCACCCACGAATTTGCAGCCACCAGAGCCACGTTTTCGCCTCCCCCATGGATCTCATCTTCATGGGGGAGGGCTCCCATGAAGCCATGAAGCAAGGGGGCTAAGGGGCGGCGCTTCCCCATGATGCCGGCGGCGGGGAAGGAGTCCCCCGCGCCGTCGCCCGCGCCGCTGCTGCCACGCCGCTGCCGCCCTCGCCCTTGCTACTCCTCTCCACCATCTTCACCGCTATCTCCATCACATATGCAGTGGTTCATCCTCCCACACACCTCTGTACCGTCCTATGTAAACATGGTGTTTGATGCTATAATATTTATCCTATGATCTATGTCATGTTTCCATAGTTTATTTGTTCTTAGATTGATTTATTGAATGTCTTTGGTTCATTAGAGTTGTATGTTGATATGGTACTGTCCTTTGGTGTCCATTATATTTATGCGCCCATGGATTAAACATCATAGGGTTTGTAGTATGTGTAAGAGGAAGGGGGAAGTTCTGCCGGAGTGACAGAAACCTAATGCATTGTTAGTATTTGCGGATGCTTGCTAACAATCCAATCATATAGTACTTGTATTTCCAAGTAGTGAAGTGCATGTATATTTAGCCTCTCCCATATAGAAAACTGCATCGAAGACAATGAACCTGATTTATTCACTAATTGAACTTAGACAAAGCCACCACTATTACCACCACTTTTCCACAATCATGGTACTGTTAATTTATGGTTACTTAGTATATTTTATTGTTGCAGCACTAACAATTACTTTCTTGTATTTATTATCCTGCAAAGCTATCTCTCATACCCGAATCGTTGCTCTAGTTTTATTTCCTAGATGATACAAATGTTTAGTGTGCGTAGAGTTGTATCAGTGGTTGATAGAACTTGAGAGAATATTTATCCTACCTTTAGCTCCTCGTTGGGTTCGACACTCTTACTTATCAAAAAGGCTATACACGATCCCCTATACTTGTGGGATATCAAGCTCTTTTTCTGGCGCCGTTGCCGAGGAGCAATAGCGTGTGGGTGAATATTCTTGTGTGCACTTGTTTGCTTTATCACTAAGTAGTTTTTACTTTCAGTTTTAAGTTGTTCTCTATCTTAGTATGGATAGGGAATGCGAATTACAAAAAAAATTAGTTGTACTTGTTACCTAAAAACGTTTTCAAAAAAGAAAGTGATTGGAAAGATGAGTAATGGTTAAGTGGGGGTCGACCTTGAACACTTGTGTTCATGCCTATGAAACCAAAACAAATCTTTCCATGGAAGCTTTTCAGTTAAAAACTTGTATATATTGTGTATATTGTATATATTGCACATATTCCTTTGTATCATAAAAGTAAAGTGATAATTGTAGTTCCTAGTTACTTGGAAGTTGATAGTTTTGCTTTGATGTCTAAAAACAGATTTTCTGTGCTTCACCGTATAAAATGTTTAAAATCACCAGAACGTGATTTTGACCTGAAATTTCTTGAGTGCAAAGTAATGCTTATTATATTTCTTTGATTAGACTAACTTTTTCTGATTTGAGTTACGCAGCTGTCTCAAAAAATTTGATTTTCACCGACTGTTCTGTTTAGACAGATTTATGTGCTTCACTATAAAAAATCGTGAAAATCTCAGAATAGTGTTTTGATCTGAAATTTTTCATGCATAAACCTAAGATTATGATCTGTCTTTCTTTAGTTTGGAGTTTTTTGATTTGAGCTACATAACTATCTCGTTGAGTGTCATCTTTACAGACTGTTCAGTTTTGACAGATTTCTTAGTTTATTGAATATTGTACTTGGTGTTATTAGTTTCATTAGTTTTTCGACGAACAACGGAAATCATGAATACCTTAGTATATACAGTGGCTAATGTTGAGTATAGATTATGAAACTTGCCAATGCTTGAACATTAGTGGATTTTATTTAATGAGTACTAACCCTACTAATGAGTTTTGTGAAGTTTTATGTGGATGTAGCTTATAAGTTCTAATTAATATGGTGATATGAGATGAACAATAAGATGCAAGAGCTCAAGCTTGGGGATATTTAGGTGAATCCTAAGAACATATTCAAGAAGATACAATCATCCAAGCTTGGGGATGCCCGAGTCATCCCCCTATTCATAAACTAACATGAGGTTGTCTCCTTCATACTCTCTATTACCCATCCACATGATATGTATTGTGTTAACTTTTATTATAGTTGCTTTTATATGTCTTGGTTTTATCTCCTTTAGTTTTATTAGGCTCTTTAATTCGTTCTTATTGCTTCTTTACTTTCACTTATAATTTGAAAACAACAAAAATAGTTTCTTTTATTTTGCTTCTTTGTTTGGTTCTCTCTTTTGTGCCTAGCTCAAAGGCGTTAAAAAAAGCACTTTTGGGAGATAACCCATGTTTTCTTTCAGTACTTTTTCTTTTATTTGAGTCTTGGAAGTTATTACTACTGTAATGATCTCTCCTTATCATTTTTATTTCGTTGTTGTGCCAAGAAGAACGTCTAATTTGAGGGAGGTAAGATTTGGGGAAGTTGCTGTCCTGAAATAGATTTCTGTGCTGCACCGTAAAAATTCGTAAAAATTATCAAAATATCTTTTTGATCTGAAGTTTCTTGATCATATGCCCCAGGTTATATCCAAACTTTCATTAGTTTTGCACTTTTTGATTTGAGCAACAGAAGGTCCTCGAAAAAATCGACCTTTCTCAGCTGTTCTGTTTTGACAGATTTCTGCCACTATTTGTGTTTGCCTCTCGGTCGCTTTATTTTTTAGTTCTTTTGATCACGGAACTTTTGGGGAAGTTGCTACAGTAGTATATGCTTTATATGTGGTGTTTTTGAGTTGAAACCTGAACCAAAAGGGTTGATCTACAATTATGTTTATGCTAATATTGCTAATAGAATTGTGTTAAGTTTTGTATGAAGGAAGTTTTCAAGTGTAGGGATTGGAGAATGATGAGATGAGATGAAGAATGGACAAAAGCTCAAGCTTGGGGATGCCCATGCACCCCAAGAAATATCCAAGAGGTACAAGCGTCAAAGCTTGGGGATGCCCCTGAGGCACCCCTTCTTCATCGGCAAAAATCAGGTCACCTTTCAAAACACTATATTTTTATTGCTTCATGCACTATGCGTTTTTCTTGGAGCGTCTTTACTTTAGCTTTCAGTTTTCTTTTGTTTTGTTTGCTGCAATAAATGGTTGGACCCCAACAAATTTCTTTTGGAGGAGATGTACTCGCTTTTCATTTGCCAAGAACACTCTAGTTTTCACTCTTATCATTCAACGAGTGTTCTCTTTTTCTAGAACTGCGTTTAGCTTTTGTTTTTCGTCTTGATTTTTGTTCAGATCTTGTTATATCTTTGCATCACGGTGTATTTGGACCTCTGGTCTATGTTGGTATTCATCAAAAGAGTTATTTCAAAAAGGTTTGAATGGTGTTGGAAAAGAGAAAAAGTTTCATGCAAAAAGTGGTACAAAAAGGAGCTTGTTTAGACTGTGGCTTAGACTTTTGCATACCATGCTTGATGTCATTATGATAGTATGCTTAGTGATTTTTGTTGTAGCATGACTTGTCTCAAATGACTGAGATTGCTTAATGAGTCTTTGAAAAAATCATGCGTTGTTTTTATTATGTGGAAGCATTTATTTGGTTTTCTCCTTTGATGCTTTATTTGGGTTGACTTGGCGCATGCTTACAACATGTTTGACTCTTACAAAGTCGCCATTAGCCTCTATGATCATTTGGTTTTTGACTTGTGATGCCATTTTATGCTTCTCTTAATGATGTTTTGTCGTATGCATGATTATGGCCGTTATTGCTCTCTTAGTTGGTCGCTCCCAGTCTTTTGCTAGCCCTCATTTTGTACTGAGTATGAGCTCTACTCGTGCATCCAACTCCCAAAAACCAAGTTATTCCAACGTGTCCACTATAAATTTCTATGCATGGTATTTGCAAGCCATTCCAAGTAAATTTTCATGTGCTACCTTTTAAAAAACCTTCAAAACACTTCTCGTTTTGTGACATTGTTTTCAGCTCATGGGAACGTAGTGGTCGGATTTGCTATCTTCCATATTGCTAAATTCCAAAAAGAAAAAAAATAAAAAAAATAAAAAAGGCACTCCTCTATGGTATGTGAATGTTGGTGGGCACGCGATGGAATCGGTTAGCCATGGTTTGTGAAAGGAAAAAAGGTGGGGAGGAGTGTCAAGCTTTATAAAAGAGCACCAAAGTGCCAATCCCTCTCTCAAAAACTTGCTTACTTTTTGTATGGAAGATAGTAAGAACCCCATTGCTAGTCGTTGACAAAGACAACCACCTCTCAAAACTCAGTTTTTATCTCTCTGTTTTACAAATGAAAAGCTCTAGCACATATTTAATCACTGCTTCCCTCTACGAAGGGCCTTTCTTTACTTTTATATTGAGTCTCCACCTTCTACCTTTATGCACTATCTAAGAGAGCATAGTTGCCATTCTGAGTTTAATGTGCATAGTCCCAAAGTTTATCATTGATTGATTTATGATTATGGTTTCACTTGTTCTTAAATTATTTGTATCTAGTCGCCCTCTTAAAACTTGAAGGTGTACTATGCATTTATGTTTTACTATTCCATGAGGGACAAGCTGAAAACCATTTGTTATGTTTTTCCATATGATTTGAACACACGTTTGACTTTCATTGTTTCATTATTCATGATCTTTCGTTTGTGTTTCTTTTCATGTTATAACATAGTTGCTAAGTTTTTATTGTCAAGATTATGTCTCTTATGCCCATGTTTTAAGTTCTTTGATCCCAGCACTCAATGCTTTACTTAGATGATCAAGATTGTGATGGTGCATGTCACCTCAAAAAATTATTCTTTTGTTATCACTTACCTACTCGAGGACGAGCAGGAGTTAAGCTTGGGGATGTTGATACGTTGCAAACATATCTATAATTTTTTATGCTCCATGCTTGTTTTACACCAATTACTATATGTTTTGTCTATACTTTGTGGCACTTTTATGATTTATTTGGACTAACCTACTAATAGTTGCAAAAGTGCACAATATTCTTGTTTTACACTTTGATGTGTAGGAATTACCAAGAATACAAGTGGAAACCTTGTTGGAGTCAAATTGGGACTTTTCAGAAATCTGTGCCAGAACTTTTTTCGAAGATGGTCAAGTTACGGGTTGAAGACGGCATCAAACGGAAAACTCCTCAATTACAAAGTTGTAGGAAATTTCACGGCGAACGTTCTGGACATAAAATTCACCTGATTCCGAGTCCGAACGACCAAGATAAGCCTGCTCCATTGCGGCCCAAAATGGGGAGACGGGAATCCGAGAGACTATATAAAGGGAGGAACCCTAGCTCGTGGGGGACACCTCCACCCACGAATTTGCAGCCACCAGAGCCACGTTTTCGCCTCCCCCATGGATCTCATCTCCATGGGGGAGGGCTCCCATGAATCCATGAAGGAAGGGGGCTAAGGGGCGGCGCTCCCCCATGATGCCGGCGGCGGGGAAGGAGTCCCCCGCGTCGTCGCCCACGCCGCTGCTGCCACGCCGCTGCCGCCCGCGCCCTTGCTGCTCCTCTCCACCATCTTCACCGCTATCTCCATCACATATGCAGTGGTTCATCCTCCCACACACCTCTGTACCGTCCTATGTAAACATGGTGTTTGATGCTATAATATTTATCATATGATCTATGTCATGTTTCCATAGTTTATTTGTTCTTAGATTGATTTGTTAAATGTCTTTGGTTCATTAGAGTTGTATGTTGATATGGTACTGTCCTTTGGTGTCCATTATATTTATGCGCCCATGGATTAAACATCATAGGGTTTGTAGTATGTGTAAGAGGAAGGGGGAAGTTCTGCCGGAGTGACAGAAACCTGAGGACGCGAACCGAAACGTTGCACGTATGGGAGTAAGAGGACCATTAACTTAAGGCTATGGTTGGGGAAACCTTAATGCATTGTTAGTATTTGCGGATGCTTGCTAACAATCCAATCATATAGTACTTGTATTTCCAAGTAGTGAAGTGCTTGTATATTTAGCCTCTCCCACATAGAAAACTGCATCGAAGACAATGAACCCGATTTATTCACTAATTGAACTTAGACAAAGCCACCACTATTACCACCACTTTTCCACAATCATGGTACTGTTAGTTTATGGTTACTTAGTATATTTTATTGTTGTAACACTAACAATTACTTTCTTGTATTTATTATCCTGCAAAGCTATCTCTCATACCCGAATCATTGCTCTAGTTTTATTTCCTAGATGATACAAATATTTAGTGTGCGTAGAGTTGTATCAGTGGATGATAGAACTTGAGAGAATATTTATCCTACCTTTAGCTCCTCCTTGGGTTCGACACTCTTACTTATCAAAAAGGCTACACACGATCCCCTATACTTGTGGGATATCAGATATCACCATGCTTAAGCATAGGGTGAAGAGCAGTTCTGGAACTTTGTCCCAAAAAAGGGACTACTCCCTATGCTTAAGGCTTGTACAAATTGTTGTAACGGTTTTCGTCTGATTTTCCGTTAATTAAGTGGGAAATACTCTTTTTCTTAATTAATAGTTTGGGGCAAAGCTTTTGCCCCCGTTTCAAAAAAAAGAGGTGAACTTTCATAAGTTATTTTTCATTCTTTTTTAAACATTGTACATAGCCTTATTTTTGGTTTGGCAAGTTTAAGCTAAGTAACATCCGGGACTAAACCAACATGCAAATAATTACTGATGACTAATTAAACAACATCCCTAATTTAATTGATAATGTGTACCCATTTGTTAAGATGACAACTGACTCTACAGATAACTTTGTACCATACTAAATAGTTACCATAAAATTATTTCTATCCTATCAATTTTGGCCAATTTTTTTAACATTGTTTTGGCTAGCTAGAAACGCCACAATGTTCCTGCAGCATATCAGATACGCCCCTCCCAATAACGGCTCAAGTTTTACGTATAGGAAGCTTCCACGCCATACTAACATACAGGTATATCTTGTTATGTTTGGGAAAAATAAAATAAGTAAGATAAAACATAATGTCATAACTTTATGACAATACATTTCCATTAATAGAGTAAACATTTCAATATTGATTGAAGTGGAATTTACTCGTGAAAAATTACTTAACGCAACTATATTGATTTCAAGCAACTGAATACTTTCATCTGAACCTGGTGCAGTACGTTGTACTTCTGCGCAATCCACGAAACATCAAATTATTAAACTCAATCCACTTAACATCAAATTATTAAACTCCGATGGGATCGATTAATCCATCCGAACTTCCATATCTGGTGTGGTCAAATCCTCTTGCTTCAGAATAAATTTTTTTTTTCGAAAAGGGGGGAGTCCCAGCCTCTGCATCAATCGATGCATACGGCTTTTTATTAAAATTATTTAAACATTCATACTTATTACAGTTCAAGGATCAGAGAGAGTAGAAACATGAATCAGCCATCTAAAGATACAACGAGACAAATCTAGGCGTGAAATCAACATGTCAATCTTCTATCAGACCGCCACCCGAATCGGCTGTAAATATCCCGAGCAACCATTGCCAAACGGTTGCACCCAATATCCATGTCCCGGCGTTGCTCCGCCGGCCGGAGAAAAGACCACATATGGATCCAGTGGGTAGTCAAAGGAATAACCTGCAAAAATGATGGAAACTTTGATTTGTTAAATATAAATTCATTTCTAACATGCCATATAGACCACATAAGTGCACAAATTCCCACTCTTATGTTTACTTTCTCTTGTTTGAAGATGCCATTCAACCAATTTCTGAAAAGATGATTAATACTGGTAGGAGGAGTAATATTTAAGGCCATATGAACTATTGTCCAAATAATCTTGGCAAACGGACACTCAATGAATAAATGTTGAACTGTCTCCTCATGATCACAGAAACAACATGTTGGACTCCCTTGCCAGTTCCTTTTTATCAGATTATCTTTCGTTAGAATTTCATGTCTAGAAACGAACCACATAAAGATCTTAATCTTCAGTGGAACTTTCATTTTCCATATAAATTTTTTCAGAAAAATTGTGTTGTCATTCAACATATGTAAATACATGCTCTTAACCGAAAATCTACCAGACTCCACAAGATTCCATTTGAAAACATCGTTATTTGAGTTTAGCTGGATGGTCATCAATCGCTGAACTAAATGAATCCATCTATCCCATCTCCCTCCTGTCAAACTCCGTCTAAAACCTATGTTCAGAGGTGTTGTCGCAAGGGTGGTAGCTACTGTAACATTTTTGTTCCTCACGATAATAATCCGGATCTGCGATTAGATCATGCATGCCAAGTTGCCGCTATAAAATATAATGTCTGCCCTGGAGTATTGGGACCAAATGCACCAGTTTAAGCTGGACACAGCCTTGCAGGGCTAGCTACCTCACGATCGACACTGAAGTTTATATATTGTATGCACTTGCAAATTCAAGGTCAATGTGTTATTGTGACAGACAGGCAGACTATGAATATAGCTATATATGTATATATGGACATGTTCTTGTCAACACCCTCGGTGCAAGTGTGCAACCCATGAGGTGATATGATATAGACTTTGGGCATATGACGATGAAAACCGTGCATCAGAACGATTGCATGAGTCACATCCGTGTAAACGTAGTAAATTTAAAGCTGCGCTAGTGGGAAAAAGAGGGACTCAACTCTAGCCTATGTGAATTACTATATGGAGCAGTTTATTGTTGGAGCGATAAATCTGAATATATTTGAAGTGCAGCCTGCAAGTAGCCCGAAAGATATTTTAGTAGGGCTGTATGGGTAATTGTATTGTGTACATTGAGAATGTATGAGTACTTTTTTATTAACAATTTAAGAGAAGATACAAATTTAAATGGGGCTAGGCCACACTCGGGTCTTCTTGTCTCCACTCGAGAGAATTTTTTCCTTCAGGGAAATGTCTTCAATAACTTAACTTGTCTCAGGGGAAACAGTACCACTTGTCTTCAAGAACCTTTTTTTTTCAAGAACCGTTTCAGAAGCCTTGCCTTCAAGAACTTTTTTCTGAGACACTTGCCTTTTTTTTTGCGGGTAAAACCGGAACTCATTAAACAAGAAAAGGGGTTACAAGCGACTCAAGTTCAAGCTCCTGAAGGACAAAGTCAGGTGCCGAACCCAGCCAGGTGACAGTTCTACGCTCAGTTCTCGCCCAATTAGCAAGAACATGACTAACTCTAACCTGTCCACGATCCACTTTTACAAAAGAGCAAACACTACCTTGCGAAGCTAGAAGCTTAATATCAGAAACTAAAGAAGAGAACGGGGATCTATCAATCTTTCTAGAGGTAACCATGGCCACCAGTTGAGATGAATCCGAATCAATAATAATAGGAGAGGTGGATCTGGCTCGAGCTACGTTCAGACCCTCCCAACAGGCCAATAATTCCGCTTCCAGGGCATCTGCACAAGACCAAACAATTTTGCATGAGGAGAAAATGATACTTCCAGCTTCATCATGAAGGATAGCACCACAGCCCGCAGTGCCTCTTTAAATGAACCATCCACGGTTAACTTTACGAAGCCAGCAGGGGGCCTCGACCAAGGCTGTACAGGATCCTTACGATGAACCACCGTGTGGGATAGGCTAGCAACTGCAGGTTGCTTCCCTTTAATAATCATATCAGTATCATAGTGCTTGACATCATGTAGCAGCTTGAAATAGCTCAACAGGAAGCCTTGGGAGCTCGCAATGGCCGGAAGAGGTTTATTGTGTGTAACTTCATTGCGAGTGTGCCAGACTCTCCATGCGACTAGCAAGGTCGTGTCCACAGCATTGGCCTGTACTGTCGCGATTAGATGGCGGAACCACATGGGGTGGTTATATCGCATGTTGGCATCCGGCGGCAATAACCAGTGATCCCTCATAGCCTCCCACAAGGAGAAGGCATGTGGGCATCGATAAAGCACGTGAGTAGTGTCCTCTGTCTCTCTAGCACAGATCGCGCACATTCCAGTCACTGGCATATTTCATCGTAGTTTATTTGCCTCCGTCGCAAGAGCCTCGGAAGCCGCCTTCCAAGCGAAGTGTTTAACTTTCGGCGGAACCTTTGATCTCCATATCCGCTTCCAAACAATATCATGCCCGTCAGGGGCCGAACTAGCAGAGGCCATAGCAGTTTGCACTGGAGTTTCAGCGAGGCCGAGCTTGTAAGCACTACGAACAGTGAACACTCCATTCTTCTCAGCCATCCACGCAATAATGTCCTCCTCAAATCTCCTCGATGGTTTAATTGACAAGATAACATCCACATCGATAGGAAGGAAAGTAGCTCTGGCCAGGGCTTCGTTCCAGCGGCCATTAGAATCAATCAACTCTGAGACATGGCGCAGCCGACAACGTCCTTTTGGAGACAGAATCTTGCCGTAAGAAGACCTAGGCAACCAACTGTCCCTCCATATGCGTACCTTTTCACCATTACCGATACGCCAAACAAGCCCTTTTTTGAGCAGCTCCAGGCCGTAGGTGATAGCCGTCCATGTGGACGAGGGATTACCCGTAAATACTGTATCAACAAGGTCTCCCGCTGGGTAATATTTAGCCTTCAACACTCGAGCACACAGACTGTTCGGAAATGCCAGCAATCTCCAAGCCTGACGCGCCAATAAGGCTTGATTGAAAATTCTCATGTCCCTAAAACCCATACCTCCTTGGAATTTGGTACGTAACAATTTATCCCAGCTCACCCAATGAGTTTTCCTTTTGCCACGTTCCACACCCCACCAGAAATCCCGTATAAGCTTGGTTAGAGCATCTCATAGGGCCAGTGGGAGTTTAAATACCCCCATAATGTACGCCAGAATCGCTTGGGCGATAGACTTTATTAGGATTTCATGGGCTGCCTGAGACATCCATTCATCACCGCTGTCCAATAGCATCTTGGTTAGTCTACTCTGCAAGTTTTCAAATCTTCCCCTATGCATCCTGCCATCAGGGGTCGGAAGACCAAGGTACTTGTCTTCGAAGGCCGAATTCTGAACCTGCAGAATATTACGAATACTCTCCTTTGTCGCCGAGGGACACGAAGGAGCAAAGGATATTGAGCATTTACTTGGGTTAATTAGCTGCCCCGTACCTTCCTCAAAAACATTTATCACATGTTTCACTCTCAATGCTTCTTCTGGTGTGGCTCTAAAGAACAACAGTGTGTCATCCGCAAATAAAAGATGTGAAATTCCAGGAGCACCACAACATATTTTAATAGGTGATATGCCCAGATTAGCAACTTCATTTTGCAGTAAAGAGGATAAACCATCAGCCACGAACAAGAATAAGAAGGGGGAGAGAGGATCTCCATGCCTTAGACCACGCGATGGAGAAAATGCTTCCAAAAGAGAGCCATTAAATTTGATTGAATACCTCACAGTGGTAACACATGTCATAATCCATTGTATCCACCTGTGAGAGAACCCCATTTTCAGCATTGTCTTCTCCAAAAACACCCAGTCAACCCTGTCATAAGCTTTTGATAGATCCAACTTGTAGGCACAAAAGTTGGAATTAACTGAAGAACCATGCTCCATATAGTGCAAGCATTCAAATGCAAGTAAAGCATTATCAGTAATGAGCCTCCCTGGAACGAAGGCGCTCTGGTTTTCCGAAATCACGTCCTCCAAAAGTGGTCGCATATGGTTAACAAGACACTTGGAGACCACCTTGTAAACTACATTGCAGAGTCCAATTGGTCTAAAGTCTTTCAGCTCCATAGGATCGTCAACCTTGGGGATTAAGACAATTGACGTATCATTCACCCCCGAAGGCATCACACCCGAGATAAAGAACTGTCTGACCGCTTTGATCACATCACCTTTCAATATATCCCAGTTTTTCTGATAGAAACGTGCGGGAAACCCATCTGGCCCCGGCGCCTTGAGAGGCCCTATTTGGAAGAGGGCATCCGAAATCTCCACATCCGTGAACTCCATGCACAGCTTCACGTTCATGTCATCGTCAATCAATTCCGAAGTGAGATTAGAAATCACTTCTCCATTCAAACTTGGATCGCGTGTATATAAGGATTTAAAAAACGAGACTGACATACGCTCCATCTCAGAAGGTACGGTTTTAATAACCCCATCCACGTCTCGTAATTTAGTGACCTTGTTCCTTCTTGCCCTCCACTTGGATTTTTGATGAAAAAACTTCGTGTTTCGATCACCTTCACGAAGCCAAGCTATGCGAGACCGTTGTAGCCATAGCATCTCCTCTCGGTAGAGGAGTTCATTCATTTCATCAGTGGAAGCGCGGATATCCGCTTGAGGGGCGTTGGCTTCATGTAACCGCCCCAGCTTCTCCCTCAGCTCCTTCAAATTTCTCAACACGTTACCAAATTTCCTCCTGCCCCAAACCTGGAGTTTTGCCATGACGTCCTTGAGACCATCATTAATATTGCCCAGATCACACACCGGACCCACCTCCTTCTAGGCCGTGTCAATTAGATCTTTCAGTCCAGGATCCCTCTCCCAAAAGATTTCATATTGGGGAAACTTCCTCAGTACCGGCGTCCGTACCTCCCGAGCCAATGAGAGTAGAATCGGGCAATGATCAGAACAGGGCGAGACGAGGTGAACCACGGACGAGTCGGCATAGATATCCCTCCAACGGTCACCGGCCAATACACGGTCTAAGCGAACCTTGACATTAGCACTTCCAGCCCTCTTGTTATCGTATGTATATGGTAACCCAGTGAAACTCAAGTCATGCAGATTGCAGAGCTGCACGCAATCTCTGAAAGCAGCCATCTGGGCCTCTGGTCGTGGCCGGATCGAAAAGTGTTCGTACTGCCAAAGTGCTTCATTAAAATCCCCCAAGAGTACCCACGGCAGGGTAGAAGAAGCCCTCAATGCAGCTAAACTGGACCACATCCGATGACGATTTTCAGTGCGGGGTTCACCATATACAAAGGTGACATGAACCATCGGATCATTGGGAGCAAACTGCATATGCACATCAATATAACGGTCGTTCTTTTCCTTAACATCAACGGTAAGGCTCTCATGCCAATAGAGCGCGAGGCCACCGCTCTGTCCCACAGCATCAACACATGCAAAACCCCGCAAACCAAACCTGTTACGGAGCCTCTTCATACGATTAGAATTTTGGCGGGTTTCAGAGAGAAACACCACCTGGGAATTATGCGTTCTTTGCAGAACGGTAAGGTCCCGAACTGTCGAGGCATTCCCTGCACCCCGACAGTTCAACCCCAAGCAACTCATTGGACCCGGCAAAACCAACACCACACAAGTAGATCAAAGCTGCTCCAGATTGGGATTAACACATGAACTAGATCAGCTTCAAAACCAAGAACGATTAGGCCTCCACGTGAACTGAACGAACCATGCAAACTCAGATCGGAACAGGAGATCAACCTACTTCACACGTCCACCGCAACTGAAACCTTAGATCGGAAAACGACACCACCAAAACTCACCGCCGTCAGGGGACGGAGGGAGTACAGAAACCCTTACGGGGATATATGCCGGAGCATTCCGGTGAACGCAGCCGCCGCGGCGGCGGCGGCGGCCTTCAAGACCTAGATCGCCAAGCGATCGCCATACGCGAGAGGAAAAAACGGTTCGGTAAAACGTTCTGAGACACTTGCCTTTAAGACCTGATACAACGAAATGGAGCCTGGAATTGGGCTCCTGCTATTATTTTGGTTTGTCTAAGCTAAGTAAATCGGGGCGGGGGGGGGGGGGGGGGGGGGGGGGCAAAACAAACCAACACCGCAAATAATCACGGATGACAAATTAAGCAACATTCCCAATTTAACAGATAAAGTGTACTCATTTATTACAGTAACATGACAACTGACTCTGCAGATAATTTTGGACCATACTAAATAGTTACCATCAAATTATGGTATCAAATTTGGCCAAATTTGTTAAACATTGTGTTAGTTGTGGCTAGCTACCAACGCCACAATGTTCCTGTGCCATATCAGATACGCCCCTCCTACTAATGGCTCAAGTTTTACGTATAGGAAGCTTCCACACCATACTAACACATGGGTATATCTTATTAGTTTGGTAAAAATAAAAGATGTAAGATAAAACATAATGTTATAACTAAGAGGTAAATTATGACGATTCATTTCGAATAAAGTAAACATTTCAAAAGATTGAAGTGGAATTTACACCCCAAAAAAACTGAACGAAACTGATTTCAAGCAACTGAATACTTTCATCTGAACCTGGAGTAGTATGTTGTACTTCTGCGCAACCCATGGAACATCAAATTATTAAACTCCTATGGGATCGATTAAGCCATCCAAACTTCCGAAGGCCGTCCATATCTGGTGTGGTCAAATCCCTCTAGAATAACAATTCCGATCTATTATTAGATCATGCATGCCAAGTTGCCGCTATAATATATGATGCCTGCCCTTGAGTTTTGGGACTAACTGCATTAGTTGAAGCCTGGATACAGCCTTGCTGGAACGCTGGCTATCTCATGATCGACAGTGAAGTTTATATATTGCATGCACTTGCAAATTCAAGGTCAATGTGTTATTGTTACAGCTAGATAAACTATGAATATACCTATATATATATTAGGAAATGTTCACATCAACACCCTCCGTGCAACCCATGAGACATATGACGATGAAAGCCCTGGACATTGAACGGTGCATGTGAGCGATTGCATGAGCTGTATCCGTGTAAATGTATATAGTAAGTAAAGCAGCGAATGTGGATTTTTGGAGCTCGAGCTCCACATAGCTTGTTTATAAAAAAAATAAAAAAATATGTTTTAAAGTTTTAAAAAATTCTGCAAAAAAATGGTTCTAGCTAGAGATGTATCCTACAGCTGAGTAAAATTTCAGTTCAAAAAAAATGACAAAAGTGCAGATCCAGTATAGTGAACAGTACATGTATTCAAACTCTTAAGATTTGTCAGAACTTGTTGTTTTTGTGTAGCCCAAAGCCTGAAGTCTTTTGTGTTGAAATGTTACACATTTGTAGAATCCATCTATACCTACATCCCGATTTTTGTTCAGAATTTTTTGAAAGTTTATAACATGGTTTTTGAATTTTTGTAAAAAACATGCTACATGGAGCTTAAGCTCGAAAGAAAGTTTCCCGTAAATCAGCACTAGTGGGAGAAAGAGGGAGTCAACTGTAGCCTATGCAAAATACTATATGGAGTAGGTTATTGTTCCGTTAAAAAAATCAGGTTATTGTTGAAGGGGTAAATTTGGATATTTTTAAAGTGCAGCCTGCGAGTACCCGGAAAGATATTTGAGTGGAGGCAATTGTATTGTGTAGATTTAAAATATATGAATACTTTTCCTTTAAGGGTTTAACAGAGAAGTTATAAAATTTATGCACCGGCCAGGAAGGTATCTCCTGCACTAGCCAAATCTATGCACCGGCTGCACATGCGAATCCTGCACCATTGGATAAAAAATTAGCGGCTAAAATAGGGGCACAAGCTGGGTAGTGGCATATTTGCACACACAGTCTTGTTTTTTATAAAAATACACGCACTCCGTCTCGGTGGACTATTGTGTGGGGGTAAATATCACATAATCCCACAAATTTGTGAAACCATGATATCACTCCTCAAAAATTGAATTTGCAAGTTTTTTAAACTAAAAAAAATGTTAGCGTTCACGACATGTGTGGCTACAATCCCAATATTTTACAGAACCAAATTTCACATATACATAGAGAAAGTAAAAAATAAAATCTAACATGAACAATGTCACAAAAGGACAAAAGAATAGCTTTTCACATGTTGATTTATATATCTTTTGTGTTTCTCCAGATTTATTTCCAATTTTTTTGAAAATTATATCGATCGCAGACACATATATTGTGAACACACACTTTTTTTTTTGGAAAAAATTGTAACTTGGAAATTTTAATTTTCAGATGAGGTAGCATGGTATCATGTGAATAGTGGTATCATGTGATATTTACCCCTATTGTGTGCTAAAGTCTTTCCAAAATAGCCCTATAGACCATAGTTTTTTCATTATGAACCTCCAGTCCTTCTCCGCTTAGTTTCACGTTGTTTTCTCAAGTTTGAGATAGTTTATATTCGGTTTTGGTTTTGTTAAATTTCAGATTTTCTAAAGAATAGTTCACTTGTACTAAACTTGTTGAAACAGGACGATTTCATATCTGTAATTTTATGGAACTTAGTCTTGTATGCGAAACATAGCTTTGTACTCAACGCCAATAATGTAGAGTGTTGATTGATTTTAACAAACAACAAGGTTCTTTTATAAATACGATAACAGTCAACAAATGTTGGCCATATCTTCTCCATCCCATGGCCCAATAGGCATGGGTGCAGAAGGTGCATATATATGGTTGGTGGAGGGGATACGTCCTCCACTCAGGTCTTGGGGCACATACAATAAAGTGATGTCACTTAGAGGTGCCATATTATATTTTTGCTTAGTTGGAGGAGAGAGAAATATGAAATAGAAAATTTCCTTCTCCTAGCTAAGGGGTGATCTTTTAGAAAGTAAGAAAAGGCTATCTTGTGCATTGTACCATTTGTCATCCCTTAGCAAATTAATTTCTTACTAAAAACTAACTAATTATTATTAATTGATAGAGATGACAATAAAAGTTGATGCATTGTACAAGATATTCTTAGTGTTTTCTCTAGATGACGTGAAGGGCTAAGAGATGGCAAGCCTTCTCTACCATTGTACATGCCCTTATTTTCTCCACACAAGAGATTTTTTTCCTTTAAGGAAATGTCCTGAAGAACGTTTCTTTAGGGGAAACATCCACCACTTGTCTTCAAGAATTTTTTTAAAAGAACCTTTCCTTCATAACCTGATACAACGAAATGAGTGATATGGGGCTTGGAATTGGGCTCTCGCTTGACCACATTGCAGCAGCGCGTCCCCAGTGGGCTTGCATACACGGAGATATATGCAAGGGCCCAGATGGATGATATACTCCGACCAGGTCGGCCGTTACCTTGTGCGATATGGGTATCCTGATCGGCCCATTTTGCTTTTCCTTCTATGTTTTTGTTTTTGTTTATTTTTTCTTTTGTATATCTTTTTTGTTTTTCTTTTACAACATTTTTATAATTTTGAATTTGTTCTATAAAAAAGTTTGTATTTTTTAAAATTAAGTATTTCAAATTTGTTTAGATTCTGAAATGTGTCTAGATTTTGAAATTTGTTCCAATTTAAAATTTGTTTAGTTTTAAAATTTGTTCCGATTTGAAATTTGTTCTATTTTTGAAATTGTTCCAATTTGAAATCCGTTCAGATTTGAAAACTGTTCCCTTTTAAATTGGTTCCAATTTGAATTTTGTTCTGATTTGAAATTTGTTCCAATTTCAAAAAAATTGTACCAGTTTGATATTTGTTCGTATTTTAAAAATTTACAGCTTCTTAGAAGTTCAATTTTTGGAAAATACAACAAAAAAGAAAAAATAGAAAAAATAAAAACTAAAATGGGAAAAATATACTAGGTCAGGCCTGAAGGGAATATGCCCGAGAGGCAATAATAAAGTGGTTATTATCTTATTCTATGTTTATGATAAATGTTTATTTTCTCATGCTAGAATTATATTGACCAAAAACGTTAATACTTGTGTGTTTAATAAACAAACAAAAGGTTCCTCGTGAAGCCTCTCTTTTAACTAACTCATTGATTAACTGATGATCAAGGTTTCCTAATCATGAACATTAGATGTTTTTAATTATGGGATCGCATTATTAGAAGAATGATGTGATGAACACTTTCAATCATACTAGAGTGATAACTGTCATAAGATGAGCACTGGACAATAGTAAGGATATCCTTATATGCTTTAAAAGGACTAAGAATATACATATATAGAGGTAACAAATAATTCATTGTAAAGTGTTTGTAACAAGATACAAATTAAGTTTATCTTGATTTTAGCTATGTGTTAAGGCGGCACAATATAATGGAAGAAAGTTTCATAATTGATTTGGATAAGTTCCAAAGTTAAGACATTGTGAAAGATTCTACAACAAAGGTTGAGTATATGACTGCTTTGGGAGCAGCAAAGGAGGGTATTTGTGTCAAGAATTTTATTAACAAACTATCTACAAACCCCTTGTTGAAGCCATTGCTATCACAATTCACAATGTTCTACCAAGAATGAGTGACACACATTACATATTGTACCTAAAATGACAACCTAATACGAAATCTCTACCACCAAGATGTCGCAGTAGACACTCTGCAGTGTACAGAATGGGAATGGAACATGCTACACATCGTTGTTTAGAACTCAGGACTCAGTAGTCTAGTATACATCACAGAAACTATTAAGGATAAAAAATGGTGTACCTCCCCAAAAGAATAGTGAAACTGTGATTGGTCATCAAAAAAAATGCTATGGTATTACAGCCAAAAAAAGTACAATTTGTACCACTAGTTTGTATCAGCTCACAACAAAAGTAATAGTGCAACACTACTGTGCAAACCATATGAATACAAACAATCCTATGGTGTTTCAGGATAAGGGTCACCTTGTCAAGGACACATAATCCAAGTTTCGGGTTAAGTTGGCTTTTTTCTTTTGCCTCGAGGTTGAGATGGACATATCTTCTCTCATTTTACAACATGATCTAGGTCCAGTGCTGAGGTGGATAAGTAATGGATCCAGCGCAGCCTACATAATCTAAATAGATAACGCTGTCTCTCGCGCTTATGACCGTTTCATGTCTAAGATATTTGGGCCGCCAGAAAGGTCGCTAGACAGCTGTTCTTGTGAACAATGTCTCGTTTCGTCCAATTAGAGTGAAATATGTGGCACAAGAGCTATTCGCCCAAGGAACAGAAATCCGTGAGAAGTGGTGTATATATGATTGTAGCAGATCAGATTATAATTCCACAAAAACAATCTACGCAAAAAAATGATACAAACGCAAAAAAGCATCTCAGCAAATTAAGTGGTTACAATGAACTTGATTTAAATTAACAAAAACGTAACAGACTGTGTTCATCGGGAAAGTTAGCTTGCATCTGTATGCAGGAGAGAACACCTTCGCAGCTAATAATAATTTATAGGCACACACTGATAAGGTTTAAAATACGTACGTGCTCATCCCCAAAAACTATTATACATGCTTATCCCCAAGTAATGCTGATGTCACTGGCGCTATCGTGAGCATTGCATCCCGACATGTCATAATGCATGGATCCCACACAGAATAAACATAACGAGAGTGTCAATGATGCATCGTGTGCTTTCCTTTCAGTCTTACCAACATCTAGTCGTAGATCATGTGAACACACTAGCCAGCCGGCTATGCCACTAGCTGATTTCATATCTGCAAGCTGTTGATAGTCCACTCAAAGGCTGGATTAAGACCCCAAAAAAATCTAATGCTTTTAAAGTTTTTCTTGAAACAAGACGTGCTTTGAGAGTCACTTCAAAAGAACATGTTGAGTCGATAGCATCATGCACATGAGATACTGCTTGGGGTGTGGAGAGGCCAAGCTAGCTAGGCCGTCAAGTTGTTGCCTTCAGCAAGAAAAAAAAAAACCAAGTTGATCATTCATTAGTTCAGCTGGTCAACAAAATAGGGGCGTATCTAGATATTCAGATGTCAGACGGACCTCCGTTTTCCAAAAATAGTAACAAAAATCTTATTAATCTTAAAATAAACAAAAATATATAGGTGTGCTATGGAGAAAAGTAGAATTAACATCAAGTTAGCTAATGCCAAGTTGCCAAGTGTGTATAGCTTAATAGGGCAAGGTCAACTCCTGTCCGGATGATGGGCAAGGTTAAATAGCTTAATTGTAAATTTTTTGAGGGCGAATTAGCTTAACTAATTGTTCATTCAGTTGCATGAAATGGGCAGTATGAGTAGGTAGGTACTTCCGAAAGAAACATACCACCTGATAGGATGGGTGAGTGCCATACATATGTAGCTTCTCTTGTCTCTTCTCAAGTTCTCAGTTGACTAGTCAAGAGCCCTTTGTTTGATCACAAAAGTTGTAGTCAGTTCATGCTAAGTACCTAAACTCTCATGCTACTATTTTAGAAACCTTCTTCAAACAACGTTTCTGTAGTTCATTAAGTTTATGGAATTGGCCGATGTAGAAGCAAAACTAGGCCAAAAACTACACAGACAGGAAAAAACGATAACCCTTACTACAAGCAAGTTGCTTAGCTACCATAAACCCAGAGCATCGCTGTACCAGACTGTTGTAATAGCAAGACAAACCTTAGCTAGAAACACCCATACCATCACGGGAGTTACGAAGACATGGCCTCTCAAAAAACATCTTGGCCAACAATCCCCTCCTCCTTTGCTTGCTTTTCTAGCGACAGGACGGGATGGGGACCTCAGACCTACACTCGGTTTTGTACTAAGGTCTCTAAAGTTAGAGATTAGTCAACTGGGAGCGACGCTATGGCGGTTGTGGTAGAGCTTTGCTGGACAAGAATAAGGTATACCCGCCTCCTTGTCCACCTTGTTGGCGAAGATCTCGCCGGTGGCGTTGAGGAGGGTGGGGAATCATTTGGTTGCTGCTCCCATCACTACAAGAAATGTGTTGACTAGTGACCCTCTAATTTCGTCACTAGATCGTCATAATGGTTGATCTATGACGACTTTATGACGAAAAAATGATCGTCAAAAACGAGGCGTCGTTGATGATCGAACATGACGAATTCACTGAGATCGTCATAACCGTCTATGACGATATTGGACCGTCATAACGCTTATGACGATTCAGTATTGTCATGGACAATTTGAGGAGGCCACATCAGCAATCCGACGTGGCATACGCATGGCAGGAGGCCACATCAGCAATCCGACGTGGAATACAGGTGGCATACACGTGGCAGACATGTAAATTGAAATCAGCCCAATCCATTTTAGTGATCTATATGGGCCAAGCCCAATAAGTCTAGCCTTTTTTCCCTGGGCCTTGGCCTTGTTTTGGTCAATATCTCTATTGGGCCGTATAGCTTTTTTACATCATTTTTCTATTTTCTACAGTTAATTTTTTACTAGGCTAGTCCCACCTGTCAATTCTCGCACTGCACCCACTTGTCAGTTCGTATTATCATACTGGTCCCACTGGTCAGGTCTTATTTTCCCACAATTTAACAACAATTAAATACCAGATAAGAAGCAATGAACAGATAAAATTCTTTTCACAAGCATAACAAAATTTCCACATAACACATATATATACAATATATACAAGGCTGGATCTAGCAACCTTTTAGCCAATAAACTTCAACGTGCAGCTCATCAGCCTGCTAACTGCAGTATATTCTAATCAAAACTACAAATAACACTCTACAGAATATCTTGACGTCCTCACGCTTTCACTTCTTCGGTTATAGCTCTTGTAACTAAAGGATATCTGCAAAAAGTTTCGACAAAACAGTTACAAACAGAAGCAAATAAGTTCAAAAATGACATGTAACTAACTAACTGTTCAGGGTTGAGATAATGGTACATATAAGTGCATGCAACATAACAGTTTAGTGCAAGAAAAGTTTGCAAGAATACATGACGAATTCCATGGTACATATAAGTGCATGGAACATGTTTTGATCATCTTTAATCAGCAACAAATATATGGAACATCGCAATGACTGTACTGAAATCACTCAAATCTATACTCCTATATAGTGTACCAGTTTTGAAAGTTTGAATGGAAGCATAAAAATACATTTTCTACTGTTGATTCGATACCATCGGACGGCCTAGGACTGCAGGATTCGCAGCTATAGTAGCATCAATCTATCTCTATAGCAATTCCAGAAACATCCACGAGTTACTAAGGCTTCCTTCGATCAGCGACGCGGTCGCTCACACCACTACACCAGTGGCAATCGACCTGAACCAGAAAAAAACTCACGGTCCATGTGACGCCACTAGCAGTCGCTCTGTATCAGTTACTTTACTTGATGGAGTAGCACTCTGTCAAATAATGAAATAAACACTGGGCAGCTGGAGCCAGACAAGTTGGAGCATGCAAAGTGAACCGCATCTCTGTCGTGAGGGGAGCATCTCGCTGGCACTGCCTCCACAGGCCATGCAAACAGTGTCGGTATGTGTATGTGCACTATTGGTGGTATAGACAGGAGAAAAAATCTCACGAGGAATATGAGAACTTTCGCATGTACTAGCTTGAAAAAAAAAGATGTGCAAAATTCAGGCAGTATATATCCTAGGCTCCTAGCGCACACACATGGCGTCAATCTACATTTTCTGCATGAGAAAGATGTGTACATATTTCATTAAGACATAACTAGCACAGTGGCCCTCGCAGATGCGAGGGCATTGTAGTATATTGTTTGTCAAAATTGATTGTTGAACAAATGCATATTAATATATATCTTTATATTATGCTTAAAAGAAATATGGTTCTATAGCCACCTATGATTAGTAATTAGATAGTTGTATTTCTATCTCCCTCCATGTGTGTGCTTGGCGACTTACCAATAGCATGTGTAGTCTGTTAGTTCATAGTGTGGTTAATTAATGAGCGTCTTTTAAACACATGCATGTCGATGCATATGGTGATACAACTGTACCCTTTGCACGGCTTGGTCGTGATGCACCAAATAGTACGCTGAGTACTCCCAGACAATAAGTAGTTTTCTTCGTCTCTCTTCTCATCATACCCTACTTTTCAAGCTAATTCATAAGGCCAAAAGGAAAATCCTTCCTACCTCCTCCTATGGACAATGTAAGGAAGTGCTGCATTTTATACACTTAAATATGATTTTTTGCTTCAGTGCCCCTTCCCCAAACTTATGAAGGGGTACAGAGCAATTTTATCCCTTGATGTGTTTAAGTTTAGGTTGGGTTTAGGAGAGCTGGGCGCAATGAAGCAGACCTCAACAAATATAAAGAAGAAACAAAGATCGAACAAAGCCATCAATTGTTTATATGAAAACCTTTAATTACAGAAAGCCTGGGTTCCTCCCCCATCATATAGAGCATATGATCAGGTTAAACGATACATGATTTCGTGCCTTCTATCCATTGGGTCTGTGACATGTGAATTGCTTCTCACATTGGCACGTTTGATAGATTTTTATTTTTTTCCATGCCATTTGTGGTGGAATGACTCTTATTCCGTAATTCACATGTTTGTTCATCGAATCTTAATTACCATAAACACAACAGTACTTAGTTTCTCATATGGTATTCGAGTGCACACATTTAGTTAGCATCTATCTATTTTTTTCCAGGTGCATTAAGTGTGCCTCAAGTATATTCCTACAGATTACCTGATTTTCTTATAGTTAAAAGGGTTTGCATGTTATGGTAGATTGCGCATGCATATATATTTCTATTCTTCCTTCGGTATCAAGTGATCTAATTGGTCTGCCTAAATTCTTTCATGTTGACCTTTTGAATTTTCTACTACTGATCCCATATATGTTATACATAAAAGATATGTTGTATTCATATTAGTCATTGGTCACTTCATACCTCTAAGGAACTTAATATTGGATTTGTATTGAAATAAAAATTTCTTATTTATTTTAACTTATTATTGGAGACCTCATATATTATATATAGTTGGAATAAATCTTACTACTATTTCTCATACTAAGTTTCTTCATTAATTCAGCTACTTTTTAGACTTACATTCTTATGGAACAAAATACTAATTTGATCCTATTCTTATTTTAAACTTCATATGTAAATTATCATCGCCCTCTTTGTTTGCTTAATAAATTTATGTGTACTATTCTAAGTTTACCTTGCCCAAATTTTATCCGCTACATAACATTACTTCTACTATGAATTTCTAAATTGAGTAATTCAAATGTTTTAGCCAATAAATAATAAAATGTCGTACAATATCATATAGGAAGAAAATCAGCATGGGGATTATGTTTGGATTTATAGCAAGACCTGATTTTCTATCCATTTAATCTCAAGGATTCCACTACGTAGTCCATCTGCTATATCTCTTGTTGGTTTGTTGTATCTGTTCTCTAATTCCATACAAATCGTATTCCATGCAAACTCTTTTCATTTTATTTTCTTTCTAATTTATAACACATGCAAGTTTGCACGTATCCTTTGAGGCAAAGACAACTAATTAAGGTGTCCACAAAAACATCCCACGATTTAGTTGTTTTAATCTACACGGAGACCTCACTATTTTCTTTCTAATTTATAACGCATGCAAGTTTGCACGTAATCTTTGAGGCAAAGACAACTAATTAAGGTGTCCGCCAAAATATCTCACGATTCAGTTGTTTTAATCTATACAGAGACCTCACCTGGGCCGCTTCATAGCTGTATCCGTGGGATTGATTGGTATGATTTTTTTAAAACGGTGATTGGTCTAATCTGGTCCTGCCGGATATGTAAAAAAATAATATGTTTATTATAATCATACCTCTATACGTGACAGATGGTAAATATTGCACACATAATATGTTTTACGTAACAGCTGTAGTTTAAAATCCTAGCCACAATTTTCAGATCTAACCATCAAAAATAATTACAGTGATGTGGATTAACGTAGTGTCTTTATTTTAGACCTCCGTATTGTGCTTTTAGTATATAATAGATTATCTCAAATTTGAGACTCTGTATAATGCTATTTTGAGTGGAAATTAACTTTAATATGCAAAGCACGTGAAGCTGACTAGTAATATTAGCGAGGCACAAACCTCAACAATGGAAAGCAAACACCGGAAACAGGCAGCATACTTCAACAACCTGTAGAACCACATGAGCTTGGTGTTAGCAGAAGTAAGAGAACATGCAAGGTACTTGACCTGCAAAATAGCATGGCATCTATACATGACCTAGCAAGCAATAATAAATATCATGGTAATGGTAGCTACCAAACATTTAAACTAGTTTCTGTTTGCATATATCACTGATGTTTCTTACTTAGTTACAGACTGAATTTCTTTATTTAAAGGTCAGAGCTAGCATATGGATATTTGATGGCTAAAGCTCAGAGCTAGCATAGCAGCAGTTCAAACAAAGAACATTTTATAATGGTTGCAGAAACCAACATGAACTCAGATGCCAATTGTCTGGTATTAAGAAAAAGAACATTTTATAATGGTTGCAGCAAGCATCAAGCCATCAAACATCGGGCCAATAACTGTACAAGGAGACAAGGAGTAGATACCTTGTCAAAGTGCTGGATGAGACAGTAGTTGAAGAACTGGTCCGTAAGAAGCGGTAGCAGGTCAGTAGAAGTCCTGGTCAAAGAAGTAGTTGCACCACAACGTCGGTAGTGTAGGCCACTGATGCCAAATCCACCGGGTGGGCCGGAACCACTGTAAGAGTTAACAGACATGCAAGTAAGAGTTAACAGACCATGATCAATGTTTAGATGTTGAGTACACTTGGTAATATTGTAACTATCATAACAGGAACAAAAACAGCAAACCCATACTTCTACAGAATTGTGATGTAGCAGATTGCTTGAGACATTCATTAGATGGCACTAATTGCTATCTTCAAAGTATCTAGAGTGTACAAGGACCTAGAATTTCAGATGCCTTAGACATTAAAAAAATAGGGATTTCTATTTTCGTGCCCTCGGGTCCTTAGTTGTGCTCAGTTTTCCCCAGCCGCTTAGTTTTTCCTCAGTTTTGCCCAAGCGCTTGTCTGAAACCCTCACAAGGAGCTCGGACGGGAGGAATCCCGTTTAGTTGACTGTTGGTTGGTGCTGGCAAGTGGGGCCGCTGTTGGTGCCCCGCAGTGGACACGTCTCCACTTATCCAGATCATCGTGGGACCCACAACTTGTCCACGTTAGCGCGCTGGACCCATAGCTTACCTAGGTGACCGTTGCAAAATGGGAGCCCGAGCCAGCCCCGCGCCCGTGCCCGTGCCATTGCTTCCCCTTTCTTTCCCCGCGCCCCATTGTTCTTCTTCTCCGCCAGCGGCAGCCCTTCTCCGGCAGGCGGGTGATGTCTAGTTTCTCTTCGACCTCCCGTTCTTCATGGCCGCAGTATGGACCCGTGCCTTTGACAAGATGCCCTGACTGCCCACGCCAGGAGCCTCTGAAGCGGACGATCTGTAAGACGGACGACAACGGCAACCGTGGACGTGAGTTCCTTGCATGCGAGAGCTTGCCATATAGAGAGGGGGATAAGGTTAGATCTCGCTCCAATTGCTCTGTTTTCTCTCGATTTTCTTGTTATTCCCTCGAATTTGGGATTTAGGGTTCACGTTGTTGTTTTCACATCCTGAAGAAATGCAGGTATTTCGAGTGGATCAATGTGTACGTTCAGAGGCTTAAATTGTAGGAATCAATTGGCGCTATTGGGGAGCGCAATTTGGGAGGGGGGGACTTGCTGTAGAGAATGCGGCGGAGAGAGGAGCCGTTCCGATTATGCCTAATGCTCCCAATGCAGAACTGGTGGAAGTGAAGGGAGAACTGAAAAAAAATGAACAAGCAGCTGATCGAGTTGAAGAAGCAAGCTAATCTGATGGCTAGTTGTTTTTTTGTTGTATAATTGCGATCGGATTCTTATCATTGCTCATCAAGCGCTAGAAGTTGTTACAAGGGATCCCTTGTTACAAATCCATTATTCAGTTACATGTACTTGTAGTTGTTTTCAAAGTTAGTGTGTGCATTCACCAAAATTACTAAAAAAAAATAAGTGTTAGGGAATATAGGAATGCTAAAGATAGTTGATAATTGTTAGAGGGGTGATAAATAAAGCATTCACCAAAATCCCACAAATATGTATGTCTCATGTTTATACCAAAATTATACCACTTTAGGGACGTTTTAAATAACCAAAACTATATCCCAAACTATATTCTCTAAAAGAAAAGGAATGCTAAAGAAAGTTGATAATTGTTAGAGGGGTGATAAATAATCCATTCACCGAAATCCCCCAAATATGTCAAATATGTATGTCTCATGTTTCTACCAAAATTATATCACTTTTGGGCCATTTCAAATTACCAAAACTATATTCCGTAAAAGAAAAGGAATGCTAAAGAAAGTTGATAATTGTTAGAGGGGTGATAAATAATCCATTCACCGAAATCCCCCAAATATGCCAAATATGTATGTCTCATGTTTCTACCAAAATTATACCACTTTTGGGCCGTTTCAAATTGCCAAAACTATATTCCCTAAAAGAAAAGGAATGCTAAAGATAGTTGATAATTGTTAGAGGGGTGATAAATAATCCATTCACCGAAATCCCCCAAATATGCCAAATATGTATGTCTCATGTTTCTACCAAAATTATACCACTTTTGGGCCGTTTCAAATTGCCAAAACTATATTCCCTAAAAGAAAAGGAATGCTAAAGATAGTTGATAATTGTTAGAGGGGTGATAAATAATCCATTCACCGAAATCCCCCAAATATGCCAAATATGTATGTCTCGTGTTTCTACCAAAATTATACCACTTTTGGGCCGTTTCAAATTACCAAAACTATATTTCCTAAAAGAAAAGGAATGCTAAAGATAGTTGATAATTGTTAGAGGGATGATAAATAATCCATTCACCGAAATCCCCCAAATATGCCAAATATGTATGTCTCATGTTTCTACCAAAATTATACCACTTTTGGGCCGTTTCAAATTACCAAAACTATATTCCCTAAAAGAAAGGGAATGCTAAAGATAGTTGATAATTGTTAGAGGGGTGATAAATAATCCATTCACCGAAATCCGCAAATATGTATGTCTCTTGTTTACACCAAAATTATACCACTTTTTAGTTTAACATTTTTAAATCATGGAAAATAATGCATAAATAGAGGGAATATAGTTACGTGGCAAAATAATCCATAAATGTATGTCTCTTGTCACACGGATCGACTCCACCAACCGTTGATCTACCGACAGAGAGAGAGAGGGGTGGCCACGAAGAGAGAGAGGGGTGGCCACGAAGAGATGGAGAGGGGTATACTGCCCGTTAGATCAGTGGATCAACGGTTGGTGGAGTCGATCCGTGTGACAATGGCTCAACCAATCAGAATAAGTTTGGGCTTCTGTGAGCATTTGTGACAGTACTTGAGGGCAAAACTGAGTAGTACTAAGAAACCAAGAGCACGTAAATAGTAAATAGACTAAGGGATTGAAATAAAAGAATTACAAAATGAAAAATTCTTGTTTTGTACAATATAATTCATATTGGGCTACATCAAATTATTTGCAATTCAAATATACATGAGTGTGACAATTATGGCCTCATTTAGACAAACTATGTTTTGGGGAAGATATTTTGCAAAGGGGTTTGAGTGGAAAACCATGCATCTTCATAGCTACTAGTGATTCTGAGAAGTGGCAATTTGTGGTAAAACTTGATTTATCTATGTTTGTTAAGGTTTCCTAGGTGGCAGGTTGCGTAGGAAGACTCCATGAGTAGGTGCCACTATGTTTTTATTTTTTTTTTGGATTTTTTTGCGCATGAAATGACTCAATTAGCTATGTTAATCTCATTTGTTGACTCTCTGTTGACCAGCTACTTGAGGGTAGAACTGAGTATATTGCACTTGCCAGTCTAAGTACTCGAGGGGAAAACTGAGTACAGATAAAAATTTCTGTATAAGGCCCGAGGTTAGAACTGAGTACACCAAACGTCGAAGGGTTAGCCTCATGTCGCGGTGCACGCTGCAGCCGTGCATAGCGGACGTGTGTTGCGGTACATGCCACCTTCGTCTTTATAGAGCCCCTCTTTCTCTCCCTCGACGCTCGCCCACTCTCTCATTCTCACTGCAACCGCCTCTCCTGTCCCATCATCTTCTCCACTTCGTGTCGAAAAAACCCCGAAGAAAAAACCCCGGCGATGGAGAAGAATGAGATGCCCATTGTCGGCGCTTCCGACGTAGCCGCCGGCGCATCGGCCGCCGCACCCATCCAGGCCCCCGTCGCTGCTTCGAACATAGCCGCCGGCGCATCAGCCGCTGGCGCATCGGCCGCCGAACCCGTCCAGGCCCCCGTCGCTGCTTCCGACGCAGCTGCCAGCGCATCAGCCGCCGGCGCATTGGCCGCCGCCCCCGTCCAGGCCCCCGTCGATTGGGACCCGTACGAACAAGAGCCGTGCGCGCCGGAGAACCCCTACGACACCAGCATCGTCGACGACGAGGAGGTAACACTTTGTTCCCTTGTTCTTATCCCATTTCAATCCTTTTGTGTTAGATCTTGCGTTATTAGGGTTCGTCTGTTCCTAGTTCAATCCTTTTGTGTTAGATCTTGTGTTATTAAGGTTCGTCTATTCCTAGTTCAATCCTTTTGTGTTAGATCTTGTGTTGTTAGGGTTCGTCTGTTCCTAGTTCTATCCTTTTGTGTTAGATCTTGCGTTATTAGGGTTCGTCTGTTCCCAGTTCAATCCTTTTGTGTTAGATCTTGCATTATTAGGGTTCGTCTTGCGTTATTAGGGTTCATCTGTTCCTAGTTCTAGATCTTACATTATTAATGTTTGTGATTTGCTTTTGTTTAAGATTCGGTTAACTTATGTGAGTAATCAATCCCTTCCGGTTAATTTGTGCCGATGATGATGAATATTTAGGCACAAATTGATTCAGGGTTTCGTCAGTGAACAATTGGTGTGTACAAATTTGTTGTGCACGATCTTTGGTTCACTGACTCAAATCCTGGATATAAGTGTGTCCAATATAACTGAGGCTACCTCTTTTTTTCGTGCCCATATTATCATGCATGATCTTTTGTTCACTCTCTGTTCCATCATCGCTGCAATTGACTCCGTGTTTTTTGATCTTTGGTGCTACGTGACTGATACGTCTCAAACGTATCTATAATTTTTGATGCTCCATGCTTGTTTTTGCACCATTTGCCTTGTGTTTTGTTACACTTCGTGGCGTTTTTATGCGATTTCCGGAACTAACCTATTGACAAGATGCCACAGTGTCAGTTCCCTGTTTTCTGCTGTTTTTGTGTTTCAGAAAAGCTACACAGGAAATATTCTCGAAATTGGACGAAACAAGTTCCAGAAGTCTTATTTTTCCCCAAAGCTTCTCGAAGACCGAAAGAGAGCCGGAGGAGGGCCAGAGGCCGCCCTCACACATAGGTGGCGCGGCCCAGGCCTGGCCGCGCCACCCTGGTGTGAGGAGCCCCTGGCTGCCCTCTGACGATGCCCCTTCGCCTATAAAAAGCCTCGGGACGGAAAACCCTAGGGGAGTCAACGATTTTTCTAGAACAGTTCCGCAGCTCCATCGCCGTCGAAGACAAATTTTGGGGGACAGAAGTCTTTGTTCCGGCACCCTGCCGGGACGGGGAAGTGCCCCCGGAGCCATCTCCATCGGTCTCCATCGCCGTCTCCGCCGTCTCCATCGACCTCACCGCCATCTCCATCAACCTTGTTGTCTCCTATGATGAGGAGGGAGTAGTTCATCCCCGGGGCTAAGGGCTCTACCGGTAGCTATGTGGTTCACCTCTCTCTCTCCCATGATGTGATCTTTATGTGATCGTGAGCTTTGTATCATGTTGAACAAGTAGATGTTATTATTCAGATATTATGTGTACTCTAGTGATGTTATTAAAGTAATCTATTCCTCCTGCCATGGTGTAACGGTGACAGTGCGTGCATCATGGTGGTACTTGGTCTAGGCTACGATTGTGATCTTTTATGGATTATGAGAATAATTATCGCTATGATAGTATTGAAGTGATCTATTCCTCCTTTCATGGTGTAATGTTGACAGTGTGTGCACCGTGTTAGTACTTGGTCTAAGTTGCAATAATATCTATCTTGAGTTGTGATTTGATTTGGATATCTCTATGAGTGGTGTTTGTCAAGTACTTGATGAACTTTGAGGAGTGCTTCGTAGCCCTACGCAATGATTAGTGTTATTCAATAGGAGAGTAATTCAGAGTACCATAGTGAAGAGAAGTTATTTATTCGTTCAATTATATTATATTTGTTGGGAGTGTGTCCACTAGTGAAAGTATGATCCCTAGGCCTTGTTTCCAAGCTTTGCACATCGTTTACTTGCTGTTTTGTTACTTATTTGCTTGCTGCCATTTTTATTCCAGATTGTATTTACTACTTGTAATCATCCATACCACGTGTATTTCACTATCTCTTCGCCGAACTAGTGCACCTATACATCTGACAAGTGTATTGGGTGTGTTGGGGACACAAGAGACTTTCTGTATCGTAATTGCAGGGTTGTTTGAGAGGGATAGCTTTGACCTCTTCCTCCCTGAGTTCGATAAACCTTGGGTGATCCACTTAAGGGAAACTTGCTGCTGCTCTACAAACCTCTGCACTTGGAGGCCCAACACTGTCTACAAGAACAAAAGCGTGTGTAGACATCAGTGACAGGTGCAGAGCAGCGACATCGATAGCGATGACGAGTCCTTCCACACCAAGACTCGCCACGTCCTCAGGAGGATACAGTCCGGCCATTACGATCGCCACACTAGTGGAAAAAGGGCTATAGGTGGCGCATTTTTTTTCTTATGCGTGGCGCATATGGAATGCGCCACCAATGGCACGCCACTAGTAACAGTTTATTGGTGGCGCATTTGCCATATGCGCCACGCATAATTTGCTTATGCGTGGCGCATATTGCTATATGCGCCACTAGTAGCCTTTGAAAATTCAAAAATTTCAAAAAATAATTTAAAAATCGAAAAAAACCAATTTTTTTTTGAAAATCATAAAAATCAAAATAATGTGAAAAAACTATTGTATTTGAATTTTTTGAGGATTTTATCACATGAGGAACATTTTCAAATCACACCGAATTTCTTGACTTTCCGGTAGGTCACCCATCCTTAGACTACTCCGGGGTGAGCACGCTTAACTTCTCCGTTCTATTTGCATGAGCTGTCCCTAACCTATCCAAATTCTTATTGATATTACTATCATATCAATCCTCTTAAGGCCTATGTGGCTTGTGTATATATATGTGTATGTGCATATATGTGTGTGTATTTGTGTATATGTTTGTATATGTGTATATGTATTATGTATATGTGTGTGTATATGTGTATGTATGTCCGCGTATATGTGCGTATATATACGTATATGTGTGCGTATAAGTGCATATAAGTGCGTATATATGCGTATATGTGTGCGTATATGTGCGTATATGTGCATATATGTGCATATATATGTGTATATGTGTATGTACGTCCGTGTATATGTGCGTATATGTGTGTATATATGTGTATATGTGTATGTACGTCCGTGTATATGTGCGTATATGTGTGTATATGTGCGTATATGTGTATGTATGTTCGTGTATATGTGTGTATATGTGTGCGTACATGTGCGTATATGTGTATGTACATCCGTATATATGTGCGTATATGTGTGTATATGTGCGTATATATGTGTATATGTGTGCGTATATGTGCGTATATGTGCATATGTTCGTGTATATGTGTATGTACGTCCGTGTATATATGTGTATATGTGTTTGTACGTTCGTGTATATGTGTGTATATGTGTTTGTACGTTCGTGTATATGTGCGTATATGTGTGTATATATGTATGTACGTACGTGTATATGTGCGTATATGTGTGTGTATGTGTGCGTATATATGTGTGTGTATATATGTGTGTGTATATCTGCATGTGTGCTATATGTGTGTATATAACTAATCCAAAAGTTTAATCCAATAGAAATTATGATATAAAAAAAATTGAAAATATAAAAGTGCGAAAAAGTCTATTTTCCCTTTTGAATTTTGAGATTCTAAAATTTGTCAGAACGACCTTAGGTCGTTGAATTCGGATGTAACTTTTCGTTCTGATACTTTTTCATATAAAAAACTTTTTAATCCGACTTCGTATGCAAAAGTTATGGCCGTTTTACCGAGACATAAAGTTTTTTTGAAAAAAATATCAAAATTCTTTTTTATTATTTTTCTTACTTACTAGATCACATAACATAACTAAATCTGATTTTTTGAATTTTTTTCAAACCTTTTATCATTTTCTATTATTTTTAAAAAGACTAAAAAGACGACCCACGGGGGGTGGGACGTGAAAAAAATTGCCTCCCGTTATGCGTGACGCATTTGCTATATGCGCCACGCATAATTTGCCTATGCGTGGCGCATATTGTAATATGCGCCACTAATAGGCCAAATATGCGTGGCGCATATGGCAAATGCGCCACGCATAATACAGGATATTTTGTCGACGACCTTTTTGGTGGGTCCCGCCAATTATGCGTGGCGCATTTTGAACAATATGCGCCATTAGTAAGAAAATTATTAGTGGAGCATATTTGCAAATGCGCCACTAATAAATACTAGTGGCGCATATTTAATAATATGCTCCACTAATAAAACTTATATCTATAAGCCTTTTCCCACTAGTGCCACTTTGCTCGAGGCGTTTACAGGTGCCCCTTCTGCAACAGGAGGCTCCGCGCCACCGACTTCAACTGCCTGGTGAACCATGCTGAATCCATTGGCAGAGCCATTGGCGGCGCTAGAGTTGGAACGACCGTGAACGTGCATGCGTTTATGGCCAAACACAAAGCACTTGGGATTCACCTGCGCAGCCTCCAAGCTTAATCCCATGTAAAATATAGCTTATGTTGGATCTCGGTAGTACTGTTGGATCTATCGTGATCCCATATATCTATGCTATGTTGGCTGCTATATGCAGCTTATCGTATATTTTCTCTGGATTTGTGCCCTAGATTTCCTACTCCCTCCGATCCATATTACTCTTCGCTAATGTGGTTGTATCTAAACACATTTTAGTGGTAGATACATCCGTATTAGTGAAGAGTAATATGGATCGGAGGGAGTACCTGATTGGGTAAAAATGAAGGCATAAAGAAATGAATGGCGTTAAAAAACAGAAGGAGAAGCTGCTCTAGATTTGCTACCAATTTGGGCAATCAAGAATGAATGAGATCGAGCGAGAGAGAGGAAAAATGTGCATTGAAAACTGCTAATCTGGGCGAAAGAGACAGAAACCACTCGTGCCCACGTCCCGGACCCACACGGATCCACACGCTACGGCCCCACACGCTACGGCCCCAGCTCTGCTCGTATGACCAAACACGGTCTCGTCCTGTCCCACGCGGTCCCTTTCTACCAGCCCCACACGACGCGGCCCCACACGATGCGGCCCCACTCGTCAGCACGGAACGGTCAACTAAACGGGAATCCTCCTGTCCGAGCTCCTTCTGAGGGTTTCAGACAAGGGCTTGGGGAAAACTGAGAAAAAACTAACGAGCTGGGGAAAACTGAGTACAACTAAGGACCTGAGCGCACGAAAATAGAAATCCCAAAAAAATACTACATGGTTTACCTAGAGTGTAACAACAACATTAGTAGTTCACAAAGACAAGCATTTTTCTCAAAGTGGTTTGTTTACGTATGAAAAAAAAACATGATAAGCAATTTCGAAACAGCGGGAGTTTAACCCAGCACGTGAAGAAAAACGTGTCATGTTGCTATGTTACCATCGACAATTCGAATTATATTTGCTTCCTGGCTAGGCTAGTACATAACCAGCAGTCCTAAATGTGTGTATAGCGCTGAAGAGTTCAGGACACAATAAGCTACTACTAGATAGAACCTCAAGATTTGCTGATCAATCAAAAGCTTAAAGCTACTGCAAACTATCCGTTCCCAAAGCCATGCATTCACTTCAGGTTTCTATCTATTTACAAGGATAGATTGCTAGTTAAGAACATGAGCTTAATCGACTGAAATAGAGCACATAGATCAGATCTACCGTCGTGTCTCGAATCCTATTCCAGCAAAATCGCGAAGCTTCAGCTAAGCCAAAGAGCTGAGGGCATGAAACACTACATATAGCTAGCAATGGCGGCCGTCGGGAGCAGCGACCAGACCAGCCGACCACGGGGTAGCTGGCGCTCAATGCACATCACTGACAGCAGGAAGACAGAAATACGCGGGGCAAAATACTCACGGATGTTTTATCTGAAAACAGGGGCGCAGATCTGACGGAAAAGCTCCTCGATCTAAGCCAGTCTAAGAAGGATCGGACGAGCGCAGCATGGAAAGCGGAGGTCTTTTTTACCTCAGATCTCGACGGCGGCAGGCGCCCGGGGACGGCGCGTTCGGCTCGAGGCAGGGTGCGTCGGATGGGGGCGGTGAATGGAGGCGGCGAGGCGGAGGGAGCTCACCGGATGGTGGCTCATGCGCTGCCGAAGCAGTGTTGACGAACTCGGGCGTAGTTCTTGAGGTCCACCGGGGGAGGAACGAACCTGCGCTGCACTGCTCCTCCGTGCGGATGCTGAGGTCGGAGATGCCAGATTAGCGCGCGGATCGACCTCCGAGGATCAACGTCAAGGACGAACACCACGCGTGACAGCCCATACGAGCGCTCGCTCGCGTCCGGGGCGTGGCCTGTGTGAGATGCTATGGCTGCGTGATGGCGGCGTGGGTGGACAGATCGTGCGAGGAGAGGGTGAGACTGCGGCGACGGCGTGAGAGAGAGAGGGAGAAGCGAGATCGGATCTGCTGGGATTAGGGTTTGCTGGATCGGGGAGCCGCGGGGGGAATGGAGACTGCAGAGCGAGGGGCGGCGGGGTGGTAGGTAGGGTACAAGGCGGATCGGCGGCGGATCCGTTTTGGTTTGTTAGATCGGAATACGTGGACGGTTCAAATGGATCCTATGGGGTGATCCGTGGGGAGAGTTGTCCTGCCATCTGATTGGCTGCAAGAGTTTGTGCTTGTTTGTTTTTGTTTTAAACACCTTTTCCAATTACTTTTAGAAATAAAATAGATTAGAAAACCTTAAATTATAACATACTTGTAGTATGGAACTATTTCTAAAAAAATTACAAGATTATATCCCGACCTAGGAGCGGTCACGCCCACCGTTTTGGTCGTATTTCGAAATTGACATAAGAAATTTAAAAAAAATAAAAAATACAAACCCTTCATGTTGTGTCATATTATGTGACCTAGATGCCATGAAAAATAATATACTTGGAATATTGTAATCATTTTGAAAAAGTGTTCACAAAAAGAGCTACCTTGTACAAAGTTCTATGGTTTTCAAGTCAGATGAGCTAGTTATGCCCATAACCACGGAATAGTTTGTTCAAATGACCCCATATTATACACATGTGTGCATATTGGGATGAAAAACAATGTTGATTTGGGAAGTTTTATTTTTTGTTGCACAAAAAACTCATTTTTCATTTTCTTAGCGCAAAAAATGAGTTTTTTTGTTAAGCATCTACCAAAAATATGTTTCAAAAATAGATCAACACAATTTTAAATGATATTATACCATATTTTATGCACAATTCACCAGTTGTTTGCATATAAAAAGTTTTATAGCCACCACTCAAGAAATTGACAAATATCTCTCGATTCAGCTCGAAGCGGGTCAAAATTGAACTACAGGTGCTTCATAGTTTGCTCATATTTTTTTCCAAAAATCATTTGTAGTTACACAAGTATCTATTTCATCAGAGATCCACAAAGGTTTTTGCAATATTCTATCCCCACCAAGGAGCGGTCACGCCCACCGTTTTGGCCACATTTTGAAATCAGCATAAGATATTCAAAAATAATCAAAAGAATACAAATTTTTCGCGTTGTGTCATATTATGAGACCTAGTTTCTAGAAAAAATAATAAACTTGGAATATTGCAACTTTTGTGAAAAAGTGTTCACAAAAAAGAGCTATCTCGTACGAAGTTCCATGGCTTTCAAGCCAAATGAGATAGCTATGGTCACAACCACGGCATAGTTTGTTCAAACGACCTCATATTGTGCACATGTGTGCATCTTGGGATGATAAACAATGTTGATTTGGGAAGTTTTAATTTTCGTTGAATAAAAAAATTCATTTTTCATTTTTTAGTGCAAAAAATGGGTTTTTTGTGAAGCGTCTACCAAAAATTTGTTGTAAAAATAGAACAACCAAATTTTAAATGATATTATATCGTATTTTATCTAGAATTCACCAGTTGGTTGCATAGAAAAAGTTTTATAGCCACCCCTCAAAAAAGACAAATATCTATCAATTCAGCTGGGAGTGTGTCAAATTTGAACTACATGTGCTTCATAGTTTGCTCATGTTTTTTCCAAAAATCATTTTTAGGTACAAAACTATATATTTCATCAGAGATCCATAAAGATTTTGGCAGGATTCGATCCCGACCTAGGAGCGGTCACGCCCATCGTTTTGGCCGCATTTTGAAATCAGCATAAGAAATTCAAAAATAATCAAAACAATACAAATCCTTCGCGCAGTGTCATATTATTTTAACTAGTTTCTAGGAAACATAATAAACTTAGAATATTGCAACTTTTGTGAAAAAAGTGTTCACAAAAAAGAGCTATCTTGTACGAAGTTCTATGGCTTTCAAGCCAGATGAGATAGCTATGGCCACAACCACGGCATAGTTTGTTCAAACGACCTCATATTGTGCACATGTGTGCATATTGGGATGATAAACAATGTTGATTTGGGAAGTTTTAATTTCCGTTGAATAAAAAATTCATTTTTCATTTTCTTAGTGCAATAAATGGGTTTTTTATGAAGCGTTTACCAAAAATACATTGCAAAAATAGAACAACCAAATTTTAAATGATATTATATCGTATTTTATCCATAATTCACCAGTTGTTTGCATAGAAAAAGTATCATAGCCACCCCTCAAAAAAAGACAAATATATGTCAATTCAGTTGGAAGCGGGTCAAATTTGAACTACAGGTGCTTCATAGTTTGCTCATGTTTTTTTTCCAAAAATCATTTTTAGATACACAAGTATCTATTTCCTCAGAGATCCATAAATATTTTTGAAAGATTCAACACCTTGCTAAGAAGGATCATGTCCGACATTTTGACTGCATTTTAAATACACCATAATGGCATTTTAGTGATTATTTTTTTCCTAATTTTGTTTTGTGGAGAAAAAGATTTGATGTTATTACATATGTAATAAATAGAATTTACAAAGTTTGTTTGAATTTTTTTGGCCTTATCTTGAAATCTCCTTCAAATCTTTTAGGTTAAAATCTTAAAAGAAATGGAAAAGAGAAAGAAGAAAAAAAAAGTCACCTAGAGCCTTTATCCGCAGCGGCCCAGGTCCAAGATACCAAAAGCTTGCATTTAAAACAAAGTAACATGGGCTTCTATCACAAGTGATGTCTTATCCTGGTGGCAAGGATAGCTTCGGCGGGTTGTGGAGATCCGAGGTTCGACCCCCCGCGGATGCAAATATTTTGTCACCCTGCCAAGTCAGCTCGGTGGGACCCGTGTGTCAGGTCGGACTGTGTCAAGTCGCACCCGCTTGTCAGGTCGGACCGACGCATGGGACCCGCGTGTCAGGTTGGACCGACGCGTGGGACCCGCGTGTCAGGTCGGACCGAACCCGCGTGCCAGGTCGGACCGACACGTGGGACCCGCGTGTCAGGTCAGACCGACGCGTGGGACCCGCGTGTCAGGACGGACTTATAGGTGGGACCCATCTGTACGGTTGGTCTGAAGAAATTCAAGGGTAAGTGCAGCCACATAAGCAAAATTGACACGTGGATAAGCAAAATTGACATATGGATACTACACATAAGCAAAATTGACACATGGATACTACATGATAAGGGTATAGATAATAGAGCCTGTCAGTTGAGTACCCCTGAGGCCCGTTAGACTAGGCCCAATTGTAATACTAGTCAAAATACGAGTTCATGTCGTATGTCGATATTGTAATCTGTATCGGATCCCACCCGATCCTTGAGACCTGGCCACCTATATAAAGGAGGGGCCAGGAGGGGACGGTGTGGGACAGATTGAAAGCAAGCCAGGTTCTACACCCACGTTTACTTTCATAGCCACCTTGTTTGACTGAGTTTACCTTCGAGTTCATCCGACGCCCTGTCTCCCCGATCTTAAGTCCTTCATCTAGGACATTTGTCAAGCTTAACCCTCGTCAATTGGCGCCCACTGTGGGGACTCTGGGCGTTGGAATCATGAATTCGATGGCTTTTTCGCTTTTAGCCAATAGCAATCCAGAAGTCGACGAAAATCAAGAGACGAAATTGACGTTCGGGAGTTTAAGCTTCTACATCAGACCTTCGGGTTCAACCCGCCTTTCAGATCCGACGAAATTAGTTCCGTCGGCGGGCAAAGCAGAGAGGATGACAGAATCTGGATCATCTGTAGGCTCTTCTAGCGAGGCAAACTCGCCAGTCAGCTTAGCAGCAACAGAAAATTTGCAGAGAAAATTAGAGGAACCCGACAAAATCGGGCAAGAGACAATTGCAGAAGAAGCAGCGGACAAATCAAGGGACATCGCCAACAGAAGCAGCGGCGTCTCCAGGAGCGTACACCAATTATGCGTTATCATCACTGAAGCAGCAGAAGAAGAAAACAATCACACCGGCAACAAGGAGGTCGACATGTAAGTCGACAAAATAAGGAGCAATGGCAAGAAATAGAAGGAGAAAGTGCATGTTTCAGCTGGAGAGTGGAGAATGATCATGACAGCTGTCAACCACGGGACTGATGTACCCGCAGATTCAAGAAGAAAAGTTTTAATGGGGTACCAATACGCATTACACCAGCGCAGGAAAAAACTAAGGTAGGAAAGAGATATGATTATGAGAAGGCCAGATTACAACAGCACACCAAGTGAAGGATATTGGAGCGAATATACCAATTCATCAGAATCCAGCATGGAGAGGCACAAAGACCCGAAGCATAATAGAAGGACAACAACACGTGTAGTAGAAGAAAGTTATACGGGAAGCCCAAGCGCGAACCAACCAGAAGAGGAGGAAGAGTTTGTGCAAGAAACGCCGGAAGCAGCATTGATAGCAGCACAGGCATACCTACTAATCACGCAACCAAAACCTGGCGACCCACGGGAACAAATGCATCAAGCCACGATACGGAGCCTCGGGTTAGTAGAAGAAAAGCTAAAAGGAAATATTTTAGAGAAAACGTCGACTCACCGCAGCGAAAGGAAAAAAGAAGAAGTCAAGCACAAATCTTCGCGGAACAAAACTATCGAGTCCTTAGAAGACGAGAAACGCCAAAAGAGGAAGGAGGATGCAAGGAACATAATAGCACAAGCAAGGGTAAATAACTCACGTTACGCATGGAGGGAAGAAAACTACGAAGACGACGAAAAAGAGATGGGCGCGCCATTCTTTACCCGCAGGGTTCGCAAAATGCGAGTACCCAAAGGATTCAAGTTGCCGCATGATCAGAAAAAGTATGATGAGTCACAGGAACCAACGCTATGGTTGTCAGACTATCTTCAAGCAGTACAAATACTAGGGGGAACAAGAGCAACAGCAATGCAAAGTTTGCAGTTACACCTCACCGGTGCAGCGCGGTCCTGGTTAAATACCCTACCCAACGATTCCATCGGAAGTTGGGGGGAGCTAGAAATCCAATTCGCAAGAAATTTTCGCTCAACGTACAAGCGACCAGCGTCATTGGAAGAAGTTAAATCGTGCATGCAGGAAAGAGACGAAACTCCGCGTTCTTACATATGACGCTGGAGTGTCATTAAAAACTCTGCAGAAGACGTCTCCGACGAAAGAGCAATAGATGCCTTTTCAGCCAAACTTCATCGCTCAGACCTCGTGGAAGAAATAGGAAGAATAAAACCAAGAACAGTCTCAGAACTAATGGAGATAGATAACAGATTTGCCGACGGAGAAGACGCGTATAACAACAAAAGGGGATGTTCACCGGAAGTCAACAAATCTAGCAGGCAAAGGGACGGTACCACAATGGCGATAACCATGGAAGGCGAAATCAGATAGCCACGGGATACGACGAAAGGAACGAGGAAGGTTACGAAAATAAAGAGTTTCAAGCAAGAGACAACAGGGGAAAGGAGAAACCAAGGTACTCAGGTCCTTCAACAGAAGATATGTTATATGGTCCTTGTCGCATCCATTACGCATACTTGGACGGGAAAAGAGTCTCCAACCACTAGATGAAGGATTGCAGAACCTTCCTAAGGCTATAAAACGCCATGGATTCAAACCAAGGAACACGACAGGGAGGAAAAATAATAAGTCAAGGGTATCAAATGTAGCAACTCGCAAAGCAACTGGAGTTGAAGATTTATATATCAGCAATGATTCAACCAGTGCCAAAGTCAAAGAAAGAGAGGAAGAGCATATCAAGACAAGTCAACCTGGCAATATCATCGCCTCCAGCTACTACAGAGTATCTAAAGTGGTCCGATCAACCAGTTAAATTCAGCAGAGCAGACCACCCAAGGAAAGTACCCAGGCCAGGGCATGCACCAATGGTACTAAAAGCACAAATAGGGGGATACGACATTGGGAGAGTATTCATGGATGCAGGAAGCGGCATAAATCCGATATATGCAAGAACTCTGAGGGCAATGTGCATTTCACTGGAAAGTTTAAAGCCGACGGATTGCTCTTTCCACGAAATAGTGCCAGGAAGCGCAAATTACCCTATTGGGAAAATAGAACTTGACGTCTGCTTCAGAAATAGCAACAATTATCGCAGAGAAAAGCTAGAATTCGAAGTTATGGATTGGCCTTCACAGTATCATGCAATCCTAGGGCGCCCAACATTTGCAAAATTTATGGCAGTACCTCATTACGCGTATCTTACACTCAAGATCCCAGGACCCAAAGCTCTTTGACCGATAGCTACATAAACACATATTACATTTTGTCCTTTTTGATTGAGAATTGTATCTGACTCAACGGGCCTAAGAACGTCGTTCCTCTTTACAGAAGTTGAGTCAGAGCGAGACGGGAACAATCACAGTGCAGGGCAGCTTTGAAGTATCCAACACCTGTGACAAAGAATTCAACAGACTGGCGCAAACCTTTGGCATCACAGCAGAATATGCGAGACTAAAAGGCGAAACAGACCACAACGTACTACCCGACGTCGGGCGATCCCTGCCAGATCAGGCCTTCGATGCAACTTAAGACTCAAAGAAAATCCAGGTCCACCCTACGGACTGATGTCTACACACGCGTCTGTTCTTGTAGACAGTGTTGGGCCTCCAAGTGCAGAGGTTTGTAGAGCAGCAACAAGTTTCCCTTAAGTGGATCACCCAAGGTTTATCGAACTCAGGGAGGAAGAGGTCAAAGCTATCCCTCTCAAACAACCCTGCAATTACGATACAGAAAGTCTCTTGTGTCCCCAACACACCCGATACACTTATCAGATGTATAGGTGCACTAGTTCGGCGAAGAGATAGTGAAATACAAGTAGTAGTAGTGATAATTATAAGTAGTAAATGTAATCTGAAATAAATATCGCTGCAAGCAAGCATGTAACAAAACTGAAAGGAAACGGTGTGCAATACTTGGAATCAAGGCCTAGGGATCATACTTTCACTAGTGGACACACTCTCAACAAATATAACATAATTGAACCAATAGATACTATCATCAATATGCAACTCAAAACAATTCTCCAATGGAAAACGAACACTAATCATGCGTATGGCTACGAAGCACTCCTCAAAGTCCATATGTATCCAAACTAGATTGTCCCACACTATCACCGTGAACGCACTAGATGGTTCCAACAAACACCAACAATTCATAGAGACATTAACCAAAAAGATACACATGATGCGCACACTAGTCACCTTCACACCATGATACAAGGTATTTCCAGAGATTACAAATAATAAGCACGGGAGTAGCATAATATCTGAATAATAACATCTAACAATTCAACTAGATACAAAGCTCACGATCATATAAAGATCACATCATGGGAGAGAGAGGTGAACCACATAGCTACCGGTAGAGCCCTCAGCCCCGGGGGAGAACTACTCCCTCCTCATCATAGGAGACAGCAAGGTTGACGGAGATGGCGGTGAGGTCAATGGAGACGGCGGAGACGACGATGGAGACCGATGGAGATGGCTCCGGGGGCACTTCCCCATCCCGGCAGGGTGCCGGAACAGAGACTTCTGTCCCCCGAAATTTGTCTTCGACGGCGGCGGCACTACGGAACTGTTCTAGAAATTTCGCCCCTTGTTTTTGGGGTTTTCCGTCAGGGGCTTTTTATAGGCGAAGGGCGTCGTCAGGAGGCGACCAGGGGGGCTCACAATAGGTGGGCGCGGCCAGGGCCTGGGCCTCGCCCCCTCATGGTGTGGACAGCCTCTGGCCCCCCTCCGGCTCTCGTTCGGTCTTCGGTCCTCTTCCGGGGAAAATAGGAGTTCTGGAACTTGTTTTGTCCAATTCCGAGAATATTTCCTGTGTAGCTTTTCTGAAACACAAAAACAGCAGAAAATAGGGAACTGACACTTTGGTATCTTGTCAATAGGTTAGTTCTAGAACTCGCATAAAAACGCCACGAAGTGTAACAAAACACTAAGCAAATGGTGTAAAAATAAGCATGGAGCATCAAAAATTATAGATACGTTTGAGACGTATCAGCTTACTCCATAAATAGACTTTGGAGGTCAGATAGATTACAAATGCGAGGATGGCTCAATTGCGGATTGTGCCCCCTATGCAACCAAAATGCAAAATCTACCAACCACTGGCCTCTTTGCCAATTCCACTTCGTCATTAGGATCTGAGAGCTTTTTTAAAAAAAATGGCTTGATCAGCCTCAACAATGGGTGGGTCTAACTATCAAAGAATGGTGCTCCTTGATGACGGAGGGCTCAACTCATCAATACAAGGCTTTCACCTCCCTCATCTTGCTCAGTGTGTGGGAGTTATGGAATTGATCGAATCGCGAGACTTTTTCACAAATAGACACATTCCCTTTTATTAAAAAAATAAGAAAAAACACCATTGAAACAAAAAAAATTGGAGGTCTAAGAAATATCATTCCGTCTTATAAAAAATAAGAAAAAACATCATTGAAACAAAAACATTTGGAGGTCTAAGAAATATTATTCCCTCTTATAAAAAATAAGGAAAAAACATCATTGAAACAAAAACATTTGAAGGTCAAAGAAATATCAGGCAGCTGAAAATTTAAAGATGACCGCATCAAAGATGCAGAGCCGTGATATTCATATGCTCCTTTTCTTAAAAAAAATCCTGTAAAAATATTAAGATGAACGAAGCTGTCACAAGATATTAAGATGAACGAAACTGTCACAAAAATATACACACACTCGCTTTCGTGCTCATGTTCATCATCATCACCAAACACCAGCTGCAATATTAAAATATAGAAACACGTCCATCACAAAATTACATCTGCCACCTATCACGGAGGAGAATAAGCCACCCTATTGGTACAAAGCAATGCCATCAGAATTGAAAAAAATCGCTAATGTAATCAAACGAGGTCTCGTTGAAGATGTCCCAGTCCGAGCAGGCGGCCAAAGGGTCCCATGGTGGGGAGGAACAAGAAGCGTCGCCCGATGAGCTCGGCTCCGCCGCCAGATGCATGTCTGACGACGCTGCCTCAACTTTGGCCACCCTGGATCGGATGTCCTCCTCCCCGTTTCCTCCCTCCGGCAAGCACACGTTCGGCGAAGATGAGCGTGAGGCCTCGCTCCGACCACCACAATCATCCGAGGACGACGAATGCCACGGTGGCGAGCCTCTGCTCTCGTTGGCGGAGCCGAAGTTGATGACGAAAGTAATCAACGGATGCGTCTCCCCGAGGTCCTAGGGATCATAAGTAGCAAATGTAATTTGAAATAAATATCGCTGCGAGCAAACATGTAAGAAAACAGGAAGTAAACGGTGTGCAATGCTTGGAAACAAGGCCTAGGGATCATACTTTCACTAGTGGACACACTCCCAACGAATATAACATAATTGAACCAATAGATACTATCATCAATATGCAACTCAAAACAGTTCTCCAATGGAAAACGAACACTAATCATGCGTAGGGCTACGAAGCACTCCTCAAAGTCTGTATGTACCCAAACTAGATTGTCCCACACTATCACCGTGAACGCACTAGATGGTTCCAACAAACACCAACATTTCATAGAGACATTAACCAAAAAGATACACATGATGCACACACTAGTCAACTTTACACCATGATACGATGTATCTCCAGAGAGTACAATAATACAGCATAGGAGTAGCATAATATCTGAATAATAACATCTACCAATTCAACTAGATACAAAGCTCACGATCACATAAAGATCACATCATGGGAGAGAGAGGTGAACCACATAGCTACCGGTAGAGCCCTCAGCCCCGGGGGAGAACTACTCCCTCCTCATCATAGGAGACAGGAAGGTTGATGGAGATGGCGGTGAGGTTGATAGAGACGGCGGAGACGGTGATGGAGATGGCTCCGGGGGCACTTCCCCGTCCCGGCAGGGTGCCGGAACAGAGACTTCTGTCCCCTGAAATTTGGCTTCGAAGGCGGTGGCGCTGTGGAACTGTTCTAGAAATTTTGCCCACCCCACTAGGGTTTTCCGTCCCGAGGCTTTATATAGGCGAAGGGGCGTCGTCAGGGGGCTGCCAGGGGCTCCTCACACATAGGGGGCGCGACCAGGGCCTGGGGTGCACCGGCCTGGTGTGAGGGCAGCCCCTGGCCCCCCTCTGGCTCTCGTTTGGTCCTCGTCCTTCGTCCAGGAAAAATAAGACTTCTCGAACTTGTTTCGTTCAATTCCGAGAATATTTCCTGTATAGCTTTTCTGAAACACAAAAACAGCAGAAAACAGGGAACTAGCACTGTGGCATCTTGTCAATAGGTTAGTTCCGGAAATCGCATAAAAATGCCGTGTAACAAAACACAAGGCAAATGGTGCAAAAACAAGCATGGAGTATCAAAAATTATAGATACGTTTGAGACGTATCAGCATCCCCAAGCTTAACTCCTGCTCGTCCTCGAGTAGGTAAGTGATAACAAAAGAAATAATTTTTGAGGTGACATGCACCATCACAACTTTGATCATATAGGTAAAGCATTGAGTGCTGAGATCAAAGAACTTAAAACATGGGCATGAAAGACATAATCTTGATAATAGAAACTTGGCAACCATGTTGTAACATGAAAAAGAACACAAACAAAAGATCATGAATAATGAAACAATGAAAGTCAAACGTGTGTTCAAATCATAAGGAAAAACATATAAATGGTTTTCAGCTTGTCCTTCATGGAGAGCAAAACATAAATGCATAGGACACCTTCAAGTTTAAGAGGGCGACTAGATACAAGTAATTTAAGAACAAGTGAAACCAACAATATGAATCAATCAATGAAAACTTTGGGACAATGCACATTATACTAAGAATGACAACTATGCTCTCTTAATGGTGCATAAAGATAGAAGGTGGTGACTCAACATAAAAGTAAAAAAGAAAGGCCCTTCGCGGAGGGAAGTGATACGTCTCCAACGTATCTATAATTTTTGATGCTCCATGCTTGTTTTTACACCATTTGCCTTGTGTTTCGTTACACTTCGTGGCATTTTTATGCATTTTCCGGAACTAACCTATTAACGAGTTGCCACAGTGCCAGTTTCCTGTTTTCTGCTGTTTTTGTGTTTCAGAAGTGATACACAGGAAATATTCTCGGAATTGGACGAAACAAGTTCCTGAAGTCTTATTTTGCCCGGAAGCTTCCAGAGATCCGAAAAGGAGTAGGAGAGGGGCCACAGGCCAGGCTCACACATGGGTGGCGCGGCCCAGGCCCTGGCCGCGCCACCATGGTGTGAGGACGCCTGGTCCCTCCTCTGACATCACCCCTTCGCCTATATAAAGCCTCGGGACGGAAAACCCTAAAAGAGTCGGCGAAATTTCCAGAATAGTTCCGCAGCGCCGCCGCCGTCGAAGCCAAATTTTGGGGGACAGAAGTCTCTGTTCCGGCACCCTGCCGGGACGGGGAAGTGCCCCCGGAGCCATCTCCATCGGTCTCCATCGCCGTCTCCGCCGTCTCCATCGACCTCACCGCCATCTCTATCAACCTTGTTGTCTCCTATGATGAGGAGGGAGTAGTTCATCCCCGGGGCTGAGGGCTCTACCGGTAGCTATGTGGTTCACCTCTCTCTCTCCCATGATGTGATCTTTATGTGATCGTGAGCTTTGTATCATGTTATACAAGTAGATATTATTATTCAGATATTATGTGTACTCTAGTGATGGTATTAAAGTAATCTATTCCTCCTGCCATGGTGTAACGGTGACAGTGCGTGCATCATGGTGGTACTTGGTCTAGGCTACGATTGTGATCTCTTATGGATTATGAGAATAATTATTACTATGATAGTATTGAAGTGATCTTTTCCTCCTTTCATGGTGTAATGTTGACAGTGTGTGCACCGTGTTAGTACTTGGTCTAAGTTGCGATAATATCTATCTTGAGTTGTGCTTTGATTTAGATATCTCTATGAGTGGTGTTTGTCAAGTACTTGATGAACTTTAAGGGGTGCTTCTGTAGCCACTACACAATGATTAGTGTTGTTCAATAGGAGAGTAATTCAGAGTACCATAGTGAAGAGAAGTTGTTTATTTGTTCAATCATGTTATATTTGTTGGGAGTGTGTCCACTAGTGAAAGTATGATCCCTAGGCCTTGTTTCCAAGCATTGCACACCGTTTACTTGCTGTTTTGTTACATGTTTGCTCGTAGCGATTTTTATTCCAGATTGCATTTACTGCTTATAATCATCTGTACCACTTGTATTTCACTATCTCTTCGCCGTACTAGTGCACCTATACATCTGACAAGTGTATTGGGTGTGTTGGGGACACAAGAGACTTTCTGTATCGTAATTGCAGGGTTGCTTGAGAGGGATAGCTTTGACCTCTTCCTCCCTGAGTTCGATAAACCTTGGGTGATCCACTTAAGGGAAACTTGTTGCTGTTCTACAAACCTCTGCACTTGGAGGCCCAACACTGTCTACAAGAACAGAAGCGTGTGTAGACATCAAGCTCTTTTCTGGCGCCGTTGCCGGGGAGGTAAGGTAAAAGGTACTCGCATCCTCCTGTGTGAGTACTCGGAGTTATTTCCTTTAGATTCTGCAATTACATCTTTTTGTTTCTTGTTTTTATTTTCACTAGTTAGGCTTAATTGAAAACAAAGAGTTCTGTAGTCTTTTTCCTGAGTTTTGATATGAAGTGTTTGAAGAGAAAATTGAAAAACCTTTGGAGCTTAATTTGCATGCTAATAGTGTTGTTAGTATGAATGCTTTGAACACCGTTGTTGCTAATGCTATAGAAAAGTCTAAGCTTGGGGAAGCTGGTTTTGTTAAGCATGATATTTTTAGTTCCCCAGCTTTAGTGGAGAAAGTTTGCTCTGATGATATTTTATCTCCCATATGTGATGTTCCTTCTTATGATGATATGTTTGAAGAATATGCTTTGCGAAATAGCTGTCCTCTAGTTTATGATGGTTATGATGACGGGTATAATATTTTCAGTTCAACTACTTTTGAGGAGAAAATTACTTATGATTACAATATGCCTCCTATTTTTGATGATTATGGTGATGAGAATAATTATTCTGTTGAATCTGCTCCTACTACTATTGTTCCTGTGGTGAGTATTAATTCTTTTATGCATGTGGCTCATGATAGGGATGCTTTATGTGATAGTTATATTGTTAGTTCTATTCATGATGCTACTGAAAGTTATTATGAGAGAGGGAAACATGGTTTGATGGATCTCAACAATATTGAGTTTCCCCTCTTTATGTTGCAAATCTTGAAGTGGCACTTGTTTTATCTATCCATGCTTGCTACTATGTGCCTCGTTGATTTATTTTCTTACAAGATTCCTATGCATAGGAAGTGGTTCAGATATAAATGTCTTTCACATTTGCTTTTTGATGCTCTCTATTGCTTTAAGTTCCTATATGGCGCCTTTGCTTCAAGCTCTTATATGGTGCCCACATGAGCATCTTTGCAAATTACTGCGCCTAGCTCAAAGGCGTTAAAGAAAAGCACTCTTGGGAGATAACCCAATGCTTTATTTTCAGTACTTTTTCTTTTATTTGAGTCTTGGAAGTTATTACTACTGTAATAACCGCTCCTTATCCTTTTTATTTCGTTTTTGTGCCAAGAGAAGCCTCTAATTTGAGTGAGGTAAAGATTTGGGGATGTTGCTGTCCTGAAACTGTTTTCGGTGCTGCACCATAAAAATTCGTGAAAATTCTCTGTATATCTTTTGGACCTGCGATTTCTTGTGCATATGCCCCAGGTTATATTCAAACTTTCGTTAGTTGAACACTTTTTGATTTGAGTAACAGAAAACCCCTCAAAAATTCGACCTTTGTCAGTTGTTCTGTTTTGACAGATTTCTGCCAATATTTGTGTTTGCCGCTTTATCGCTTTCTTTTGAGTTCTTTTTTATCACGGAACTTTTGGGGAAGTTGCTACAGTAGTATATACTTAATATGTGGTGGTTTTAGGTTGAAACCTGAAGCAAAAAGGGTTGATTCTATGTTATGTTTAAACTAATATTGCTAATAGATTTGTATTTAGTTTTGTATGAAGGAAGTTTTCAAGTGTAGGGATCGGAGAGTGATGAGATGAGTTGAAGAATGGACAAAAACTCAAGCTTGGGGATGCCCATGCATCACCCCAAGAAATATCCAAGAAGTACAAGCGTCAAAGCTTGGGGATGCCCCCGAGGCACCCCTTCTTCATCGGCAAAAATCAGGTCACCTTTCAAAACACTATATTTTTATTGCTTCATGCACTATGCGTTTTTCTTGGAGCGTCAGTTGTTTTAGTTTTCATTATTAGTTTAGTTTTGTTTTCTGCAATAAATGGTTAGATCACATCATGTTTCTTTTGGAGGAGATGAACTCGCTTTTCATTTGCCAAGAACACTCTAGTTTTCACTCTTATCGTTTCAACGAGTGTTCTCTTTTTCTACTACTGCGTTTAGCTTGCACTTTTCGCCTTGATTTTTGTTCAGATCTTGTTTTATCTTTGCATCAAGGTGTATTTGGACCTCTGGTCTATGTTGGTTTTCCTCAAAAGAGTTTCCTCAAAAAGGTTTGAATGGTGTTGGAAAAGAGAAAAAGCTTTATGCAAAAAAGTGGTACAAGAAGGAGCTTGTGTAGACTGCGGCTTAGGCTTTTTCATGTCGTGCTTGATGTCTTTTTTGATAGTATGCTTAGTGGTTTTGCTGTAGCATGACTTGTCTCAAATAACTGAGATTGCTTAATGAGCCTTTGAAAAAATCATGCGTTGTTTTAATTATTTGGAAGCATTATTTTGGTTTTCTCCTTTGATGCTTTATTTGGGTTGACTTGGCGCATGCTCACACATGTTAGACTCTTACAAAGTCGCCATTGCCTCTATGATCATTTAGTTTTTGACTTTTGATGCCATCTTATGCTTCTTTTAATGTCGCTTTGTCGCTTTGCATGATTATGGCCATTATTGCTCTCTTAGTTGGTCGCTCCCAGTCTTTTGCTAGCCCTCATTTTGTACTGAGTATGAGCTCTACTCGTGCATCCAACTCCCAAAAACCAAGTTTGCCATTGTGTTCACTATAAATTCCTATGCATGGTATTTGCAAGCCATTCCAAGTAAATTTTCATGTGCTACCTTTCAAAAAACCTTTAAAATACTTCTCATTTTGTGACACTGTTTTCAGCTCATGGGGACGTAGTGGTCGGATTTGCTATCTTCTATATTGCTTATTCCAAAAAGAAAAAAAAAAGAAAAAAAAGAAAGAAAAAAAGGCACTCCTCCATGGAATGTGAATGTTGGTGGGCACCCGATGGAATCGGTTAGTCATGGTTTGTGAAAGGAAAAAAAGGTGGGGAGGAGTGCGAAGCTTTATAAAAGAGCACAAAAGTGCCAATCTCTCTCTCAAAAACTTGCTTCATTTTTGTATGGAAGATAGTAAGAACCCCATTATCAGTCGTTGACAAAGACAACCACCTCTCAAAACCAATTTTTATCTCTCTGTTTTACAAATGAAAAGCTCTAGCACATGTTTAATCACTGCTTCCCTCTGCGAAGGGCCTTTCTTTTACTTTTATGTTGAGTCACCACCTTCTATCTTTATGCACCATTAAGAGAGCATAGTTGTCATTCTGAGTATAATGTGCATTGTCCCAAAGTTTTCATTGATTGATTCATATTGTTGGTTTCACTTGTTCTTAAATTATTTGTATCTAGTCGCCCTCTTAAACTTGAAGGTGTCCTATGCATTTATGTTTTGCTCTCCATGAAGGACAAGCTGAAAACCATTTGTATGTTTTTCCTTATGATTTGAACACACGTTTGACTTTCATTGTTTCATTTTCATGATCTTTTGTTTGTGTTCATTTTCATGTTATAACATGGTTGCTAAGTCTCTTCTATCAAGATTATGTCTTTCATGCCCATGTTTTAAGTTCTTTTGATCCCAGCTCACAATGCTTACATATATGATCAAGATTGTGATGGTGCATGTCACCTCAAAAATTATTTCTTTTGTTATCACTTACCTACTCGAGGACGAGTAGGAGTTAAGCTTGGGGATGCTGATACGTCTCCAACGTATCTATAATTTTTGATGCTCCATGCTTGTTTTTACACCATTTGCCTTGTGTTTCGTTACACTTCGTGGCGTTTTTATGCATTTTCCGGAACTAACCTATTAACGAGTTGCCACAGTGCCAGTTTCCTGTTTTCTGCTATTTTTGTGTTTCAGAAGTGATACACGGGAAATATTCTCGGAATTGGACGAAACAAGTTCCTGAAGTCTTATTTTGCCCGGAAGCTTCCAGAGATCCGAAGAGGAGTAGGAGAGGGGCCACAGGCCAGGCTCACACATGGGTGGCGCGGCCCAGGCCTTGGCTGTGCCACCATGGTGTGAGGACGCCTGGTCCCTCCTCTGACATCACCCCTTCGCCTATATAAAGCCTCGGGACGGAAAACCCTAAAAGAGTCGGCGAAATTTCCAGAATAGTTCCGCAGCGCCACCGCCGTCGAAGCCAAATTTCGGGGGACAGAAGTCTCTGTTCCGGCACCCTGCTGGGACGGGGAAGTGCCCCCGGAGCCATCTCCATCGGTCTCCATCGCCGTCTCCGCCGTCTCCATCGACCTCACCGCCATCTCCATCAACCTTGCTGTCTCCTATGATGAGGAGGGAGTAGTTCATCCCCGGGGCTGAGGGCTCTACCGGTAGCTATGTGGTTCACCTCTCTCTCCCATGATGTGATCTTTATGTGATCGTGAGCTTTGTATCATGTTGAACAAGTAGATGTTATTATTTAGATATTATGTGTACTCTAGTGATGTTATTAAAGTAATCTATTCCTCCTGCCATGGTGTAACGGTGACAGTGCGTGCATCATGGTGGTACTTGGTCTAGGCTACGATTGTGATCTCTTATGGATTATGAGAATAATTATTACTATGATAGTATTGAAGTGATCTTTTCCTCCTTTCATGGTGTAATGTTGACAGTGTGTGCACCGTGTTAGTACTTGGTCTAAGTTGCGATAATATCTATCTTGAGTTGTGCTTTGATTTGGATATCTCTATGAGTGGTGTTTGTCAAGTACTTGATGAACTTTAAGGGGTGCTTCTGTAGCCACTACACAATGATTAGCGTTGTTCAATAGGAGAGTAATTCAGAGTACCATAGTGAAGAGAAGTTGTTTATTTGTTCAATCATGTTATATTTGTTGGGAGTGTGTCCACTAGTGAAAGTATGATCCCTAGGCCTTGTTTCCAAGCATTGCACACCGTTTACTTGCTGTTTTGTTACATGTTTGCTCGCAGCGATTTTTATTATAGATTGCATTTACTGCTTATAATCATCTATACCACTTGTATTTCACGATCTCTTCGCCGAACTAGTGCACCTATACATCTGACAAGTGCATTGGGTGTGTTGGGGACACAAGAGACTTTCTGTATCATAATTGCAGGGTTGCTTGTGAGGGATAGCTTTGACCTCTTCCTCCCTGAGTTCGATAAACCTTGGGTGATCCACTGAAGGGAAACTTGCTGCTGTTCTACAAACCTCTGCACTTGGAGGCCCAACACTGTCTACAAGAACAGAAGCGTGTGTAGACATCAGGAAGCAGTGATTAAACATGTGCTAGAGCTTTTCATTTGTAAAACAGAGAGATAAAAATTGGTTTTGAGAGGTGGTCGTCTTTGTCAACGACTGGCAATGGGGTTCTTACTATCTTTCATACAAAAATAAAGCAAGTTTTTGAGAGAGATTGGCACTTTTGTGCTCTTTTATAAAGCTTGGCACTCCTCTCCACCTTTTTTCCTTTCTCAAACTATGGCTAACCGATTCCATCGGGTGCCCACCAATATTCACATACCATGGAGGATGATACGTTCAAACGTATCTATAATTTTTGATGCTCCATGCTTGTTTTACACCAATTGCTATATGTTTTGTTTATACTTCATGGCACTTTTATGATTTATTTGGACTAACCTACTAATAGTTGCAAAAGTGCACAATATTCTTGTTTTACACTTTGATGTGTAGGAATTACCAAGAATACAAGTGGAAACCTTGTTGGAGTTAAATTGGGACTTTCCAGAAATCTGTGCCAGAACTTGTTTTGAAGATGGTCACGTTACGGGTCTAAGACTGCATCAAACGGAAAACTCTTCAATTACAAAGTTGTAGGGAATTTCACGGCGAACGTTCTGGACATAAAATTCACCTGATTCCGAGTCCGGACGACCGAGATAAGCCCGCTCCATTGCGGCCTAAGATGGGAAGATGGGAATCCGAGAGACTATATAAAGGGAGGAACCCTAGCTCGTGGGAGACCTCTCCACCCACGAATTTGCAGCCACCAGAGCCACGTTTTAGCCTCCCCCATGGATCCCATCTCCATGGGGGAGGGCTCCCATGAAGCCATGAAGGAAGAGGGCTAAGGGGTGGCGCTCCCCCATGATGCCGGCAGCGGGGAAGGAGTCCCCCGCGCCGCCGCCCGCGCCGCTGCTGCCACGCCGCTGCCACCCGTGCCCTCGCTGCTCCTCTCTACCATCTTCACCGCTATCTCTATCATATATGCAGTGGTTCATCCGCCCACACACCTCTGTACCGTCCTATGTAAACATGGTGTTTGATGCTATAATATTTATTCTATGATCTATGTCATATTTGCATAGTTTATTTGTTCTTAGATTGATTTGTTGAATGTCTTTGGTTCATTAGAGTTGTATGTTGATATGGTACTGTCCTTTGGTGTCCATTATATTTATGCGCGCATGGATTAAACATCATAGGGTTTGTAGTAAGTGTAAGAGGAAGGGGGAAGTTCTGCCGGAGTGACAGAAAACTGAGGACGCGAACCGGAACGTTGCACGTATGGGAGTAAGAGGACCATTAACTTAAGGCTATGGTTGGAGAAACCTTAATGCATTGTTAGTATTTGCGGATGCTTGCTAATAATCCAATCATATAGTACTTGTATTTCCAAGTAGTGAAGTGCACGTATATTTAGCCTCTCCCACATAGAAACTGCATCGAAGACAATGAACCCGATTTATTCGCTAATTGAACTTAGACAAAGCCACCACTATTACCACCACTTTTCCACACTCATGGTACTGTTAGTTTATGGTTACTTAGTATATCTTATTGCTGCAGCACTAACAATTACTTTCTTGTATTTATTATCCTGCAATGCTATCTCTCATACCCGAATTGTTGCTCTAGTTTTATTTCCTAGATGATACAAACGTTTAGTGTGCGTAGAGTTGTATCAGTGGTTGATAGAACTTGAGAGAATATTTATCCTACCTTTAGCTCCTCGTTAGGTTCGACACTCTTACTTATCGAAAAGACTACACACGATCCCCTATACTTGTGGGATATCAAGACATTTTCTGGCGCCGTTGCCGGGGAGCAATAGCGTGTGGGTGAATATTCTTGTGTGCACTTGTTTGCTTTATCTCTAAGTAGTTGTTTACTTTCAGTTTTAAGTTGTTCTCTATCTTTGAATGGATAGGGAATGCAAAATACAAAAAAAATTAGTTGTACTTGTTACCTAAAAACGTTTTCAAAAAGGAAAGTGATTGGAAAGATGAGTAATGGTTAAGTGGGGGTCGACCTTGAACACTTGTGTTCATGCCTATGAAACCAAAACAAATCTTCCCATGGAAGCTTTTCAGTTAAAAACTTATATATATTGTATATATTGTACATATTCCTTTGTACCATAAAAGTAAAGTGATAATTGTAGTTCCTAGTTACTTGGAAGTTGATAGTTTTGCGTTGCTGTCCAAAAACAGATTTTCTGTGCTTCACCGTATAAAATGTTTAAAATCACCAGAACGTGATATTGACCTGAAATTTCTTGAGTGCAATGTAATGCTTATTATATTTCTTTCATTAGACTAACTTTTTCTGATTTGAGTTACGTAGCTGTCTCAAAAAATTCGATTTTCACCGACTGTTCTGTTTAGACAGATTTCTGTGCTTCACTATAAAAAAATCGTGAAAAAATCTCAGAATAGTGTTTTGATCTGAAATTTTTTATGCATGAACCTGAGATTATGATCTGTCTTTCTTTAGTTTGGAGTTTTTCGATTTGAGCTACTTAACTTTCTCGTTGAGTGTCATCTTTACAGACTGTTCAGTTTTGACAGATTTCTTAGTTTATTCAATATTGTACTTGGTGTTATTAGTTTCATTAGTTTTTCGACGGACAACGGAAATAATGAATACCTTAGTATATATAGTGGCTAATGTTGAGTACAGATTATGAAACTTGTCAATGCTTGAAAATTACTGGATTTTATTTAATGAGTACTAACCCTACTAATGAGTTTTGTGAAGTTTTATGTGGATGTAGCTTATAAGTTCTAATCAATATGGTGATATGAGATGAACAAGAAGACACGAGAGCTCAAGCTTGGGGATGTTTAGGTGCATCCCAAGAAGATACAATCATCTAAGCTTGGGGATGCCCGAGTCATCCCCCTATTCATCAACTAACATGAGGTTGTCTCCTTCATACTCTATATTACCCATCCACATGATATGTATTGTGTTAACTTGTATTATAGTTGCTTTTATATGTCTTGGTTTTATCTTCTTTAGTTTTCTTAGGCTCTTTATTTTGTTTTTATTGCTTCTTTACCTTCACTTATAAATTGAAAACAACAAAAATAGTTCCTTTTGTTTTGCTTCTTTGTTTGGTTCTCTATTTTGTGTCTAGCTCAAAGGCGTTAAAGAAAAGCACTCTTGGGAGATAACCCATTGTTTTATTTTCAGTACTTTTTCTTTTATTTGAGTCTTGGAAGTTATTACTACTGTAATAACCGCTCCTTATCCTTTTTATTCCATTGTTGTGCCAAGAGAAGCCTCTAATTCGAGTGAGGTAAGATTTGGGGATGTTGCTGTCCTGAAACAGATTTTCGTACTGGACTGTAAAAATTCGTGAAAACTCTCTGAAAATCTTTTGGACCTGAGATTTCTTGTGCTTATTCCTCAGGTTATATTAAAACTTTCGTTAGTTAAACACTTTTTGATTTGAGCAACAGAAAACCCCTTAAAAAATTGACCTTTGTCAGCTCTTCTGTTTTCACAGATTTCTGCCACTATTCGTTGTTGCCTCTCGAACGCTCTCTTTTTGAATTCTTTCGATCACGAAACTTTTGGGGAAGTTGCTACAGTATTATATGCTTTATATGTGGTGGTTTTGAGTTGAAACCTGAAGCAAAAGAGGTTGATTCATTGTTATGCTTACAGTAATGTTGCTAATAGAATTGTGTTGAGTTTTGTATGAAGGAAGTTTTCAAGTGTAGGGATTGGAGAATGATGAGATGAGTTGAAGAATGGACAAAAGCTCAAGCTTGGGGATGCCCATGCAACCCCCAAGAAATATCCAAGAAGTACAAGTGTCAAAGCTTGGGGATGCCCCCGAGGCACCCCTTCTTCATCGACAAAAATCAGGTCACCTTTCAAGATACTATATTTTTATTGCTACATGCACTATGCGTTTTTCTTGGAGCGTCAGTTGTTTTAGTTTTCAATTTAGTTTAGTTTAGTTTGCTACAATAAATAGTTGGACCCCAACAAATTTCTTTTGAAGGAGATGTACTCGTTTTCATTTGCCAAGAACACTCAGTTTTTCACTCTTATCGTTCAATGAGTGTTCTTCTTTTTCTGCTACTGCGTTTAGTTTTCAGTTTTCGCCTTGATTTTTGTTCAGATCTTCTTATATCTTTTTATCAAGGTATATTTTTGCCTCTGGACCATATTAGTTTTCATCAAAAGAGTTGAGTTAAAAAAGTTCGAATGGTGTTGGAAAAGAGAAAAAGATTTATGCAAAAAAGTTGTACAAAAAGGAGCTTGTTTAGACTGCGGCTTAGACTTTTGCATGCCATGCTTGATGTATTTTTATAGTATGCTTAGTGATTTTTGCTGTAGTATAACTTGTCTCAAATGACTGAGATTGCTTAATGAGCCTTTAAAAAAATCATGCGTTGTTTTTATTATTTGGAAGCATTATTTTGGTTTTCTCCTTGATGCTTTATTTGTGTTGACTTGGCGCATGCTCACACATGTTAGACTCATACAAAGTCGCCATAAGCCTCTATGATCATTTAGTTTTTGACTTTTGATGCCATCTTATGCTTCTTTTAATGTTGCTTTGTTGCTTTGCATGATTATGGCCGTTATTGCTCTCTTAGTTGGTCGCTCCCATTCTTTTGCTAGCCCTCGTTTTGTACTGAGTATGAGCGCTACTCGTGCATCCAACTCCTAAAAACCAAGTTATTCCAATGTGTCCACTATAAATTCCTATGCATGGTATTTGCAAGCCATTCAAAGTAAAATTTGCATGCGCTACCTTTCAAAAAAAACCTTCAAAATACTTCTCATTTTGTGACACTGTTTTCAGCTCATGGGGACGTAGTGGTCGGATTTGCTATCTTCCATATTGTTTTATTCCAAAAAGAAAAAAAGGCACTCCTCCATGGTATGTGAATGTTGGTGGGCACCCGATGGAATCGGTTAGCCATGGTTTGTGAAAGGAAAAAAAGATGGGGAGGAGTGCCAAGCTTTATAAAAGAGCACCAAAGTGCCAATTTCTCTCTCAAAAACTTGCTTCATTTTTGTATGGAAGATAGTAAGAACCCCATTGCTAGTCGTTGACAAAGACAACCACCTCTCAAAACCAAATTTTTATCTCTATGTTTTACAAATGAAAATCTCTAGCACATGTTTAATCACTGCTTCCCTCTGTGAAGGGCCTTTATTTTACTTTTATGTTGAGTCACCACCTTCTACCTTTATGCACTATCTAAGAGAGCATAGTTGTCATTCTGAGTATAATGTGCATTGTCCCAAAGTTTTCATTGATTGACTCATGATCATGGTTTCACTTGTTCTTAAATTATTTGTCTCTAGTCGCCCTCTTAAAACTTGAAGGTGTCCTATGCATTTATGTTTTGCTATTCCATGAGGGACAAGCTGAAAACCATTTGTTATGTTTTTCCATATGATTTGAACACATGTTTGACTTTCATTGTTTTATTATTCATGATCTTTCATTTGTGTTTCTTTTCATGTTATAACATGGTTGGTAAGTTTTTATTGTCAAGATTATGTCTCTTATGCCCATGTTTTAAGTTCTTTGATCCCAGCACTCAATGCTTTACTTAGATGATCAAGATTGTCATGCTGCATGTCACCTCAAAAAATTATTATTTTGTTATCACTTACCTACTCGAGGACGAGCAGGAGTTAAGCTTGTGGATGTTGATACGTTCAAACGTATCTATAATTTTTGATGCTTCATGCTTGTTTTACACCAATTGATATATGTTTTGTCTATACTTTATGGCACTTTTATGATTTATTTGGACTAACCTACTAATAGTTGCAAAAGTGCACAATGTTCTTGTTTTACACTTTGATGTGTAGGAATTACCAAGAATACAAGTGGAAACCTTGTTGGAGTCAAATTGGGACTTTCCAGAAATCTGTGCCAGAACTTGTTTTGAAGATGGTCACGTTATGGGTCGAAGACGGCGTCAAACGGAAAACTCTTCTATTACAAAGTTGTAGGGAATTTCACAGCGAACGTTCTGGACATAAAATTCACCTGATTCCGAGTCCGGACGACTGAGATAAGGCCGCTCTATTGCGGCCCAAGATGGGGAGACGGGAATCCGAGAGACTATATAAAGGGAGGAACCCTAGCTCGTGGGAGATCTCTCCACCCACGAATTTGCAGCCACCAGAGCCACGTTTTAGCCTCCCCCATGGATCCCATCTCCATGGGGGAGGGCTCCCATGAAGCCATGAAGGAAGAGGGCTAAGGGGCGGCGCTCCCCCATGATGCCGGCGGCGGCGAAGGAGTCCCCCGCGCCGCTGTCGGCGCCGCTGCTGCCACGCCGCTGCCGCCTGTGCCCTCGCTGCTCCTCTCCACCATCTTCACCGTTATCTCCATCACATATGCAGTGGTTCATCCTTCCACACACCTCTGTACCGTCCTATGTAAACATGGTGTTTGATGCTATAATATTTATCCTATGATCTATGTCATATTTGCATAGTTTATTTGTTCTTAGATTGATTTGTTGAATGTCTTTGGTTCATTAGAGTTGTATGTTGATATGGTACTGTCCTTTGGTGTCCATTATATTTATGCGCGCATGGATTAAATATCATAGGGTTTGTAGTATGTGTAAGAGGAAGGGGGAAGTTCTGCCGGAGTAACAGAAACCTGAGGACGCGAACCAGAACGTTGCACGTATGGGAGTAAGAGGACCATTAACTTAAGGCTATGGTTGGGGAAACCTTAATGCATTGTTAGTATTTGTGGATGCTTGCTAACAATCCAATCATATAGTACTTATATTTCCAAGTAGTGAAGTACACGTATATTTAGCCTCTCCCACATAGAAACTGCATCGAAGACAATGAACCCGATTTATTCGCTAATTGAACTTAGACAAAGCCACCACTATTACCACCACTTTTCCACACTCATGGTACTGTTAGTTTATGGTTACTTAGTATATCTTATTGCTGCAGCACTAACAATTACTTTCTTGTATTTATTATCCTGCAAAGCTATCTCTCATACCCGAATCGTTGCTCTAGTTTTATTTCCTAGATGATACAAACGTTTAGTGTGCGTAGAGTTGTATCAGTGGTTGATAGAACTTGAGAGAATATTTATCCTACCTTTAGCTCCTCATTGGGTTCGACACTCTTACTTATCGAAAAGGCTACACACGATCCCCTATACTTGTGGGAGATCAGAGGAGTGCCTTTTTTCTTTCTTTTTTTCTCTTTTTTTTCTTTTTGGAATAAGACAGTATGGAAGATAGCAAATCCGACCACTATGTCCCCATGAGCTAAAAACAGTGTCATAAAATGAAAAGTATTTTGAAGGTTTTTTTGAAAGGTAGCACATGAAAATTTACTTGGAATGGTTTACAAATACCATGCATAGGAATTTATAGTGGACACAATGGCAAACTTGGTTTTTGGGAGTTGGATGCACGAGTAGAGCTCATACTCAGTACAAGGTGAGAGCTAGCAAAAGACTGGGAGCGACCAACTAAGAGAGCAATAACGGCCATAATCATGCAAAGCGACAAAGCGACATTAAAAGAAGCATAAGATGGCATCAAAAGTCAAAATCTAAATGATCATAAAGGCTATTGGCGACTTTGTAAGAGTCTAACATGTGTGAGAATGCGCCAAGTCAACCCAAATAAAGCATCAAGGAGAAAACCAAAATAATGCTTCCAAACGATAAAAACAACGCATGATTTTTTTCAAAGGCTCATTAAGCAATCTCAGTTATTTGAGACAAGTCATGCTACAGGAAAACCACTAAGCATACTATCAAAAAGACATCAAGCACGACATGCAAAAGCCTAGGCCGCAGTCTACACAAGCTCCTTCTTGTACTACTTTTTTGCATAAAGCTTTTTCTCTTTTCTAGCACCATTAAAACCTTTTTGAGGAAATTCTTTTGAGGAAAACCAACATGGACCAGAGGTCAAAATACACCTTGATGGAAAGATAAAACAAGATCTGAACAAAAATCAAGGCGAAAAACAAAGGCTAAATGCAGTAGCAGAAAAAGAGAACACTCGTTGAATGATAAGAGTGAAAACTAGAGTGTTCTTGGCAATGAAAAACGAGTTCATCTCCTCCAAGAGAAACATGATGTGATCTAACCATTTATTGCGGCAAACAAAACAAAACAAAACTGAAAACAAAAACAACTGACGCTCCAAGAAAAACGCATAGTACATGAAGCAATAAAAATATAGTGTTTTGAAAGGTGACCTGATTTTTTGCCGATGAAGAAGGGCGGTGCCTCGGGGGCATCCCCAAGCTTTGTTGCTTGTACTTCTTGGATATTTCTTAGGGTGATGCATGGGCATCCCCAAGCTTGAGCTTTTATCCATTCTTTAACTCATCTCATCACTCTCCGATCCCTACACTTGAAAACTTCCTTCATACAAAACTAAACACAATTCTATTAGCAACATTAGTGTAAGCATAATAATGAATCAACCCTTTTTGCTTCAGGTTTCAACCTAAAACCACCACATATAAAGCATATACTACTGTAGCAACTTCCCCAAAAGTTCCATGATCAAAAGAACTCAAAAAGAAAGCGATCGAGAGGCAAACACAAATAGTGGCAGAAATCTGTCAAAATAGAACAGCTGACAAAGGTCAAATTTTTAGAGGATTTTCTGTTGCTCAAATCAAAAAGTGTTCAACTAATGAAAGTTTGGATATAACCTGGGACATATGTACAAGAAATCGCAGGTCCAAAAGATATACAGAGAATTTTCACGAATTTTTACGGTCCAGCACCGAAATCTGTTTCAGTACAGCAACATACCCAAATCTTACCTCACTCAAATTAGAGGCTTCTCTTGGCACAACAACGAAATAAAAAGGATAAGGAGCGGTTATTACAGTAGTAATAACTTCCAAGACTCAAATAAAAAAAGTACTAAAAATAAACAATGGGTTATCTCCCAAGGGTGCTTTTCTTTAACGCCTTTGAGCTAGGCGCAGTAATTTGCAAAGATGCTCATGTGGGCGCCATATATGAGCTTGAGGCAAAGGCGCCATATAGGAACTTAAAGCAATAGAGAGCATCAAAAAGCAAATGTGAAAGACGTTTAAATCTAAACCACTTCCTATGAAAAATAGTCTTGTAAAGAGACAAGTCATGAAAGTGCAAAACAAAAAGCATAGGAAGGCAAAACAAGTACAACTTCAAGAGTTGCAACATAAAGAGGGGAAACTCAATATTGTTGACATCCATCAAACCATGTTTCCCTCTCTCATAATAACTTTCAGTAGCATCATGAATAGAATTAACAATATAACTATCACATAAAGCTTCCCTATCATGAGCCACATGCATAAAAGAATTAATACTCCCCACATGAACAATTGTAGTAGGAGCAGATTCAACAGAATAATTATTCTCATCACCATAATCATCAAAAACAGGAGGCATATTGTAATCATAACTAATTTTCTCCTCAAAAGTAGGTGAACTAAAAATATTATACCCATCATTGTAACCATCATAGACTAGGGGTTCAGTATCATCACAAGCTAGAAAACAGCTATTTCGCGAAGCATATTCATCAAACATATCATTATAAGAAGGAACATGGATAGTACTAATGGTACAACAATTATTAACCTTAGAATCAGTACCAAAAAGATTTTCAATATCAAAAGTAGAGTGCTTTTCCCAATCATGATCACTAACATAGGTAACAGGCATAGGAACATCATCCCAATCAGAATTATCATAATCTATAGCAGGATCATAACGCTTAGAGGAAGATACCGTGTCCTCTCGCCTTTTACTCCTCTTCTTCTTCTTCATACTCTTCTTACTCTCTCCTTTAGGAGGGAGAGACTTGAAGGGCATCTTCTCCACATAATCTGGTTTGCTGACAGAAACAACAGAAGAAACTTTGGAGGATTCCTCCTCTCTATTAATAAGATAAAAACATCTATCAGTCCTGTCATAGCTTGGCAAAATATCAAGTTTTATAAGATTTTGTATGTAAGTATTTGCAAGGCAATCTTTAGCACAATAGGGACGACAACCACGAAGGGTGCTATTAATATCAACATCATTCATATCTATCAAAGCAATCTTTCTAGATATCTCGTCACATGCCAAGAACAAAGCGAGCTCATCATGCTGATTGAGAGTAATATTGTCATCACAATACAAACTTAAGGTACTAGAAGAGTAACTATTAGGGCTTGAGCATTGGAAATTAAAATGACCTATGTCATCGCAATGTTTACAAAGAAAAGGATAAAGCTTACAAACCTTTTTACCGAGCTCGCCTATATCCTTGTACCACATTCGGGTTTCTTCATTTGCGTGGTGGACACAATAATCTTCCTTGTTGTAACTCTGTTCACAAGGTCTATATACTCCACAAAAATTAACATGCTTATAAGAAATAGGCTTTTAGAAGTTTGAGCATGTTTATTGCAATCATCAACAACAATATCACTTTCTATGCAAGTGTCCTTAAAAGGTTCATGATACACGTCCCCATTTCCTTTAGGAACATTCATATGGGAAGCAAAGGCTTTAAAACAATCAATCATAATTTGAGGATCAAGACCATATTTAGCACTAAGCTCTTGAAAATTAGCAGTTTCAGCGAAAGACTTAATGCAATCAAACTCATAATTCATACCTGATCCTTTACCTTTGTCGCTATCCCAACCTTCAATATTGTTTTGAATTATTTCAAGCAGATCCCACTTGGTGTCAGCATCCTTGCTTGTGAAAGACCCATCAAAGCATGCATCTAGATAGTCCTTGTAATATCCTGAAAGCCTTGCATAAAAATTATTAATAACAATATTACTGGGGAGCTCATGAATGGGGCATTTGAGCATTAGTAACTTCAATCTCCCCCACGCTTGGGCAATACTCTCTCCATCATGAGGCCAAAAGTTATATATCCGATTACAATCTTTATGAATTTCACTTGGAGGATAAAACTTGGAATAAAAGAGAGGTACAATCTCCTCCCATACAATAGATGGACCATCTTGGAGCAGTCGATACCACTCCTCAGCTCTGCCTTACAATGATAAAGAGAATAGCTTCTTCTTGACCTGGCTTGGTGAAATACCTGCACACCTGAACAACTCGCATAATTCATGTATAAATAGTAAGTGATCTCCCGCATGGGCAGTTCCATCTCCTGAATAGTAGTTATCCATAACATGCCCAACAATTTTCGTAGGTATTTCAAAAGTATGAGGAGCACAAGCATCATTAGAAACATCACATATGGGAGATAAAATATCATCAAAGCAAACTTTCTCCACTAAAACTGGGGGACTAAAAATATCATGCTTAACAAAACCAGCTTCCCCAACTTAGACTTTTCCATAGCATTAGCAATAACGGGATTCAAAGCATTTGTAATAATAACATTGCTATGCGAAATAAGCTCCAAAGGTTTTTCAATTTTCTCTGCAAATCTAAACTCAGGAAAAAGACTAAAGAACTCTTTATTTTCCATTAAGCCTAACTAGTGAAAATAAAAACAAGAAACAAAAAGATATAATTGCAGAATCTAAAGGAAGTAACTCCGAGCACTCACACAGGAGGATGCGAGTACCTTTTACCTTACCTCCCCGGCAACGGCGCCAGAAAAGAGCTTGATGTCTACGCACGCGTCTGTTCTTGTAGACAGTGTTGGGCCTCCAAGTGCAGAGGTTTGTAGAACAGCAGCAAGTTTCCCTTAAGTGGATCACCCAAGGTTTATCGAACTCAGGGAGGAAGAGGTCAAAGCTATCCCTCTCAAACAACCCTGCAATTACGATACAGAAAGTCTTTTGTGTCCCCAACACACCCAATACACTTTTCAGATGTATAGGTGCACTAGTTCGGCGAAGAGATAGTGAAATACAAGTAGTTGTGATGATTATAAGTAGGAAATGTAATTTGAAATAAATATCGCTACGAGCAAACATGTAACAAAACAGGAAGTAAACGGTGTGCAATGCTTGGAAACAAGGCCTAGGGATCATACTTTCACTAGTGGACACACTCCCAACGAATATAACATAATTGAACCAATAGATACTATCATCAATATGCAACTCAAAACAATTCTCCAATGGAAAATGAACACTAATCATGCGTAGGGCTATGAAGCACTCCTCAAAGTCCGTATGTACCCAAACTAGATTGTCCCACACTATCACCGTGAACGCACTAGATGGTTCCAACAAATACCAACATTTCATAGAGACATTAACCAAAAAGATACACATGATGCACACACTAGTCACCTTTACACCATGATACGAGGTATCTCTGGAGAGTACAATAATAAAGCATAGGAGTAGCATAATATCTGAATAATAACATCTACCAATTCAACTAGATACAAAGCTCACGATCACATAAAGATCACATCATGGGAGAGAGAGGTGAACCACATAGCTACCGGTAGAGCCCTCAGCCCCGGGGGAGAACTACTCCCTCCTCATCATAGAAGACAGCAAGGTTGATGGAGATGGCGGTGAGGTTGATGGAGACGGTGGAGACAGCGATGGAGATGGCTCCGGGGGTACTTCCCCGTCCGGGCAGGGTGCCAGAACAGAGACTTCTGTCCCTCGAAATTTGGCTTCGACGACGGCGGTGCTGCGGAACTGTTCTGGAAATTTCGCCCATCCCACTAGGGTTTTCCATCCCGAGGTTTTATATAGGCGAAGGGGCATCGTCAGGGGGCTGCCAGGGGCTCCTCACACATAGGGGGCGTGGCCAGGGCGTGGGCCGCGCCGGCCTGGTGTGAGGGCAGCCCCTGGCCCCCCTCCAGCTCTCGTTTGGTCCTTGTCCTTCGTCCAGGAAAAATAAGACTTCTCGAACTTGTTTCGTTCAATTCCGAGAATATTTCCTGTGTAGCTTTTCTGAAACACAAAAACAGCAGAAAACAGGGAACTGGCACTGTGGCATCTTGTCAATAGGTTAGTTCCGGAAATCGCATAAAAATGCCACGAAGTGTAACGAAACACAAGGCAAATGGTGCAAAAACAAGCATGGAGCATCAAAAATTATAGATACGTTCGTATCACGGACCCAAGCAAGACTACCTCTATAGCAGTAAACTTGGATCTCGCATAGAAAAGTGCGCTCATCGAGTTCCTCCGTGAGTGATGACCCACAAGTATAGGGGATCGCAACAGTCTTCGAGGGAAGTATTACCCAAATTTATTGATTCGACACAAGGGGAGCCAAAGAATATATGTAAGCCTTAACAGATGAGTTGTCAATTCAGCTGCACCTGGAAACAGTCTTACTCGCAGCGGTTTATCAGTAGCAACAGTTTTATAGCAGTGACAGTAGGAAAACAGTAACAGCAGTAGGAAAATAGCAGCAGTAAAAGTAACGGTTGTAAACAGTAGGAACAAATACTGTAGGCATAGGGATGGATAACGGGCGTTGCATGGATAAGATAATTCATGAAATCAATGAGATACGGGCATTGCAGATAAATAATGATAAAGCATCCTAGTACAAACAATCATAGGCATGTGTTCCGTATATAGTCGTACGTGCTCACAAGGAGAAACTTGCACGACATCTTTTGTCCTACCAGCCTGTTGCAGCAGGGCCTCAAGGGAAACTACTGGTAATTAAGGTACTCCTTTTAATAAAGTACCGGAGCAAAGCATTAGCACTCGGTGAACACATGTGATCCTCACATCATAGCCATCCCCTCCGGTTATCCCAATTTCTGTCACTTTGGGGCCTCGGGTTCCGGACAACAATATGTGTATACAACTTGTAGGTAAGACCATAAACAACAAGTATCATCATAGAAATAATAACATGTTCAGATCTGAAATCATGGCACTCGGGCCCAAAGTGACAAGCATTAAGCACAACAAGTTGCAACAATGTCATAGGCACTAAATAAAGATACTAGGCACTATGCCCTATCAATCTCATATCAAATTACATGAACAATCTCATCCAATCCCTACCATCCCCTCACCTACAGCGGGGGAATTACTCACACATGGATGGGGGAGTCATGGATGGTCGATGGAGGAGCGTCGGTGGTGATGGTGATGAAGATCTCCTCCGAATCCCCGTCCCGGCAGGGTGCCAGAACGGAGTTTCTGATTCTGAATCACGGTTTTTGATGGCGGCGGCGCAGCGGAAGTCTATCTGGAAAAAAACGCCGTCCCCCGATCTTAAGTCGTCAGGGGGTATATGTAGGCGAGAGGGGAGGTCGAGAGGCCGCCTGGAGCCACCTCACACAGGGGTGGTGCGGCCAGGGCTGGGCCGCGCCGCCCATGTGTGACGGCCCCTCGAGCCCCCTCTCCGTCTCGTATTCTGGCTCCGTGGGTCTTCTGGTGAAATACGATTTTTGGTGATTTTTCCCGAATTTTTACTGGAAGTTGAATTTCTGCACAAAACGAGACACCAGAGCAATTCTGCTGAAAACTGCGTCAGTCCGTGTTAGTTGTATTCAAAACACACAAATTAGAGGAGAAACAATAGCAAAAGTGTTCGAGAAAGTAGATACGTTTTGGACGTATCAACTCCCCCCAAGCTTAGCTATTTGCTTGTCCTCAAGCAATTCAGTTAACAACTGAGAGCGATAAAAGAAACTTTCACGAACACATTTGCTCATATGATGTATATATACTAACCATGTGATCAAGTACTCAGGCAATTCATAATAAGAAATATGCAACTAATGTCACCTCATAGTCAAGCAATCTATGAAAGAGTGTCAATGCACTAATAACAAGTAACACGTGCATGAGAAGCTACAAGATTGTAATAAGCATAAATGATATGAAAGAGTGGTATCCCGCTTGCCTTTATTTGTAGAGCAAAACATAAATGCTGAGGCACCTCTGAAGTCCAAGGGAAGACTAGAAGTAGAAATATCAAAGATTCAAGCATCAAAGTTATACCACAATTAACCGTGTTCTGGGACAAGCACATTATACTAAGAATAACAGCCATGCTCTCAAGAAGTGCTTAAAGTTAGAAGATGGTGACACAACATAAAAGTAAACGAATGGCCCTTCGCAGAGGGAAGCAGGGATTTAACATGTGCTAGAGCTTTTCATTTGTAAAACAGAGATAAAAATTTCTTTTGAGAGGTGGTTGTTCTATGTCAACGACTAGCAATGGGGACTTACTATCTTCCATAATAAACAAGTGAGAGCGGTTCCGAATTCTTTGAAAAATTGGCACATTGGTGCTCTTTTATAAAGCTTTGGCACTCCTCCCCACCTTTTTCCTTTCTCAAACCATGGCTAACCGATTCCATCGGGTGCCTACCAACTTTCACATTCCATTGGAGGAGTGCCTTTTTTTCTTTCTTTTAGAATTAAGATTATAATGGTCTGACCAGCTCCCTTACAAAATTAATGACGAGCAGATGAAGCTGCCTAGTCGAGGGGTACTCAATTTAATATGGAAGATAGCAATTCCGACCACTACGTCCCCATGAGCTAAAAACAGTGGCACAAAATGAGAAGTAGTTGAAAGTTTTGAAAGGTAGCACATGAAAATTTACTTGGAATGGCTTACAAATACCATGCATAGGAATTTATAGTGGACTCTTTGGAAGACTTGGTTTTTGGTAATTGGATGCACGAGTAGAGCTCATACTCAGTACAAGTGAAAGCTAGCAAAAGACTGGGAAGCGACAATCGAGAGAGCAAAAACTGTCATAATCATGCTTGCGACAAAACAAAATTAATATAGGCATAAAAATGATACAAGAACTCTGAGGCAATTTAGATCATCGAGGCTTAATTGACTTTTTGTTCAGTCATATGCATGCTTGAGCATGTGCCAAGTCGATTCAAATGGAGCTTTCAGAGGTGGATACCACTATATCATACCATACTTATGAATAAAACAATGCATGCAAGCGTCTACATGACATGCTACAGGCTAATAGTAGATTGAAACTAATCATATGAAAACAAGAACTACAAAGCATCCATTAGATAGCATAAACCCTACATGAACTGACTAAGCATGTCCACATAGATGAGTATATGTACAAAAATGAAAACAAATAGAGTTCATACCAGCCTCTTACCACATCTCGGATTGTCATATGTCGTCATTATTGCTCTTCACTTGTGTGGCTTGAATAATATAAAGTGAATACCAAGCAATGGAGTAACGGAAGACTGAACTCTGCAACAAACTTACAAAACCAAAGAAGAACAGCAAATATTTTTGGCGTTTTCGATTTAAAAAAAACAAAATCAGAAGGAAATAGCAAACAAAGCAGAATATTTTTGGATTTTTCAAGTAGCAAACTGAAAGTAGCAAATAAAGCAAACCAAAGGTAGCAAACCAAAGAACCAAAGTGAGAAAAACAACGGAAATATTTTTGGTCTTTTTGTGTTTTGGAAAGCAATGAAAACAAGAACAAGAACAGTAAAGAAAGCGAAACATGAATATACAAAGGTCCGACAGAATATGATATGTAGATGAGTGAATCGTCGGCGTACCTCCCCCCAAGCTTAGGCTTTTGGCCTAAGTGGAGATCAATGCCGGCTCTGGTAGCTGCTCCAAGCCGGTGGGTCATCATAGGAGTAATCGTACCCTGGTTCCCGTGAAGATGAAGCTGATGGCGCATAATCATAATAAGGCTGCTCGTATGGAAAATTCATGGTGTTGGAGGGCTGCCCCGACTCTTCGGTGCCCTCCTCATCGTGCACAGGCGGCGGGTGCTCCCCTATGTACGCGTCAAGCTCATCTTCAGTAAGCGACCATCCATTCCTGCGATCAAGGTTAAACAAAAGAGGTGCAGGCAAACGGATTGATCGTTCAGACTTTACTACCTTCCAGGTAGTCTTCTTGAAAAGGGTTAGCTCAAAAGTTAAATTAATCAAACTAGCAGGAGGAGAAATAAACTTATGTTGAACCATAGCATCAAGGCCAAGTTTCTCAACGAGGAACTGCATATCTCGAAAATGAGGCAAAATACCATGAAAAGCTAGCAGGCGCGAAGCTATAAGCCCTCCACAGATTCCCCCTTTTTCACGATTAATATCAAGACGGAAAGCTATTAAGGCACCCAAATTGTAAGTTCTATCGCGCCTTAAAGCAGCAGCAATAAAAGCTAGATCATGGAGAGACAATTTACTTGCAGCTTTCCTAGCAAGAACACATTTGGTAATGAAGAAGGCGAAATATCGAATGGATGGGAAATGAATGTTTCGAATTTTACCACCCTCTCCTGTGAAGCTTCTTCCTTGACAAATCTCCTCGTATTGTTCTAACAATTGCCTTGGTTGTCCCCTTATCTTCTCGAGCGATCCCCACTGTGGTACTCTAATAGCTGTACAGAAAACATCAAGAGGCAAGTCCACAGATTTGTTATAAATTTTATAATGAATCATGGGGTTAGAAGCGGACCAACTAAATCTGAAATCCTGCACCACAGACATTGTTAGTTTAACATATTGGGGAGGTTCACCCTCAACAAAATATTCTAATCCCGCATTAGAAAGCAAGGTTTGAAAATCATGAAGAATTCCAGCGGCACTCAAGAATGCTGAGCATGGATAGAGTGAAGGAAAAACCTTCTCTTCACGGTGAACTTTCATAACATCATGCACTTCTAGATCATGCTAAGAGAGTTGATACACATTCTCCTCCATTTCTGAAATTTTTCGACAAACTCATAAAAAAATGATTTAAAGACAAGCAAATGTAGGAAACTACTATAGTGAGTCACTAGAGAGCTATCATGCATCAAAATAATCTTTCTAAACAATAGAACAAGCATGCATACTCATTTATACTGTCACCTACAGTGCCGAAATGCTCAAGAAATACTTTACCAAAAGAAAATCTACTAGGACAAGTGGAGGAGTCACATACCGGAGAGCAAATGATCCAAGTCTCAGCAAAAATGTTGGGCTGAACAAGGAGATCGAAAATCTGGGTGAAGAACAGCAGGAACTCGAGCTTGAGCAAATGGGGCGGTGTTTTTCGGGAGAGAGAAAGACCAGGGGAAGAAGAGATGAGTGAGGGACCTGGTGGGGCCCCCTCACACATGGGTGGCGCGGCCAGGGCTGGGCCGCGCCACCCGTGTGTGAGGTGGCGTGGCTGCCCCACCTGGTGCCTCCCAGGTGTCTCTCTGCCCAATTTTTGACATAAAAATTTATAAAGAATTTTCTGGAATTTTTCGAGAAACTTTATTTTCGAGGATTTTTTCAGAAATTGGCGTATCGATAAAACTCAGGAAAACGTGGATGAAAAGATTTCAAGCAAATCAAAACTAAGCATGCAGCAGCTCTGAGATACTCTCAATCATACAACTAAACTGAAAGAATAAATTTTTGATGAAAGTAAATGCAAGTGAGGTGGAGTAGATGCGGTGAAAACGAAGTTTCATTCATATAAAATCACTTTGTTAACAAGGTTGATCAAGTCTTGTTACCAAACTAACTTTGTATGAGGCAAAACTTTGCATATCACTTAATGCTTATGTTACCTCAACTTTGATAGGTATAGTCCCAACCATAACAATTTGACATTCTTCCTTGGGCTTTCGCTCTGAACAAATAATTTGACCAACTTTGATGGTCTCAACATGCTTGATTGAATTTAGAGCATTCCTCTTATCAATCTTCTTGGGAAAATAAACCGTATATTCTTTATCATTAACATTAAAAGTGACTTTTCCTTGATTGCAATTGATAACAGCACCTGCAGTGTTTAGAAAAGGTCTCCCAAGAATAATAGACATGTTATCATCTTCAGGCATTTCTAACACAACAAAATCAGTTAATATTAAACAACTGTTAGCAACTTGAACAGGAACATTCTCACATATACCAATAGGAATAGTAGTAGACTTATCAGCCATCTGCAAAGATATATCAGTTGATACCAATTTTTCTAGATTAAGTCTCTTATAGAGAGAAAAAGGCATGACACTAACTCCAGCTCCCAAATCACATAAAGCAGTTCTAACATAGTTATTTTTAATGGAGCAAGGAATAGTGGGTATACCTGGATCTCCAAGCTTCTCTGGAACTTTACCATCAAAAGAATAGTTAGCAAGTAAAGTGGAAATTTCCTCACTAGGAATTTTCCTTTTGTTAGTGACAATATCTTTCATATACTTTGCATAAGGAGGCATTCTAATAGCATCAGTCAAAGGAATTTGCAAAAATAAAGGTCTCATCCATTCACAAAACCTGTTGTAGTGTTCTTCTTCCTTGGACTTGTGTTTCTTACTAGGAAAAGGCATTGGCTTCTGTACCCAAGGTTCCCTCTCCTTGCCATGCTTGTTGGCAATGAAATCTTCTTTGGTGTACTTTATATTTTTATCACTCTTTTCCGGTTCTTCTTCAACTTCTTCTTTATCTTCTTCTTTATCATTTCCTGGTTCTGTTTCAGCATCAGAGATAGAAACACTGTTAGGATCTTTACCTGCATCAGAAGATTCTGCAGTTGTTTTATGCTTCTTCTTCTTCTTGGGAGGAATATCATCACTTGAAGTGCGTTGAGAATCTTGCTCAACCCTCTTAGGATGTCCTTCAGGATATAATGGGTCTTGAGTAGCAGCACCACTTCTTGTGCGTATTTCACATGCTTGCTTTTCTCTTGCAGCATTAACCAGCAGGTCTTGCTGCACCTTGGTAAGCTGATCAATTTGTGTTTGAATCATTTGAAAATGTTTAGCAAGTATCTTCACATCATTGGCGGTTCTCTCCACAATATCCTGCATCTTGTTAATAACTCTAGAATTCTCCAACAGATGATTATGCACCATTCTATTAAAGTTTTCTTGCTTAACAATAAAATTATCAAACTCATCCAAGCATTGTTCAGGAGCTTTAGTGTAAGGAATATCTCTTTCATCAAAGCGCTGGAGAGAGTGTACCTCAATAGTAGATGAGCGAGGGATTGGCTTACATAATTCTTCAATAGGAGGTAAATTCTTCACATCTTCGGCCTTAATACCTTTCTCCTTAAGAGCTTTCTTAGCCTCCTTCATAACTTCATCATTTAATTCAATCATCCCTCTTTTCTTCGGTGTGGGCTCTGTAGATGGCGCAGGAGTGGGTGCTGGTGTTGGCTCAACTAAAATCCAATCATCATGATTCCGGCTTATTTTGGCCATTAACTCCTCTGCTTCAGCCGGAGTTCTTTCCCTGAAAACACAACCAGCACAACTATCCAAATATGACTTAGATTCATCCGTTAGTCCATTATAAAATATATCAAGGAGTTCATTTTTGGGCAATGGTTCTTTAGGCAAAGCTCTAATTAAAGAACAAAACCTTGTCCAAGATTCAGGTAATTTCTCTCCTTTTCCCTGTTCAAAATCAAAGATTTTCTGCACAGCAGCATGTTGAGCACTAGCGGGAAAATATTTCTGAAAGAAAGCATTAACCAAAGCAATAGGACTAGTAAGAGATCCAGGAGACAAGCTATTAAACCAAATTTTAGCAGCATCCTTCAACGAGAAAGGAAAAAATCTTAGCAACAAAATAAGTGCGGAGCTTAATATCATCAGAAAACAAATTACTCAAAGTAGAAAGCTCATTCATGTGCTCCATAGCACTCTCATCTTTAGTACCACAAAAAGGAGTTTTCTCAACAATAGATATGTAAGATAAATCCAAAGAGAAATCATAATCCTTGTCTCTAATATTGATAGGAGAAGCAGCAAACTTAGGATCAGGAGACAAATTATATCTAACAGAACGTCTAGCAAGAAGCTCTTTAATATTACCTGCATCACGAGCAGCACGTGCTTCTGCAATGAAATCATCATTAAGCTCAATATAAGCATCATCATCATAATCATCACTAGGACATTCCCTAGACTCAGGTGAACTAACAGGTGTAACAGTGGTGTTTTCCAACTTAGCTCTAGCAATAGTAGCCTCTAAAAAGGAACCTAGTAAACCTCTCTCATCAAGCACAGCAGAAGCATCATCTAAATTATCAGTGGCACTTTCAATCTCAGCAGAAGTAGTAGCAGTAACGTGTGGGTGTGGTGGTGTAAGCAACTTACTCATAACGGATGGTGAATCAAGAGCAACAGAGGTGTTGAGAGTCGTACCTCTTCTTGTAGTGGATGGCAATATAGGAACCTTTCCATCACGAGGTTTACCCATGATGAAAGGATTGCAGCGAACAATATGAATACCAAGTGAACTTACAGATAAAGCTATGGTCCCCGGCAACGGCGCCAGAAAATAGTCTTGATGACCCACAAGTATAGGGGATCGCAACAGTCTTCGAGGGAAGTATTACCCAAATTTATTGATTCGACACAAGGGGAGCCAACGAATATATGTAAGCCTTAACAGATGAGTTGTCAATTCAGCTGCACCTGGAAACAGTCTTACTCGCAGCGGTTTATCAGTAGCAACAGTTTTATAGCAGTGACAGTAGGAAAACAGTAACAGCAGTAGGAAAATAGCAGCAGTAAAAGTAACGGTTGTAAACAGTAGGAACAAATACTGTAGGCATAGGGATGGATAACGGGCGTTGCATGGATAAGATAATTCATGAAATCAATGAGATACGGGCATTGCAGATAAATAATGATAAAGCATCCTAGTACAAACAATCATAGGCATGTGTTCCGTATATAGTCGTACGTGCTCACAAGGAGAAACTTGCACGACATCTTTTGTCCTACCAGCCTGTTGCAGCAGGGCCTCAAGGGAAACTACTGGTAATTAAGGTACTCCTTTTAATAAAGTACCGGAGCAAAGCATTAGCACTCGGTGAACACATGTGATCCTCACATCATAGCCATCCCCTCCGGTTATCCCAATTTCTGTCACTTTGGGGCCTCGGGTTCCGGACAACAATATGTGTATACAACTTGTAGGTAAGACCATAAACAACAAGTATCATCATAGAAATAATAACATGTTCAGATCTGAAATCATGGCACTCGGGCCCAAAGTGACAAGCATTAAGCACAACAAGTTGCAACAATGTCATAGGCACTAAATAAAGATACTAGGCACTATGCCCTATCAATCTCATATCAAATTACATGAACAATCTCATCCAATCCCTACCATCCCCTCACCTACAGCGGGGGAATTACTCACACATGGATGGGGGAGTCATGGATGGTCGATGGAGGAGCATCGGTGGTGATGGTGATGAAGATCTCCTCCGAATCCCCGTCTCGGCAGGGTGCCAGAACGGAGTTTCTGATTCCGAATCGCGGTTTTTGATGGCGGCGGCGCAGCGGAAGTCTATCTGGAAAAAAACGCCGTCCCCCGATCTTAAGTCGTCAGGGGGTATATGTAGGCGAGAGGGGAGGTCGAGAGGCGGCCTGGAGCCACCTCACACAGGGGTGGCGCGGCCAGGGCTGGGCCGCGCCGCCCATGTGTGACGGCCCCTCGAGCCCCCTCTCCGTCTCGTATTCTGGCTCCGTGGGTCTTCTGGTGAAATATGATTTTTGGTGATTTTTCCCGAATTTTTACTGGAAGTTGAATTTCTGCACAAAACGAGACACCAGAGCAATTCTGCTGAAAACAGCGTCAGTCCGTGTTAGTTGTATTCAAAACACACAAATTAGAGGAGAAACAATAGCAAAAGTGTTCGAGAAAGTAGATACGTTTTGGACGTATCAGTGAGCGCTGGGAAATCTTTGCCTGGTGTCCTTCAGACATGCCAGGGGTTCCCAGGGAACTCGTCGAGCACGCACTAAATGTCGATCCCAAAGCAAAACCAGTCAAGCAACCATTGAGAAGATTCGATGAACCCAAAAGGAAGGCAATAGCATCGAAACTGCACAAGCTAGAAAATGCAGGGTTCATCCAGGAAATCAAATCGTCGACTTGGGTATCTAATCCAGTTATATTCCCCAAGAAAAACACGGATGTGCAGAGAGTGTGTATCGACTATACATCTCTCAACAAGCATTGCCCAAAGGATCCCTTCCCTCTACCTCGCATTGATCAGAAACTTTCTTTGTCTTCAGATAGTTTTTCTATAGCTTCTTCTTCCAGCTACGGAACAGTTCGGCCATCTTCTTTAGAGTCCACTGCTTGACTTTGGCCCTCAGTTTTTTTGCGGCGTCTTCATTCTCACATTCTGGCAGGTTGAAATGTGACATGATATCATTCCAAAGATTATCTTTGTACCTTTCGGCGACATAGTCACTATCGGCTGCCCCTTTGCGCTTGTTCCACTCCCGAACGCTGATCGGGACGTGATCCCTAACGAGAACTCCGCATTGCTTCTTGAATGTGTCAGCAGCATTCTTAGGAAGCTTGGGTTCGCCCGTAGGCAATATCACCTCAAAGGTGTAATGCGTTCGTGCATCCAACTTTTTAGTCGGGCCTCGTTTCGTAGCTTTGCTCGATGTGGAGGCCTAAGAGGGAGAAACATTCGTCAAATTAATGTATATGTATACAATATAGAGCTATCTCCAATATTTTTCACATATTACAAGTGATTGCTGAACTTCATATGAATACCTCGCCGGACTTTGTTATTTCTCCACCGGCTTCTCCATCAGTGGAGCTATCCCCTTCTCCGTCATTGGAGTTATCTCATGCCCCGTCGGCTTCATCTTCGTGTCGGTCGACCTCCATTCCATCTCCGGAGGGGTTCAGAAACGACGATGGAGATTCAGCTGGTTCAACGTCGGGGGCGTCTTTGATTATATCTTCGAGAAGTTCTTCCTCTTCGAGGTTCCTGCTATGTGGATCCATAGTTTCTGCAAAAAACCGACATTTATATTTCAATTATGAACGCTATATAGAATAATAACTAACAAAATAATCTTACTTATTATCTAACTACTAACCCTAACTAATAACAAAACAAATTAACTACTAACCCTAACAATTTTCTAACTACTAACCCTAACAATTTTCTATTCTATCTAACAATTTTCTATTGTATCTAACAATTTTCTATTTCTATTTTTTCTAACAATTTTCTATTCTATCTAACAATTTCTATTTCTATTATATCTAACAATTATTTTGCTAACAATTATTACTACTTAACAAATATTTGCTAACAATTATTACTACTTAACAAATATTTGCTAATAATTATTACTACTTAACAAATATTTTGCTAACCTATTTACTAACAATCTATATAGCATTTTTATTACTAATAATATTTTGCTAACAATTATTTGCTAACAATTATTTTGCTAACCTATTTACTAACAATTATTTTGCTAACAATTTCTATTTCTATTCTATCTAACAATTTTCTATTCTATCTAACAATTTCTATTTCTATTCTATCTAACAAATTCTATCTAACATAAAGTTTTAACATAAAATTTCTATTTCTATTGTATCTAACAAATTTTATCTAACATAAAATTTTAACATAACATAATAAAATTTTAACCCTAACATAAAAAATTTAACTAACATAATAAAAATTTTAACATAAACATAAGTAAAATTTTAACCCTAACATAATAAAAATTTAACACTAACATAATAAAATTTTAACACTAATAAATACATAAACATAAAAAATTTAACATAACATAATAAAATTTCTAACTAATAAAAATTTTAACCCTCACATAATAAAATTTTACCCTAAAATTATTTTTTCTAACCCTAGCATAATATAATTTTAACCCTAACATAATAAATTTTAACCCTAAAAATTATTTTCTAACCCTAACCAAAAAAAGGGAGGGACGGTGGCCGGCGGTCTCACCGAGCGTCGGCTTGGGAGGGTCGGGGCCGGACGCGCGGCGCGGCGGGAGGGCGGTGGCGCGACGCGGGGCTCGCTGGCGGCGGGCGGCGCGGGAGGGCGGCGGCACACGGGGCTCGGAGGCGCGGGAGGGCAGCGCGGCGCACGGGGCTCGGTGGCGGGGGGAGGGCGGCGCGGCGGGGCTCGGTGGCGCCGTCAAATATCCGGCCGACCGCAACGTTCCAGGCGGGAAGCTCCTCGCTCGGCGTCGTCGTCGATGGTTTTTCGCGCTAAGTGTGCAGTGGGGAAGAAGAGGAAGTGGGGCGCGGGCTTTATACCCCCCCCTTTAGTCACGGCTGGGGGCTCAAACCGGGACTAAAGGGGGTCTTTAGTCCCGGTTTGAACCCCCAGCCGGGACTAAAGGGTGGTGGAGGCGGTAACCGCCCGAGCCCCCCCCCCCTTTAGTCCCGGCTGGGGGCTCAAACCAGGACTAAAGGTGCAATGAATGCGTGGCAATGCTGAAATTTTTTTAGTTTTTCATTTCAAATATGAATTTGTAATTTTGAATTGAATAACTTCTGTATATTTTAGAATCTGATAAAACTTTCAATATGAAAAGTGTTTGAAATTGATTAACTAATTCAAAACCATTTTCTATTTTCAAAATTAAATATTTTAACTATCCAAACTATTAACTATTTTGCCATTTTCAATTAAAACTATATTGATTAATATTCTTTTTGTATATTTTAGAATTTGACAAAACTATTAATATGAAAAGTGTTTGAAATTTAATAACTAATTCAAAACTATTTTCTATTTTCAAAATTAATTATTTTAACTATCCAAACTATTAACTATTTTGCCATTTTTAATTAAAACTATATTGATTAATATTCTTTTTGTATATTTTAGAATCTGATAAAACTATTAATATGAAAAGTGTTTGAAATTGATTAACTAATTCAAAACCATCAGGACTGGGTATAGCGGCGGCAGGGTTAGGGGAGAGGTAGTAGCCCGCTGAGAGGAGTGCCATCGGAACGAAAGGCGAGGCAACGGGGTTGAGGCGGGAGACGGCGGCCATTGCTTTCGTTTTGGCATTGAGGGGAGGCGCTTTAGGAAGACGCGGCACGGTGTGTATAAAGAGCAGGACGGGAAAAGAACTAGTGAGCCGGCTTTTTTTCTAAAGAGCGGTGATGACCGATCCATACCATTCTTCACATCCAGCCATCCATGTAACCGTGTCTGTCGTAGCCATGGAGAATCTTCATCATGCATTACATAAAAGGTTTAATACATTATTACATTATTGCACCAACATTCCTATCTATTATTTCTGTTTTCTTCTGGGTCGTAGCCATGGAGAATCTTCATCATTCAGTAGGATGCTTGGGTCAGTTTTCACTTTGAAGGGCGGAATTTCATGAAACTTATTATAATCTACTGACATGTCTGTCTTGTCATCTACTCCCATGATGTTTCTTTTCCCTGAAAGAACTATGTGGCGCTTTGGCTCATCGGACGATGTCTTCTTTTGCTGATTTCTTTTTCTCGTTTTTGTAGACATGTCCTTCACATAGAAAACCTGAGCGACATCGTTGGCTAGGACGAATGGTTCGTCCATGTACGCAAGATTGTTGAGATCCACTGTTGTCATGCCGTACTTTTGGTCTACAACTACCCCGCCTCCTGTCAGCTTCACCCATTTGCACCGAAACAAAGGGATCTTAAAAGTAGGTCCATAGTCAAGTTCCCATATCTCCTCTATGTACCCGTAATATGTTTCCAAACAGTGCCCATTCTCGTCTGTTGCATCAAAGCGGACACCACTGTTTTGGTTGCTGCTCTTTTTATCTTGGGCAACCGTGTAAAATGTATTCCCATTTATCTCGTACCCTTGGAAAGTACATATAGTCGAAGATGGTGGCCTGGCCAAACAGTACAGCTGATCTCCAACGGTGTCGTCATTCATGAGACGTGTCTGCAACCAACTGCCGAAAGTCTTCTCGTGTTCCCCTTTAATCCAAGAGTCAGTCTTCCCGGGGTTTTCAGAGCGTAGAATATTCTTGTGTCTCACGATATACGGAGCCACCATGGTAGAATTGTGTAGAACTGTGTAGTGTGATTGAGAGAAAGAATACCCGTCCATACATACTTTTGCTTTCCTTCCTAGTGTGCCTTTTCCTGTCAGCCTACCCTCATACCGAGATTCAGGAACACCAATCGGCTTAAGGTCAGGAAGAAAGTCCACACAAAACTCAATGACCTCCTCTGTTCCATAGCCCTTGGAGATGCTTCCTTCTGGCCTAGCACGGTTACGAACATATTTCTTTAAGAATCCCATGAACCTCTCGAAGGGGAACATATTATGTAGAAACACAGGACCGAGAATTCTAATCTCTTCGACTAGGTGAACTAGGAGGTGTGTCATTATATTGAAAAAGGATGGCGGGAACAACAACTCGAAGCTGACCAGACATTGGACCACATCAATCTATAACCCTGATAGACTTTCTTGATCGATTACCTTCTGAGAAATTGCATTGAGGAATGCACATACCTTCACAATTGCCAGGCGAACATTTTCCGGTAGAATTCCCCTCAATGCAACTGGAAGCAATTGCGTCATAAGCACGTGGCAGTCATGAGACTTTAGGTTTTGGAATTTTTTGTCTTTCATATTTACGATTCCCTTTATATTCGACGAGAAGCCAGTCGGGACCTTGATACTGAAAAGGACTTCAAAGAAGATTTCCTTCTCTTCCTTGGTAAGAGCATAGCTGGCACGTCCTTGAAACTACCCTGGATGCATGTCATCTCTTCCTTTATGACGTTCCTGGTCCTCCCGTGCTTTCGGTGTATCTTTTGACTTCCCATACAAGCCCAGGAAGCCTAGAATATTCACGCAGAGATTCTTCGTCAGGTGCATCACGTCGATTGCGGAGCGGACCTCATGGACTTCCCAATAGGGTAGCTCCCAAAATATAGATTTCTTCTTCCACATGGGTGCGCGCTTATCAGGGCCGTTAGAAACAGGTTGGCTGCCAGGACCCTTTCCAAAGATTACTTTTAAATCTTTGACCATATCAAATACTTCAGCACCAGTACGGGTGATAGGCTTCTCCCGGGGTTCTGCCTTGCCATTGAAATGCTTGCCTTTTTTCTTTAAGGGATGCTTGGGCGGAAGAAAACGACGATTGTACGGGTACACATTCTTCCTACATTTGTTCAGATATATACTTTCTGTCTGATCCAAACAGTGCGTGCATGCATTGTATCCCTTGTTTGACTGTCCTGAAATGTTACTAAGAGCAGGCCAATCATGGATGGTTACGAAAAGCAACGCTCGAAGGTCAAATTCCTCTTGTTTGTGCTCGTCCCACACACGTACACTTGGTTCGGCCCACAGCTGTAAAAGTTCATCAACTAATGGCCTTAGGTACACATCAATGTCGTTGCCGGGTTGCTTTGGACCTTGGATAAGCACTGGCATCATAATGAACTTCCGCTTCATGCACAACTAAGGAGGAAGGTTGTAGATACATAGAGTAACGGGCCAGGTGCTGTGACTGCAACTCTGCTCCCCAAAAGGATTCATGCCATCTGTACTCAGACCAAACCATAAGTTCCTAGGCCATACTCAGGTCTTATTGCCTCCACTCAGGAGACAAAAAATTCCTAGAGGAAAATGTCTTTAAGAACTTTTCTAGGGGAAACAACTTGTCTCCAAGATTTTTTTCTAACAACCTTTTTAGAACCCTTGCCTTTTAGATCTGATACTGCGAAATGAAATTGGGCTTGGAATTGGGCTCCCGCTATCTGAACACCTTGCAGCAGCACGTCCCCAGTGGCAGGATAACCTATTTGACGCTCGTTGCCTACCCCTTTCATGGCTCTATCTTGTAAATGGGTGTTTCGGTTCTTCCGACTTTAGGAAAATTCTAGAACCTTCTAGAGGATTTTTCAATGGTTCTTTCAGATTATTTTTCTAGGTCCGTTTTCCTTTGTTTTTCTGATTTTCTATTTTCTAGTTTATGTTTCATTATTATTTTTTATGTTTTGTTGTTTTCTTTTTCTTGAATTTTATCAAAATGCAAACCTTTTTAAATTTGAACAATTTTTAAATATGAACTTTCTAATTTGATCAATTTTAGATTTGAACAATTTTAAATTTTAACAGATTTAGATATAAACAATTTCAAATTTGAACATTTGTAAAATCTGATTTTTTTACATAATCTATAACTTTTTTCAAATCTAAATATTTTTCTCAAAATCTGAAAGTTTTTAAATATGAACATTTGGTGAAAAACAAAAAAGAAAAAAAAAGAATAAGAATAACGAACCAAAGTTGAGAGAGTTACCTGGCCGGCCCAGCCAGGCGAGCGGTGCACGCATTGCGTCTGTAACAGATGCAACGGAGTGACGGACGCTGTGTAGGAGCTAGTTGGGTCCATTACGAACGTAATGCCTGAAGGGTGATCTTCAGGTGGACTGGCCCGGTTGGTTTGCTTTTGGTTCAATCATTTCTCCTACTTTCGGTCGTTCGCCTCACGTGTGTTTTTCATTTGTTTTTATCGTTAATTTTCAAATACACAGTGAGAGTAAAAAAAATTAGAACATATAGCTATTAAAAATATTTAAACCAAAAATTGTTTAGATTTTTTAAATGTTCAAAACAAAAATATTCAGATTTGAAAATATTAATTTAAAAAAAAATAGATTTTGAAAAAAGTTTAAATTTGGAAAGTGTTCAATTTAAAAAATGTTCGGATTGTTATGTTGTTCCAATTTGCAAATTGTTTAAATTGGAGAAAACAGGAAAAAAATAAAACAAAATAGAAAATCATGAAACCAGGAAAACCAAATGAACCGATTAGGAAGGTTCTAGAATTTTCTGAAAACCGAAAAACCAGAATACTCCTCCAATCGGAAGTAAGTGTCGCTGATTTTATACTCAGTATAAAATGTATACTAAGTCATACACACTTATTTCGGATCGAAGGAGTACTACCAATGCCTACTGGGCCGGTCCGCTTAGGATAGCAGGAACGCGTCATCTCGGAAACTGACGCGAAAAGGGCAATTCCTATTTAGCGCTTGTTGCGTCGGTTATCGACGAAACGCGTATGCAGATTGTACAGCGCGTTCGCCCGGGTGCGATAGTTGGGCCGGCCCGTTACTTTTTCTGTTTTTTCATTTTCTCCTGTTTATAAAAAAATTCGAAACAGTTTCAAATTCTGAACAGATTTAAAATGGAACAAATTTTCAAATTCTGAACATATTTCAAATGGAACAATTTTTCAAATTATGAACATATTTCAAATGGAACAAGTTTTCAAATTCTGAACATATTTCAAATGGAACAAGTTTTCAAATTCTGAACAGATTTCAAATGGAACAAGTTTTCAAATTCTGAACAGATTTCAAATGGAACAAGTTTTCAAATTCTGAACAGATTTCAAATGGAACAAATTTTAAAATTCTGAACATATTTCAAATGAAACAAGTTTTCAAATTCTGAACATATTTCAAATAATCCAAATCAATGCAACGTACACAGCAAAGCGAATAAATATATGGGCCGGCCCACCAAGAAATCCCTGCGAGCGTCGGTTCCTAGCCGACACAACGGGCGCCAAATAGGAGCTCCCCGCGAAAAGCGTCAAATACGAGTTTAACGAGGCCCAGATAGCTAGGGCGGGGCCTTAACAAGAGAAAATGACACATAACTACCACATTTGAGCACAATGTCTCACTTCAGTGCAAAAACCAACCGTTGTGACACATAAAGACCTCTATTGGGGTGGACCGGTGACGCGCGGCACTGATTCAGCATATTAGCTCGTTTAACAGTTATTCCGACAGGTGGGACCCGCTGTCAGCGCCGACGTGGCAAGCTTCGGATGGAGAGAGGTGTTTCCCGTTAGGGTTTTCGTTTGCCGGCCCCACATGTCAGATGGAGGTGCCCTAAAATAACCGTTGGAGGCCGTCGTCTTCCTCCTCCCGCTGCCTCTCTCTGTTTCCCCATTTCTGCTGCTGCTGCTGCGCTGCTCGTCGCCGCCGGTAGATCCAGCGCCGTCGCCGGACATTTCTGCCATGGTTTCGTGGGGAGATGGTGAGGAGTCGTCCACGGACTTCAGCTCCATTGGCGCCGATGTAAGTCTGCAGTATCCCGATTTCTAGGGTTAGGGTTCCATTCGATTTGAGGATTTTTGGTGAGCACATGTCGATTTCTCTCTGATTTGCTTGCTGTCGTCAAATGTTAGAGCATAAACACGATGTACGACTCCGAATTTTGCGGATTAGATGATGATGCAATCGAGCCTGTGAAATGCAAGCATGGTGCAGTGGCCTCCAGATTTGTAGCATTTGATAGGTGCGACACAGGCAGAAGGTTTTATGCATGTGCAGGACAGGTCTGGGAGGTGATCTTTTTAGCATTTCTGTTTAGCTGAATTTAGGGCAATATAGCTAATTTATCTGTGTTTTTTAATTACATAGGATGGAGAAGAGGAATGTGATTTTGTGCAGTGGCTAGATGATGAGTGGCCTTCTTCTATGAAGAAGGCATTATCCAAGCTTTGGGATCTGTATTCAGAAACTAAGGCAGGGAGAGTCAATGATGCTCTGGATTATTGTGAAAAGAAGTTCAAGTATTTAGATGAAATTGGAAAGCTCCAGAAAGACCTGAGAAATTCTCAGGATGAGGTTAAGAAGGTTGTTGAAGAGAAGCAAATGCTGTTAGCACTGAAAGCCCAAGCTGAACAAGGTATGCTTGATGCCAGAGCTGAATTGAAGCAGAAGAAGGTGGATGATGACACATGCAACAATTTGTGTCCATGGCCCACCTTGCCCAAGTTTCTACTGGAATTTGTGTCCATGGCCCACCTTGCCCAAGTTTCTACTGGAATTTTAGTCATCCATGCCCAAGCAAGCTCACTCTGCTTCTTCATTTCCTCCATAGCATCATCAAAGCCATCTTTAGTGTAGGAGTAAGCTGCATTATCCATGCACTTCTTGAGGTCCTCTCCCCTAAACCCTGCAGTCTGGAAATTTGCATATATATGCCTTAAGCAGAATCTCTGGGGTGCATTTGGAAACACAGTGCTTACTACCTTCAGCAAGCCTTTCTGCCTGTCAGACATTATTGTGTACTGACCAAATTTCCCCTGATCCCCACCTAATGCCTCCTTCAGCTGCTCAAGAAACCATGTCCAATTCTTGGTGTCTTCCTTAGCAACCACAGCCCAGGCAATTGGATAAATATTATTGTTTCCATCCCTGCCAGTAGCTGCTAGAATTTGAGCTCCACTGGTGAGCTTGATGAAACAACCATCTAAGCCAATAAAAGGCCTACAACCCTCAAGATATCCTAGTCTAGCTGCACTGACACAATAAAACAATCCATGAAACCTTGGACTGTAAGAAATATGGACTGCCTCACCTCTCTTCATTGCTTCCTCTTGTTCTTCAGTTGGTCCACTCACTGTGGTCACAATGCACCTTGAGCCAGGGTTTTTGTCAATGACAGTTTGCAGGTAATCCCTAATTCTGTAATACTGTTTCTTGTGACCACCCATCACCAGGCCAATTGCCTTGATTCTTGCCCTGTAAGCCATCCTCTTGTGAACTTCCACTCCAAAGTCCTTCTTTGCCTTGTCTTGCAATGTTGTGATGGAAGTGTTGATATTTGACTTGTACTCACTAACATATGCACTGCTCAAGAACTTTGAATTCACTCTGCTGCTTGCTGGCTCAGTTGGGCAAGTGTGCTTCACATGCAATTTCTTTATGCAAAATGTGGCCTCATTCTTTATCTTGGATGCTGTCATATAAAATGGGCAGTCCCATTTGTTCTTCTCCTTCTCTTTACACCACACTATAACCCTATCAGGTGTATTTCTGTGGTAGTGGAAGTTTCTTGTCTGAGATATGTGTAGCCTAGCAAGTGCTTGCCTAAATTGGTACACATCTCTGAAGCATAGTTTAACTGCAAACTGCTGCTCTGCATTCTCCCTTGCTTCATCATACCAGACCCTCTGAACTGGCTTCTTGGCTCTACTTTTCCTGCCACTTGGTAACACAAAAGGTAGAGGCTCATAGCCATCATCATCTTCTTGCTTTAGAAAGCCAAGATCTCCCTCATCATCAGAGGGAATCCACAGTGGCACATCATCTACTTGGACCTGACTGTGTGATCTTGTAGTTGGACCTGGCTTCTTCACTGGTTTCTTCAGTGGTTTCTTCATAGCTAATGCAGGTACATTAAGAATTTCATCAGCTGGAATATCATAAATGTCCTCCACATCTGTCTCTCCCTCCATATGCAGCAAAGGATCTTTCTTCCTCCTTTTTCTGTCATGCTCTTCATCTTCTTCTTCTTCTGTTTCTGATCCCTCCTCTTCTTCTGTTTCTGAACCAGCCATATTTCCTCCCTCAAAGTACACACTCTCCTGTGTCTGAAACTGCTGTTGGTCATGATCATCTGGGGCTTCATCATCTGACACTAAATCAATGTTATATGACTCTCTTCTCTTCACTGGAGACAAAATAACGGCTCTGTTCCTCCTGTCCTTCATCACTGTCAGCACAACCTTCTTAGAGCTTTCATATTTCCTAACCATTTCTTCAACTTTCAGATTACTGTCAATTAACTCCAATCCATTTAACCCTTCCCCTTCACTCTTCACATAGTAGAAGGAGTCACACATACCATATCCTTCTTCCTCCAGAACAGACAACAGTTTCATATACCTAATTTCTGAACGATGAATTCTTTTGTGCACAAATTTAGCTCCATCAAACTGAAAATAGAGCTCCCACACCTCTGACTCATAACTAAATTCAGAAAACATGCGAATTCAGGCTACATTGTTCTTAATTACTCTACAGAGAGAGACTAACCCCTAATTCCAAACCCTAACACAGAATCTACCCCCAAATCAGAAGCCCTAACACAGACAGAAATCACTTACCCAGAGCCGTTGTAGAGGTAGTGGGTCATGGGATCGTTGCAGGAGGTGCGGCCACCGGATATTCACGTCTTCACCGACGCCGGTGGCGGTGGAGCTGGCGCCGGCACAAGCTGCGGCTCCGCCTCTCCGTCCATGCGCAGATCGACGCCGCCGACTGTGCGCACGAATCGCCCGCCCTCGCTACCACCAGCTCCAGCTCCTCTTGCGCCGGGGTCGCCGGAGTAGCCGCCGCCGCCGTCGGTCGCCATTTCCTATCGCCAGAGAGAGTGAGCAGTGGAGCCTAACTGACCGGTACACTGTCCTAGCGAAAACCCTAACAGGAAACACCTCTCTCCGTCCGAAGCTTGCCACGTCGGCGCTGACAGCGGGTCCCACCTGTCGGAATAACTGTTAAACGAGCTAATATGCTGAATCAGTGCCGCGCGTCACCGGTCCACCCCAATAGAGGTCTTTATGTGTCACAACGGTTGGTTTTTGCGCTGAAGTGAGACATTATGCTCAAATGTGGTAGTTATGTGTCATTTTCTCCCTTAACAAGCGGAAAGAACCTGGGCTCGGTGAACGGGCTGCAGAACACACTACGGTCGGGTCCGACGTGTATTAACAATACATATACCTAAAATGGCAGTGTATTAACAATCTCTACCTCCAAGCTGTCCCGGTAGGCACTCATTACAGTGCAGAATGGGTGATGGAACATGTTACACATGGTTGTTTGGAAGTTGGTACTCAGGACTCAGGTGTGTACTCATTAAAACTATTATGTGAAAAAGAATGATGTACCTCTCCAAAAGAATAGAGAAATGGTGTTTGGTCAGGTAACTAATGCTATGGTATTACAGCCAAAATAGTACAATTTGTACGACTAGTTTGTATCAGCTCAGAACAAAAGTAATAGTGCAACACTATTATGCAAACCGTATGAATACAAACAATCTATGGTTTTCCAGGATAAGGGTCACCTTGTCAAGGACGCATCCCCCAAGTTTCAAGTTAAGTTGGCTCTTTTCTTTTGCCTCAGGGCATTGAGATGGACATATCTTCTCTCATTTCACAACAGGGAATAATTTCTTCAACATTTTGCTCTAGCTTAGTCATCCCAATCTACATCCCAACCGTCCTTGCTCTTGGTTTGAGATCTTGAAGAAAGGCCATTTCCTGAGATGCTTCCAGCAGGTCCATTTTCTGAAGGTTTTGCAGGTGCTTCATCATCATCCCAGTCATCATCCCAGCCCTCATCCCAGCCATCTACTGTGCTTGTAGTGTTGTTTGCACCTGATGAGTCGGGAGCCTGAGATCCCATCTCAAGCTGCTGATATTGGACTCCTTCATCGCGCTTTCTCCCTGCAAACTTGCAACAAGCGTATACACCACCAACCAAGAAAACTGTGAAAACAAAGAAGTAGGCTCCATAGATCGGCTTCATTGTTGTTGCATAAACTGCAAGCTGCTGGAATTGTTGTTGCCAATCATAAGCTGCCTGCCTGATGCGCAAGGTACAAGGCTCAGTGCCAACATTCAGTGTAATCTCTCCACCATTGGAATTGCTATAGCTTATGTTGACCTGGTAATATGAGTTGACAATAAGTTTCAGCAGGTCCATACAAATAGAGAATAACAGTTCACTAAACTACCAGCATGCCAAGAGAAACACATATATCAGTAATGTTAAAACAAATTTAAGTTGCGTACCCTTTTAGATTCACCCTTGCTGAGAGGTGGCAACTTCTGTGTAATACTTATATCTGACGTTGCTTTGACATGAACAGTTAGGGTACTCTGCCCTGTATTCTTGACTATAAAAAATTGTCCACTTGAAGCTGCGAGAATAAACAAACATGAAGCTTTCTAAGACTTGTGGAATTGAAGGTCATGCCAGATAGTCCATATTATGAGATACAACCATTTTAATTGTGAGAGAAAACAAACACAATGCTTTCATCAGATTAAGTAAAGTGAAGGCCAAGCTAGACAGTCCATGCTAAGATTTTAGCTAGAAGAAATGAAACAACGTGCAAATCAAATTGTTTGTCAAATTACTTGCATGTATTATCTGGAGATTCTCAATCTCTACACCAATATTGCCTTAAATAAAACGTAACCAGTATGCCCTGAAGACAATGCCCACTAATCCAGTAACCGCTGTACAAAACTGTATTAATCAAAGACCTGTTATTCTTTTATGCAGCAAGAAGATGAGTTCCTTCAAGCACAGTGTACCACGTCACCATCTCACTATACCACCAAGGGTGGTAATTACATAATGATAACAAGGAATGCCACACTGCTTAAATTTCTAACCGTAAAATGCATAAGAAGATAAAATGGTAGACAACCATAATGAATGCATTTACACAGGCCAAAACAACCTTGTTGAGCTTGCTAGATGGTTGGTTGAACCCATTTCCTTTATTCACAAATGGAGTAAGATCTTGAAAAAAATTCAGAGACCCCAACTTAAGATATCTACTTCTGGAGACCCGCTTATATCTGGTCTCAAGTTTGCTTAAAATTTAATGGCATGTATGTATGTTATGATATATTCAGTAGGTTGCAATCTCAAAATAGTCGCTTGTTCCAAATAAAAGCACATGAAATGGGTTTCAGCAACTATCTACATTCCCAGCAAAATTTACAGAGATTCCATTCTGGCTTTGCACTTGAAGGCACATGTCGAGGGTCAATCTTTCGCACTACCTACAGCTCAAGCCAACGCTCTTAAATATCAATTGAAGTTACAGGAAACATTTTGCACCATCACTAAGTGACACAGAGATTGAACCCTGGAAAAAGTCTAGCATGGACATATGTTTTGAAATAAATAACTCAGTGACTTGAAGCTTGAAGTGTACAGATAACTGACTAGAAAAATTACCGGTCTTAGATATCTGAAGGCAAGCAGACAATTTCCCGTCAATTGAACATGTGTCTACTGGATCATTACACTTCTCCACCACCTCTTCTGGTTCATCAATCTTCTTCTTCTCCCCGGGACTTCCTCCGTCACCGTTTGGCCCGCCAGTCGATTCAGGACCTCCAGGAGGGGGGCTCGCCTTGGGCACCTTCCTCGATGGCACCGGCTGTGCAGAGACCTCAGCTTCACCCCCTTTCTGCCCCTTATCCTCTGGCACACCTGATGGTGGTGGTGGAGAATCCTTCAGTGTTTGTGTCGTTTCAGGCGGTGGCTGTGTTTGTGTTGTTTCCGGCGGAGGCGGTGTTTGTGTCGTTTTTGGCGGCGGTGTCTTCTGGTTCTGCTTATCGGTCACCGGATTCTGCACTGCAGCTGATGACTGCCCCGATTCTTTCGAAATAGAACTCTTCTCAGATCCACCCGTGCCAGCGGTAGGTGCAGGAGCTCCCTGGACAGATCAAAACAGCAGCAAAATCTATAACTCGTCCTTTGTTCTCCGAATACCACTAACCCCATTCCACTAATTGATCAAAGCAAGCTAACTCGAACTGCTGCGATCCTCACCTCGCTGGAGCGGGGCTTCTCGCCCTGCAAAACCCTAGCCGCCTCAGGGTGAGGAAGCAGGGCGAAAGCGAGGAGGAGCACCGTAAGAGCGGCGAATCCGAAGGAGCCCATCGAATTGGGCGCGGCGCAGGAGCGGGAGGCGTCAGCCGGTCCGTCGTCGAATCCGGCGGCGCGGGGGCGGCGCGGATCGCATCGGCGGGGGATCGGGATCTGGAGGGGGGTCGGATCGCCGCGTGTTGACAGCTCCGGATTGAGATCTCTGTGGAGTTCGGGCGCCTCGATCGATGCACGCGCGGCGCGGATGTGGCCGATGCGACGAAGTGGGCAGGAGGAAGAAGAGTTGCAAACCTTTGCCTCGAAGGGGCTTGGGCTGCCGCGCACTCGCGCCGAAGTGCTATGGTCGCAGTTGACTCGAGATTTTCCTTGGTGGATTTGGTTCCGATTGGGGAAATTTTGCTACGAGTAATTTATCTGTCAATGGAAGGCAACCTTTTTTTGCCTTTCTAGCATGCAAAATAGGGCAACTTGTTTGGCCAACTTATTGAATTACTCCAATTTTCTCTAAAAAAAGAATTACTCAATTTGTAGAGATCTTTCACCCAATGGACCTACTCGACTATTTTTTACTTCGAGGATGATACGCAATCAAGGTTTTTTCTTCTTGGTGTGGAAAAAATACATGTGGGCACCGATAAATCCGGTTTTCAGAAATACTGGAAATACCGATCAAAATCACAGGAACATACCGTCCGAGATTTGCTAAACCAACTTAGAAATTTGTCCATGATTTTTCAAAAAATTAAATTTAAGAAAATTATGTGAATACCAGAAAAATTCGTTCGGTATTATAGTTTACCGGTGGTAACCAGTAGAAGCGGTTTTTGGTGAGATTTTGGATATCTCCGCCGAGAGAAAAACTTATATGCAATCAAGGTCTTTTGTTGATGACTTGGTCGACACAAGCAGAACATATTTCTTTCATGGAGCATGTCCGTCAAAATTGGAGTTTGAGCTATATCGTGGCATTGCCACTTTTGGGCTCCGTGCAACTTTTGTGGTGTGGCTCCATTGATGGTGGTCTATGCTTAAGTCAGAGTTGCTTGGTCAGATGAAAAGTGATGACAATAATGCTTGTTGGCAACCATGATGAATGTCTTATTCTTAACAGTTGTGGATCAATGTGGGTAGCTAGACCCGCTGTTGATGGGAGCTTTATAAACCAGGGACCGAGTTCATGGAAGCTTTATATTTTCAAATAGGGACTGAGTTCATGGAGCTTTATATTTTCAAATAGGGACCGAGTTCATGGGAGCTTTATATTTTCAAAATATTGATAATCATAATTCAAAATTTAAATTTTGAAAATGATTCTTAAGGTAGTCAATGGTATATAGTAGAAATATGCAAAATCCCACAAACGGTGCGCCACGAATAACCCTTTTCCTACTAGTGCACTATGAAATCCTTTATATTCTAGGCTACACAAATTTAGTATAGTGAATATTGCATATTTTAAATAGTATATACAATTTATCAGATTTTTCATTTTTGTATAGCCTAAAATATAAAGTACTTCAATATAAAATTTTGCACACTTGTACTTGTATATAACATTGATTATCTCCATGTAACTTGGGAGCCATTTATCCACACTCGAATCCACATTATTACAAATAACAAAATCTAATTGTCTTGTTAAAAAAAACGAGTTCACGTTTGAGCAGCTTCCTCCGTCTGCAGTGCAACTTTAATGAGTACATTATGCTTTTTGCAGAAGCAAATGGAATTTTCTGTGTTGGGTAACTAAAGCCTAAAGCGACGAAACAGAATCTCGTACAACGCACAATTATGGTGCAAGCACAGTGCAAAGTTCCGTTCCTTTAACAAGGATACGCTTTGTTCCTTGCGTATGGCTCCTCAAAGCACACAGTAAACGATCGGCAACAGTGTGGATCATCAACACTGAACAGTGCCGTACATCGTCTTCGTCAACGACTTTGCCATTCATGCATGATACACATGCATGCTTTCGTTTACACGATCCGTACCGAACAAGCTCGACCGGCGGCGATCCTTGCCGTCGCTCCGACGCCAAACTCGCACAAACTTTCGCCCAGAATAATGGCGTAGCCCCGGCCCCCGCGCACGCGAGGACCACACTGCAGGCTACTACATACGGGCATGCCTAAATACAGTGGCAATGTCATTCGCACGATAATGCTTTAGTACTATACAATGGAGAGCTCGAGCTCGAGAGAAATCGTCGTCGACGGCGGCGGCAACGACGACGACGTGGTCGACGTGCTGGCGCGGTACAGCCTCGACGTGAGCGCCGGCTGCGGCGGGCGGCGGAGCACGCTGCTGGACGAGTACGAGCGGCTGACGTTCGAGGCGCAGCTCATCAGCGCCATCCTGCGCCGGTGCTACTCCGAGCCCAGCCCGGTCAGGTTCGTCCAGCCCTCCGCCGGTCCGTCGCCGGCGCCGGCTCAGGGGGACGCGAGAGAGGGGCGGCTGGAGGATGCGGCTCCTGCCGCCGGGAGGTCGTGGCGGCTCCACGAGGTGGTGGCGAAGTGGGTCGGGCTGTTGAAGAAGGTGTTCTGCTGGCTCGAGAGCGCGTGGGAGTGGCGCCGGTGGAAGGAGCGGGAGACACCGCGAGGCCCGCCCGCGACGGTGCCACGGGTGCAATTGCTGGACTACTTTTGTTAGTTACACTTACACTGTCTTGTCCCAGAATGTGTCTGTGTGCGAGCGTACGATTTTTCACTTTTTGTTGTTATTTGATTTTTTTTTTGTTCTTATATAAGTGGAACTTCAGCTAATTTGTGAATTAAGCCGGTATTTGTAAAGAGCTCCATTATTGTTGGACTTCTAAGTTCTACTAACATTGTCACATACTCGCTGGTAAGGCAATTGTGATGGTGGCATAAGTACAATTCTTGCACCAAGGCTATCTCCCCAGCGCGATACTGGTCCAAAATGTGTATGGCATTAGTGAAGGAATGAAGTTAAAAATCTTGGTAGAACTTCAAATGTTGTTCAAGGACTGCATTTAAATATCATCCACCATTCAAGGTAGAGCACTCATAGTCCAAAGTGTGTTACATGGTAAAATGTGGGGGAAAACAAGCATAATTGCCCATGAGTTATCCATGCAAGATCTATTAAAGGCGGGTCAGTTCTGTCTTTCAACATCGATGTAAAGGCAAGAATATTGATGAGGCTGGTGTAAAGGATGATTATCGCCAATTGACCTCTAGATTCATTGCTCGTAGATTTGCCATCTCCATAAAGATACTCACACGCATTAAGGCTTGATATAGTTGATGGAGGGGATCTTCAGGTACACGGTGAAGTACGGCAAAGCATGGAAGGCCAAGCTTGCCGCAGTTGAGATAGTATATGGTGGTTGGGAAGATATATACAACCACCTTTTTTATGGTATCAGAAAAGATAACAGCAGCGAACCTAGGCATGTACCATGTGGTGGAGCCCCTTGGCTCGACTAACGGGATATACAACAATGCAATCGTTCGTGGATTTGGATGTGCATTCTGGACATTTGGGAAATGGGGAATTTCAACATTGTAGGCCGATTATGGTTGTGTGGATGCAACATTTTTTACCGGACAGTACAAGTTCACATTGTTGATTGTGCTAGGTAAAGATGTTGGCGATAAATTGGTGCCTTTGGCTTTGCTTTGGTATCGACGTAGCACAACGATAACTGGGCTTGGTTTTTGAATCTAGTGAATCCATTCATACGTTGCACCGGCGGACTTCCTTGGCGGTACTCCCCGACTCCTTCCCGATAAGTCTCCTCATATTTGCACGCCATCAATTAGAATAAGTGATAAAGAAAACAAGTTCTCCTTTGATAGGCAGTGCAAGGCTCATAGAAATATCATGCAAGGTCATTGTCATCTCCCCATAGTGGAAGTGAAAAGTACGAGTCTCTGAATGCCGTTAGTCAATGAGTGCATTGATCGCACAAGTTGCAACAATGTCATAAGCACTAATAAAAGATACTAGGCACTATGCCCTAATAATCTCATAGCAAATTACATGAATGATCTCATCCAATCCCTACCATCCCCTTCGCCTACAGCGGGAATTACTCACACATGGATGGGGGAGTCATGGATGGTTGATGGAGAGACATCTGTGATGATGGTGATGAAGATCTCCTCCAAATCCCCGTCCCGGCAGGGTGCCAGAACGGAGTTTCTGGTTCCGAATCGCGGTTTCTGATGGCGGCGGCGTAGCGGAAGTCTATGTGGAAAAAATGCCAAACCCCCGCTGTTTTTAGGTCAAAGAGTATATATAGGCGGAAGGAGGGGTCGAGGCGATGGTCGAGGCGGCCTCACCACACGTGGGCGCGGCCAGGGCTGGGCCGCACCCCCTGGTGGTGAGCCCAGGCCGCTGCCCCCCTTCGTCTCTCCTTCTGGCTCCGTGGGTCTTCTGGCAAAATAGAATTTTTGCAGTATTTTCCGGGATTTTTTCTGAAAGTCGGATTTCTGCACAAAAATGAGACACCAGAGCAATTCTGCTGAAAACAGCGTTAGTCCGTGTTAGTTGTATTCAAAACACACAAATTATAGGAGAAACAATAGCAAAAGTGTTTGGGAAAGTAGATACGTTTTGGACGTATCAACTCCCCCCAAGCTTAGCTATTTGCTTGTCCTCAAGCAATTCAGTTAACAACTGAGAGCGATAAAAGAAACTTTCACGAACACAATTGCTTCATATGATGTATATATACTAACTATATGATCAAGTACTCAGGCAATTCATAATAAGAAATATGCAACTAATGTTACCTCATAGTCAAGCAAGCTATGAAAGAGTGCCAATGCACTAATAACAAGTAACATGAACATAAGAAGCTACAAGATTGTAATATTCATAAATGATATGAAAGAGTGGTATCCCGCTTGCCTTTATTTGTGGAGCAAAACATAAATGCTGAGGCACCTCTGAAGTCCAAAGGAAGACTAGAAGTAAAAATATCAAAGATAGAAGCATCAAAGTTATACCACAATTAACCGTGTTCTAGGACAAGCACATTACACTAAGAATAACAGCTATGCTCTCAAGAAGGTGCTTAAAAGTTAGAAGATGAAGACTCAACATAAAAGTAAAAGAAAGGCCCTTCGCGGAGGAAAGCAGTGATTTAACATGTGCTAGAGCTTTTCATTTGTAAAACAGAGATAAAAATTTATTTTGAGAGGTGGTTGTTTCATGTCAACGACTGGCAATGGGGACTTGTTATCTTCCATAATAAACAAGTGAGAACGGTTCCAAGTTCTTTGAAAATTTGGCACATTGGTGCTCTTTTATAAAGCTTTGGCACTCCTCCCCACCTTTTTTCCTTTCTTAAACCATGGCTAACCGATTCCATCGGGTGCCCACCAACATTCACATACCATGGAGGAGTACCTTTTTTTCTTTCTTTTTAGAATTAGATTGCAATGGTCTGACCAGCTCTCATGCAAAATTAATGACGAGCAGATGAAGCTGCCTAGTCGAGGGGTACTTAATTTAATATGGAAGATAGCAATTCTGACCACTACGTCCCCATGAGCTAAAAACAGTGGCACAAAATGAGAAGTATTTGAAAGTTTTGAAAGGTAGCACATGAAAATTTACTTGGAATGGCTTGCAAATACCATGCATAGGAATTTATAGTGGACTCTCTGGTAGACTTGGTTTTTGGTGATTGGATGCACGAGAAGTATTCCCTCTCAGTACAAGTGAAGGCTAGCAAAAGACTGGAAGCGGCAATCGAGAGAGCAATAACTGTCATAATCATGCTTGCGACAAAACAAAATTAATATAGGCATAAAAATGATACAAGAACTCTGAGGCAAAGTAAATCATCGAGGCTTAATTGACTTTTTGTTTAGTCATATGCATGCTTGAGCATGTGCCAAGTCGATTCAAATGAAACTTTCAGAGGTGGATACCACAATAACATACCATATTATGAATAAAACAATGCATGCAAGCGTCTACATAACATGCTACAAACTATTAGTAAATTGGAACTAATCATATGAGAGCAAGAACTACAAAGCATCCATTAGATAACATATACCCTACATGAACCGACTAAGCATGTCCACATAGATGAGTATATGTACACAAATAGAGTTCATACCAGCCTCTTACCACATCTCGGATTGTCATATATCGTCATTATTGCCTTTCACTTATGTGGCTTGAATAATATGAAGTGAATACCAAGCTCCAATGGAGTCACGGTAGACTGAACTCTGCAACAAACTTTACAAACCCGAAGAAGAACAACAAATATTTTTTGGGTTTTCGATTTTTGAAACAGGAACAGAAAGAAATAGCAAACAAAGCCAAATATTTTTGGATTTTTCAAATATCAAACCAAAAATAGCAAGTAAAGCAAACCAAAGCTAGCAAACTAAAGAGGCAAACAAAGAGAAACAACGGAAATATTTTTGGTCTTTTTGTGTTTTGAAAAGAAGAAATAAGAACGAGAACCATAAAGAAAGCGAAACATGAATATACAAAGGACCGACAAAATATGATATGTAGATGAGTGAATCGTCGGCGTACCTCCCCCCAAGCTTAGGCTTTTGGCCTAAGTGGAGATCAATCCCAACTCGGCCATGAAGTGGCATCCCCAAAATATGACGAAGAAGCACCTTCGTCCTGATATGAGCTCAAGGGTGCCCCAGTGTGGTACATGGTGTAGTGATAGGCCGGCTCCTCTTCCTCCTGGTCCACGATGCCATGCTGTACGTTCAAGCCGAGCACCCTAAGCTGCTCGTCCAACTCCTCCTTCGTGCGTGACCATGGCATGTTGTCAATACTGAACAAACTAGGTTGTGGCAAGGGCACTTCCCTTTCCTCTCCATCTGTAAATAACATTCTATAAACCAATTTCCCTGCACAAGAGTTAGCAGTAACAAAATGATGGAGCTTCATGGCAGCAAGATCAAGCCTCTCTGGAGTCAACAATATATTATGAGGAGCAATAGAAAGTTCAAGAGCAGCAATAATGCGCGTAGCAATAATACCTCCATAAATAGGTCCCCTAGCGGCTAGGCGATGAGCAATAATAGCACCGAGGTTATACTTCCTGCTAACATCAAGAGCGGTAGCTAGAAAAGCTAAATGATAGTTGGAGATATTGCTAGTGTTTCCTCTACCAAGTACACTAGTAGCAAGATAGTAAGTAAAATATCTAATAGCTGGGAGTGGAATGTTTCTTATCTTGCCACGATGTGCTGTGCGGTCATCATCGTTAGTCACTCCTCGGTAAAGCTCCAACAAATCAGTGGGCTGATGTAGCATCTTCTTTGCCGTCCCAAACATGGGAATACCTAAAATATCACAAAACCTCCCCAAAGACATGGTGATAGACTTATCATAAATCTTAAATGCAATGGAAGGATTGAAATGAGAGTTAGTGAATTTAAAGCTTTCAACGAAAATCTTTGTGAGAATAGCATATTGATTACTCTCATCCATCATGTATGTAGTCAATCCAACCCTGTTAATAAGGAGCAAGAAATCATCAAAAATCCCTGCATCACTCAAAAAGTTAGCACAAGGGAAGGTGGATGGATGCGCATCTCCATCGTCTCCCTCAAGGTTTGGTGACATAAGATCTTCATTGTAAGATATCCTATATTGAGCAGTGGATCTTGAAGGCCTTGATGATCTTGGTGCTTCTTTTTCAAAGACTTCTTCATAGGTGTAGTTGTCCATGTCCCTTTTCTGAAATTTTTAACAAACCTCATAAAATATGATTTTGAAACAAACACATGAAGGGAACTACTATAGGGAGTAACTAGAGGGCTAACATGCATCAAAATAACATTTCTAAGCTATAGAACAAGCATGCAAACTCATTTCACATGTCACCTATAGAGCTAAAATACTCAAGAAATACTGCACTAAACAAAATTCTACTTGGACAATCGAAGGAGTCACATACCGGAGAACAAATGCTCCAAATCTCAGCAACAATGATGGGCTGAGCAAGGAGATCGAAAAATCGAGATGAAGAACAGTAAGAACACGAGTTTGAGAAGGTGTGTCATTGTTTTCGGGAGAGAGAAAGAGCTGGGGAGGAAGAGATAAGTGAGAGGCCAGGGGCCCCCCCTCACCATAGGTGGGCGCGGCCAGGGCTGGGCCGCGCCCCCTGGTGGTGAGGTGGCATGGCAGGTCCCCCTGAGGTCTCCTAGGTGTCTCTCTGCCCCATTTTTGACATAAAAATTTAAAAAGATTTTTCTGGAATTTTTTGAGAAACTTTATTTTCGAGGATTTTTCAGAAAAACAATAAGAGAATAAACCTCGGGAAAACAATGGTGGAGCGATAGAAAGCAAATCAAAACCAAGTATACAGCAGCTCTAAGATATTCTAATCATGTAACTAAACAGAGGGAACAAAAGAAAATGAACAAGTAAATATAAGTGAGGTAAAGTAAATGCGGTGAAAACAAAGTTTCGTTCATATAAAATCACTTTGTTAACAAGGTTGATCAAGTCTTGTTACCAAACTAACTTTATATGAGGCAAAACTTTGCATTTCACTATATGCTTATGTTACCTCGACCTTGATAGGCATAGTCCCAATCATAACAATTTTATATTCTTCTTTGGGATTTCGCTCTGAACAAATAATTTGACCAACTCGAATGGTCTCCACATGTTTGATTGAATTTAGAGCGTTCTTTCTATCAATCTTCTTGGGAAAATAGACCGTATACTCTTTATCATTGACATTAAAAGTTACTTTTCCTTGATTGCAATTAATAACAGCACCTATAGTATTTAGAAAAGGTCATCCAAGAATAATAGACATATTATCATCTTCAGGCATTTCCAACACAACAAAGTCAGTTAATATCAAACAACTGTTAGCAACTTGAACAGGAACATTTTCACATATACCAATAGGAATAGTAGTAGACTTATCAACCATCTGCAAAGATATATCAGTCGATACCAATTTTTCTAGATCAAGTCTCTTATAGAGAGAAAAAGGCATGACACTAACTCCGGCTCCCAAATCACATAAAGCAGTTCTAACATAGTTATTTTTAATGGAACAAGGAATAGTTGGTATACCTGGATCTCCAAGCTTCTCCAGAACTTTACCATCAAAAGAATAATTAGCAAGTAGAGTGGAAATTTTCTCATTAGGAATCTTCCTTTTATTAGTAACAATATCTTTCATATACTTTGCATAAGGAGGCATTCTAATAGCATCAGTCAAAGTAATTTGCAAAAATAAAGGTTTCATCCATTCACAAAACCTGTTGTAGTGTTCTTCTTCCTTAGACTTATATTTCTTACCAGGAAAAGGCATTGGTTTCTGTACCCACGGTTCTCTCTCATTACCGTGCTTGTTGGCAATGAAGTCTTCTTTGGTGTACTTTGCATTCTTATCAATCTTTTCTGGTTCCTCTTCAACTTCTTCTTTATCGGAAGCATCACCTGGTTCAGTTTTAGCATCAGAAATAGAAATACTGTTAGGATCTTTACCTGCTTCAGAGGATTCTGCAATTGTTTTATGCTTCTTCTTCTTCTTCTTCTTGGAATGAATATCATCTCTTCAAGTGCGTTGAGAATCTTGCTCGATCCTCTTAGGATGTCCTTCAGGATATAAGGGGTCTTGAGTGGTAGCACCTCCTCTTGTGCGTATTTCACATGCTTGTTTTTCTCTTACAGCATTAACTAGCAAATCTTTTTGCACCTTGGTAAGCTGATCAATTTGAGTCTGAACCATTTGAAAATGTTTAACAAGTATCTTCACATCATTGGAGGTTCTCTCCACAATATCCTGCAACTTGTTAATAGCTCTAGAATTTTCCAACAAATGATTCTGCACCATTCTATTAAAATTATCTTGCTTAACAATAAAATTGTCTAACTCATCTAAGCATTGATCAGGAGGTTTAGAATAAGGAATATCTCTATCATCAAAGCGTTGGAGAGAGTGTACCTCAATAGTAGATGAGTGAGGGATTGGCTTACATAATTCTTCTATAGGAGGCAAATTCTTCACATCTTCGGCCTTAATACCTTTCTCCTTAAGAGATTTCCTGGCTTCCTTCATAACTTCATCATTTAATTCAATCATTCCTCTCTTCCTCGGTGTCGGCTCTAGAGTTGGCGCAGGTATTGGTGCTAGAGTTGGCTCAACTAGAGTCCAATCATCATGATTCCGGCTTATTTTAGCCATTAATTCTTCAGCTTCAGCCGGAGTTCTTTCCTTGAAAACACAACCAGCACAACTATCCAGATATGACTTAGATTCATCAGTTAGTCCATTATAAAATAGGGATTTCTATTTTCGTGCCCCTGGTTCATAAGTTGTACTCAGTTTTCCCCAACCGCTTAACTTTTCCTCAGTTTTCCCCTCCCTCTAGTTTGAAACCCCTCGCAGACGCTCAGACGGGAGGGTTGCTGTCTGGTCAGAGGCCTTAGACCATTACCGGTGACGGCTAGGGAGCCGCGGTGGTTGTGAATGGACCGTTGCTTTTGAATGGTGTTGACTGTTAACCCAATGAGACACGTCGGACTGGCGGTCACTCACCCAAAGCTTTCCCCTCCGCCCGAGACTGGAAGAGCTCACCGCCCCTCTGTCGCCACGCCGTCCTGCCCTCCTACCTTATGGCGTCGTCCGCCCCCGAGCCGCCCCCGGCCCCACCACCACCCCCGGGAGGCGGAGAGGGCTCCGCCTCCACTAGATCTACCCCTATTGCGGTAGAGTTTTACATTCGTCTGGTGTACCGATTATGCCCCTCAACGGCGGAGAAGATTGGGAATCGGAGGGATCTAACGCATGGATTCCATCTGGGTAAGCATCGTCTGCCTATGTGAATTAACAGTAGGCAGTTTTTGAGCGCGAATCGTTGTTGCTCAACTAACTGCGTTGCTTTTCGAATAGGATTGATCCAGCGCTGACTTTTCGGCTGGTGATTAGGCTGGATACTAGCTTTTTGCGTGATTCTGAATGCAATGTGAGCGGATTTTATATCCCAGCGGTGGTTGCAACTACCATCTCGTTGAGGGATTTAAAATATAACATCTGCGCTCAGTACCCCTGGAGCGCCGGCGATTCAGTTGATTTCCAATATTTCAACAGCACGGAGGGAAGATATGTTCCACTAATTTCCGACGACGATCTGGAAATTCTTTTTGCTTTAAATGATTCTTGCCGTGTCGGTAAAATTCGTATCCATGTGGACAGGGTCCAGGCATCATCTGGTGTTGGGGCATCATCAGGTGGTCGGGCATCATGTCTCTCTAGTGTTGCTGCCTCTGCTAATCGTGTGCGCCGCCCCGCTCCTTGTAGGTCCATAGCAGCACCATCTATCCCTAGTGCTAGTGGTAGTGGTAGCCAGATCGTTCATATGGTCGATGTGGAGGACGATGCAGAGATTGAGGATCCGTCTCCTCAAGATGATGAGGATGAGTTGATGTTTTCTGAATTGGTAGATCGATGCAGTAAGCAGGCAATGGAGGATCAATACATGGAAGATATTGCACAAGGTGCCAGATTTGATGACACTGGTGATGAAGAGAAGGATGAGAACAATGACAGCCTCATTTTAGCCGATTATGAAGGTGATGACTTGCCAACAATTGAGTGGAACAGGGAGGATCCTCAGCTTGCAGAAGGCACCGTATTTCAAACGATGATGGACTGCCGTAATGCAATTACTACATATTGCATTCTCACCAAGAATGATTATGAGGTTATTAAAAGTGAGCCAGGTAGGTTCACAGTTAAGTGCCCATACAAGAGGTGTAAGTGGAGGCTGCATGCATCCACAATGCTCAGAAGCACCGTGGTTCAGGTACTACGCCAACCAGTTGTGTATTTTAGATCACGGTATAAAATTTGTTAACTGTTACTGACATCCCTTATAATTATGTTTCAGATAAAGAAGAACTCGATCGACCATACTTGTCCACCACGAGCAGGAGCGCCAGAGGAGAAATCAAAGCTAGCGAAGACTAGGTGGTTGGCAGATGGAATCATAGATTGGCTGAGAGAAACTCCATCACTTGGTCCAACAACACTCATAAAATTGATATATGATAAGTTTAATATAAAAATACCTTACATGAAGATGTTCTATGCAAAGGAAATGGCTCTTGACAGGATCAATGGTCCATGGAATGAAAGCTTTCAGTTGCTTTACACTTTCAAAGCTGAAGTGGAGATGGCTAGTCCAGGCAGTGTTGTAGCGATAGACAAGCATACAGTTCCCTACAAATTGAAAAGCGGGAGGATAATGCAGAAGGAATGTTTTAGAAGGGCTTTTGTTTATTTCAAAGCTTGCTGGAAAGGCTTTCTGGACGGTTGTAGGCCTTATTTGGCCGTGGATGCAACAGCTCTTCATGGCAGGTTTAAAGGATAGCTAGTTGCTGCTACTGCAGTTGATGGACACAATTGGATGTTCCCTGTTGCTTATGGAGTTTTGAAGGTTGAGTCAGAGGAAAGTTGGACTTGGTTTCTGCAGAATTTGCGCGACCTTATAGGTCATCCACCAGGACTTGCTATCCACACATACGCTTGCAAAGGTTTGGAGAGTATAGTAGAAACAGTATTCCCTGGAGTGGAGCATAGGGAATGTATGCGACACTTGGTACAGAATTTTACAAAGAAATTTAAGGGTAAAGTTTATACTGACAACCTATGGCCAGCTGCATACACATGCAGCATTAGGAAGCATCTGTTTTATTTGGAAGTGTTGTATAAACAAAAACCTGGGGTGAAGGAGTACTTGGATGAACATCATGGTAGGGTGTGGTCAAGAAGCCAATTCAATGAAATTTGCAAGGTAGACTATGTAACAAGTAACCTTGCGGAGAGTTTCAATGCAAATGTCAAGTCATTGAAAGGGCTTATGCTGTGGCAAATATTTGATAAGATTAGGCAGATGATCATGATAAAGATCGATCTGCGTCAAAGAATTGCAGCCACAAAATATGTTGGCCATCTCATGCTCCCATCTTTGATTAAGTATTTGCATGCCAGGGCAAAACAATTGAAGATGAAATGCATCAGAAAAGGAATGGAGGATGAGGTAACCTACACTGACAGTAAAAACAGGCAGTGGAGGTATCCAGTGAGTTTGGTTGATAGGACATGCCATTGTAGGCGATGGCAGATCCGTGGGATACCCTGCATATACGCATTGTTTTTCATGAGTGTTATAGCGGGTGCAGAAGGTGAAGTTGATCAGTATGTGTCAGAGTATTTCTCTGTTGCCAAATTTAGGGCTACATATGCTATGAATATTCCTACCTTGTTGGGAAAAGACCAATGGATGAAAGTCGATCCAGGCTTCAAACTGTACTCTCCAGTTTTGACTAGACTGGCAGGTAGGCCGAGGAAGAATAGGATCAGAGCTAGTGCAGAGGATGGTGCACCGATTCGACGACGTAAGTGCAAATGTTGTGGAACCCCTGGACACATTGCTAGGCTTTGTAAAAATCCAGTTGACCCAGCTTTTGGAATGGAAGATCAGGCGGGAGCAGCAAATGCAGAGGAGAATGAAGCAGCAATTCAACATGAGGAGATTGAAGCAATGAATCGAGAGCTGCTTGAACCGATGGATCGAGAGCAGATTGAACAGATGAATCGAGAGCTGTTTGAACCGATGGATTGAGAGCAGAGGGAACAGATGGATCTAGAGGCCGTTGAAGCAATGCATAGACAGCTAAGTGAAGGAATTGATCGAGAGCTGGGTAAACCGGTGGATCAAGAGCAGATTATAGAAGCAAGGGAAGAAAATGCATTAGAAGAAAGAGCACAAGCTTCGTATGATATGGTTGTCTCGGTCTTGGCACAACCCGAAGAGAAGAAGAAGAACAAGAAAGAGGGCAAAAGGAAGGTAGACACCGGTAATATCCCTGGTAGGGTTACCCAGAGTAAGGTGGTGGACCCAGCGAGTCACACCAGGAGCAAGAGAAAGATTTTATTTTAAACAATTAATTTGAATGTATGTGTTATTGCAAGTTTTCTATGGTCATGCACCTCGAATAAGTTCATCGCTTAAGCCACATTTATCATTTTCTAAGTGAATAAACTCAAAAAATATAGTTTTGGGTTTAGTTTAATTCAAAATAATTCAAAACATGGTGGAACCTTCCCATGGAGTCTTGTTATGTTACCTACAACCTAGAGAAATAATAATGGAAAAGGAAATATAGAGATATGAAGTTTTTCCCAAAACCACTTCCTAGTCCATGAGCTACTAGCTATGAAGATGCAGGGCTTTCTACTCAACACACCTCCCAAATACCCACTATGCTTACAAGCTTTGTCGAAATGAGTCCAAATTTGTCACACTTGTGTATCTTTGAATTGCAAACAATATCACGTCGGCCAAAATGTACTATATTGTTCAAATAACACAATCTAACAATTTTTATGTCAAAAGCTTCAATTTCCCTTACTCCCTTTATTATTTGGGTGCCCCTGTTTTACTTAGTTTTACTCAGTTTTCCCCCTCCGGGTCCACTTGCTTTACTCAGTCCTACTCAGTTTTGCCCTTCCGATAAACATTTCCTCACTTTTCCCCCTCTTAGTTCTACTCAGTTTTCCTCACTTGTACTCACTGGCTGATCTCTGATTGGTCGAGATGTATGTCACACGGATCTTGGTTGGTTGATAGCTCAATGTACGCTTGCACCGTTGGATCATTTATGATCGGACGGCCTGTATATCTCTCTCTACCTCGATGGACGCATACGGAGAGAAGAGCAGAGCACATACCTACCAACCCTGGCAGTCGCATATTCCAGTCGCATCTTCCTCTCTCCTATTTCCTCTCTTACTCTGGCGGTCGCGGCGGCGCAGAACTGCAGCGTGCGTGCAGTGGCGCGGATCTAACCGTGCGTGCGGCCACGCGGAACTGCAGCGTGCGTGCGGCAGCGCGGATCTAACCGTGCATGCGGCGGCGCGGATCTAACCGTGCGTGTGGCGGCGCGGATCTAACCATGCGGCGGCGTGGATCTAAGAGTGCCGGTGAGGATCTAAGAGTGCCGGTGAGGATCTAACCCTCCGAAATAGTTGAAATGTCTCTCTCTGTCTCACTTTCGTTTCTCTTCTCAGATCTGTTGATGATGAAGAACACCAAGACGGCGGCCGTGCCGACAGTGGTCAATGATGCCAAGATCATTGAAGCCATCGCCTACAACATCGCTGCGACGGCGCAGATCCAGCCTTCAATGTCGGAGCCTGCCGATGTTTCTCTTCCGTTGCCCTCCTCAGATTTGTTGCTGATGAAGGACACCAAGACGGCGGCCGTGTCGACACTGGTCATCGATGTCAGGACGATTGAAGCCATCGCCTGCAACATCGCTGCGACGGCGCAGATCCAGCCTTCAATGTCGGAGCCTGCCAATGTCTTACTTCTGTTGCCCTCCTTAGATCTGTTGCTGACGAAGGACACCAAGACGGCGGCCGTGTCGACAGTGGTCATCGATGCCAAGACGATTGAAGTCATCGCCTACAACATCACTATGACGGTGCAGATCCAGCCCTCCTCAGATCCGTCGCTGATGAAGTACACCAAGACGGCGACGGTGCTTGCGAAGCCGCAGATCCAGCCCTCCTCCATGTCCTGAGTTTGCGGATGGCGTAGATGACCACCCCTCAGCCGCCCGTCGTCTCGGCCCTTCTAGCCCATCGGTGCGCGGCCGTGTTCGACGCCGCAAATTGGGATAAATTATGATAAATTTGTATTTTTCAATTTCAAATTGGGATAAAATTGTTCGAACTACTACCTCCGTCTCAAAAAAAAGCTTCTCCACTTTCTCGATGTGTCCCTGTACATCCGTATGTATGATTTGAATTCTATCCCAACTTGATTGGGAAGATTGATATGTATTTGATCCGAGAGGCTGGTTCATGCTTTCACTTTTGGGATCCCTTCACTTTTATAAGATGTTCATGCATGCTAAAATTATCGCGCGTATTACGTAGCACAACTAGGAAATTGTACGCCAAAATACAGTGGTTAGAGCCACACCAAAATACAGTGGTTAGAGCCATCTACTGAATAACAATTTTATATTATCTAAATCATCTACCACAACCACATAACTGCTAGGACAGGGATGACACCTAATAAAACTGCCCAGATGAATCTACTTTTCTCCTCTCCCATCACTTGAAGTTCATGTTCTAGATTTTCTACCACTTGATCAAATACGGCAAGATCTGTCTCAAGTATCAACTTCTCCTTGCGAATAAGCTCTGAATTCTTCTTTTCTTCCTCCACAGTACACTTCAGCTCGAATATCATCAGGTTTTTACGGGCCAATTCATCACCTAAATTGGCCACCTTCTCCTCCAAATCCATCCTCTGGCTACACCACTGGGTTGATTCATCTTGGTATGCAATGTACCATGGATCATCGGCTTGCCTGGCAAACTGTAACAATAATGGAAAAAAGAACAACTGAAATCACTCCAACAAGCCATGGCGGCACTTCAAATTCAACGGTAGTACAGAGAGCAGAAGCTAGATACCAGCACTTCCAACGAGGTAGGAGAAGTAGAACGTGGCCACGACATGATCGAATCCCCACCCTCGCCGGTGTACCCGCTACGATCAGACATTGAGGACTATTTCGCACCTGCAAACTCCAATAAATTACCGGAACCGAATCGATTAGGGGGCGGGGGAGGCAGAAGCGGAGGTCTTACCAAGCTATACTACCAATTGGTGCGCAGAACAAATCCCGGTCGTCATGGGCGGCGGATCTGCTTGCGGCGGACTTTCCTGCGGTGGGTACAATGCGTGCGGACGAAACAAGTGCTGGAGCCGTGGTTGACGTGCAGCGCCGCAGTCCGTCCGACGCCGCCGGGGGACAGAGCTGGCGGTGCGACGAGGCGCCGGCGATGGCTGCTCCGTTCGAGGGTGGGGAACGAGCTGCCAGCGGTTCTCCGATGACTAATGAGATACACAACACTAGGTTCCAGCCATGTTTAGCATAAGATTCACTTTAGATTAAGCTATAAAAATAGTCACCTGCTGGGTCTAGTTTAAGAAAAATTAATTAGCGAACTTGTTGCTTCTCTCTAACTAAAAGCAGGGATATATGCCTTTTCACTAAGGGTGACCCCTGCGGTCATTGGCTGAGGCGGCCCCGCAGAGCGGCTCTTTATGATTTTCTGTAAATAAATAGACGACCCCAGCGGTCATTGGCTGCGGAGGCCCCACAGAGCGGCAATATATGATTTTCTCTAAATAAATAGATGACCCCACTGGTCATTGGCTGCGGCAGTCCCATAGAGCGGCAATATATGTCTTTTCCTGAAAAATACACGACCCCACTGGTCATTGGTTGCGGCATCCCTATAGAGCGGCCCCATTTGTCATTGGCAGCACTGCGTCTACAATCAGGAAATAAAACGGCCCACACGTCAGCGATAGATGGATGGCTGCTCTGACGTGTCTCCTGACCCTACCCGTCAGCACCATTCAAAAGCATCGGTCAATTCACAACCACCGCGGCTCCCTAGCCGTTATCGGTAACGGTCAAGGCCTCTGACCAAACGGCAACCCTCCCGTCCGAGCGTCTGCGAGGGGTTTCAAACTAGAGGGAGGAGAAAACTAAGGAAAAGTTAAGCGGCTGGGGAAAACTGAGTACAACTAACGAACCAGGGGCACAAAAATATAAATCCCTATAAAATATATCAAGGAGTTCATTTTTAGGCAATGGCTCTTTAGGCAAAGCTCTAATTAAAGAACAAAACTTTGTCCAAGATTCAGGCAATATCTCTCATTTTCCCTGTTCAAAATCAAAGATTTTCTACATAGCAGCATGTTGAGCACTAGCAGGAAAATATTTCTGAAAGAAAGCATTAACCAAAGCAATAGGACTATGAATAGATCCAAGAGACAAGCTATTAAACCAAGTTTTAGCTGCATCTTTCAATGAGAAAGGGAAAATCTTAGCAACAAAGTAAGTGTGAAGCTTAATATCATCAGAAAACAAATTACTCAAAGTAGAAAGCTCATTCATGTGCTCCATAGCACTTTCATTCTCAGTACCACAAAAAGGCTCTTTCTCAACAATAGATATGTAAGATAAATCTAAAGAGAAATCATAATCCTTGTCTCTAGTATTTATAGGAGAAGTAGCAAACTTAGGATCAGGAGACAATTTATATCTAACAGCACGTCTCGCTAAAAGTTCCTTAACAGCTTTAGCATCACGAGTAGCACGAGCTTTAGCAATAAAATCATCGTCAAGCTCAATATAAGCACCATCAAAATCATCACTAGGATATTCCCTAGACTCAGGTGAAATAACAGGTGTAACAGTGGTGTTTCCCATCTTAGCTCTAGCAATTGTAGTATCTAAAAAGGAACCTAGTGAACCACTCTCATCAAGCACAGTAGAAGCATCATCTAAATTATCAGTGGTATTTTCAAACTCAGCAGAAGTAGTAGCAGTAGCGTGTGCGTGTGGTGGTGTAAGCAACTTACTCATAACAGATGGTGAATCAAGAGCAGCAGAAGTGTTCAAAGTCGTACCTCTTCTTGTAGTGGATGGCAATATAGGAACTTTTCCATCACGAGGTTTACCTATGATAAAAGGATTGCAGCGAACAATATAAATCCCAAGTGAACTTACAAGTAAAGCTATGCTCCCCGGCAACGGCACCAGAAAATAGTCTTGATGACCCACAAGTATAGGGGATCGCAACAGTCTTCGAGGGAAGTAAAACCCAAATTTATTGATTCGACACAAGGAGAGCCAAAGAATATATGTAAGCCTTAACAGATGAGTTGTCAATTTAGCTGCACCTGGAAACAGACTTGTTCACAGTGGTTTATCAGTAGCAACAGTTTTATAGTGGTGATAGTAGTGAAACAGTAACAGAAGTAGTAGAATAAAAGCAGTAATAGTAGCAATAGTAAACAGTAGGATGAAATACTATAGGCATATGGATGGATGTATGGGTGTTGCATGGATAAGATAATTCATGAAATCAGTGAGACATGGGCATTGCAGATAAATAACGATAAGCATCCTAGTACTAACAATCATAGGCATGTGTTCCGTATATAGTCGTACGTGCTCGCAATGAGAAACTTGCACGACATCTTTTGTCCTACCAGCCTGTTGCAGCAGAGCCTCAAGGGAAACTACTGGTAATTAAGGTACTCCTTTTAATAAAGTACCAGAGCAAAGCATTAGCACTCGGTGAACACATGTTATCCTCACATCATAGCCATCCCCTCCGGTTATCCCAATTTCTGTCACTTTGAGGCCTCGGGTTCTGGACAACAATATGTGTATACAACTTGTAGGTAAGACCATAAATAACAAGTATCATCATAGAAACAATAATAAGTTCAGATCTGAAATCATGGCACTCGGGCCCAAAGTGACAAGCATTAAGCACAACAAGTTGCAACAATGTCATAAGCACTAATAAAAGATACTAGGCACTATGCCCTAACAATCTCATAGCAAATTACATGAATGATCTCATCCAATCCCTACCATCTCCTTCGCCTACAGCGGGAATTACTCACACATGGATGGGGGAGTCATGGATGGTTGATGGAGAGACGTCGGTGATGATGGTGATGAAGATCTCCTCCAAATCCCCGTCCCGGCAGGGTGCCAGAACAGAGTTTCTGGTTCCGAATCGTGGTTTCTGATGGCGGCGGCGTAGCGGAAGTCTATCTGGGAAAAACGCTGAACCCCCGCTGTTTTCAGGTCAGAGGGTATATGTAGGCGGAAGGAGGGGTCGAGGCGATGGCCGAGGCGGCCTCACCACAGGTGGGCGCGGCCAGGGCTGGGCCGCGCCCCTGGTGGTGAGCCCAGGCCGCTGCCCCCCTTCGTCTCTCCTTCTGGCTTCGTGGGTCTTCTGGCAAAATAGAATTTTTGCAGTATTTTCCGGGATTTTTCCTGAAAGTCGGATTTCTGCACAAAAACGAGATACCAGAGCAATTCTGCTGAAAACAGCGTTAGTCCGTGTTAGTTGTATTCAGAACACACAAATTAGAGGAGAAACAATAACAAAAGTGTTCGGGAAAGTAGATACGTTTTGGACGTATCAATAACCAAATCTATTTACATTAATGAGCAATATTCATCAAATCTGTTTACATCAATGAGCAATATACATAACCAAATCTATATTGGTAGTATCATGAGCAAAATAATTATTGGAAAAATGCATAGTACTTGTTTTGGATCCAAAATGTACGCCATCACAATCAAATCATCTTGCACTACATCAAATCCTAACTCTATATAAAGCAATTACAAATTGAAATAAAATTTCTAGCAGGGGTTGTCGACAGGAGCTACATCGGCTCGACTCGACGCTGCCCTCAACGTCGGCAGAAGGGGGATGCACAGATGAGCTTGTGCTGGTGCTGCCCTCAACGCTGATGGAGAGGTGGAGACGGGTCGTCGTCTGCTTTACCACGGACGAGAGCTCACGCGATCGAGCTCGATGACTGAGAAGAAGGGAAGGAGAGCATAGGGGGTCAGGATAGAGGCAGCGGCGAGCGGCGTGGTTGGGGAGATAGGGTTTCCCTTTGTCAAGCGAAGGGGTATGGCGGGGGCATCGTGCAGGCATGGCTACCATGCCGCAAACGACGTGCCACTCTGACGTGGCTGGTGAACTGACCAATATGGCGCGGCGTCATTCTATCTGGCACGGCGCCCCAGTATGCATAATGAAAATGTGGACTAGTTTTCAAAAAAAAAAACGCGATCTCATTTTGTGCTGAAGTTTTGAAAACAAACCATTTTTTTTCATTTTCACGAGCTAGAGTGCTAGGCCGTCCAATCAACATGATGCATACTTGATGATTGGATGGGTAAAGCGTCACGTCATCACGTGTGTAGGTGCTTTGGTGCCATGTGGAACAGGAAAATCGTCTTTGGCGCTGCCGGTTGCTGCACCAACATCAGAAAGTCATGCACTAGTCTAGTCCATGGCGATATTTTCCCCTGGAAGATCGTGGCGAAACTTGTGCTCCTGAAGAGATAGTGGGCGAATGAAAGCAGAGCCGGATGAAACTGACGGGGAACTTATTCAGCTAGCCTGAGTACCATCCAGGTGGTTGAACTGAACCGTCAGTCTCAGTCATCCTCCATACATCGACGTCATCGGCCATACTTACGGTGCGCAGGCAGCTTATCTCGATCCCAACTGGTCCGAGCGAGGATGCGTGGATGGCGTGCGCACCGGGCGACGGCGACGGAGCTGCCGCCGTCGGCGCAGATGGACGTGGCGATCGTGGGCGGTGGCGCGTCGGGGTGATCCCGGCGGTTCAACCGTCGACGCGATCGCCGTCGCGTGCGGGCTAAGGCACGCCGTTAGCACGCACGCACGTCCTCCCGGTGGTTGGCTCGCTCGCGGATCAGCAGACGCCCACGTGTCGACGTGCGTGTCCAGGACTCCAGCCACAGGGCAACCGGCCGGACGGCGTGTGCCGACGCGAGGTCTCTGAGTCTGATCCCGGAGCACGGAGGCGGCCGGCCGGCGGCGACGACGAGAAGGGGGTCACGGGAGCAGGTTCAGCAAAACTTGTTACTCATAGTATGTCAGCACAATGTTTGGCGCTGCCGAATCTTTACAGTGAGCAGTTGGATCATACTACATTCGATGCGGCAAGAAGCTGCATATATGCGGAGCGCCCGGCGAACTGGCAACCATCGCCGGAAGATTACAAGAGCTCGCGCGCTGGTGCACAACTGTGATCGTACGTGCTGCAGCACTGGCACCGCCGTGGCGCGTGGGCGTCTGGGTTGATCGTCTGACCGCCTCACACGATGACCACGGCGATCGTGTCGGCCTCCGCGGGACGCTGGCTCCGGCCGCCTCCGCCGCCCTTCGCGGGCGCTGCGTCCTCGATCACCGGCCGCCGGCACGTGGGGCAGGAGCCGTGGGACACGAGCCAGGCGTCGACGCAGCGGACGTGGAAGCCGTGGCCGCACCGCGGCAGCACGCGCACCTTCTCGCCGTCCACGAACTCGCCGAGGCAGATGGCGCACACGTCGTCGATGTCCTCCCCGCCCCCGGCGCCGTACACCTCCACGGGGAGGCTCCTCAGCGCGCGCCTCTTGATGCCTCCGCTCCCGCGCCGCGCGGACGCGCCCTGGCCGGTGGCCGCGGTAGCAGGTGGCCCGCGTCCGCCGTACCGGAGCGCGCACCGTGCCAGGGAGTTGAGCCCGATGGCGAAGAGCAGCGCGAAGAAGAGCGCCGCGAGGATGATCACCACGTTGGTGTCGAACGCCGAGTCGCCACCCGCCGGCGGCGCCGCATCCGCCGGGCCTCTGCCGTGGGCATGAGCGTGGTCTTGAAACCCCCGCCCCGCCGTGCCGACGGTCGACGCCGCCGGAGCCTCCGAATCGGGGCGACCCATGGTTGACGAAGCTAGTTCGAAAGACGTCCGCCTAGCTCGATCGATCGATCAGAGCTCGCCCTGCACTGAAGCCGAGATTGTTCGATGCTTCGAGCTATCTCGACTGGAATCGATGCCTGTGCTATCCGTGTTTGTGTGTCACTCTCTGCTCTGTTCATGGAGTATATAACTATATATAAGAGGGCGAGGCCCCGGCGGCCACCATTATTCTGGCGTTGTTGCGGGATTGTGTGCGTGTACCCTGCTGCTAGGGAGGCAGGTGAGTTGTTGCAGGGATAGAGACACTCGCGCGCAGATAAGCGGATAGTGCGGCCGCACAGGCATACGCCTTTTGGTCGCTTTGCAGGCGGAGTTCGGATCGCCTCCTTTTGTTGCGTGCATGGGGCAGGACGGACCTGATGCCTGGAACTGGATAGCGAGCTCGCCGTGCGCCGGCGAACAAAAGCTCTAGTGCAACTTCAGCGTGGCAAGGAAAAGCGTACGTAGCAGCTTGCCACGCTGTCGCTTTATCAGAGTCCCACGGTACACCTCAAAATTGCAAACGAGAATGGCCAGTATGGAGGTATTTTTCCAGCCACAAAGTGCTCATTTTAGGAAGCATACATGTCAAGTAGATTGCTCACATGTCGTTCTAATTATCACATATCATGGCGGATAGTTCGGACGAGTTTTTCTTCGACAATGTCATCAACACTTTTTCGGATGACTCCAACAATGATATCGAGGTCATGATGGCCGTGGCTCTTCTCGTCCTTGTGCATGAAGAGGACCAAATGCAACGGTACAAGGGCTCTATGTCGAGACAGAGTGCAGCCTTGGACCGCAACCGAGAGGCCGACCATGAACAACTATATGGGGACTACTTCCATCACACCATTTTTTGTTCAAGGCGCCCCTTTTCCTGCGACGCTTTCGGATGTCAAGGAAAGTTTTCTTGCGTATCCTACACGGAGTGAGTACGATGACTACTTCCGCTTAAAGAAGGATGCCACATGTAAGCTTGGCTTCACTTCTTATCAGAAATGCACTGTGGCTGGAGTTGTCGGTGACCTAGTTGATGAGTACATGCACATGATCGAGTCCACTAGCCTTGAGTCAATGTATAGGTTTTGCATAGTAGTGTTTCAGGTGTTTGCAAGTCCACTGCTATGGACCCATAGTCCAAGGTAGACTACTCATGCATCACTCCGGAGGCTGGCATGGTGATGAAGAAGGCCTCCGGTGATGATTCCCCTCTCCGACAGGGTGTCGGGAAGAGCTTTTGGACCCTCCCGATCTCGGGACAAAGATGACGGCGGCTTGCAGTATGTATCGTGGAAAATTGTTTGTCTCTTAGGGTTTTCCCGACGAAGAGAATTTATAGGCGGAAGGGCGATGTCAGGAGGTGGACCAGGAGGCGGCCGCACCATAGGATGGCGCGGGTGTGGGCCCCTGGTCCGGCTCCGTCTCTCCTCTGGACTCTGTCTTCCTTTTAGGTAAATAGGAACTTCGGCTTCGTTTCGTCCAATTCCGATAATATTTCCTGTGTAACTTTTCTGAAACTCAAAAACATCAGAAAATAGGAACTGGCACTGTGGCATCTTGTTAATAGGTTAGTTCCAGAAAATGCATAAAAATGTCACGAAGTGTAAACAAAATACAAAAGCAATTGGTGTAAAACAAGCATGGTGCATCAAAAATTAAAGATACGTTTGCGACGTATCACCTGGCAACTCTTTAAGATCTATATACTTCTCTCACAGACCAACACTATTTTTTTTACTACGCACTTTGTTGTCACTCCTGCGTACTTGGGAAGAATTTTTGGGTCGATCTCGCCCATCCTCATATTACTCCAAGCCAAGCACGCTGAGCCCAAAGGTTCTTTGAAGGCAAGCTTCTAGAAAGATGAACCTTGTTGCTATGGTTACCCTAGCAATGCTATTAAGACCTGAGTCAGGATGCTACAATGGCGGAAGAGAAGGGGCACGATGATGGACAAGCATGGGAGGAAGGAGATGAGGTATTTGGGATGATTGGGGGGAAAGGCAAAAGATGGAATGCATCGCCATAGGAAATAAGAGAGGATAGTCACACGGTGTAAGGCATGTAACCGAATATGCACGCCATAGGCCAACCAAATGGCAACATATCTCATATGGACGAAATATGCTGAAATTTCCTAGGGTCCAAGTAAGATCACTAGATGGCATAATTCATGCTATGGCGTAGCCGTTATGCCTTTGTATTTGCGTACCAAAATTTACTTATATGAGGAGTGTTTGAAATCGTTTGGTTTACTTGTATTAAAGAAACTATTCGGAAGCGAGTTGGAATTGTTTTCTATTTTTTTTAAATAAGGAGCTACATAGAGCTCGTCCATAGCTGTTTTGAATTTCAGATGCCAAGAGACACTAACTTATATTTAAAATAACTCTAGAGGCTATTCAATAAAATCAGATCACGTTTGTAAAAAAGGTTGTTGGACAGAGAGTTCTCTCACTGCAAAAGCTCACCTGTGTGGCCGTTAGTGGCGAGTGTGTGGGGTATAGGCTTCTACATGTCCCCACTGCGTGCTATAAAAAACTACTCCCTCTAATTAGAAAAGGTTGTATGATGATTTAGTATAACTTAATACAAAATCGTACTAGCTCATCGATAACTTTTTTTTGATCGGAGGGAGTAACAAATTTAAAAGGGCATTAGGCTTGGGAGAGTGAATAAATGGCTCCCAAGCTCCAGGGTGCTCGTTTTCTGAAAAATAGAAAATACCATTTGTAAGTTTCAAAAAAAAATCAGGAAAAGGATCCTAAGTGTAGATAATTATGATCTATTAGTGTGAAAAAAATCCAAATTTTGTTTTATTTTAGTCTAAGCAAAAATGGCAAATGTGAGGATTGTAGTTAACATTGCGCAATTTCAAATTTTGAAAATTTGCGAGATTTGTCATTTTTGTGCAGCAGAAAATACAATCGTTTTGAATTGAGATTTTGCACACTGTACGATTCAACATTATCTACATCTACGACTTTTGTTCTATTTTTTTAAAAAAAACTTCCAAGTATCATTTTCGATTTTGTCAAGAAAACGGCGTACATGGAGCTGGAGCTCCGTTTGATGTTTCTGTCAGTCCACTTCTTGCTGCTGCTAGTGCTAAGTAGAGACGATTGTTTTTCGTGAAAGCTCACCAGTGTGCGCGTTAGTGGCGAGTGTGCGAGTACGTGGTGCTTGTCCCCACGGCGTGATGAGAAAATTGAGCAAAAGTGTACGCTTTTCTTCCACCATGAACAAGGTTCTCCACTTCTCCTCCCCGCGTCCGTTCATCTGAAAAGATCTCCTACATGGCATCGTGACTGACGCCGACCTGGCGAGCTCTGTGTGGGTTCGGCATCCCTTTGGGGAGTTCATTACTGTAGCGTGCATTTCTTTTTTTTGTACCAGAGAATGCTTAAGAATTAAGATGACAAGTCGCTAGTGCGTGCACGCTCTAAAGCAGACAGTGATAGTTACTTAGTACACTTGTGCGTCCCCGTTTTGTTTATGTGTACTTTGTTTGGTATCTTGCGTCCAAGGTTCTGAATGGGAGTGCGCATGGAGGTACCAGCGATTGATTGGCCGCGTCAAGTTGTTGATGGCGCTGTTTTACTAGCGAGCGCCGAGAGATTCCGAAGATACTGATTAGTTTTCTAAGCGATCAAGAACAGAGATAGTTGTCTAGGTTATCCTTCCCACAAAAGTAGGGCCAATCAATTACTCCCTCCGTTTCAAAATATAAGATGTTTTAGGTTTGTGAAACAAATGTATTTAGACATGTTTTAGTGTGTGTATTCGAGTGAACCTACGCACTAAAAGATGTCTAAATATATTTGTTTCACAAAGCTAAAACATCTTATATTTTGAAACGGAGGGAGTATAAGTTATATATAGACGAGAGAGAAAGTGCTCCAAAGTATCTTGCTCTCAGCAGAGCAGCTCAGGTATACGACTAGCTTAATATCTTCCTGGTCACAGAGGTGCACCAGCAAGCAAATATCTTCTATGGCAAATATCTTGCTCTCCCTTTGCAAATATCTTGCTCTTAACATACTGTCCTTTTGAAAAGACGATTGAAGAAAAGGTTAATATCTGACTATGCCAAATATCTTTTCCTTAGCATACTTATTTTCACACCCTTCAACAAGAGTTGTATCAAAGAATCAAAGTTAACCTTCTCCTAAAGTTGCACGCTTGCACCAGCAAAGCCACTAAATCCCTCTGTAACTACACTCCGTATGCAAATAAGTGTACTTTTATCTTTTATCTTAAGTTAAAACTTTAAAATTTTGACCAACTTTTATTGAGAAACGTAGTAACATTTATGTCATAAAACGCAGTCTTCAAATGTTGTTTCATTATATACCAACTTGACGTCATATATATTTCTACTCATTTTTATAGAGCTGGTCAAATTTTAATGATCTTTAACTCAGAACAATAGCTAGAGAAGTACACATATTCGTGAATGGAGGAATACTTTAGGAAAACACGGTTTGTTAATGATTCAGAACAGCCTTATTTATGTTATCTTTCCAATAAAGATGCACATATCAGCTTCTAACCTTTCAAACGCCAATGGCCCATGTTGTGCAATGAATGGAGGTAGAGGATATTATATGTACTCCCTTCGATCGGAAATAACTGTCGGACACTTAGTACAAACTTTGTACTAAACTAGTACAAAATTGCCGACAATTATTTCCGATCGGAGGGAGTAGCAGATTGTTCATGGCCACAGTACATCACATCGCTGAGATATTGTTTCTTATTAGACAGTGTCTTGTATAGTCAGGTGTATCTTGTTGGTATTTTGATTTACTTTGGTAATCCCTGGCGGAAGATATGCTTTCGTCATCACAACAAACCCTACAAGCTTCGAAAGCATGGCAAAACCATGTATGGCTATTGCAGCCTAGGTTCGTGCCCACTATCTCAGGGTGGAAACTATATATTAAAATGTTTGTACAACAATATAAAACCAGCGAACTGGGCACTTCATGCCTGGAGATCGCTGGATTGTATCCCATATTTTTTATCCGACTGTTTGGTTTCAGAGAGGGCGTTGCGAAGCTCTACTGGATATTACCATTATATGGTATAATTTCTCATTCTATGGTGAGTCAGTTAGCGGAGAATGTCATGGAAGTCAAGATCTGAGGACCGGCAATGGTGGTTCAAGTCTTTATGGCAAGGTGGAATTGGCTTGGTGATTCGTGACACGAAGTAGCAGCATCGAAAGTGGGGCGACAACACATAAGAAGTCTAAAGTGCTTCCTTGCAGGGTGAAAATCAAAGACCTGACCTTAATTGGTTGTGTCACGCAATGGCCATATTGAAGGCATTGTTTTTTGCGAGCGAGGACTTACTCCAGGGTGAACTAAGATCGATAGTCCTTATAAAAAAGCATCTCAGTCCAGATGGCATCAGCCTCCAAACCCTTCATTTTGAGGCTCGTAGAAAAGAAGCAAATATCTTAGTATTCTTATTATTTATAAAGCTTGATAAGAGAGTTGTGTGATTTATCTTCCCATACAGATTTTCTTTTCCAAAAAGGCGAGTTTAACCCTGGCTCTACATGCTCACAACCATTTCTCTCCATACAGATGCACCAAGCAAATGTCATTTTTGGAATGTATCAGTCCCGATGACCAATGATATGTGCATCCATTTCGAGACGCCTGATACGTCTCAAACGTATCTATAATTTTTGATGCTCCATGCTTGTTTTACACCATTTGCCTATTGTTTCGTTACACTTAGTGGCACTTTTATGCATTTTCCGGAACTAACCTATTAACAAGTGCCACAGTGCCAGTTTCCTGTTTTCTGTTGTTTTTGTGTTTCAGAAGTGATACACAGGAAATATTCTCGGAATTGGACGAAACAAGTTCCTGAAGTCTTATTTTACCCGGAAGCTTCCAGAGATCCGAAGAGAAGTAGGAGGGGGGCCACCAGGGCCCCACACACAGGGGCGGCGCGGCCAGCCCCTGGCCCGCGCCACCCCCGTGTGAGGGTGTCTGGCCCCTCCTCTGACATCGACCTTTCGCCTATAAATACCCCCCGACGAGAAAAACCTAAGTACCCGATCAGATTTCTAGAACACATCGCGATCCGCCGCCGCCGTCGACCCGAAGATCGGGAGGGTCCAGAAGCTCTTCCCGGCACCCTGCCGGAGAGGGGAATCGCCACCGGAGGTCTTCTTCATCGCCATGCTTGCCTCCGGAGCGATGAGTGAGTAGTCTACCTTGGACTATGGGTCCATAGCAGTAGCTAGATGGTTGTCTTCTCCACCATGTGCTTCATGTTTAGATCTCATGAGCTGCCCTACATGATTGAGATCACCGTTATGTAATTCTACATGTTTGGTGACGAAGGAATGACAGATGGGCCCCCGACATTCGCCTACCTGGTTTTCGGTCCAGGTGGGGTGTCTCAGGAAAGGCTTTCGAGGCCCGTCAAGGCAGTGTTTCGATGCGGCCCGGGAGTATTACTTGGAGTACAAGCGAAGTTTCGAAGAGTCCAAGCTAGATTAGGTCTCGGTTGATCCGGTCTGTACTTGGCTTGAGAAACAATCCTGAGACCTAGCCTTATCTTATAAAAGGCTGGGAGGGAGGTTTCGAAACCCCAGAATCACTTCCACCCACCTCACGCCGGAGCGCTCGACAACTTAGAGTTCTCTGCTTTTGGCCAGATCCAATCTGCGCCGCCATTGTAACACCATCATCGTCGCCACCACCTCAATACAAAAGTCAGACAAGCAGGACGTAGGCCTTTTACCTTTCGAGGGGGCTGAACCTGGGTAAATCCTCGTGTCCTTCTGCTTTCGTCTGATCGCCGTCGAGTTCGCCAGGTTCCCAATACGCTTCCTAGATCGAAAGCCCTTCGACATGGGCATTGCCGGGGATAAACCTCGTCAATTGGCGCCGACCGTGGGGACGACGGGATCTGGATCTACGGATTCGCCGGCTCCATCACCAACCGCAACCAAGATCGGCATCGACACCGCCGTCGGCATCGCTGCATCGACCAACGACGACACCACTTCCAAGATCGGCATCGACACCATCGCCGGCATCGCTGTGCCGGCCATCGTCCACACCAGCCCGATGGAATTCGAGACTGGCGCCGTCGAATCGACTGTCATCGATGGCATCTCGCCAAGCACCATCAACCTCACCTCGACGATGAGCGCCATCGACCCCGTCCCGAGCGCGGCAAGGGCAGCGCCCGAAGGCTACGACATGGCCTTCGGACTGTTCAATTTCCATGTGGACAGCAATGGAGCAATGGAACTGCTCTCCATCGGTGAATCGGCTCCGCTCGTGGCCGAAGCGACGACACCACCATCCGTCGGGGGTAAACCCTCGGCAAGCGCGTCACTAGCGCCGTCGAAGGAGGAGCTGAGACTGAAGATTTCGACCCCATCAGTAGGGTCGAACGATTTCGAAGATCCGCCTCCATCCCCGACCACCGCATACTGCGTCGACTGCGACGCGTACCACTACATAGGCGCCGGAGATTTCTCACTCCATGAGATCGCCGGCTGTGAAGATCCGCGGGGAGGTACAGCAGCTATCTACCCAACGATATCCGAGTGCGATCGGGCTCTCAACGCCCTCACGCTTCGTACGGCACCCTATGATCCTGACTACGTCGAAGGATTATACTCGGACTACACGTGCTCTGACGACGACGACGACGCCTACTCCGAAGCTAAGGGGAAAATCGATAATTCGGTGAGCTCTGCCTCACTATGCAAATCTAGCGCATCCAGCGACGGCTATATGGCTGATCATGACTCTGACTTCATGGTCGAAATCGGGCCCTACGTCGAAAACGACGATGTCTATCCTCCAGCGCTGGGCGAGATCAGCGATGACTCGACCCCGTGGCCCGGGGGCCACTGCATGATGGCATCGCACAACGATGGAAACGACAACGACGGTCGAAACCGATCAGACAGCGGTCGCCAAGTGGTCACACATGACCAGATCCGGTTCGCAAGAAGGGTCTATGCGGGCGAAGTAAACTTCGGACCCAACCCAAGTCCAAGCGATCTGGCTGCACTCCGATTCGTCGTTCAGGAGCAAAAAGATCAGATCAGTGCTGATAGGCGAGTGTTGGAATGACGCAGAGAGGAGGCCGATGCATCCAGCAGGAGGAGGGCAGAAAGGTCATCGCATTACTCTTCGAGCGTTCAGCACAGATCAAGATCGCGCACTCAGTAGGGGGCCGATATGCAGAATGTCACTCGAAACCTGGAGGCAGAATTCAACGAAGCTGAGTTAATGCCCAAGACCAAGGAAGCAGCAATCATGGCTGCAGCGGCATACATTGCTGCGAACGCGTCTAACGGTGACGAACATATGCGACACCTGCGAAATCTAGCACTCGAAGGAGTAAGGGTGCTGCAAGGCACGCCTGGCTCAGCACATGATGCGACAACAGCAAGAGCCGCTCCACCACCGGAACAGGCTAGGCACCCAGCACCAGCGCCAGCCGTAGCGCCTCGGACACATGTGGTCGAACCTCTCAACGGAGAGCTTCGGCATGGCCTGGCCCAGCATAGAGTCGACCAAGGGCGAGCGCGACGCGAGGCGGAAGCGTTCGGCGGTCCCAGCGACGGACTCTGCGGGGCAGAATGCTTTAGCCTTTTGATCCGCTCGGCACCATTGCCGAAAGGAATCAAGCTCAGCGACGGCGTAGTCAAGTTCAACGGGCAGCAGGATCCCCGAATTTGGCTAGATGATTTCATGACCGCTGTCAAGATCAGCGGCGGATCCAGAGACAACGCTCTCCAGTTGTTATCACTGCACCTAAAAGATAACGCAAGGGCATGGTTGAATAATCTCGCCCAAGACAGCATTCGCTCCTGGGAAGAGTTTCGGCAAGCGTTCATCGCAAATTTCCGAGGCACCACACGACGCCCTACGTCGTTCGAAGAGCTTCGCTTATGCGTGCAGAAGACCGGCGAAAACTTGAGGTCATACATCTCACGATGGATCAGCCTTCGGAACACGACAGAGAATATCTCGCCCGAAAGGGCCATTGATGCATTTCGGGACGGCTTATTTCGGCGTGACTTCAAGGAGGAACTGGGGCGCTGCAAGCCCAGAACCATCGACCACCTCATGAGTTTGGCGAACGAATGGGCCGATGGCGAGGACTCCATCTCGGCTCCCAGAAGCCGCCGTCGATCAGCAGAACACGATGGCGATGCGAAGGATCAGTTCCATCCCGGATCTCGGAAGAAAGGTCGCCGAAGCCACTACGACAACACGGAGAACGTAGACATGATAGCAGCTGGCTACGTCCACGAAGACCGCGACGACAATCGCGACTTACCACGACGAGGAAATACTTACTACGGCAGCAGCAGCCGTGACTCGAAACCCAGCAAGGAGTGGCGTCGCCGGCAGCCACAGCTGTCGGCAGAAGAGATGCTCGACAGCGGATGCCCAAGGCACACGTACCTCGACAAGGACGGAGTACGAAAACCTGCACACCTCCTCATCGAGTGCAGGGAATTCCTTCGCCTCAACCGAGCACTTCAGGAGAGGATGAATGTCGAGCAACCAGTGGCAGGGGCGATAGCCTACAACGCTCCACCGCCACCACCGAATCCACCAGCAAATGTCGTACAGCAAAGCCATCAGGCCGCTACGATCCAGCAAGTCGAGCAGCGACAGCCGGCCAACGAGGAAGAAGAGTTCCCGCCTCCAAGAGGTTTCGTGCCCATGATTCAGAGGGGGCGCCCGACGAACAAAGTTCGGCGGAAACGCGCGAGAGAAGTATTCCACGCCGAGCACGCGCCACCAGCTACTCCCGAATATCTGAATTGGTCCGAACACCCGATTGGTTTCGACCGGTCAGATCATCCACCGAAGATACCACGCCCAGGACACCATGCTCTGGTTCTTGAGGCGCAGATAGGGGGCTTCACCTCGAAAAAGGTGTTCATGGACGGAGGCAGCAGCTTGAACCTAATCTATGCAGACACGCTGCGAAAGATCAAGATTCCACTAAACAATCTCCTGCCAACAGAGACCTCCTTCCACGGAATCGTCCCGGGAAAGCCAACGTATCCATTGGGGGCGATACACCTCGACGTCATCTTCGGCACTAAAGCAAACTTCAGAAAGGAGAAGATCGAATTCGAGGTGGTCGACTGGCCCTCGCAGTACCATGCCATCCTCGGGCGACCAGCGTTCGCCCGATTCATGGCGGTACCCCACTACGCCTACCTCAAGTTGCGGATGCCCGCAAACAGAGGACCACTAACGATCAGCGGCAGCTTCGCGCGGTCAGAAAACTGCGACAAGGACTTCAACGACATGTCCCAGACTTTCGGGGTGCACGAGGAACTGCACCACATTCGGGAAGCCACTATCATGGACATCGACCCACCGGCGCAGCAGAACGCCCCAGAGTTGTCTTTCGATGCCACCAAAGACACCCGAGAACACCAGATCCACCCGACTGATCCAACCAAGACGGCGCGGGTGTCGAACTCCCTTTCCCCCGCATAGGAAAGCGCGCTCGTCGAGTTCCTCCGTGAGCACTGGAGGACGTTCGCCTGGTGTCCAGCAGATATGCCAGGCATCCCCAGGGAACTCGCCGAGCACGAGCTTAAAATATTCCCCAACGCGAAACCGGTCAAGCAGTCTATGCGACGGTACAATCCAGAGAAGGCCAAGTCGATGGGCGAAGAAATCAATCGCCTCCTTGAAGCTAAGTTCATCAGAGAGATCAAGGAAGCCACATGGCTCTCGCCACCGGTCATGGTGGAAAAGAAGGACACCAAGATCTACAGGATGTGCATCGACTTCACAGCTCTAAACAAACACTGCCCGAAGGACTACTTCCCTTTGCCCCGAATCGACCAGATTGTTGATTCCACGGCAAGATGCGAGCGCCTCTCGTTCCTCGACGCCTACTCTGGATATAACCAGATACGGCTAAAGGTAGAAGACGAAGACAAGACGGCGTTCATCACCCCGCACGGGGTATACTGCTACATGACGATGCCTTTCGGGCTCAAGAACGCTGGAGCTACGTACCAGCGGTGTATGCAAGCATGCTTGAAGGAACAAATCGGACGCAACGTCGAGGTCTACGTCGACGACATCGTCATCAAGACATCGAAAGCAGATACTCTGCTCGACGACCTTCGAGAAACCTTCGCCAACCTCGACAGATATAGCATCAAGCTTAATCCGAAGAAATGCTCTTTCGGAGTACCCACCGGCCAACTGCTGGGCTATCTGATCTCCGAGAGAGGAATTGAAGGCAACCCAGAGAAGATAAAGGCCATCATCAGCATGCACCCTCCAAAGACGCTCCGACACGTCCAGCAGTTGACAGGCCGACTCGCAGCGCTTAGCCGCTTCATCAGCAAGCTTGGCGAAAAAGCACTGCCCTTGTATCGACTGCTCAGAAAAACAGACAACTTCACATGGACCGAAGAAGCGCAAGCCGCCTTCGACGACCTCAAGCGACGACTATCGACCTCCCCAGTTCTCGTTACACCTCGAGAAAAAGAGCCAATGTTGCTGTACATTGCGGCTACAAATCAAGTTGTCAGCTCGGTGCTTGTGGTTGAACGCGCAGAGGAAGGCAAAGAGCACGGTGTTCAGAGGCCCGTGTACTACTTAAGCGAAGTCCTGTCGCCAACCAAGCAAAGATACCCCCATTATCAGAAGTTGGCATACGCCATCTACATGACGGGGAAGAAACTGCCGCACTATTTCGAGTGCCACTCCATCATAGTAGTGGCTTCGAACCCAGTCTCCAGCATCCTCAACAACCCAAACGCTACAGGGCGTGTGTCGCTATGGGGAGTCATGCTAGGACCCTGGGAGATTACGTACCAGCGCCAGTCCGCAATCAAGTCATAGGTCCTACCGGATTTCATAGCCGAATGGACAGAAGCCCAGATGCCCGAACTACCAGACCTGTCGAACAGCTGGACCATCTTCGTCGACGGGTCCAAGCGGGTTTCGGGGGCAGGAGCAGGAGTTATCCTGGTATCACCACAAGGAGACAGGATACGCTACGTCCTCCGCATGCGTTTCCCGAATCCCTCCAACAACGAGGCAGAATACGAAGCCGTCCTTCACGGTATGCGCATGGCGAAGGCCTGCGGGGCAACCCGCATCAAGATTCATGGAGACTCGAACCTCATCGCCCAGCAAGTCGTGAAGGAGTGCGACGCAACTTGCGCGAACATGATCGCATATCGCGCCATGTACGACAAGCTCGAAGGCGAATTTGAAGGCTGTGAAGTAACACACATCGGCAGGGAAAGCAACGAGGAGGCAGATAACCTGGCCAATGTCGGCTCAAGATGCCTCCCAATACCGCCAGGTGTTTTCTTCGAGGAGATATTCGAACGCTCCGTCAAGATCAAACCCACACCTGACCCGGCGTTAACAACACGTCCGGGGGCTCGGACAACCGACACCGCCCCAGCGGCAGGAGCAGCAGACCTCCCAAAGGATGCAGCCGCGGTCATGCTCGTCGAGGCAATATGGACAAAGCCGTACTTGGCGTACCTGACGAGGGGCGAACTCCCAGAAGACCCCATCCACCGCCGACAAGTCATGCGGCGCTCTAAGGCCTTCACGATAATCAATGGGGAACTCTACAAGCGAAGTACTTCGGGGGTGCTCCAGCGGTGCATAGCGCAGGAAGATGGAATCGCCCTCCTCCGAGAAATCCATGAAGGAACCTGCGGTCATCACGCTTGCAGCCGAACCCTCGTAGCGAAGGCCTTTCGGTCCGGATTCTACTGGCTATCCGCCCTCTACGACGCCAAGAACATCGTCCAGCACTGCGAAGCGTGTCAGATGTTCGCCACCAAGCCGCACGCGCCGGCATCGGAACTGCACACCATCCCTGTGGCATGGCCCTTTGCACAATGGGGGCTCGACCAAGTGGGGCCTCTCCCCAAATCATCTCGAGGAGGGCATACGTACTTGCTCGTCGCTGTGGACAAGTTCTCCAAGTGGATAGAAGCTACCCCGGTCACCAACCAAGAGGCGACCACGACAGTCAAGTTTTTTGAGTCCATCGTCTATCGGTACGGCGTCCCGAACAGCATCATCACCGACAACGGCACCAACTTCACTTCGGGCGAATTCCAGGGCTTCGCTAAAGACCTCGGCATCAAACTCAAGTACGCTTCGGTATCACACCCCAAGTCCAACGGCCAGGTCGAAAAGGCCAATGGACTTGTCTGCGGAGGCCTGAAGAAGCGACTGCTTCGACCCCTCAAGCGCGCAGCAGGCGCCTGGGTCGAGGAATTGCCTTCGGTGCTATGGAGCCTGCGAACAACGCCCAACTCCTCAACAGGCTACACGCCCTTCTTCTTGCTCTTCGGGGCAGAAGCCGTGCTGCCCACGGACGTGCGCTACAGCGCGCCCCGCGTCACCGTCTACGACGAAGAAGACGCGGACAAGGCGTTAGCAGGCGCCCAAGATCTACTGGACGAAGCTCGAGACGTCGCTCTCGTTCGATCGGCGGTCTACCAGCAGAGCCTCCGCAACTACCACAGCAGACGGGTACGCGGACGCTCTTTCGAACCAGGAGACCTTGTGCTCCGACTCAAGCAAACAAGCACGTCGAAGCTGGAGCCACCATGGGAAGGCCCGTACCTCATCCACGAGGTCATCCCAGGAGGAGCATATCGCCTACGCAACCCAAAGACGGGGAAAGACGTCGACAACCCGTGGAACGCCGCGCAGCTGCGCCACTTCTACCCTTAGCTAACAAAGCTGTCTCCTCTACCCCCTCTACTATGTAATCAGGCGTCGGCAGCAGTCCGCGCCCAACATTGTGCCTTCGGCACCAAGCAATAAAATTCAAGTTCCTCACTTCATGAGTCAACATATTCGCCCACGCTCGGGGGCTCAGCCTTTCGACCCACGCTCGGGGGCTTCGACCCACGCTCGGGGGCTTTCGCCCACGCTCGGGGGCTTCGACCCACGCTCGGGGGCTTTCGCCCACGCTCGGGGGCTCAGCCTTTCGACCCATGCTCGGGGGCTCAGCCTTTCGACCCACGCTCGGGGGCTTCGACCCACGCTCGGGGGCTTTCGCCCACGCTCGGGGGCTCAGCCTTTCGACCCACGCTCGGGGGCTTTCGCCCACGCTCGGGGGCTTTCGCCCACGCTCGGGGGCTCAGCCTTTCGACCCACGCTCGGGGGCTTCGACCCACGCTCGGGGGCTTTCGCCCACGCTCGGGGGCTCAGCCTTTCGACCCACGCTCGGGGGCTTCGACCCACGCTCGGGGGCTCGGCTTTCGACCCACGCTCGGGGGCTCAGCTTTCGACCCATGCTCGGGGGCTTTCGCCCACGCTCGGGGGCTCAGCCTTTCGACCCACGCTCGGGGGCTTTCGACCCACGCTCGGGGGCTCAGCTTTCGACCCACGCTCGGGGGCTTTCGCCCACGCTCGGGGGCTCAGCCTTTCGACCCACGCTCGGGGGCTCAGCTTTCGACCCACGCTCGGGGGCTCAGCTTTTCGACCCACGCTCGGGGGCTTTCGACCCACGCTCGGGGGCTCGGCCATTCGACCCACACTCGAGGACTTCGCCTACGCTTCGGGGCCGCGCTCGATCAGCTCACGTTTGGGGGACGCGTTCTCTCGACCTACGCTGGAGAACTTTCGCCTTCCTAATCGATGCTCGAAGTCTCTGCCTTTTCAACAAAGTCGAATATAAACACAGGTATACAATATATATACAGAGTGAAGATACAGACACAACAACAAAGCTAGTTCATGGTGCCGCAGCATCTCGACTCGCCCTCTGACGATCGCTTTCGACGATAATTTGTCGAGCGATACAATCGCCGGTACTTCTACAAGCAGCATAATGCCGTTCCATGTCGTAGCGACCGCTGGGCGACGGCGGAGGCGTCTTCAGAAGCTCTAGGTCGACTTCAGGGTAGTGCGCATGCACGAAAGCAAGTGCGACCACAGCCCCGCTGCGCAGATGTGCCCGGACAAAGGAATGTATAGCATGGCCGTTCTCGAATCGATCGAGCAGCGCCGGCAAACCTTCGGGCTGATCATTTAGAGGAAACATCGCCTGGTGCACCAGCGCAAGGGCACTTCGGCTCGTCTCAGCCAACGCACCAGCTTGAGCAATCCTATCCTGAAGGAGTGTCAGCTTCATTGCCTTCGATCGATCAGCCCAGAAGTTATCAGCAACGGAGTTGGCATGATTCTGGGCAGCAATAATATGCGCGTTTACGCGTCGGGCCTCAGCTGCACTGTCAAGACACGCATCTGCGAACAAGAGAACAAAGACTCAGTCCTGCAGATCCAAGCCAACGTGCAGCGAAAGAAGTTCGAAGACTTACACTTCAGTGATTTGCCAAGATTTTCGATCTCATCTAGAAGGAATTTCTCGCAGTCCGCAGCATTCGACGCCTTCGAAAGAGCAACATCGACCTTGGCAGTAACAACCTTTAGTTGGCGCTGCGCATTCTGGAGCTGATCGCGCAACGATCGAATTAATGACAACTCGCTCGTGGAGGGCGCTCTTCGCTCAATGGCACCAGCAGTGCTGCCAGTTGTTTCGTACGAAACAGGCCAAGCACCAGAGGTCAGCGAAGGATCCTGCATGAGGAGCCGAACATCACACACAAGCAATGGCAACCAAATGGCGTGAAGATTAACATAACAGCAGCACAAGTTTTACAACCGAAAGAGTACTAATCGGGGTCACAGCCCTCGATGTGCACCAGCGAAACTAATTACAATTGGGCACCAGAAGCACTGCTTGCACTACGCCGAACTACCAGCCTTGCTAGACGGCGCGGCGGATGCGCCACGCTTCCGAGCCCTCGCTGCCGCACGCTTCTCGTTCCTATCGGCCAGGAAGCCCGTCATTCGAGCAGCCAGTTCACGAGCACGCGCGACGTAAGTCTTGGCGGACTTGTCGCGTCCGTCCTTATCCTTTGGGTATGTGCTCGTGACCTTGTTAGCATCGAACTCCACGCCATGCATCATCATCATGGAGAAGACAGACTCGGTGCCGATGGTTACCTGACGGCGTACTGCGGCAAATAACGGATCTTCGCCACCCGCCTTCACCGCCACAGCGTCGAGGATTCCCGCCATGGTGTTGCTAGTCGAGTCGGGTACAGAAGTATCCCGAACGCGAACCAGCGTCGACCGCACCCGCGCTAAGAGGTCGACAACCTCTCGGCTCAGGCGTTCGGCAAATCCGATACTGGACTCGATTCCAGCAGGCCCTTTCATCGCTCCGGCGTCTAATTCGGCAGCAGCTACACAAGCAAGCAGACAGCTAAGTCACAACGCGACTTTTCGCCCCGAAAGTTATTCCGGAAAAAGCTTTGAGAACTTACCACGCAAGGCATCAAGTGAAGATTGTAGGCGCTGGGTCAGCTCTCCTTCGCGGGCTTCGGCGTCCAGGCGGTTTTTGTCCGCGCGCTCCTTAGCTTCGGACGATTCGCCCTTTAGTCGGGCGATTTCGTCATTCAGCTCGGCGACCTTATCCTTCAAACCCGAATTCTCAGTGGTAAGATTGTCCAGCTGAGTTTTCAGGGAAGTCTTATCAATAGCAGCTTGGGCCCCAATCCCTAGTCAATAGAAGAAGATGTTCAACAACAAAAGCATCATGTCATACGCAAAGGCGAACTGTACAAGGAAGGTGGCATTACTCACTTCGAGTTTCGTCGAGCTTCTCAGACAGCCTACGATTCTCTTCCTCTAAGGCGAAGAAGCTCTTGCAAACCTTCGACAGGTCCCTAACAACGGGCTAAAGAAAGTCGGGCGACAAATTAACCTTCGAATCATGTTTCGGAGGGCAAGCCCAAGTGTGAACACTTCGACTCACCCTCGGGGGCTACTAATGGTCAAATACGCGAAGTGCAAGTCGAAAGTCTTTGGACTTACATGGTTGCTAGGACCGGAAGGCCTGCCGGACGAGGAGACAATTACGAATTCTTGTTCCGTCGCCTTCTTCTTGGAAGAGGTCGAAGGCTTCGTCGGAGCAACTTCGGGGGCGACAATATCAGCGACCTTCTCCTGTGAGTCTGCCGTTTGCTCAAAGGCGTCGTCATGAGGTCGAACCTGGTATCGATCTTGATCCCCCGGACCAGTCGACGTTTCCTCGGTGGAAGATCTGAAGCAATCATCAGCGTTAGAATCGGACAACCAAATCAAAACAAGACCACAAGTTACACGAAAGAAGAACTTACGATGCGTCGATCCCGAACTTCGGAAGGACCTTTTTCTCTGTTCGAGGAGGAGGACGGCAGTTCAAAGGCGAGGCAGGGATGGCGCTGTTGTCGTCATCCCCTGAAGAAAAGTGAATGTCGTCAAGGTCTTCCGAATCCTCGACAACGTCCGCGACTCGTTGTCTCTTCGGAGCCCTCGGTGGCGATGGAGCAGCGGAGGCCGACCCTTCAGGCACCTCGGCGAAGTCACGCCCCGGATATTCGCCCATCTCTGGCTGGGGCGGATAGCATCGGGCTATGTTTATCACCTACATAATGAGAAAGACTGCATTCGACACTGGACGATCCGGCTAAGAAACGAAGAAGGCATTCGAATAAAAGCATAATCATACCTCGGTGCGGGGAAAGGCTTTGCTGAAGGCCACTGCACCGAAGACCTTCGGCACAGGATCCTTCTTCTTGATGTTGGTGACGGCGCGTACGCACTCGTCGATTTCGGCTTCGTGCAGCTCATCCTGAGAGATGCGAGTTGAGTCCCGACGATCGCTGTAATCCCACATGCAGTGGGCTCGAGCAGCGAGCGGCTGGATTCGGCGCTCGATGAAGGTTCAGATGAGTTGGACTCCCGAAAGTTCCTTCTTCGGAGTAGCTCGAAGCTGTTGGATCTTCTCCATCAGCGGCTCTGTAATCTTCAACTCCTCGTCCGAAAGGTCGTGTCTCCAGGAGACGCGAGGTCGAAGAACGCCGGTGGGATGGAATTCCTCAAGTCCGAAGTTTTCGCCGTCGGAGGATTTGTCCTTGGCGTAATACCACTTCGTCCTCCACCCGGGGTTGTTTTCGGGTGTTTGGAGGTTGAAATACTCGACGTCTGGGCGCACTTGGACGCCGAAACCGCCGGTCTGATAGGGCAGAGGGTGCCGAATCACGAAGATTCGGCGCCACAGTGCCCAGTGGGGTTCGATCCCCAGGAAGCACTCACAAAGCGTGATAAAACACGCAATGTGAAGAACAGAGTTGGGATTCAGGTCATGGAGCTGAATCCCGTAAGCAAAGAGAAGGCCACGGAGAAAAGGATGCGGGGGGAAAGACAGACCCCGCAGCAAAAAGGCGATGAAGATTACCCGGAAACCGAGGGGTGGCCGGGGAACGATCTCCGGGCCGGCGGCGAGCGATTCCGCCGGCGCATTCTTCAGCAGGCCCATCTTCTCGGCCTGGGTCAGCTCCTTGTTGCCAACCTTGGATTGGACCCAGCGGCCAACGCCGGGGCCTTCAGCATCGGCCGTCTTGGCCTTCTTGGCGGCGGCAGTGGCGCCGGCGGCTGTGGAGCTCCTCTTGCCCATGGTCAGGGCGCAGCAAAGATCGCGGAAATGGAGATGGAAAGGAAGAGCTACAAGGATGCTGCGCGAGGAAGAAGACGATGGCGGCGGAGTGGGATAGACTGTTACCCTGCCACCGTTATTTATTCTAGCTCTAGAGATCTACGTCAGATCTCAACCGTCCATGGCGAAGTGGAAACGGCCGGGTTGATCCGACCGTCCACGTGCCAGCACGCGAGCACCGCGGCGTCCACTACGCACGGTAGTCAAGGAAACCGCGCCAGTTATTTCTCACCCACGCGCGGGACGTGCGGTCAAACTCTGTCAACGGCCGCGATGCACGGCTTGAGGGCCCACCACACGTCTTGTCCTGGCAGGCTCAGGCCCGTCCTGCAGAAGATGAGGTGACGACTCGATGCAGTGTGTTGTCAGCGCTGACGCGTTCCCTAGGGTAAAATGCTGTCTTTTCGACTCAAGGGGTAAAAACTGGCAAAGGCTCTTTCGAGTCCCAAAGGTATGTACCCCTTGCACTCAGATGATCTCTCGATCGGGTTTCTTTCGAGGTCTTCTGTGCTTTTCTCTTTTGTGCCATTCAAATGAGCATTGAGTTTCTCGACGACTCTGTCTTTCGTTCTTTTGGGGGAATTTTCCGGTCCCTCGAATTACTTCTTTCAGGCCAGTGGCGCCTTCGACATATTCGAGTCAGGGCTCCGGTCCCTCGAATTACTTCTTTCGGGCCAGCAGCGCCTTCGACATATTCGAGTCAGGGCTCCGGTCCCTCGAATTACTTCTTTCGGGCCAGTGGCGCCTTCGACATATTCGAGTCAGGGCTCCGGTCCCTCGAATTACTTCTTTCGGGCCAGTGGTGCCTTCGACATATTCGAGTCAGGGCTCCGGTCCCTCGAATTATTTCTTTCGGGCCAGCAGCGCCTTCGACATATTCGAGTCAGGGCTCCGGTCCCTCGAATTACTTCTTTCGGGCCAGCAGCGCCTTCGACATATTCGAGTCAGGGCTCCGGTCCCTCGAATTACTTCTTTCGGGCCAGTGGCGCCTTCAACATATTCGAGTCAGGGCTCCGGTCCCTCGAATTATTTCTTTCGGGCCAGCAGCGCCTTCAGCATATTCGAGTCAGGGCTCCGGTCCCTCCAATTATCTCTTTTGGGCCAGCGGCGCCTTCGACATATTCGAGGTTGGACTTCGGCCCCTCGAGCTACTTCTATCAGGCCAGCAGTGCTCTCGAAATATTCGAGGCAGGGCTTCGATCTTTCGAGCTGTTTCTTTCTACCCAATAACACTTTTAGAGATTCGGGTTCGAGTTTCGGACCTTTGAATCATCTTGTTCTAACCTGTCTTTCGGGCTATCAACGCTCCTCAATCAACATGCCCGAATTTTGGTCGCCATATACCAGTTCGGATGCCGTATGTAAAATACGAAGGTAAGTCCACGATTTGCAACATCGGATGGCCCGGTATTCGTATCAAACGCGCTCTGCCGGAAATTTTCCATACCTACGGTATGAAGCTTGCACCGATGGACGCATCGGATGCCTCACAATGAACTGGGCTCCGACCTGGTAAGTCCGACGCGGCTCGGGTCGGAGTAGCACCAGCCCACGCGGGTTCGAGTCGGGGGACTCGAATCTGAGTAAGCTAACCGAATGTTTTTGCAGCAATGCAATTAACTGAGACCCGGCGTGAGTCTCAGGCCGGTTATGCGCATCCCTCTGCAAACCCAACTTAACGCTTTCGAGGCTCTACATGAGAGTGGCTTGAAAATCACATATCGAAACGAGCATATTATTCGAATGACCCCTGTACATTTGCAGCTTTGCAGGCCAAGTGCTCATGTCGGGTGCGGCTGGGAAGACTTTCGGGAGGAGTCCCTGCCATAGTCTTCGGCTATCCCAGGCACTCGGGGGCTACTGACGAAGGAATGACAGATGGGCCCCCGACATTCGCCTACCTGGTTTTCGGTCCAGGTGGGGTGTCTCAGGAAAGGCTTTCGAGGCCCGTCAAGGCAGTGTTTCGATGCGGCCCGGGAGTATTACTTGGAGTACAAGCGAAGTTTCGAAGAGTCCAAGCTAGATTAGGTCTCGGTTGATCCGGTCTGTACTTGGCTTGAGAAACAATCCTGAGACCTAGCCTTATCTTATAAAAGGCTGGGAGGGAGGTTTCGAAACCCCAGAATCACTTCCACCCACCTCACGCCGGAGCGCTCGACAACTTAGAGTTCTCTGCTTTTGGCCAGATCCAATCTGCGCCGCCATTGTAACACCATCATCGTCGCCACCACCTCAATACAAAAGTCAGACAAGCAGGACGTAGGCCTTTTACCTTTCGAGGGGGCTGAACCTGGGTAAATCCTCGTGTCCTTCTGCTTTCGTCTGATCGCCGTCGAGTTCGCCAGGTTCCCAATACGCTTCCTAGATCGAAAGCCCTTCGACATGGGCATTGCCAGGGATAAACCTCGTCATGTGGTTTGTTGGGATCCGATGAATATTGGTGTTTATGATTAAGTTGCTATACTGAATATTATCTTTTGTTATCTCTATGTTGTTTATGATCTTGCATGCTCCCCGTTGTTAGTAGCTATCTTGGTCGAGTAGTTGCTAGTGACTCCAAGAGGGGGTATTTATGCTCGATAGTGGGTCCATGTCTCTATTTCACCTGGGGGAGTGACAGAAACCTCTAAGGTGGTAGATGTGCTGTTGCTACTAGGGAGAAAACAACATTCATATGCTCAAGGGCATATGCTTTGTTTACATTACACACTTTGCTTAATGCAATTATCCGTTGTTCGCAACTTAATACTTGTGGAGTTCTCGGATTGATTCACCACAAGTGGATTATTAGTCATAGATGCAGTTAGATGGCGGTCTATGTATTTTGTTGTAATGCCCAGAGTAAATCTCATAGTGATCTTCTTGACATATCACGTTATCTTTATTCTATCAATTGCCCAACTGTAATTTGTTTACCCAGCATGTGTTATTTTATCTATGGAGAGACACCACTAGTGAACTGTGGACCCCGGTCCTATTTACATCATATTTCTATCACCTGTTTACTTTACTCGTACTGTTTACTTTACTCGCATACTATATTGTTTTCCACTCGATACGCTCATAACCTTTGTTTCAAGCAAACCGGTGAGATTGACAACCTCATCGCAAGTTGGGAACAAAGTACTTGGTTGTGTTGTGTGCAGGTTCCGCGTTGCCACTGGCCGAAGACGAGTCAACAAGTATCGTTAAACGACGCCCTTGTTGGAGGGTTATTAAGCCAGTCTGCATCACCTTCAGTCGTCGCCGTCTCTCTTCTCCTATTCGATAAACCTTGGTTTCTAAACTGAGGGAAAACTTGCTGCTGCACTCATCATACCTTCCTCTTGGGGTTCCCAACGGGCTGGTTATTCACCACGCACAAGGACAGTCTGGTCGCCATCAGAGGCATCAGCTCCTCGTCAACTTGGCATCATCAGCTATTTTTCTGGCGCCGTTGCCGGGGAAGAGAGAAGACTTCTGCGAGGGGAGTTCTTCGCACACACATTCTTTACTTTGTTATTTGTTTTGCTTTACTTTATTTTATTTTGCCTGCATTTGCTTTTTATATCAAAAACCCAAAAAAATTAGAATCCTTGATAGTTATTTTTACTTATCTGCTTTTAGTTTTGTTAAAATGAGTAATCTTGAAGTAGAAGTTCGTAGTTTTAAGCAACAGGGGGGAGAAAGTTTAAAAGATGCTTGGTACCGTATTAACAATGCTCATCATAGGTGTACCAAAAAGCACTCTACCACGATCCTCCTTAGAAATTTTTATGTTGGCATATCCAGTTGGAATATGTATGTTCTTGATACTCTTACAGGAGGTAATTTTCTGGGTACTCCCGCTGGAGAAGCATGCACTATAATTGAAAGTTTAGTGGGAATACCACCTATTCATGTTGCTAAAACTGAGACCACCCTGGAGAAGGTGGTAGAAAAGCTCAGCTCTTTAGAGAAAAGTTTGCCAAGTATCCTAGAAAATGCTAGCCGCGTTAGTGAATTAATAGAAAACATGGGTAAGAGAATTACCATTTTAGAGGCTAGCACTACTCATGACAATCAAAACTTAAGGATTGGTAAACTAGAGGAGTCTATGGAAACTCTTAGCTTAATCTTCTCTTCTCTTAAATTTAAGAAAGAGAAAGTGTTTGTTGGAAAAGAGCAAAAATTTATGTATGTTCCCAAGGTTTCTACGCTTAAATCTCAACATGTTCTTAAAATTGGTAAGACTCTTAGTTCCACTAAAATTGAAGGTTGAATCATCTTCAGGAACCTTCAAAGAGCCTACTGAGGTAACTAGCACTTCATCTCTTGATATTACTTGATTCGCACTTTTCTGCGCCTAGCTCAAAGGCGTTAAAGAAAAGCACTCTTGGGAGATAACCCAATGTTTTCTTTTCAGTACTTTTTCTTTTATTTGAGTCTTGGAAGTCATTACTACTGTAATGACCGCTCCTTATCTTGTTTATTTCGTTTTTGTGCCAAGAGAAGCCTCTAATTTGAGTGAGGTAAAGATTTGGGGATGTTGCTGTCCTGAAACTGTTTTCGGTGCTGCACCGTAAAAATTCGTGAAAATTCTCTGTTTATCTTTTGGACCTGCGATTTCTTGTGCATATGCCCCAGGTTATATCCAAACTTTTCTTAGTTGAACACTTTTTGATTTGAGCAACAGAAAATCCCTCAAAAATTCGACCTTTGTCAGCTGTTCAGTTTTGACAGATTTCTGCCAATATTTGTGTTTGCCACTTTATCGCTTTCTTTTGAGTTCTTTTGATCACGGAACTTTTGGGGAGGTTGCTACAGTAGTATATGCTATATATGTGGTGGTTTTGAGTTGAAACCTGAAGCAAATAGAGGATTGATTATATGTTATGCTTGCACTAATGTTGCTAATAGATTTGTGTTTAGTTTTGTATGAAGGAAGTTTTCAAGTGTAGGGATTGGAGAATGATGAGATGAGTTGAAGAATGGACAAAAGCTCAAGCTTGGGGATGCCCATGCATCACCCCAAGAAATATCCAAGAAGTACAAGCGTCAAAGCTTGGGGATGCCCCCGAGGCACCCCTTCTTCATCGGCAAAAATCAGGTCACCTTTCAAAACACTATATTTTTATTGCTTCATGCACTATGTGTTTTTCTTGGAGCGTCAGTTGTTTTAGTTTTCTTAGTTGGTTTAGTTTGTTTGTTTGCTGCAATAAATGGTTGGACCCCAACAAATTTCCTTTTGGAGGAGATGTACTCGTTTTCATTTGCCAAGAACACTCAGTTTTCACTCTTATCGGTTATCATGTGTTTTTCTTTTTCTGCTACTGCTTTTGGTTTTCGTTTTCGCTTTGATTTGCATTCAGATCTTGTCATATCTTTTCATCAAGGTGTATTTTTGCCTCTGATCTTTATTGATTTTCATCAAAAGAGGTGTTTATAAAAATTTCAAATGGTGTTGGAAAAGAGAAAAAGCTTTGTGCAAAATAGTGGTACAAGAAGGAGCTTGTGTAGACTGCGGCTTAGGCTTTTTCATGTCATGCTTGATGTCTTTTTGATAGTATGCTTAGGGGTTTTGCTGTAGCATGACTTGTCTCAAATAACTGAGATTGCTTAATGAGCCTTTGAAAAAATCATGCGTTGTTTTTATTGTATGGAAGCATTATTTTGGTTTTCTCCTTGATGCTTTATTTGGGTTGACTTGGCGCATGCTCACACATGTTAGACTCTTACAAAGTCGCCAATAGCCTCTATGATCATTTAGTTTTTGACTTTTGATGCCATCGTATGCTTCTTTTAATGTCGCTTTGTCGCTTTGCATGATTATGGCCATTATTGCTCTCTTAGTTGGTCGCTCCCAGTCTTTTGCTAGCCCTCACCTTGTACTGAGTATGAGCTCTACTCGTGCATCCAACTCCTAAAAGCCAAAGTTTTCCAAAGTGTCCACCATACATACCTACTAGCAATTTGCTATTCAAGTAAATTTGACTTGCTTTTATTTTCTCTTCAAATTAAACTCTTACCAGTGTTATGCGAAACTCGGTTAGTAAAGCTCTCACGAACCGGAATGCACACTTTACTTTTTCCTGTTCTAAAAATTTGACATTGTGGTCTCTTATGTTGAGTTGTTATGCTTGCAAGTTGTAAGTTGGATTCTAGCCCAGCCATGCTGTCATGGGGCAAGCTTTCAACATTGCACTTCTTATTTGAGTTGATATCGTGATCTTTTGTTTATGGATGCCCGCGGTGTGAAATGAATTGGGAATCTTGTGGGGATCATGGAGTTTGTATATGTGTTAGGGAAACGCCGGGCCGCCAATCTAAGCCATGCATAATTCATGGTGGAAATTTGCAGCATACCCATGGTGAACATTCGACGACGCATCTCACAATAAAAAGCTAAACAATATAGCAAATAAAAGAAATGTCGAGGTGTTCATTGTCTGCTTGTCCTGTCATTTTGGTGTGGGCTTGTTCCATGTCATCGGGCACGGAGGTACCCCATTGGCGGTTTTCAATGATATGCATATACTTACAATGACAAGAGCCTTGCTTGGGACTCTAAGTAAAGTAGCATGAGGTTTGGGTACTCGTATTCACGGGGCACGAGGTTTTCAACTTATGATTTATCAAGCATATGCATCATAATTGTTCTCGCATTAACTTTAACCATTCAAGATGCTTATGATGGGGGCAATGAGAGCTCAAAACCGGTAAGTACCATAATTTTTGAAGGTTATAAAACTTGCAATCACTGCTTCCCTCTGCGAAGGGCCTTTCTTTTACTTTTATGTTGAGTCACCACATTCTTTCTTTATGCACCATTAAGAGAGCATAGTTGTCATTCTTAGTGTGATATGCATTGTCCCAAAGTTCATTGATTGACTCATATTGTTGGTTTCACTTGTTCTTAAATTATTTGTATCTAGTCGCCCTCTTAAACTTGAAGGTGTCCTATGCATTTATGTTTTGCTCTCTATGAAGGACAAGCTGAAAACTATTTGTATGTTTTTCCTTATGATTTGAACACATGTTTGACTTTCATTGTTTCATTTTCATGATCTTTTGTTTGTGTTCATTTGCATGTTTACAACATGGTTGCTAAGTTCTTATTGTCATGATTATATCTTCATGCCCATGTTTTAAGTTCTATTGATCCCAGCTCACCAATGCTTACATATATGATCAAGATTGTGTAGGTGCATGTCACCTCAAAAATTATTCTTTTGTTATCACTTACCTACTCGAGGACGAGCACGAGTTAAGCTTGGGGATGCTTGATACGTCTCAAACGTATCTATAATTTTTGATGATCCATGCTTGTTTTACACCATTTGCCTATTGTTTCGTTACACTTAGTGGCACTTTTATGCATTTTCCGGAACTAACCTATTAACAAGTGCCACAGTGCCAGTTTCCTGTTTTCTGCTGTTTTTGTGTTTCAGAAGTGATACACAGGAAATATTCTCGGAATTGGACGAAACAAGTTCCTGAAGTCTTATTTTACCCGGAAGCTTCCAGAGATCCGAAGAGAAGTAGGAGGGGGGCCACTAGGGCCCCACACACAGGGGCGGCGCGGCCAGCCCCTGGCCCGCGCCACCCCCGTGTGAGGGCGTCTGGCCCCTCCTCTGACATCGACCTTTCGCCTATAAATACCCCCCGACGAGAAAAACCTAAGTACCCGATCAGATTTCTAAAACACATCGCGATCCGCCGCCGCCGTCGACCCGAAGATCGGGAGGGTCCAGAAGCTCTTCCCGGCACCCTGCCGGAGAGGGGAATCGCTACCGGAGGTCTTCTTCATCGCCATGCTTGCCTCCGAAGCGATGAGTGAGTAGTCTACCTTGGACTATGGGTCCATAGCAGTAGCTAGATGGTTGTCTTCTCCACCATGTGCTTCATGTTTAGATCTCATGAGCTGCCCTACATGATTGAGATCACCGTTATGTAATTCTACATGTTTGGTTTGTTGGGATCCGATGAATATTGGTGTTTATGATTAAGTTGCTGTAATGAATATTATCTTTTGTTATCTCTATGTTGTTTATGATCTTGCATGCTCTCCGTTGTTAGTAGCTATCTTGGCCGAGTAGTTGCTAGTGACTCCAAGAGGGAGTATTTATGCTCGATAGTGGGTTCATGTCTCTATTTCACCTGGGGGAGTGACAGAAACCTCTAAGGTGGTAGATGTGTTGTTGCTACTAGGGAGAAAACAACATTCATATGCTCAAGGGCATATGCTTTGTTTACATTACACACTTTGCTTAATGCAATTATCTGTTGTTCGCAACTTAATACTTGTGGAGTTCTCGGATTGATTCACTACAAGTGGATTATTAGTCATAGATGCAGTTGGATGGCGGTCTATGTATTTTGTTGTAATGCCCAGAGTAAATCTCATAGTGATCTTCTTGACATATCACGTTATCTTTATTCTATCAATTGCCCAACTGTAATTTGTTTACCCAGCATGTGTTATTTTATCTATGGAGAGACACCACTAGTGAACTGTGGACCCCGGTCCTATTTACATCATATTGCTATCACCTGTTTACTTTACTCGTACTGTTTACTTTACTCGCATACTATATTGTTTTCCACTCGATACGCTCATAACCTTTGTTTCAAGCAAACCGGTGAGATTGACAACCTCATCGCAAGTTGGGAACAAAGTACTTGGTTGTGTTGTGTGCAGGTTCCACGTTGCCACTGGCCGAAGACGAGTCAACAAGTATCGTTAAACGGCGCCCTTGTTGGAGTGTTATTAAGCCAGTCTGCATCACCTTCAGTCGTCGCCGTCTCTCTTCTCCTGTTCGATAAACCTTGGTTTCTAAACTGAGGGAAAACTTGCTGCTGCACTCATCATACCTTCCTCTTGGGGTTCCCAACGGGCTGGTTATTCACCACGCACAAGGACAGTCTGGTCGCCATCAGAGGCATCAGCTCCTCATCAACTTGGCATCATCAACGCCTCCAATAAATAGAGGCAGTAGATATGCGTCTCAATAACTCAGCATGCCAATTTGTGTGGGAAATAAACTTTTGATCCCTAGTGTATATGCTCCTTAAAAAAATAGATTTCAAAATGATAAAAAAATTAGGAAAAAATATTCAAGTGTATATCTACATATTATGTGTGCTCACACATAGGTTCGTGAAAAACTGACATTTTCATGGGCTGTAGAAAAAACTTCATGAAAGGCTTATTTTAGCACCGGTATGTGTCTTTTTTAACATAGGCTGCACAAGAAGTCATTGTTTTCTTGAAATGACTTCATGAACACAATGATGTGAAGATGTACATGTAACATTTTTCCTTGGCATTCTTTGAAATTTTAAATGTCTTAAAATCCATTTCAAATATAGGGAGCATATGTACCTCGTAGCAAAAATGCCTTGTCTGTTTTGTGCATCGATGAGATTATTCTCGCACACTTACATCCTCGCAAAGTAAATAATTATCATTGTAGTCGTAACTGTAGATTAGGAACCGAATCAAAATACATACATTTGGTTTAGAGGCTATTGACATGAAAGAAGAGATGTAAGTATTTATAGACCAGAGGGGCTATCTAAATCCTAAAGTAAAGTCTAGCGATCCAAGCAGAAATACCAACCTTGACAAAGGGTACTATTTATATCACAATCTACCTGTAGCGGGTATAGTTGAGTTGTTAAAGTGTGATTTTAATTTGTTCTCTCCTACTTCTCTTTATATGCAGTGTATCTAAACTCTATTTCAACTTCATTTTCATGTCAATATATTTCAAACCTTTTATGTTCCACATTAGACAATTCAAAGATTTTCTAAAATAAATCCAAATTGTACCACGATATATGGTCAAAATGCATAGTAATCCAAACAAAACATGTACGAACCTGATCAAGAACCACAAAAAATGCCATGTTGTTTCTTTATTTTTAACAAGATCTTCGTTTTTCTTTTTATCTGAATCCCGGTCTTGAGTCCTCTTCGTACACCTCAAGAAATGCCCATAGCATGCACACGTTCCTACAAGGTCTAACAGGGTGCCCACATAGTCATACTCGTAGTCCATATCTTTGTCCATCTCATACCCTATGATCATGTTATAAAGGATTAAACAATCTGCTATGATGTTTCCTAAGGTCCTTCAAGCGAGATGGACCTCAGAGCATATCGAGCTTGCAACATATGCCAAAAGCTCGTTGAGTGTCTTTTAGACAAGTCATTTAAGCCCTCACAAAGTGGATTTTCTTCTTACACAAAGGGTTTGGAATTGTTCAAATGTTTATCACACATAATATATTGCATTCAATGGTGGTGATTGTTGTTGCGCATCTCTGATCGATTTGGCGGGGTCTTTGTTTTCTTTTTTCTTTTCATTTTTTTAGTTGTGTGCATCCATATGTCTAGACTTGGTCTTGTTGTTGTAGAGGTTAAGTATAATTGATATCTTCTCGGTATTAATATATTCACTTCATTAAAAAATATTGCATTAGCTATCCAATATATTCCCTTCATTAAAAAAATATATTTTGTAGTCCGTTGATCATAAAGTTACGTATGAGAGCATTTCTATCTAAGCAAAAAGTGGAGATTGCAAGACATTGGTTTCATCATGAGAGCCATGTCTACCAAAGTTGAAATGCTAATCCACAAGACAACCGTTTCAAATGTGATATTTGGAGAATGAACATTCGTAGTGTATCAGTCATGCTGCAAGTAGCAACTATTTCAGCGTAAACACATTCCTCACAGGGTTATATTATATTTGGAGAGCCCATACAAAATTTTATTAATTTTTGCAGGCTATTGCGATATTTGCGGAATAGCATGCTACATGATGCTAAACTGTTATAGTGTTAGCGCGCTATTTTCTTTTCCATCTTATTTGACCCAAAGGCCCGAGTTTTTCTCCTTGCGAACAAGAAATTGCTTCCTGTTTGCCGTGGTAATGAACTGCCATATGTTGGCTCCTCTTTTGAATCTAAAGATGACACCACTGATAATGGTGATTCTTAATAAGTAATTTATGCTACGTTGAAATGTTTTTATGTGGTTATGCATGGTATTGTTCTAGCGTTTTTGGACTGTATCATTTATTCTTGTTGAAATCCTTAATTTTTTGGCTATATCTGGAATTTATCTTTTAAAACATAATTTTAAATATAGCATACTATTAGCACGATATAGCGTGTAATACATCAACTCCAAATGGAGCTTGGGCACCAGGGAGCCCGTTCCTTTCTTTTCTTCTCTAAAGTTCAAAAAATGAATATACACATCTCAGAAAATTTTGAAAAAAAAATACCATGACGTTGTTGCACTCTATCATTCTATAAATTTAATAACAAAATATGTTATATTTTGAGCTCAGTAAAAATAAAAAATGATACAAAAAGACAAAACCATGTTTTCTATGTACTGTTCAGCACCGTTCACAGATGACAAAATCTTGATTTGTCATTTTTGCCGAGCTCAAAAATATAATCTATTTTGTTCTAAAAAAATACACACTAGTAGAATACAACATTTCTACACCATGGTATTTTTTCAATTTTTTTTGCAAGATTTGAATTCGAATTTTTGGAGCTTCAATTTTCGGGCTCCATAGAGCTCGAGCTCCAAATATCCGCTCTGGTAATATATCATTTGGAGGAGTCCACCACTTTATCTTTTAGCACGCTATTTTTAACATTTATAGCAATTAAAATTCGAGCAATGTGCGACGGGAGCAAATTCGGCAAAAAAAAGTTTACTCATAGTATGTCTGTACAACTTTTAATTTGCGCCGTGGAATCTGTACAGTGAGCAATTAGCCGAGCAGTTCTAGACTATTCAAGGTGAAGGCCCGACAAGTATATGGCAACCATCGCCGGAAAATTCCCGAAGAGGGAGAGGTCGATGAGCTCGCGCGCAGCCAGGGCAGAACAGGGCACCTTGTTGTGCTTGTACCGGCACCGCCAGGCATGCTTCAACTCGACCGGTTGATCATCTCACACGATGACCACGGCGATCATCTCGTTCTCCGAGGGACGCTGGCTCCGGCCGCCGCCCTTCGCGGGCGCCCCCTCGATAACGGGCTGACGGCACGTCGGGCACGAGCCGTGGGACACGAGCCAGGCGTCGACGCACCGGACGTGGAACCCGTGGCCGCACCGCGGCAGCACGCGCACCTTCTCGCCGTCCACGAACTCGCCGAGGCAGATGGCGCAGACGTCGTCGATTACTTCCCCGCAGCCGTACACCTCCACGGGTAGGCTCCTCAGCGCGCGCCTCTTGATTCCGTCGCCGCGGCATGCCACAGGCGCCGACTCCCCAACCTCGCCGGCGGCGGGCGATGCGGCACCGCGCCTCCCGTACCGGAGCGCGCACCGCGCCAGGGAGTTGAGCCCGACGGCAAAGAGCATCGCGAAGAAGAGCGCGGCCAGGATGACCACCACGTTCGTGTCGAACGCAGAGTCGCCCCCCGCCGGCGCCGCCGCCCCGCCTCCGCCGTGGGCGTTGGCCTGGTCGTGAAAGCCCAGCCCCGCGGCGACAATGGACGCCGCCGGTGCTTCCGAATCAGGACGACCCATGGCTGATGAAGCTAGTTCGGAGGATGTCCACCAAGCTCTCGACCGGAGTCGTCCAGCAGCCACTCTCTGCTTCGAGTTATTTGGACTCGATTGATGCCTGTGCAATATCCGTTTTTGTCTGTCACTCTCTGCTGTGTTCGTGGCGCATATATAGATGGAGTGGTAGCGGCGGCCACCATTATTCTGGTGTTGTTGTGCGAGTGTGTGACTGTGTACTTTGTAAAAGGGTGCTCCGTCTCCGGCCAAGTTGCACCCTGCTGCAAGGAGTCAGGTGAGCTGTTGCAGGGATAGGGACACGCGCGCGCGTAGATAAGTTCGTTAGCTGATCGTGCGGCCGCACATAGGCCTTTGGTCGCTTTAGAGGCGGAGCTAGGATATCCTCCTTAACATGAGCTTTTGCTGTGGAAAATATTAGAATTGAATTTAGGAGGACACATATTATCCCATTTAGTGGAAATTTTACCTAAATGTCTTAATTTGGAGGCTTTAAATATGCGTTTATCCTATTTTAGTATTTTTCTTGTTTTTGTTAGATAGGACCGGCATGTTACGTCAGTGTGGCGCGAAAAAATGTATAACGGTCGGAGCTCGCCATCGACAATCATGTCCAAATTTCTCATATCCAGTTGTTCAATTTCTTGTTATCATTTTGATATTTTCAAACCCCAGTCATCACTTCACGCCTTACACAACAGACACATATAAGAAAGAGATGGTCCAAAGCTTCTAAAAGGGATATTCTAGACGAATTTTGACTTGACGGGGTAATTAGTGTCACAAATATATAATTAGGGGATAAAAAGTGGAATTCACTCAAAAAAATCAGATGTTTTGTTCAGACCGGAGAAAATTTGCGTGAGTTCGTACATGTTCAGGACGATTGTGACACACCAATTAATTAGGAACATCTGATTAGTATTAGGGTTTAGGGTTTAAGATTTAAGATTATAGAGAAACATCAGATCAGTAAGTGATGACATCCTGACTCGCAGCGCCAAATGCATGATGGATGATTGAAGAGGGTTGCTTAGTGGAAGAGCGATGATAAGGTGTGAGGATGGAGAGAAGGGATGTATTGGAGGCATAAAATGGGATAGAGGGGGAAGATGAAATATGTGAGCCACGATCGTTTGAAATGTAGAAAATAAAGACCATACGAGATTCGTGTCACAATGTAAGGCCTGCAACATATCATAGATGGACAAAATAAGATGAATTTCATAGGATCTAGATATTCGATTAGAGAGGAAAGCATTATCCATGCTATGTGCGGCCGTGATGCCAATACCTTTTGCCCGTCAAATTTGTAACCTGCACGTAAAAGAGAAATTGTTTGCAATTGTTAGACTCATGTTTAGATTGGGTAGTGTGAAAAGTGTGTCAAATCAACTACGGATACATTAATTCTAAGGTTTCTTGAGTCGTTGAGGAATTATTCAAAATCGCCAATTTATATTGAACCTTTTAGTAATGCTACTGACTAACTTTTATTCAAATAAACCACTAAGAAATAGATATACTTCCATAAATTCCTCACCTGCACGGCTGCACCCAAGTACCAGCAGGTCACCATTAATTAGGTGCCAATATCCGTGGTAACAAAAGCAAACCCAACGTACGGCATGGAACGTTTTAAATTGCTGTTGGTACGTGGTGAAAGCTCACACTGAGAGCGCTAGTGGCATGAGTGTGCGTTTACGTGGTGAGAGCCCCCACCGTGTCCCAAAATATTACTAGGGCAAGAATGTGTTTACGTGCCGGGCGTCCCCACCGTATCCACAAGAAAAGTAGAGCAAAAAGCGCACACTTTGATTTCCACTGGGGAGACTTCAGAAAATTGAAATATCGATCCCATCCCACATGGCATAAGTTCCTCTTGCTCGCGTCCGTTTTGTATGTAAGGATCTGCTACGGCATCCTACATGGCATCGACTGATGCCGACCTGGAATGCTCTTTCGTGGTATGTATGATCAGCATACCCGTGGGGTGCTCCTTATCGTGCACTTTGTACCGGAGAGCCGATAAGATGACAGTTAGCTAGTGTGTGCACACGCTAAAGTAGATGATAAATCCTTGTAATGATATTAGAAATAACAAAAATACATATATTTGGGGTAGAAAATAAGTATCATATAGGCCTTGCTCCAACGGGACGAGAAAACACTCCTAGGTGTCATGCTGTGTTATAGGTTTTTCCCATCGATGCCAGCCTTTCTGGTGCCTAGAGGTGGTTGGACTACTGATCAGCTTATAAAGGAAGGCACATAAAGTTTCTTCCATTGTACTAGGTTTGTGGATTGTTGGAAACATCCCCTTGATGATAAAGGCAGCCTCCATAGATGCTGTCACTGTAAAGAATCGTTTACAATTAAGGGTATGTACATTCTTATCCACGACTTGTATCATTCCATGAATATCTTATAACCCTATCTCCTACCTAATCTGGCTAGCTAGCAATATGGGTCCATCACTGACGGGTTCAATATCTGGAAGATTGTGTTGATAAGATCCCAAGAGTCGATAGCTCCCGATCCAGCAGATCGATCTCTAGTGCTTCAGCTAACATGGCGTACGGTGCTTGCACTGAAAGTGTGAAATCAATTTTAATTGTTTAATCAGTGGTTCTCAATTTATCATATTTCTTTCCTTTTACCTTTCTATTGAAATAACGGTTCGATAACCTATCTCATAAGAGATGTTGTTTGTCCCACCTATTTCGGTGGTATTTACGGTTCCTACGAATGGAGGGAGGGAGAGGAAGCGATTGGTGGATCATAGAGGGTTCCTAGTGCATGGCCCTACACTTTAAGAGGTGGCACTAGCTCACGCCTGGCGGCTGACGTTCCACCTTCATACCAAATTAATTATCGGATTTGCTAAGTAATAGACGACTGAGAAATTGTTATTTCTCACAACTAGCATAGTGGCCCTCGCAAATGCGAGGTCATCATCCTTACTGCATTGAAAGTATTTGCAATAAATTCAAGTTTTCATATATCTTCATGCTACCGGATTGAACATTAACACTTTGATTCTATAGTCGCGGGCTATAACCAATATAAATCTGTTGAGTAATTATAGTTGTGTCATTTGTAACATCAACATATAGAACAATGACTTATTGTATTGCCATTAGCACATGATATTTGTAACTCAAATAAAAGCATCAAATCTCTTGGTTTAGCTAGTCAATAAGTGGGCATTATACCTATAATCAAAGATAAAATTAGAATTAGGGTTAATATCAACACATGGTGCAGTGAAAAAAAATGTCCACCAGATGATTTTTTAGAACACTATACAACACATATACTCACAAACGTGCACGTACACTCACCCCTATGATCGCACGTACGCATATCCTACCCCTATGAGCACCTATAAAGGACTAAGTCGACAGATCTTAAGATTAATGAAGTCACCATAGACGCCTCGCTGTTGACGGGCACGTCACTTACCACTGAAAGAATAGCATCGGGAAATCCTAGAATAAATCCATCTAAATGCAAACACCTATGCAAGTCTAGGACTTGAACCTGGGTGAGCTGGTTCCACCATAGGAAACCCAACCATCAGAGCCAAGCTTCATTTGCTCCACCAGATGAATTTGCGTGTTTATGTACAACCATGAAGATTAATCAACTACATTTAACTAAATATAATGTTTCTAGGTGTACCATATTAAGGACACCAATATGGCATTGACGTTCGCTCCCAGGCATCGTAGCATGACTTAGGCGAGAGTAGCCAGGGGATGGTTAAGTGTGGGCCTGACAAGTTTGCCGCATGGCATTTTTTCATAGATGACATCCACCATAGTCCATACGCTATAAATTTGACGGCTCTGGATACGTCTGCTTAGTAAAATTTCCCAGATTATTGTATGTGATTTGTGTTACTTTATATTTTGTAGCCTCATTTTCTCTTCTTTATTTTAATACAGAGTACGCCCCATGTGCTATGAACATATATAAGGATATAAGTTAAGATCATGATACTTCCCAAAAGTGTAGCCCTCGTAAATGCGATGGCATCATCCTTATCATTTTAAAATTACTATGAAATCACTCGTAGTTTCAAAGATATTCACATTACCTTATATACAGTTTCATAGTCCACGTAAATACAAAGACAGGTGTGTTACTATTTCTATTCGGAGATTGTAAATTATTAGTTTGAACCACTTGTGTAAGGTTTATAGCAATCGTATAATATAATCCTATTTAAGTGATCAGCCTATATTGTGCAACCTATTTGTTTTTTAAGCATAGAGCGAATCAATTCTTTGTAGCCTCATGATAAGTAAGTGAATAATTCGATATGGATCATATCAATTTTTTCAGAAATTCTTGCCATTGAGATATTAATTTTGTATATTCTAGCCACATATTTCGACTAAAATCCATACATTTTTTACTGCTAAATTGATGCCAAACAATGGCTTTATGTTCGGATTGGAATCCTAACCGGAAGTTAATTGTATTTTATTCTTCCATGCACAGTAAACATGATACGTGATGGTGTTTAGAATCCTTCAAAAGCTAAATGTACTTTTTCTTGTACGTACAGTACACGTGATGATGCTTTTCCATTGAACTTACAAAATTTATGTACGGCCTTTTGTCAGGCTCAATCTTAATTAGTGGAATGTTTTCGGTTGATCTTCTCATGCATGCACCTTGTGTGGCTAGGTCCGAGCTACATGGAAAAGAAAAAGAGTTTGTAACGAATACAACTAATCATGTACACGTGGTGCCTCTGTTTTTTTCTTGAGAAAAGCCTGAGATATTTCTTTCCTAGCCAACGTACGTATCAAATCTCTAGTGTTTTTTTATTAAGCGTGTCAATTTTATTTTTTTTACAAAAGCCTTGGACTCTTTTTTTTTCCTAGGCAACGTGCGTGTCAAACGTGACACTATGTTCACAAATATAAGCTCGTACATTTTACGTAAAGTCTTTAAATCTTGTCCATTAAAATTATAGATCCAACTGTTAAAACAATTTTGATGATGTGGATCAACGTAGTGTCTCTATTTTAGACCCCCGTATTGTGCTTTTAGTATATAGTAGATTTCTCAGTCACCCTAAAAAATACGCATCAGTTGCATTTTTCTCGTAGAAAAGTGCAATTGCACTTTTCTAACAGAAAAGTGCAACTCGTTGCGGTTGCACTTTTCTTTAAACTACGGTTGCACTTTTCTGAGTGACTGAGAAATAACTATTTCTCAGGCGACTGACACATAGACAAATCCATTAATTATACTCCTAGAAAATTAGAGAGATTAAAAAGGCTGAAGCAATGGACAAAAAATTCTCTCAGGGCAAAAGTTTACTTGTGCTCCGTTAGCGACGAATGTGTGAGTATACGTGGTGCATGTCCCCACTGTGTGTTATATACAGTGGCGGAGCTAGGGGGGACCAGCAAGGGCCCTGGCCCCCCCTATGGCATGGCATAACAAGAAAATTTTTATGCATGTAAGGCTAAATTAAGCATGATTTGGACAAAATTTGATGTTTGGCCCCCTCTAATCAAGGATTACCATGTTTTGGCTCCCCCTAATTCTCAATCCTGCCTCCGCCCCTGGTTATATATAAGAACTAGAGCAAATTAAAAAGGCGTTGAAAATTCTTCACACTATAAGAACAAAATTAAAAGGTAGAGACAATACACTCTCATGGTAAAAAACCCAACCTTTGTGCTTACTCCACTGCGTCCTATGATGAGAAATTGAGCAAAAGGGCACCTCGCTGGATAAGACCGTACTCCCCGTGACTGCGTCCGTTGGTTTGAAAAGATATCCTACATGGCATCGTGACTGACGCCGAGCTGGCAAGCTGTGTGGTTCCTATTCAAGTCGGCGTCCATGTGGGGAGTTTATTAGCGTACGCTTTTGTCTGTGCCTAAGATGACAAGTCGCTAGTGCGTGCACGCTCTAAAGCAGACTGTGTTGTTTATGTGCAATTTGTTAGTATCTTGCATACATGGTTTTGGATGGAGCGCGCATGAAGGCGCTTTAGCGGAGAGATACTAATCAGTTTTCTAAAAGATCCAGAACTGGGTTGATTCTTTAGGTTATCTATGCGTACAAGTTGCACCGAGCAATTCAACCTCAGGTATGTATGCACTACTGGCTAATCTCTTCCTAGTCACACACATGCACCCGCAAGCAGATGTCTATATTTTTGCTAGTAAAAAGGAGTGAAATGCATCTACCGTCTCTGTACTTGTGCGTTTAACTTGATTTAGTCCCCGCACTCGAGAATTGCAGAATCGTCACCTTGGAATTGTTGTGGTAACTCAGTTTGGTCCTAAACCAGCCCACCCGGCCCTGACCATTGTGCCAATGTGGACTGCCAGGTGCAGTGGCGGAGCTGGCCAGAAAATCTTGTGGGGTCAGAGTGTATATGTGGGGTCAAAGTGCATACTTAGATAGGATCTGTACATAAATATGTATATTTTGAAGGGGTTTTTCAAAAAAGCTGTGGGGTCAGCTGACCCCACAGCTAACACACAGCTCCGCCGCTGGCCAGGTGGACATAGATCCACACACATTGACCACCAGAAGTGGCAGAGCGTGACGGGTTTTGGTCGTAGGGCTGACATAGCACGACGGAGGAATGGCTCCGTGCTGGCTCTGAGGTCAGACAGTGTGGGAGATTCAACGGCGTCGTGACCATCAGAACGTTGAGGAGGCTGTGGTGGGGAAGCGATGCGTCAGTGGATGCGGTGATTCTCGGGTGTGCGCGGGAGAGCGATAGAGCGGCTTTGTTCATGGTGGCGACGGTTCTCGGCCAGCGTAAATCGCTTCACCGGGAAGGTGATGGCCACGATGAGACATACTCATGGCAGACCGTCGTGGCAGCAGCTCCTTTCATTTTCTCTCGAATTGGACCGACCGAAAGAAAAATAACCGTCATTTTGTAAAAATCTAGGGCAATTGCCCTCATGCACGTGGGCCCTTGCCCACCTAGCTGTCCGCGTCAACATGATTTGTGGTGCTGAGCTGATTTAGGATCAAATCGAGTCACTAGGACAACTTCAGGGTGATTGTGCAATCCTCGAGTATGAGGACTAAATTAACCGAGTCAACTGCAAAGTACAGGGACTGTATTCCCAAAAAAAAGTACAGGGACTGTAGAATATGCCATCTCGGGTGAGTACACTTCAGTGGCAACTATGAAGTGTGAAGGTTTGCGTGGTACTTGTCCCCACCGTGTGTCCTGAAAAAATACACCAAAAGCGCCCACTTTGTTCGCCACCGGAGGGACTGAGAAAGTGTTAGGCATGAAAGGATCTGCCATCCATGGTGTGTGTGGCATGGTGACGCGGCGACGCCGTCCTGGCTCTTTATTTTGTGTGGATTACTTAACAAGGGTTGGCCGTTGGCATCCCTGTGTGGAGTTTATTACCGCGCGCTTTTATTTCAGAGATACAGTATATGACAAGTAGCTAAAGCGGACAACGATACTAGATAGCCTCGGTAGTGCTCGGCTTTGTTTACGTGTGCTTTCTAGGTATCTTGTATCCAAGGTTTTGGATGGCAGGAGAGATTCGGAGAAGACGGTAACAATTTTCTACGAAAGTGATCCTAAGTTGTAATACTTTTATACTATGAATGCTTTGAATAAATAAATAGACAGTGTGCATTGTTTCGATGCAGTGGCGTCGCTCCTATTAAAAAAAACACAATCAAGAACAAAGTGAATTGTGTAGGCTATGTTCGCCCATAAAGATGCGCCAATCAATTAAACCATAGAGGGAACTACTCAAGGTACATCTATATTAAACCATAGAGGGAGTAGAAAAGGTGCACCGCACCATAGCAAAATTAATGCCATGGGCCTACGTTTCTACAATTTTCTCCGTTTGGAATTAAGTGACTTTTTTTAATATGATGTATCCGTAGATTGAAATGTATCAAGGTACATCTATATCTAGATAAATTTGAGTCACTTATTTGAAAATGAAAGTAGTAATAACGATTTAAATCAGAGTTGTAGAGGTATGCACTACTAGCTAATATCTTTCTAGTCACACATATGCACTAGCAAGGCAGCAAGAAGATTTTTTTCAAAAAGGAGGCAACAAACAGATATCTTCTTTATACAAATATCTTGCTCTTGACATACTGTACGTTCCTTTTGAAACGTTTGAGTGCACAATTAGTATCTTCTTGAGCTAAAATATCTTCTTCTTTGTATATATTAACTTTCTCTTTCTCAATATAAAGTGTATAGTTTTCTATGATTTTTTTGAAATATAAGGTATATTATGGGATTGTGGGGTTTGCTACTCTAAATTAGGAGGCAATATGATTAGGAGAGAGAGGGTTCTAAGATTTCCCTATTCTTCCTCTAGTCTCACATCGATCATCTAGGGGTATTATTAACATCTAAAAGGAACGAATTTTTCTCTTTTAACCAGTGCGTTAATATTTGTGCAAGAAAACTATACACCTTATATCAAGGCACGAAGTGAGTTACTTGTTTTTAAACGCTTCAAAACAAGAGTGTTTCAAGTTAACCTTCTCCTAAAGCTGCAACAGAAATTAATATCTCCCTATGCAAATATCTTTCTTTGGGCCAACAGTAGTTTCTTGCTGATTCAAACCACCTATTAATTTTCTTTAAAAGAAACCGGAGTTAATAAGGACAGCGTTGACCAAAGAAACATCATTATATCACGCTTGAAACCTATCACCATGTCGACGAAAAATGCTACTGCATTTTAGAACATAGGTCTTTCACAATGCAAGTTCTTATCGCAGTATCATAAGGATAATCCTGATATGACACAATATTTATTGATAAAGTGAATGGTCTTCTATGTTAGCTAAGAAAGAACTCTTGCATGTGTCGTAGGCAAAACCAATTGCAAGAAAAAAATTATGCATGTATGAGAGAAAAATTATTAAATTAAGATACCTTCGAGTTCACTAGGAAGAATGATGTCCATTCCAACGACTAAGGAGAAGCATTAGGATCTCTTAAGTTTTAATGTGCTAAAAGATTATGCACTGAGTTTTTCAACTAGGAATGCTATTCCATTACCGAACTAGCGCAGTAAGGTCGTGAATACAGATACTTGGGAGAACTCCGACACAAGTCATCATTTGAATGGAGCTGGGGGCTATGCTTCTGCCGATATATATACTTGACGGATTTTGTATTCCCAAGGCATCGAAGTGGTGATATATTATTCTTATTAGACAGTGTCTTGTATAGTTTTTTTTTGAAATTAATGAGGCAAAAGCTTTGCTTCTTTCGATTAATTAAGAAGGAGTTTACAAGAAAGTAAAAATATCGAAATCAAAAGTCTACTCTCCCGGCATGATGGAACCCAATTTTCTAGCCCCCGCATACACCCATGAATGTGCCTCACACTTAATCTTCTCTAGAATTACAAAGGTGGGCGATCTTTTATTCTTGAAAACTCTTGCGTTTCTCTCATTCCAAATCTCCCAAACGGTGAGCAAGACTAGGGACGCCAAGTGTCTTGTATAGTCAAATGTATCTTGTTGATATTTTGATATAACTTGGCATATGTTAGGCAATCACCACCACACACACAAATTTGGGACCATAATCGGGAGCGTACATTAGCTTCAGCACACCCAGGCGCGACACACACAAGAAATGCCAAGATAAATTTAGTTGTGGGCCCTAACAACTTTGCCACATGGCGGTAGAAAAAATAGAAATTCTCATCTACCCTACATTTAAAATCCCATGGTTTAGGATGCAATGCGTTCGCTTCAAACAAACTAAAATTTTCATGTTTCCTCAATATAATTTTCTATATCATTTCTTCAAGACAAGAAACCACAAGGGTACACAGATCAATATGGGCTCTAGCCCACTAGCTCAGGGAGGGAGCAAGGGAAAAAGTGACAGTTTGATATACTTATATGCAAAGCCTCTGAGTCGGCGTCGTAGTGGCCATCCGGATTCAGCCCCTGCGGACGAGCTTGAAAGAAAGGCAAAATCTTACTTTAGATTTTCAATTCTGCTCCCGAGGATGATTATTAATAAATTAGTGAAATTTTTCTCAAACAGAAAAATAAAATATGAAGTTTAAGGCAGCAATAATATTCAGTTGTTCTATCCATGTGCAAATTTTAGAATTTAAATGGCATTAGTTGTGCTTATTGAAAAAACAATAATGCTCCAAAAGGCCGCAACATAGTAGTTTTTTCAGTGCAGCTATTTTTTTAGAGATCACCACATATGTCAATTAATGCATAGAACAATCGATAGAGCACACTTGATGCCAAAAAACTTAGAATTTTTTGAAATTATTGGCTATATGTTTTGAGTTCTCTGTTTACCTAGGTGCATGAATAATATTCATGTAAGAACTTTAATTATACATATCTAAGATAGTTGTCCATATAATTTATAAAACAATCATTGTATTTTGTTAACTTGTTTAACAGTCATTGTATTTGTTAACCTGTAAAATATTCATTGTATTTTGTTCATTTTATGATATCATGTGGCTTGCCTGTCTATTTTTAGTCCATTGTTATTTATTAATCATACTATTTCTTTTTGTTAGGTGATATAGCTCTATACACGTAGGTTTTGGTTGTTCTCTTTGAGAACAGCCAGGTCTTCAATTGTAGGAGTGAAAACTCTAGCCTCGATCTACATTGCTTTTGCCCATATTAAAATGGCGTTGTTGTTTTCTTGTTTAAGACATTACCAATAAATTACTTGTAGTTTCTTTTTGGGATGAAAATTCATGATCTATCTTCCATGGTTAGATTAGTGATGACAAGGTCCCTCGCTTACTAAAGACATCACTTTTGAAGAATTTGGGTGTTGCCAACAGGTGGTTGATGTTGAAGATTGCTGCTACGCATCATTGATCCTCTCAGCACAAGATTTGAGGGTCATGTTATTTATTTTCGTATTGTTGTTCCGATTAATTTATGATATTATGTCATGTTGAGACACTCAGCATGAATTACGAGCCACCGCTCTGGGAGAAAAACCACGGTTCTGCTCCATCTCCTGTCAACACGTCAATTTAGGTTCTTATTATTAGAAAAAACTCGTTGTGGGGTCTCCATCACCGCTTTCCTTTTAAAGAAAAAAAAACTCTCAAGCATCCCTCGCCACCCACTTGCTTCACTCATTCTCAAAAGCCTTGTTGTGTCCAATGTCCATGTAAATGGAAAAGCCTTTGTTGTGCAAAAACTCCAAATGGAGCTCGAGCACCAGCTGTTCTTTTTTTTCTTCTTTGAAGTTTACAAAATTTAAACTAAAAAATTTCAATTTTTTTTTAAAAATACCACGTCTTAGGTAATGTTGCATTCTATCATTCTGTAAATTTTCAGGACAAAATACATTGTATTTTGGGCTCGGTCAAATGATAAAATTGCACAAAATGACAAAATCAAGTTTTTATGCGCTGCTCATCACTGTTCATCGAGGATAAAATCTCAATTTATCTTTTTACTGAGCCCAAAATACACCATATTTCGTTCTGAAAAATTACACAGTGATAGATGCAACATTGTCTACACCGTGGTATTTTTTAAATTTTTTTTGAAAGGTTTGAATTTGAATTGTTGGAGCTTGAAATTTTGGGCTCTATGGAGCTCGAGCTCCAAGCGTCCACGCTCCTTTGTTGTGTCTTTTGCTTTGAGTGCTTTCACGTACTCCCTCCGTTTCAAAATATAAGATGTTTTAGGTTTGTGAAGCAAATGTATCTAGACATGTTTTAGTGTGTATATTCGAGTGAACCTACATACTAAAAGATGTCCAAATACATTTACTTCACAAAGCTAAAACATCTTATATTTTGAAACGGAGGGAGTACTTATTAAACCTCAGAGACCTTGATCAATCGATGCAGGGTCCGGCGATGTAGAGGCCGGGATATCCACTACTGAATAAAAGACCAAAGAGAAAGCATCTGGTGAAAACCGACTTACAGTGGAAACATGTAAACCAGCGTATGATTGAAATCTTGAGGTCCAGATCAACTCGCCCACAGCGGACAGATTGCTTAGTCACTTTTTGCATAAATCACCCTCAAATTCGTTCTCTTCCGTATCTAGACCAGCCCCAAAACCAGTACACGGCTGCTCCAACTCGGGTTAGGCATGGCGGCGGCGCTGGCCAAACCCTCCTCCACTTGAGCTCTCATCCCTCCAACTCCGCCGCCTGGGGCTCGCCTGCGCTAGTTCGTGGTCGCCAGCCCATCCGGTGGCCGAGCTCCAGCGCCGCCTGCCCCTTTGGTGGCCGAGCTCCAGCGCCGCCAGCCCCTCCGGTGGGCGAGCACCTGCGCCGCCACCCTCGGCGGCCAGGACGATCTACCCTGCAACGGACCACCTGGATAAGGGACTAGATCTCTGCTTATTCCATCGATCTGTTGTGGAAAAATTCATCCTTGCTTTTTTTTATTTCTTTCCAGATCTGGACGTGGAGAAATTTTTGTTTCATTCTAAGTTCTTTGAAGTTTTGTCAAGATTCCTGAAATTTGTTTGGATCTTGGCATTTCATTCGAATCTGTAATGATACATGTTCAGAATCAGTACTACTTTTCATGAGATATGTATGAAAACTGTAGAAATCTTGATTTGCAGTGTATATGTATCCCTGATCTTGTACAAACATGGATGATACTCCTCTGATATATCATCAGTTTGTTGCGGTTACTTGTATGAAATATCCTGTAACTGATATGTATCCGCTGAATACCACACTTCTTGGATGTATCTCGTGTGTACAGATTGATGGAGTAAAATGTGCTTTATGTTACAGGCTTATGCTTGGGATCGAACTGATCTTTGTTTGTATTTTTCTCATTCCCTGATTGAATATGGAACTGAATGTACTGGTTATGAAATATAGAACTGAATAAATATTTCACATAAGCTTCATGTAATTAAGTTCGAGAACATCTGCTGGAGTACAGAGAATTCATACTGTGCAGTTTAACTGATTCATTTCTATTTAGATGCATGAACTAGTTGGATGGTTAATCTAGACCTCTCCTTTGCAATCCAACAGCACACCTTTTGGTTTCCATGTTTCCACTGGAAGTGAGTTTGCACTGGATACTTTCTCGAAAAGACCATGGCCACGGTCTCGGCAATCTTCCTACTAGTAGACTTTGGATTTATGTCTTCCTAAATGCGAAGGTGTTCATCGGTGTAACAAAATGAATGCCATATGCGAACGCTCACGTTGCTAGCCGCTGATACCCAACCTCCCTAGTTGCATTCCTCTGCCTCCCCCGGCATGAAGTACCTTTTGTTAGCATCCTAGCAGATTCAGCAAAAATGTTTACTCATAGCATGTCGGTACAATGCTTAATTTGCGCCGCGGAATCTGTACAGTGAGCAATTAATTGGCCGAACAGTTCATCATTCGACAAGTATGGCAACCATCGCCGGAAAATTCCCGAAGAGGGAGAGAGGCCGATGAGCTCGCGCGCAGGCCAGGGCAGAACAGGGCTACCTTGTTGTGCTTATGCCGGCAAGCATGCTTCAACTCGACCGGTTAGTCACCTCACACGATAACCACGGCGATCCTGTCGGTCTGCGCGGGACGCCGGCCGCCGCCAGCGCCCTTGGCATCCGCGCCCTCCATCAGCGGCCGCCGGCACGTTGGGCACGAGCCGTGGGACACGAGCCAGGCGTCCACGCACCGGACATGGAACCCGTGGCCGCACCGCGGCAGCACGCGCACCTTCTCGCCGTCCACGAACTCGCCGAGGCATATGGCGCACACGTCGTCGTTGTCCTCCCCTCCGCCGCCGTACACCTCGACAGGGAGGCTACTCAGTACGCGCCTCTTGATGCCGTCCCCGCAGCCGCGGCGGGCCACCCGCGCGGACGCCCCTCCGTCGCCTTCAGCGGCCGCGGCTCCCCCGCGGCCACCGCACCGGAGCGCGCACCGCAACAGCGAGTTGAGCCCGATCGCAAATAGCAGCGCGAAGAAGAGAGCCGCGAGGATGATCACCACGTTGGTGTCGAACGCTGAGTCGTCCGCCGCCGGCGCGGGCGCCGCGTATCCTCTGCCGCCTCCGTGGACGACCCGCCCCGCCGCGACGCCCGACGCCGGCGCGTCCGTGTCAGGACGACCCATGATCGATGAAGTTAACGTGAGAAATGCCCACCCAGCTCGCTCGATTGATGGCTGCGCTAACCTTCTGAGCGTGTCTGTCAGTTGCTACTTGCTACTATGTTCGTGGGAGCATATATAAGAAGGAGCGGTCGCGGTGCTCGCCATTGTCCTGGCGTTCTTGTGCTAGTGCAGTTTGCAAAATAGGTCGCTCCTTTGCCCAGAACCCTTTGCAGCTGAGTTGTTGCAGGGACAGGGAATTAGGGACACGGCGACCGCACATACGCTTTTTCGTGGCTTTTGGAGTTAGGATCTTTTCTTGCGTGCGTGCATGGGTAGCACAAACCTGGGGGGTATTCTCTTCTCTGGATAGCGAACTCGCCGTGTGCTGCTCGGCGAACAAATTAACGCTTTATGCGAGCTTAATGAGCCGAGAAAATGACAAGAAACTACCACATATCTGCCAAATATGTCCGCTAGCTACCACTTTTGGTTTTTGTGACACATAAATACCAGTTTTGTGGTTCGGATGTGATAGATTGCCCTGATCTGCTTGTTTTACAGTTTTAACAGCTTTTCTGACTAATATGGCCCACCTGTCGGTATGACGTGGCGCCGCGAGACGGTGGATGAGTCACGGCCGTTAGCTCGCCGCGTCTGACGAATAGGGCCCACCGCCGTTAGGTCAATATTAGAGTCGTTCGCTCCCGGTCGGCTCGCTCATTCCCCTCTCCTCCTAGCTCATTCGCCTGCTGTCGCCAAATCGCCGCCGTCGCCGCCGTCTCGCCGGAGATCTCCCCTGGGCGCCATGGTTTCTTGGGGTGATGGTGAAGAATCCTCCACCCAGATCAGCTCCGATGACACCGAGGTAAGTGCCCTGCCCCTCCAAATCTAGGGTTACTGTTAGCTCAAGATTTGGGAATTTCTTGAGTGTTAGGAGAGCTTCCCTGATGTCCCCTGTACTTAACCTAGATCATGCACACAATCTATGACTCGGACTACTGCGGGTCAGATGATGGAGTTCCAGCAAAACGATGCAAGCATAGATCTGTTACTGGCAAATTTGTAGCATTTGAAGGCTCTTACATATGCAGAAGGTTTCTTGGATGTGATGTGGAGGTGTGTATGGTTATAGTAAAGCAATAATAGTTTCTGATATGTGTGTAATATCCAACTTGGCATTCATTTATCACTTTTTTTGATATAGGAAGGAGATAGGTGTGACTATGTGCACTGGATAGATCCAGAGTGGCCATCAAAATTGCAGAAAGCTTTGAGAACACTCTGGGAAATGCATGGAGATCAGAAGAGAGGCAGAACCAGTGATTCACTTAACTACATGGAACAGAAATACAACCTGCAGGATGAGATAGGCAGGCTGCACAAGGATCTCAGGAGGACTCAAGATGAACTGAAGACAGTTGTGGAGGAGAAGCAGCTAGCACTGGTGATATGTCTCAAACGTATCTATAATTTTTGATGCTCCATGCTTGTTTTTACACCATTTGCTTAGTGTTTTGTTACACTTCGTGGCGTTTTTATGCATTTTCCGGAACTAACCTATTAATAAGATGCCACAGTGTCAGTTTCCTGTTTTCTTCTATTTTTGTGTTTCAGAAAAGTTACACAGGAAATATTCTCCGAATTGGACGAAACAAAAGCCAGACATCCAGAAATTTACTGAAGCTTCCAGAGAACCGAAGAGGAGACGGAGTGGGGCCACAGGCCGGCCACACAATCCACTTCTGACGATGCCCCTTCGCTTATAAAGACCCCCCAACGGGAAAAACCTAAGTACCCAATCAATTTTCTAGAATCACATCCCGATCCGCCACCGTCGTCGACCCGAGATCGGGAGGGTCCAGAAGCTCTTCTCGGCACCCTGCCGGAGAGGGGAATCACCACCAGAGGTCTTCTTCATCGCCATGCTTGCCTCCGGTGCGATGAGTGAGTAGTCTACCTTGGACTATGGGTCCATAGCAGTAGCTAGTTGGTTGTCTTCTCCACCATGTGCTTCATGTTTAGATCTCGTGAGCTGCCTTACATGATCGAGATCACCGTTATGTAATTCTATATGTTGTGTTTGTTGGGATCCAATGAATATTGGTGTTATGATTGAGTTGATGTGCTGAATATTATCTTATGTTATCTCTATGTTGTTTATGATCTTGCATGCTCTCCGTTGTTAGTAGCTATCTTGGCCGAGTAGATACTAGTGACTCCAAGAGGGGCTATTTATGCTCGATAGTTGGGTTCATGCCTCTATTTAATCTGGGGGAGTGACAGAAACCTCTAAGGTTGTAGATGTGTTGTTTCCACTAGGGAGAAAACAACATTCTTATGTCCAAGGACATACGCTTTGTTTACATTACACACTTTGCTTAATGCAGTTATCTGTTGTTCGCAACTTAATACTTGTGGGGTTCTCGGATTGATTCCTCGCGAGTGGATTATAAGTCATAGATGCAGTTGGATGGCGGTCTATGTATTTTATTGTAATGCCCAGAGTAAATCTCATAGTGATCCTCTCGACATATGCATGTTATCTTTATTCTATCAATTGCCCAACTGTAATTTGTTTACCCAGCATGTGTTATTTTATCTTATGGAGAGACACCACTAGTAAACTATGGACCCCGGTCCTATTTCCTTTATATTGCTATCACCTGTTTACTTTACTTGCATATTACTATTGCTTTCCACTCGATACGCTCATTCCTTTGTTTACAGCAAACCGGTAAGATTGACAACCTCATCGTAAGTTGGGAGCAAAGTATTTGGTTGTATTTTGTACAGGTTCTGTGTTGCAGCTGGCAAAGCAAAGCACTGGACGAGGCGCCTTATAAATTGTCCGGAGCTGTCGCGAAGCTAGTCAGCATCACCTTCTTGAGTTTGGCTTTTTCCTGGATTCGACAAACCTTGGTTTCTTACTGAGGGAAAATTTGCTACTGTGCTCATCATACCTTCCTCTTGGGGTTCCCAACTAGACGGTGAAATTACATCAACACCGTGCCACATCAAGCTAATTTTCTGGCGTCGTTGCTGGGGAAAAAGAAGACTTCTGCAAGGGGAGTTTTGCACGCACATCCTTTACTTTGTTTTAAGTTTTGCTTTACTTTTTTTACTTGCGTCATTTTATCAAAAACACACAAAAAAATAGGTTACTTTATAGTTGCTTTTATTTACTTGCTTTTAGTTTTGTTAGAATGAGTAATCCTGAAGTTGAAGTTTGTACCTTTAAGCAACAAGGGGGAGAGAGCTTGAAAGATGCTTGGTACCGTATTAGCAATTCTCATCATAGGTGTACGAAGAAGCATTCTACCATGATCCTCCTTAGAAATTTTTATGTTGGTATATCTAGTTGGAATAGGTATGTTCTTGATACTCCTGCAGGAGGTAATTTTCTGGGTACTCCCGCTCTTGAAGCATGCACTTTAATTGAATGTTTAGTGGGAGTACCACCTATTCATGTTGTTAAAACTGAGGTCACTTTGGAGGAAGTTTTAGAAAAGCTTAGCTCTTTAGAATTTTTTTTGCCAAATATCCTTGATAATGCTAGCCGTGTTAATGAATTGATAGAAAGTATCGGTAAGAGAATCACCGTTTTAGAGGCTAGTACTACTCTTGATAGTCAAAATCTTAGGATTGGGAAACTGGAGGAATCTATGGAAACTTTAAGTTCAATATTCTCTTCTCTTATGTTTAAGAAGGAGAAAACTTTTGTTGGAAAAGAGCAAAAATTTATGTATGTTCTCAAGGTGTCTGTGCCTAAAACGCAGCACGTTTTTAAGATTGGTAAGACTTTTAGTTTAACTAAGAGTGACTTGCAGGTTGAATCATATTCGGGAACTTCTAAAGTGCCTAGTGTGGTAAGTGGTGATCTTGAGGAAACACTTGATCTTAATGCTTCTTTCGAAAATACTTGATTCACACTTTCTGCGCCTAGCTTAAAGGCGTTAAAGAAAAGCACTCTTGGGAGATAACCCAATATTTTACTTTCAGTTCTTTTTCTTTTATTTGAGTCTTGGAAGTTATTACTACTGTAATGACCTCTCCTTATCATTTTTATTTCGTTTTTGTGCCAAGAGAAGCCTCTAATTTGAGTGAGGTAAAATTTGGGGATGTTGCTGTCCTGAAACAGATTTTGATGCTGCACCGTAAAAATTCATGAACATTCTCATTATATATTTTGGACCTGCGATTTCTTGTGCATATGCCCCAGGTTATATCCAAACTTTCATTAGTTTAACACTTTTTGATTTGAGCAACAGAAAACCCTCTAAAAATTTGACCTTTGTCAGATGTTCTGTTTTGACAGATTTCTGCCATTATTTCTGTTTGCCGCTCGATCGCTTTCTTTTTTAGTTCTTTTGATCACGGAACTTTTGGGGAAGTTGCTACAGTAGTATATGCTTTATAAGTGGTGGTTTTGAGTTGAAACCTGAAGCAAAAAAGGGTTGATTCAATGTTATGCTTACACTAATGTTGCTAATAGAATTGTGTTGAGTTTTGTATGAAGAAAGTTTTCAAGTGTAGGGATTGGAGAATGATGAGATGACTTGAAGAATGTACAAAAGCTCAAGCTTGGGGATGCCCACGCACCCCAAGAAATATTCAAGAGGTATAAGCGTCAAAGCTTGGGGATGCCCCCAAGGCACCCCTTCTTCATCGGCAAAAATCAGGTCACCTTTCAACACACTATATTTTTATTGCTTTATGCACTATGCGTTTTTCTTGGAGCGTCAGTTGTTTTAGTTTTTAGTTTTGTTTTGTTTTGTTTGCTGCAATAAATGGTTGGACCCCAACAAATTTCTTTTGGAGAAGTTGTCTTGCTTTTTATTTGCCAAGAACACTCCGTTTTTCACTCTTATCGTTTAACGAGTGTTCTCTTTTTCTAGAACCGCGTTTAATTTTCGTTTTTCACCTTGATTTGTGTTCAGATCTTGTTATATCTTTACATCAAGGTGCATTTTGACCTCTCGTCAATGTTGGTATTTATCAAAAGAGTTACTTCAAAAAAGATTCGAATGGTGTTGGAAAAAAGAAAAAAACTTTATGCAAAAAAGTAGTACAAAAAGGAGCTTGTGTAGACTGCGGCCTAGGCTTTTGCATGTCGTGCATGATGTATTTTTGATAGTATGCTTAGTGGTTTTGCTGTAGCATGACTTGTCTCAAATGACTAAGATTGCTTAATGAGCCTTTGAAAAAATCATGCGTTGTTTTAATTATTTGGAAGCATTATTTTGGTTTTCTCCTTGATGCTTTATTTGGGTTGACTTGGCGCATGCTCACACATATTAGACTCATACAAAGTCGCCATTGCCTCTATGATCATTTAGTTTTTGACTTTTGATGCCATCTTATGCTTCTTTTAATGTCGCTTTGCATGATTATAGCCGTTATTGCTCTCTTAGTTGGTCGCTCCCAGTATTTTACTAGCCCTTATTTTGTACTGAGTATGAGCTCTACTCGTGCATCCAACTCCTAAAAACCAAGTTGTTCCAAAGTGTCCACCATTGACGAGGGTATGACCCCTCGGTCCTCGATATTTGCCTACCTAGTTCCTACCAAGGAAGAAGCCCGCTCGAAGGATACAAGAAGCCCGCAAGGCCCAGCACTTCGACTTGGAGTAGAAGGCAAGAAACACTTTGTAAACCCTAACTGGCTGCATATATAAAGCCACCAAGGGGCACCCCTAGAGAGAGGATACAACAGATCTCATACAATAGATTGCATTACACGCATACAAATCCGCCTATAGCGGCTCCCTGTAAACACTATGCTCATATACTAGATTGCTAGCAGGATGTAGCGATCCTCCATCGAGGGGACGTGAACCTAGGTAAAACTTTGTGTGCCCCTCGTCATTTATCGACCGCCGTCGAGTTCGCCGGATCCCACATGCGCTCCATAGATCAAAAGCTCACAAACATAGGCATTGCCGGAGTTGAACCTCGTCAATTGACGCCGTCTATGAGGACGACGGGATCTGGATCTACGGGCTCGCCGGCTCCTTCTTCATCTCCAACAACAACAATCAGATCGCATCGGCGTCAAGCAAACTTTCTACATCAACAAGCAAAGACGGATCGTATCTGGCCGAATCAGCGGTTTGGCTCGTCATCGCTGTTTTCAACATCCGTCGAGACCATCGGCGACTTCAACACCAGATGCGTGCAGGCGTGCAGCAGCTTCGAGGCATGAACCTGCGATATGTTTCCTGATCGCTCCGTTACCAAAAATATAAGATGCGATTCTGGATCTGTCAGGTGGCACTAGAATTTAAGCCGACGAGAACGTTCCCGGCGGCTCGGTCTCGATCTCCACATACGATCTACGAAAACCAAGGCTAGGCGTGTCGTGTCCTGTCCAAGGACTCTCATAGCGCCTGCAGCCGATACAGGCGATGATCCTTCATCATGCAAAATAGCAGCGGCGGCAGATTACTTTGCACGCGAGCGTGCAACCAGCGGCAGCTTGGAGATCTCCATCATCCATGGCAGCAGACACAGCGGTACACCGTGGCGGCGGCGGCTTCGTACAATGACATCGCGTGGGCAGCTAGAAGCAGGATCGGATTTGATTTTTTTGTGTACTCCTTTTTGTACTCGCACTACCTGATGGATTGAGCGGAGATGACTAGATCGATCCGTTCGAGTGGTCTGCTCTATGTCCCAGATCAGCCATCGAAGCAATCGAGGAAAGACGAGTTTCGATCCGATCGCTTACGAGCAGCAACCAGTGCGTTGGGCAATAGCAGGAGACAAAACAGATTGATTGTACTAGCCCAAGTCCCAAGACAGGAACTGCGGTGGAAGGCTGAAAAATCTCCAACAGGAAAATTTACACATGCATCGATGGGATGTTTATTATCCTACCCCATCTCTTTCTCCCTCTCATTGAATATCCTGTTCAACAATTATTTTATTTGATGTACTAATCTATCTATGTACGTGTTTCATACATGTATGGAAGAGTATCCCTTCACAGAATACAGATGAAGGCACAAAACAAGCTGCCGTCTTTAAAGATCTACAAATTCAGCCCCGATCTACGAAAAACTAGCCAGATCGTGTCCGCTGATCAACGTCGACAAAGCGGCGTCGGTAGTTTACCTTTGCGGCCGGCTCAATCTCGTCATGCCCGAGTCACGCGACGAGCTGCTACAACCTTCTTCGATGCAAAATCAACCACGCGCATCCCGTAATGATCTTGGGCCTACACGCAAATAATATCAGGTGACATCCATCTAATTATTCGTCACAAATTTAACTTTACGAGAAAAATTTTCGGGCCTGTAGTCTGCTCTATTCTGTATGTAGGTTGATTTCCTATTGATGCCGCGACTACACCTGACCGGTTTTGTCGATGTCGTAATTCCGTCTGACGAATGGTCTGATCAAGCACGCTGCCTCGATTCCATTCGAGTCGCAACTCCGCCCGCGCCAAGTCCGCCGCTGCTACTTCATCGGCTGCGATCCGAGCGACCTCGTCACCGTCGCACTCGGGGGCTCGACACCGGGACTCTCCATTGCGCACTCGCCTCGCTCGGGGGCTCGACATCACCTCGCCGCTGTGTGCGGATGCTCACGCTCAAGACCTGCGATTTCTTCGACATCATCAACACACCCGCAAGCGACACGGCGATCCTTCCCACGTTTGGGGGCTCGGCGTCACCTCGCCTTTGTGTGCGGGAGCTCATCGCCATGATCTTTGACTCCGTCGCCATGATCTTCGAATCCGTCATCAAGATGTTCGACTCCATCGCCATGATCTTCGACTCCGTCATCATGACCTTCGGGCCAAGCATCAAGAACTTCGACTCCGTCGTCATGACTTTCGAGTTCACCGCCATGACCTTCGAGACCGTTGTCAAGAAATTCGACCACAACGATATCATTTAGAGAGCTAAGTATTTTTCTATTAAGAGTCAATTCTTGTTTTACTTTCGCTATACCCGATACTCGGGGGCTATTGGGGGAGATAACATCAGCCAATCGACAACATTGTTTGCATATTATTTTCGAGTGCGGGCTCTCTTGTCCCTCAAATCGATCATTCAGGCCAGCAGCGCCTTGGCATTATTCGAGTGCGGGCGTTCTTGTCCCTCGAATCAATCATTCAGGCCAGCAGCGCCTTGGCATTATTCGAGTGCGGGCGTTCTTGTCCCTCGAATCGCTCATTCAGGCCAGCAACGCCTTGGTATTATTCGAGTGCGGGCGTTCTTGTCCCTCGAATCGTCTTCTTCGGGCCAGCAGCGCCTCTGCGTTATTCGAGTGCGGGCTTCGGTCCCTCGAATCGTCTTCTTCGGGCCAGCAGCGCCTCTGCGTTATTCGAGTGCGGGCTTCGGTCCCTCGAATCGTCTTCTTCGGGCCAGCAGCGCCTCTGCGTTATTCGAGTGCGGGCTTCGGTCCCTTGAATTATCCTCTTCGGGCCAGCAGCGCCTCTACGTTATTCGACTGCGGGTTTTGGTCCATCGAATTATTCTCTTCGGGCCAGCAGTGCCTCTATGTTATTCGAGTGTGGGTTTCAATCCCTCGAATCGCATCTTTCGGCCATCAGTGCTTTCATTCTATTCGGATACGGACCGCTGTCCTTCGAATCTCTATTTTGTGCTATCAATGCTTTCAAATTGCCCGAAATATGGTAGCAATACGCCAATTCGGATGCGGTATGTCAAATATGAAGGTAAGTCCACAGTTGGCAATACTAGATGGCCCGGTATTCGTATCAAGCGCGCTCTGTCGAGAAATTTTCCATACCTACGGTATGAAGTTTGCATCGATGGACGCATCGAGTGCCTCACACTGAACTGGGCTTGGACCTGGTAAGCCCACGCGGGTTCGAGTCAGGGGACTCGAATCTGAGTAAGTGATGACCCACAAGTATAGGGGATCGCAACAGTCTTCGAGGAAAGTAAAACCCAAATTTATTGATTCGACACAAGGGGACCCAAAGAATATATGTAAGCCTTAACAGATGAGTTGTCAATTCAGCTGCACCTGGAAACAGACTTGTTCGCAGCGGTTTATCAGTAGCAACAGTTTTATAGTGGTGATAGTAGTGAAACAGTAACAGCAGTAGTAGAATAAAAGCAGTAATAGTAGCAATAGTAAACAGTAGGATGAAATACTATAGGCATAGGGATGGATGTACGGGCGTTGCATGGATAAGATAATTCATGAAATCAGTGAGACATGGGCATTGCAGATAAATAATGTAAAGCATTCTAGTACTAACAATCATAGGCATGTGTTCCGTATATAGTCGTACGTGCTCGCAATGAGAAACTTGCATGACATCTTTTGTCCTACCAACCTGTTGCAGCAGGGCCTCAAGAGAAACTACTGGTAATTAAGGTACTCCTTTTAATAAAGTACCAGAGCAAAGCATTAACACTCGATGAACATATGTGATCCTCACATCATAGCCATCCCCTCCGGTTATCCCAATTTCTGTCACTTTGGGGCCTCGGGTTCCGGACAACAATATGTGTAAACAACTTGTAGGTAAGACCATAAACAACAAGTATCATCATAGAAACAATAACATGTTCAGATCTGAAATCATGGCACTCGGACTCAAAGTGATAAGCATTAAGCACAACAAGTTGCAACAATGTCATAAGCACTAATAAAAGATACTAGGCACTATGCCCTAACAATCTCATAGCAAATTACATGAATGATCTCATCCAATCCCTACCATCCCCTTCGCCTACAGCGGGAATTACTCACACATGGATGGGGGAGTCATGGATGGTTGATGGAGAGACGTCGGTGACGATGGTGATGAAGATCTCCTCCAAATCCCCATCCCGGCAGGGTGCCAGAACGGAGATTCTGGTTCTGAATCATGGTTTCTGATGGCGGCGGCGTAGCGGAAGTCTATCTGGGAAAAACGCCAAACCCCCGCTGTTTTCAGGTCAGAGGGTATATGTAGGCGGAAGGAGGGGTCAAGGCGATGACCGAGGTGACCTCACCACAGGTGGGCGCGGCCAGGGCTGGGCCGCGCTCCCTGGTGGTGAGCCCAGGCCGCTGCCCCCCTTCGTCTCTCCTTCTGGCTCCGTGGGTCTTCTGGCAAAATAGAATTTTTGTAATATTTTCTGGGATTTTTCCTAAAAGTCGGATTTCTGCACAAAAATGAGACACTAGAGCAATTCTGCTGAAAACAGCGTTAGTCCGTGTTAGTTGTATTCAAAACACACAAATTAGAGGAGAAACAATAGCAAAAGTGTTCGGGAAAGTAGATACGTTTTGGACGTATCAATTTCCCCCAAGCTTAGCTATTTGCTTGTCCTCAAGCAATTCAGTTAACAACTGAGAGCGATAAAAGAAACTTTCACGAACACAATTGCTTCATATGATGTATATATACTAACTATATGATCAAGTACTTAGGCAATTCATAATAAGAAATATGCAACTAATGTTACCTCATAGTCAAGCAAGCTATGAAAGAGTGCCAATGCACTAATAATAAGTAACATGAACATAAGAAGCTACAAGATTGTAATATGCATAAATGATATGGAAGAGTGGTATCCCGCTTGCCTTTATTCGTGGAGCAAAACATAAATGCTGAGGCACCTCTGAAGTCCAAAGGAAGACTAGAAGTAAAAATATCAAAGATACAAGCATCAAAGTTATACCACAATTAACCGTGTTCTGGGACAAGCACATTATACTAAGAATAACAGCTATGCTCTCAAGAAGGTGCTTAAAGTTAGAAGATGAAGACTCAACATAAAAGTAAAAGAAAGGCCCTTCGCAGAGGGAAGCAGTGATTTAACATGTGCTAGAGCTTTTCATTTGTAAAACAGAGATAAAGATTTATTTTGAGAGGTGGTTGTTTCATGTCAACGACTGGCAATGGGGACTTGCTATCTTCCATAATAAACAAGTGAGAGTGGTTCTGAGTTCTTTGAAAATTTGGCACATTGGTGCTCTTTTATAAACCTTTGGCACTCCTCCCCACCTTTTTTTCCTTTCTCAAACCATGGCTAACCGATTCCATCGGGTGCCCACCAACATTCACATACTATGGAGGAGTGCCTTTTTTCTTTCTTTTTAGAATTAGATTGCAATGGTCTGACCAGCTCTCATGCAAAATTAATGATGAGCAGATGAAGCTGCCTAGTCGAGGGGTACTTAATTTAATATGGAAGATAGCAATCCCGACCACTACGTCCCCATGAGCTAAAAACAGTGGCACAAAATGAGAAGTAGTTGAAAGTTTTGAAAGGTAGCACATGAAAATTTACTTGGAATGGCTTGCAAATACCATGCATAGGAATTTATAGTGGACTCTTTGATAGGCTTGGTTTTTGGTGATTGGATGCACGAGAAGTATTCCCTCTCAGTACAAGTGAAGGCTAGCAAAAGACTGGGAAGCGACAATCGAGAGAGCAATAGCTGTCATAATCATGTTTGCGACAAAACAAAATTAATATAGGCATAAAAATGATACAAGAACTCTGAGGCAAAGTAAATCATCGAGGCTTAATTGACTTTTTGTTTAGTCATATGCATGCTTGAGAATGTGCCAAGTCGATTCAAATGAAACTTTCAGAGGTGGATACCACAATAACATACCATATTATGAATAAAACAATGCATGCAAGCGTCTACGTGACATGCTACAAACTATTAGTAAATTGGAACTAATCATATGAGAGCAAGAACTACAAAGCATCCATTAGATAACATATACCTTACATGAACTGACTAAGCATGTCCACATATATGAGTATATGTACAAAAATGAAAACAAATAGAGTTCATACCAGCCTCTTACCACATCTCGGATTGTCATATGTCGTCATTATTGCCTTTCACTTGTGTGGCTTGAATAATATGAAGTGAATACCAAGCTCCAATGGAGAAACGGTAGACTGAACTCTGCAACAAACTTTACAAACCCGAAGAAGAACAACAAATATTTTTGGGTTTTCGATTTTTAAAACAAGAACAGAAGGAAACAGCAAACAAAGCAAAATATTTTTGGATTTTTCAATTATCAAACCGAAAATAGCAAGTAAAGCAAAGAAAAGCTAGCAAACTAAAGAGGCAAACAAAGAGAAACAACGGAAATATTTTTGGTCTTTTTTGTGTTTTGGAAAGAAGAAATAAGAACGAGAACCATAAAGAAAGCGAAACATGAATATACAAAGGACCGACAAAATATGATATGTAGATGAGTGAATCATTGACGTACCTCCCCCCCAAGCTTAGGCTTTTGGCCTAAGTGGAGATCAACATCGTCTTGAAAACATGCCCCATGCTGGTGGGTCATCATTGGCGTAGTCATAGCCTGGCCCTTGTGAAGATGAAGCAGATGGTGTATAATCATAGTAGGGCTGCTGGTATGGAAACTCCGCAATGTTAGAGGGCTGGACCGACTCCTCGGTTGCCTCTTCATTGTGCACGGGCTGCGGGTTCTCCTCCATGTATGCATCGAGCTCACCCTCTGTGAGTGACCATCTATTCCTGCGATCAAGGTTAAACAAAAGAGGTGCAGGCAAATGGACTGATCGATCAGTCTTCGCTACCTTCCAGGTAGATTTCTTGAAAAAGGTAATCTCATACGTCAAGTTAGTCAAGCAGGCATGAGGAGAAATAAACTTATGATGTATCATAGAATTAAGATCAAGCCTCTCCACTGGAAACTGAAGATCTAAAACATGAGGCACTACACCATGCAAAGCTAACAAACGTGAAGCAATAAGACCTCCACAGATTCCCCCTTTCTTACGGTTAGCATCTAGACGAAAAGCTATTAAAGCACCCAAATTATAAGTCCTATCACCTCTCAAAGTAGAAGCAATAAAAGCTATATCACAGCAGGACAACTTATTTGCAACTTTCCTAGCAAGGACACACTTGGTAATAAAGTAGGCAAAATATCGAATGGATGGAAGATGAATATTTCGAATTTTACCATCCTCTCCTGAAAAACTTCTTCCTTGACAAATCTCTTCATAAAGGTCCGTTAATGGCTTAGGTCGTTCCTTCATCCTATCGCATGATCCCCACTGTGGTACTCTAATGGCTGCACAGAAAACATCAAAGGACAAGTCCACAAATTTATTGTAGATTTTATAATGAACCATGGAGTTAGATGTGGACCAACTGAAACTGAAATCCTGCACCACAGACATTGTTAGTTTAGCAAATTGGGGTGGTTCACCCTCAATAAAATGTTCCAATCCTGCATTGGAGAGTAAAGTTTGGAAGTCCTGCAGGATTCCAGCTGCATTCATGAACTCTGAGCATGGATAGATCGAGGGAAAGACCCTCTCTTCACGGTGAACTCTCATGACTTCATGCACTTCTAGTTCATGTTGAAAGAGTTGATATGCATTCTCCTCCATTTCTGAAATTTTTAACAAACCTCATAAAATATGATTTTGAAACAAATACATGAAGGGAACTACTATAGGGAGTTACTAAAGGGCTAACATGCATCAAAATAACATTTCTAAGCAATAGAACAAGCATGCAAACTCATTTCACCTGTCACCTATAGAGCTAAAATACTCAAGAAATACTTCACTAAACAAAATTCTACTTGGACAATCGAAGGAGTCACATACCAGAGAACAAATGCTCCAAATCTCAGCAACAATGATGGGCTGAGCAAGGAGATCAAAAAATCGAGATGAAGAGCAGCAAGAACATGAGTTTGAGCAGGTGTGTCATTGTTTTTGGGAGAGAGAAAGAGCTGGGGAGGAAGAGATAAGTGAGAGGCCAGGGGGCCCCCCCTCACCATAGGTGGGCGTGGCCAGGGCTTGGGCCGCGCCCCCTGGTGGTGAGGTGGCGTGGCAGGTCCCCCTGAGGTCTCCCAGGTGCCTCTCTGCCCCATTTTTGACATAAAAATTTAAAAAGATTTTCTAGAATTTTTTGAGAAACTTTATTTTTGAGGATTTTTTAGAAAAACGAATAAAGAATAAAACTCGGGAAAACGACGGTGGAATGATTGCAAGCAAATTAAAACCAAGTATGCAGCAGCTCTAAGATATTCTAATCATGTAACTAAACAGAAGGAACAAAAATGAACAAGTAAATATAAGTGAGGTAAAGTAAATGCGGTGAAAACGAAGTTTCGTTCATATAAAATCACTTTGTTAACAAGGTTGATCAAGTCTTGTTACCAAACTAACTTTATATGAGGCAAAACTTTGCATTTCACTATATGCTTATGTTACCTCGACCTTGATAGGCATAGTCCCAATCATAACAATTTTATATTCTTCTTTGGGCTTTCGCTCTGAACAAATAATTTGACCAACTCGAATGGTCTCCACATGCTTGATTGAATTTAGAGCGTTCTTTCTATCAATCTTCTTGGGAAAATAGACCATATACTCTTTGTCATTGACATTAAAAGTTACTTTTCCTTGATTGCAATTAATAACGGCACCTGCAGTGTTTAGAAAAGATCTTCCAAGAATAATAGACATATTATCATCTTCAGGCATTTCCAACACAACAAAGTCAGTTAGTATCAAACAACTGTTAGCAACTTGAACAGGAACATTTTCACATATACCAATAGGAATAGTAGTAGACTTATCAGCCATCTGCAAAGATATATCACTTGATACCAATTTTTCTAGATCAAGTCTCTTATAGAGAGAAAAAGGCATGACACTAACTCCGGCTCCCAAATCACATAAAGCAGTTCTAACATAGTTATTTTTAATGGAGCAAGGAATAGTTGGTATACCTGGATCTCCAAGCTTCTCCGGAACTTTACCATCAAAAGAATAATTAGCAAGTAGAGTGAAAATTTCCTCATTAGGAATCTTCCATTTATTAGTAACAATATCTTTCATATACTTTGCATAAGGAGGCATTCTAATAGCATCAGTCAAAGGAATTTAAAAAAATAAAGGTTTCATCCATTCACAAAACCTGTTGTAGTGTTCTTTTTCCTTGGTCTTGTGTTTCTTACCAAGAAAAGGCATTGGTTTCTGTACCCAAGGTTCTCTCTCATTACCATGCTTGTTGGCAATGAAGTCTTCTTTGGTGTACTTTGCATTCTTATCAATCTTTTCTGGTTCCTCTTCAACTTCTTCTTTATCGGAAGCATCACCTGGTTCAGTTTCAACATCAGAAATAGAAACACTGTTAGGATCTTTACCTGCTTCAGAGGATTCTGCAGTTGTTTTATGCTTCTTCTTCTTCTTCTTGGAAGGAATATCATCTCTTGAAGTGCGTTGAGAATCTTGCTCGATCCTCTTAGGATGTCCTTCAGGATATAACGGGTCTTGAGTGGTAGCACCTCCTCTTGTGCGAATTTCACACGCTTGTTTTTCTCTTGCGGCATTAACTAGCAATTCTTTTTACACCTTGGTAAGCTGATCAATTTGAGTCTGAACCATTTGAAAATGTTTAACAAGAATCTTCACATCATTGGAGGTTCTCTCCACAATATCCTGCAACTTGTTTATAGCTCTAGAATTTTCCAACAAATGATTCTGCACCATTCTATTAAAATTATCTTGCTTAACAATAAAATTATCTAACTCATCTAAGCATTGATCAGGAGGTTTAGAGTAAGGAATATCTCTATCATCAAAGCGTTGGAGAGAGTGTACCTCAATAGTAGATGAGTGAGGGATTGGTTTACATAATTCTTCTATAGGAGGTAAATTCTTCACATCTTCGGCCTTAATACCTTTCTCCTTAAGAGATTTCTTGGCTTCCCTCATAACTTCACCATTTAATTCAATCATTCCTCTCTTCTTCGATGTCGGCTCTAGGACTGGCGCAGGTGTTGGTGCTGGTGTTGGCTCAACTAGAGTTCAATCATCATGATTCCGGCTTATTTTAGCCATTAATTCTTCAGCTTCAACCGGAGTTCTTTCCCTGAAAACACAACCAGCACAACTATCCAGATATGACTTAGATTCATCAGTTAGTCCATTATAAAATATATCAAGGAGTTCATTTTTAGGCAATGGCTCTTTAGGCAAAGCTCTAATTAAAGAACAAAACCTTGTCCAAGATTCAGGCAATATCTCTCCTTTTCCCTGTTCAAAGTCAAAGATTTTCTGCACAGTAGCATGTTGAGCACTAGCAGGAAAATATTTCTGAAAGAAAGCATTAACCAAAGCAATAGGACTATGAATAGATCCAGGAGACAAGCTATTAAACCAAGTTTTAGTTGCATCTTTCAACGAGAAAGAAAAATCTTAGCAACAAAGTAAGTGCGAAGCTTAATATCATCAGAAAACAAATTACTCAAAGTAGAAAGCTCATTCATGTGCTTCATAGCACTTTCATTCTCAGTACCACAAAAAGGCTCTTTCTCAACAATAGATATGTAAGATAAATGTAAAGAGAAATCATAATCCTTGTCTTTAATATCTATGGGAGAAGCAACAAACTTAGGATCAGGAGACAATTTATATCTAACAGCACGTCTCGCTAAAAGTTCCTTAACAGCTTTACTATCACGAGTAGCACGAGCTTCAGCAATAAAATCATCGTCAAGCTCAATATAAGCATCATCAAAATCATCACTAGGACATTCCCTAGACTCAGATGAACTAACAGGTGTAACAGTGGTGTTTCCCATCTTAGCTCTAGCAATTGTAGCATCTAAAAAGGAACCTAGTGAACCACTCTCATCAAGCACAGTAGAAGCATCATCTAAATTATCAGTGGCATTTTCAAACTCAGCAGAAGTAGTAGCAGTAGCGTGTGCGTCTGGTGGTGTAAGCAACTTACTCATAACAAATGGTGAATCAAGAGCAACAGAAGTGTTCAAAGTCGTACCTCTTCTTGTAGTGGATGGCAATATAGGAACGTTTCCATCACGAGGTTTACCCATGATGAAAGGATTGTAGCAAACAATATGAATTCCAAGTGAACTTACAAATAAAGCTATGCTCCCCGGCAATGGCGCCAGAAAATAGTCTTGATGACCCACAAGTATAGGGGATCGCAATAGTCTTCGAGGGAAGTAAAACCCAAATTTATTGATTCGACACAAGGGGACCCAAAGAATATATGTAAGCCTTAACTGATGAGTTTTCAATTCAGCTGCACCTGGAAACAGACTTGTTCGCAGCGGTTTATCAGTAGCAACAGTTTTATAGTGGTGATAGTAGTGAAATAGTAACAACAGTAGTAGAATAAAAGCAGTAATAGTAGCAATAGTAAATAGTAGGATGAAATACTGTAGGCATAGGGATGGATGTACGGGCGTTGCATGGATAAGATAATTCATGAAATCAGTGAGACATGGGCATTGCAGATAAATAATGTAAAGCATCCTAGTACTAACAATCATAGGCATGTGTTCCATATATAGTCGTACGTGCTCGCAATGAGAAACTTGCACGACATCTTTTGTCCCACCAGCCTGTTGCAGCAGGGCCTCAAGGGAAACTACTGGTAATTAAGGTACTCCTTTTAATAAAGTACTGGAGCAAAGCATTAACACTCGGTGAACACATGTGATCCTCACATCATAGCCATCCCCTCCGGTTATCCTAATTTCTGTCACTTTGGGGCCTCGGGTTCCGGACAACAATATGTGTAAACAACTTGTAGGTAAGACCATAAACAACAAGTATCATCATAGAAACAATAACATGTTCAGATCTGAAATCATGGCACTCGGGCCCAAAGTGACAAGCATTAAGCATAACAAGTTGCAACAATGTCATAAGCACTTATAAAAGATACTAGGCACTATGCCCTAACAATCTCATAGCAAATTACATGAATGATCTCATCCAATCCCTACCATCCCCTTCGCCTATAGCGAGAATTACTCACACATGGATGGGGGAGTCATGGATGGTTGATGGAGAGACATCGGTGACGATGGTGATGAAGATCTCCTCCAAATCCCCATCCCGGCAGGGTGCCAAAACGGAGTTTCTGGTTCCGAATCGCGGTTTCTGATAGCGGCAGCGTAGCGGAAGTCTATCTGGGAAAAACGCTAAACCCCCGCTGTTTTCAGGTCAGAGGGTATATGTAGGCGGAAGGAGGGGTCGAGGCGACGACCGAGGCGGCCTCACCACAGGTGGGTGTGGCCAGGGCTGGGCCGCGCCCCCTGGTGGTGAGCCCAGGCCGCTGCCCCCCTTCGTCTCTCCTTCTGGCTCCGTGGGTCTTCTGGCAAAATAGAATTTTTGCAATATTTTCTGGGATTTTCCTGAAAGTCAGATTTCTGCACAAAAACGAGACACCAGAGCAATTCTGCTGAAAACAGCGTTAGTCCATGTTAGTTGTATTCAAAACACACAAATTAGAGGAGAAACAATAGCAAAAGTGTTCGGGAAAGTAGATACGTTTTGGACATATCAGTAAGCTAGCCGAATGTTTTTGTGGCTATGCAATTAACTCAGACCCGGCGTGAGTCTCAGGCCGGTTATGCCAATCCCCCTAGCAACCAAACTAAGCATCTTCGAGGCTTGGAATGAGTACTACTCGAATTGGCATTTATTCACCCGGCGTTGGCAACACGCTCGGGGGCTGCGCCTTGAATGGCCATTTATTCGCCCTGCGTTGGTAACACGCTCGGGGGCTGCGCCTCGAATTTGCATTCCTTCGCCCCAGCGCTGGAAACACGCTCGGGGGCTGCGCCTCGAATTGGCATTCCTTTGCCCCTGCATTGGTAACATGCTCGGGGGCTGCGCCTTACAACCCGATGCTAGCAACGCTTGGGGGCTACGTTTACATGCTAACCTTAGCATCCACTATTTTTGTACCCAGTGTTAGCAACACGCTCGGGGACTCTGCCTTATGCTGTTAACCTCAACAGTCTTCAACGATATCAACTGCACTCCGTCTACTACGTCGACTTCGGTCTGTGGTATTCGGCACCTTCTGACTCGACGTCGATGACTTTATGTCGTGTCGACTCTGTTCCATGGTATTCGACTCCTGTCAGTGACCTGCCAGCAACACCAACCTCTTTGCTTACAATGACCAAGCATTCGGGGGCTCAACAACAACATTGCCCCTAACGATCCGTGAAACAGCAAGCGTTCGACAACATCATCACAATGATTCAGCTACCGTGCAACTCCATCGACCGCGACATGCAAGAACTTCATTTGGTGCCCTCACATGCAACATGCAAGACTACGATTTTAAGGCAAGATTTGAGTCTCTACCCGATTCTACGAATCGACTAGACACTCGGGGGCTACTGACGAGGGTAAGACCCCTCGGTCCTCGATATTTGCCTACTCGGTTCCTACCAAGGATGAAGCCCGCTCGAAGGATACAAGAAGGCCGCAAGGCCCAGCACTTCGACTTGGAGTAGAAGGCAAGAAACACTTTGTAAACCCTGACTGGCTGCATATATAAAGCCACCAAGGGTCACCCCTAGAGAGAGGATACAACAGATCTCATACAATAGATTGCATTACACGCATACAAATCCGCCTACGAAGGCTCCCTGTAAACACTATGCTCATATACTAGATTGCTAGCAGCATGTAGCGATCCTCCACCGAGGGGACATGAACCTGGGAAAACTTCGTGTGCCCCTCGTCGTTTATCGACCGCCGTTGAGTTCGCCGGATCCCACATGCGCTCCATAGATCGAAAGCCCACAAACATGGGCATTGCCGGGGTTGAACCTCGTCAACCATACATACCTATTAGCAATTTGCTATTCCAAAGTACATTTGACTTGCTTTTATCTATCCTTCAAATTAAACTCTTTTTGGTGTTATGCGAAAATTGGTCAGTAAAGCTCTCACGAACCTGATGGCACACTTTACTTTTCTCGTTTTAAAATTTTGACATTGTGGCTCTCTTATGTTGAGTTGTTATGCTTGCAATTTGTAAGTTGGAAATTAGCCTAGCCATGCCGTCATGGGGCAAGCTTTCAACATTGCACTATCTTTCATTTGAGTTGATATCGTGATCTTTTGTTTATGGATACTCGCGATGTGAAACAAGTTGGGAATCTTGCGGGATCATGGAGTTCTTATATGTGTTAGGGAAATGCCTGGGCCGCTAATCTAAGCCATGCATCATTCATGGTGGAAATTTACAGCATGCCCATAGTGGACATTCGACGACGCATCTCACAATAAAAAGCTATACCAATGGTAAATAAAAGAGATGTCGAGGTGTTCATTGTCTGTTTGTCTTGTCATTTTGATGTGGGCTTGTTCCATGTCATTGGGCAGGAGGTACCCCGTAGGCGGTTCTCGATGATACACATATATCTACAATGACAAGAACCTGCTTGGGACTCTAAGTCGAGTAGCATGAGGTTTGGGTATTCGTACTTCACGGGACACGAGGTTTTCAACTTATGATTTGTCAAGCATATGCTTCATAATTGTACTCGCATTAACTCTAACCATTCAAGATGCTTATGATGGGGGCAATGAGATCTCAAAGCTAGTAAGTACCATAATTTTTGAAGGTTTATAAAACTCGCAATCACTGCTTCTCTCTACGAAGGGCCTTTCTTTTACTTTTATGTTGAGTCACCACCTTCTATCTTTATGCACCGTCTAAGAGAGCATAGTTGTCATTCTTAGTGTAATGTGCATTGTCCCAAAGTTTTCATTGATTGATTTATGATGTTGGTTTCACTTGTTCTTAAATTATTTGTATCTAGTCGCCCTCTTAAACTTGAAGGTGTCATATGCATTTATGTTTTCCTCTCTCATGAAGGACAAGCTGAAAACCATTTGTATGTTTTTCCATATGATTTGAACACACATTTGACTTTCATTGTTTCATTTTCATGATCTTTTGTTTGTGTTATTTTTCATGTTATAACATGGTTGCTAAGTTTCTTCTATCAAGATTATGTCTTCATGCCCATGTTTTAAGTTCTTTTGATCCCAGCGCACAACGCTTACATATATGGTCAAGATTGTGTAGGTGCATGTCACCTCAAAAATTATTTCTTTTGTTATCACTTACCTACTCGAGGATGAGCAGGAGTTAAGCTTGGGGATGCTGATACGTCTCCAATGTATCTATAATTTTTGATGCTCCATGCTTGTTTTTACACCATTTGCTTAGTGTTTCGTTACACTTCGTGGCGTTTTTATGCATTTTCTGGAACTAACCTATTAACGAGATGCCACAGTGCCAGTTCCCTGTTTTCTGCTGTTTTTATGTTTTAGAAAAGTTACATAGGAAATATTCTCGGAATTGGACGAAACAAAAGCCAGACATCCAGAAATTTACCGAAGCTTCCAGAGAACCGAAGAGGAGACGGAGTGGGGCCACAAGCCGGCCACACAATAGGGCGGCGCGACCCAGGCCCTGGCCGCGTCCCCTATGTGTGAGACCGCCTCGGTCTACTTCTGACGATGCCCCTTCGCCTATAAAGACCCCCCGACGGAAAAAACCTAAGTACCCGATCAATTTTCTAGAAACACATCGCGATCCATCGCCGTCGTCGACCCGAGATCGAGAGGGTCCAGAAGCTCTTCCTGGCACCCTGCCGGAGAGGAGAATCACCACCGGAGGTCTTCTTCATCGCCATGCTTGCCTCCGGCGCAATGAGTGAGTAGTCTACCTTGGACTATGGGTCCATAGCAGTAGCTAGTTGGTTGTCTTCTCCACCATGTGCTTCATGTTTAGATCTTGTGAGCTGCCTTACATGATCGAGATCATTGTTATGTAATTCTACATGTTGTGTTTGTTGGGATCCGATGAATATTGGTGTGATGATTGAGTTGATATGCTGAATATTATCTTATGTTATCTCTATGTTGTTTATGATCTTGCATGCTCTCCGTTGTTAGTAGCTATCTTGGCCGAGTAGATACTAGTGACTCCAAGAGGGGGTATTTATGCTCGATAGTTGGGTTCATGCCTCTATTTAATCTCAGGGAGTGACAGAAACCTCTAAGCTTGTAGATGTGCTGTTGCCACTAGGGAGAAAACAACATTCTTATGTTCAAGGGCATATGCTTTGTTTACATTACACACTTTGCTTAATGCAGTTATCTGTTGTTCGCAACTTAATAATTGTGGGGTTCTCGGATTGATTCCTCGCGAGTGGATTATTAGTCATAGATGCAGTTGGATGGCGGTCTATGTATTTTGTTGTAATGCCCAGAGTAAATCTCATAGTGATCCTCTCGACATGTGCATGCTATCTTTATTCTATCAATTGCCCAACTGTAATTTGTTTACCCAGCATGTGTTATTTTATCTTATGGAGAGACACCACTAGTGAACTGTGGACCCCGGTCCTATTTCCTTTATATTGCTATCACCTATTTACTTTACTTGCACTGTTTACTTTACTCGCATATTACTATTGCTTTTCACTCGATACGCTCATTCCTTTGTTTACAGCAAACCGGTGAGATTGACAACCTCATCGTAAGTTGGGAGCAAAGTATTTGGTTGTGTTGTGTACAGGTTCCGCGTTGCAGCTGGCAAAACAAAGCACTGGACGAGGTGCCTTATAAATTGTTTGGAGCTATCGTGTAGCTAGTCAGCATCACCTTCTTGAGTTTGGCTTTTTCCTGGATTTGACAAACCTTGGTTTCTTACTGAGGGAAAATTTGCTACTGTGCTCATCATACCTTCCTCTTGGGGTTCCCAACTGGACGGTGAAATTACATCAACACCGTGCCGCATCAACTGGTATTGAAGGCAAAGGCAAAACAAGCACTCCTTGAAGCTAGAGTTGAGATTGAGCAGAAGAAGATCACAGATGCACACCATTGTAACATGCACAAGGTTCTGAGAAGTAAAGCTGAGAAAGATAGAGAATAGTTGAAGGGGGAAAAGAAGAAGATGGAATACATCATTGTGGACTTCATGAAGTAGAAGGAACAGAACAGGGCAAGGCTGAAGAAGATCATTGACCTTTGTGAGATGTAGGGTGCAATGTGTTGTTGAACCCTAGAAGCTTTAATCATGTATCAGTAGGCCTGTATGTATCTGTGATGTTGAACTTGTGCTATATGCACATTTAGTTGTAATGGTGCACTCTGAATTTGTAGCTATGGGTTGTAATGAATTATTGATGCTTGCAGATTACTATTGATCTAAATTATTAGCTAATATGTTGAATGTTTGCTATGTGTGCTGGATGCTTTCCATTTATTTTGGACCTTTTGTTGTTTGTTTGATATGTGTGCTGGATGGTATCATTAATTTTGCAAAGTTGATGTTGAATGGATGCAAAGTTGATGTCGAGACCTTTTGGTTAGAATAAAAAAGATAGCATTGGTCTCGACACTCGATGTCGAGACCTTTTGGTTAGAATAAAAAAGATAACATTGGTCTCGACACTCGATGTCGAGACCTTTTGGTTAGAATAAAAAAGATAGCATTGGTCTCGACACTCGATGTCGAGACCTCTAGGTTAGAATAAAAAAGATAGCATTGGTCTCGACACTCGATGTCGAGACCTCTAGGTTAGAATAAAAAATAGCATCAGGTTTGCATAAGTAACATCCAAATAGCATCAGGTTTGCATAGACAACATGCAGATAGCATCAGGTTTGTAAATATGGAGCAGATCACAGATTCTTGTCATATTACACCAAAATGATCATGCTTCAGCACCAATGTTTGTGCAAGATTACAGACAACATCAAGTTAACCTACAGTGATTCTTCATGACAGCCACCACCTGCAAAATGTGCTAGAGGTGGAACATTTGCATCCCTTCCCACAGAAGCATTGGCACCTGCAGTTACATAGGACCAAAATCTAGTTGCAGGTGCCCCTATTGCAGAAGTAGATGGTGCACTGGCAGCAGGTGGTGCACTGGCAGCAGGTCCTCTAGGTGGTGCACTGGCAGCAGATCCTCTAGGTGGTGCCTCTGAAGCAGGTGGTGTACTGGCAGCAGCACCAGAGGAAGGCCCTGCATCATCAGGCATGGTTCTTCTGGCCTCCAACAAATGTTAATTGGGATTGTGAGAGTGCATTGGAAGCAAATGTAAATTTAAATCATAAAACCTAGAAAGTAAATGAAATACTTTGTGGCTGTTTTTCCTGATGGCAAGATCAGGCCTCAATGGATCTTCCATCTGTCCCTTCTTCTTCTCTGCAACATATTTCTTCATTTCCTCCTCTTCTTGCTTCCTCATGGCAGCTGCTTTAACTGGGTCATACTGGCATGGAAACATCCAGCCATCACTCCCATCTGATGCATCTTCATTTTCAGCATTATCTTCCTCACCAATATGTGTGTCCCAAGGATCAAAATTCACACTCTTCTGGGTCTGCAAAGGCACTTCACAGTCCAATTTTTGAGTGTTCTTCTGTGGAGAAACAACAATGGCTTGCTTCCTCTTATCCCTCATAATAGTAAACACCAATTTCCTGGAGCTGTTATATTTCTTGAGCATTTCTTCCACCTTATAGTTACTGTCCAGAATTTCCAGACCATGCAGTCCCTCCCCTTCATCTTTCACATAGTACATTGAATCACACAGCCCATATCCTTCCTTCTCCATCAATCCAAGAAGTGACAGATACCTAATATCACACCTACGCATAGTTGTCTGCACAAATTTTGCTCCATTGAATTGAATGTACAGATCCCACATCTCTGCATTCTCCCTAGATTGAATGTAAAGCAAGAAATCAACATGCATTCTACATTTTCCCCCTTTTCCCCATCTAATTTACAGAGAGAATTTACAGAGGGAATGAGATAGCAATTTTACCCGCAGTTCGAGATAGAGTGGCTGAGCGGGTCGCCGGTGAAGACGATGGTCGCCGTCATCTATGTGCAAGAAGGGGCTGGAGCTTCATCGGAATCTAGATCAGAGAAATCCTGCTCGCCATCTTCAGGGAGGGACAAGTCGACGCAGCCCATGTTGAATCCGGGGCCAAGCAGCACTTGCTGGACGAAACGGCGATCGTTGCCGCCGCCGCCACCACCACCTCCGCCGCCTCCATCACCAGTGATACGTCTCAAACGTATCTATAATTTTTGATGCTCCATGCTTGTTTTTACACCATTTGCCTATTGTTTTGTTACACTTAGTGGCATTTTTATGCATTTTCCGGAACTAACCTATTAACGAAGTGCCACAGTGCCAGTTCCCTGTTTTCTGCTGTTTTTGTGTTTCAGAGTGATACACAGGAAATATTCTCGGAATTGGACGAAACAAGTTCCTGAAGTCTTATTTTACCCGGAAGCTTCCAAATATCCGAAGAGAAGTAGGAGGGGGGCCACCAGGGCCCACACATAGGGGCGGCGATGCCAGCCCCTGGCCCGCGCCACCCCCGTGTGAGGGCGCCTGGCACCTCCTCTGACGACGTCCCTTCGCCTATAAAGACCCCCCGACGAGAAAAACCTAAGGGCCCGATCAGTTTTCCAGAACACATCGCGATCCGCCGCCGCCGTCGACCCGAAGATCGGGAGGGTCCAGAAGCTCTTCCCGGCACCCTGCCGGAGATGGGAATCGCCATCGGAGGTCTTCTTCATCACCATGCTTGCCTCCGGAGCGATGAGTGAGTAGTCTACCTTGGACTATGGGTCCATAGCAGTAGCTAGATGGTTGTCTTCTCCACTATGTGCTTCATGTTTAGATCTCATGAGCTGCCATACATGATTGAGATCACCGTTATGTAATTCTACATGTTTGGTTTGTTGGGATCCGATGAATATTGGTGTTTATGATTAAGTTGCTGTACTGAATTATATCTTTTGTTATCTCTATGTTGTTTATGATCTTGCATGCTCTCCGTTGTTAGTAGCTATCTTGGCTGAGTAGTTGCTAGTGACTCCAAGAGGGGGTATTTATGCTCGATAGTGGGTTCATGCCTCTATTTCACCTGGGGGAGTGACAGAAACCTCTAAGGTGGTAGATGTGCTGTTGCTACTAGGGAGAAAACAACATTCATATGCTCAAGGGCATATGCTTTGTTTACATTACACACTTTGCTTAATGCAATTATCTGTTGTTCGCAACTTAATACTTCTAGGGTGTTCGGATTGATATCCCCGGGGGTGGATTATTAGTCATAGATGCAGTTGGATGGCGGTCTATGTATTTTGTTGTAATGCCCAGAGTGAATCTCATAGTGATCTTCTTGACATATCACGTTTATCTTTATTCTATCAATTGCCCAACTGTAATTTGTTTACCCAGCATGTGTTATTTTATCTTTGGAGAGACACCACTAGTGAACTGTGGACCCTGGTCCTATTTCCATCATATTGCTATCACCTGTTTACTTTACTCGTACTGTTTACTTTACTCGCATACTATATTGTTTTCCACTCGATACACTCATAACCTTTGTTTCAAGCAAACCGGTGAGATTGATAACCTCATCGCAAGTTGGGAACAAAGTATTTGTTTGTGTGTGTGCAGGTTCCGCGACACCTTCAGTCGTCATTGTCTCTCTTCTCCTGTTCGATAAACCTTGGTTTCTTAAACTGAGGGAAAACTTGCTGTTACACTCATCATACCTTCCTCTTGGGGTTCCCAACGGGCTGGTTATTCACCACGCACAAGGACAGTCTGCTCCCACGTCAACTATACACCACCACACGTATCAGCCACTTTTCTGGCGCCGTTGCCGGGGAAGAGAGAAGACTTCTGCGAGGGGAGTTCTTCGCACACACATTCTTTACTTTGTTATTGTTTTGCTTTACTTTATTTATTTTACCTGCATTGCTTTTTATCAAAAACCCAAAAAAAAATAGAATCCTTGGTAGTTGTTATTTCTTTACTTTAGTTTATCATGTTGATCCCTAAGTACGTTCTGGAGGACATCTCAGTAGGTAGTGGTTCGATTATTGGCAAAAGTAACATTGAGGAGTTCTTTAATCACATTAGTATGCATGAGGAAGTTGAGGAAAAATCTTTGGTTGAGCTAGCTCCTAGTATTGAAGTTGCTTCTTCTTATTTGAGGATCCCGAAAAGAAAGCTTTTATCTTGGCATGTTGGAAACTAGGTTTGCCAGTCTTAATCCTTTTATGCAATACATGTTCCTTAAGCTTCATGAAATTGAGGATCCCGAAAAGAAAGCTTTTATCTTGGAAACTTTGCGCATAGAATTTAGAGATATTGCAATTGAGGCTAGGAAAGTTTTTAAGAAGTTTAATAAGCTTGGCTCACCTGTTGAAATTGTTGGTACACCCAATGAAGAATCTAAATTGCCAATACTTTGTAAGCTTGTAGGAATTCATAATGCCTTGGTAGCTAATACTAGTTGGATTTGTCCTGAAAATCTTTTTGATGAAAATAGTGTACCAAAGCGTGACTACAAGGGATATGCAAAACCTCAATTGGAGAGTATTCATTTCTTTATCCCTACAGTGGATCCTGATCCCCCTTTCATTATTACTTGATTCACAATTTTCTGCGCCTAGCTCAAAGGCGTTAAAGAAAAGCACTCTTGGGAGATAACCCAATGTTTTCTTTTCAGTACTTTTTCTTTTATTTGAGTCTTGGAAGTCATTACTACTGTAATGACCGCTCCTTGTCTTGTTTATTTCGTTTTTGTGCCAAGAGAAGCCTCTAATTTGAGCGAGATAAAGATTTGGGGATGTTGGTGTCCTGAAACTGTTTTCGGTGCTGCACCGTAAAAATTCGTGAAAATTCTCTGTTTATCTTTTGGACCTGCGATTTCTTGTGCATATGCCCCAGGTTATATCCAAACTTTTCTTAGTTGAACACTTTTTGATTTGAGCAACACAAAATCCCTAAACAATTCTACCTTTGTCAGCTGTTCAGTTTTGACAGATTTCTGCCAATATTTGTGTTTGCCACTTTATCGCTTTATTTTGAGTTCTTTTGATCATGGAACTTTTGGGGAGGTTGCTACAGTAGTATCTACTATATATGTGGTGGTTTTGAGTTAAAACCTGAAGCAAATAGAGGATTGATTATATGTTATGCTTGCACTAATGTTGCTAATAGAATTGTGTTTAGTTTTGTATGAAGGAAGTTTTCAAGTGTAGGGATTGGAGAATGATGAGATGAGTTGAAGAATGGACAAAAGCTCAAGATTGGGGATGCCCATGCATCACCCCAAGAAATATCCAAGAAGTACAAGCGTCAAAGCTTGGGGATGCCCCCGAGGCACCCCTTCTTCATCGGCAAAAATCAGGTCACCTTTCAAAACACTATATTTTTATTGCTTCATGCACTATGTGTTTTTCTTGGAGCGTCAGTTGTTTTAGTTTTCTTAGTTGGTTTAGTTTGTTTGTTTGCTGCAATAAATGGTTGGACCCCAACAAATTTTCTTTGGAGGAGATGTTCCCGTTTTCATTTGCAAAGAACGCTCAGTTTTTCACTCTTATCGTTCATCGAGCGTTCTTCTTTTCTGCTACTGCTTTTGGTTTTCGTTTTCGCCTTGATTTGCGTTCAGACCTTGTCATATCTTTTCATCAAGGTGTATTTTTGCCTCTGATCTTTATTGGTTTTCATCAAAAGAGGTGTCTTTAAAAATTTCAAATGGTGTTGGAAAAGAGAAAAAGCTTTATGCAAAATAGTGGTACAAGAAGGAGCTTGTGTAGACTGCGGCTTAGGCTTTTTCATGCCATGCTTCATGTCTTTTTGATAGTATGCTTAGTGGTTTTTCTGTAGCATGACTTGTCTCAAATAACTGAGATTGCTTAATGAGCCTTTGAAAAAATCATGCGTTGTTTTTATTGTATGGAAGCATTATTTTGGTTTTCTCCTCGATGCTTTATTTGGGTTGACTTGGCGCATGCTCACACATGTTAGACTCTTACAAAGTCGCCAATAGCCTTCATGATCATTTAGTTTTTGACTTTTGATGCCATCTTATGCTTCTTTTAATGTCGCTTTGTCGCTTTGCATGATTATGGCCATTACTGCTCTCTTAGTTGGTCGCTCCCAGTCTTTTGCTAGCCCTCGCCTTGTACTGAGTATGAGCTCTACTCGTGCATCCAACTCCTAAAAGCCAAAGTTTTCCATTGTGTCCACTATAAACTCCTATGCATGGTATTTGTAAGCCATTCCAAAGTAAATTTTCATGTGCTACCATTCAAAAACCTTCAAAACACTTCTCGTTTTGTGACACTGTTTTCAGCTCATGGGGACGTAGTGGTCGGATTAGCTATCTTCCGTATTGCTTATTCCAAAAAGAAAAAAAGAGGAAAAAAAGAAAGAAAGAAAAAGGCACTCCTCCATGGAAAGTGAATGTTGGTGGGCACCCGATGGAATCGGTTAGCCATGGTTTGTGAAAGGAAAAAGGTGGGGAGGAGTGCCAAGCTTTATAAAAGAGCACAAAAGTGCCAATCTCTCTCTCAAAAACTTGCTTCATTTTTGTATGGAAGATAGTAAGAACCCCATTGCCAGTCGTTGACAAAGACAACCACCTCTCAAAACCAATTTTTTATCTCTCTGTTTTACAAATGAAAAGCTCTAGCACATGTTTAATCACTGCTTCCCTCTGCGAAGGGCCTTTCTTTTACTTTTATGTTGAGTCACCACCTTCTTTCTTTATGCACCATTAAGAGAGCATAGTTGTCATTCTTAGTGTGATATGCATTGTCCCAAAGTTCATTTATTGATTCATATTGTTGGTTTCACTTGTTCTTAAATTATTTGTATCTAGTCGCCCTCTTAAACTTGAAGGTGTCCTATGCATTTATGTTTTGCTCTCTTTGAAGGACAAGCTGAAAACCTTTTGTATGTTTTTCCTTATGATTTGAACACACATTTGACTTTCATTGTTTCATTATCATGATCTTTTGTTTGTGTTCATTTGCATGTTTACAACATGGTTGCTAAGTTCTTATTGTCATGATTATATCTTCATGCCCATGTTTTAAGTTCTATTGATCCCAGCTCACCAATGCTTACATATATGATCAAGATTGTGTAGGTGCATGTCACCTCAAAAATTATTCTTTTGTTATCACTTACCTACTCGAGGACGAGCACGAGTTAAGCTTGGGGATGCTTGATACGTCTCAAACGTATCTATAATTTTTGATGCTCCATGCTTGTTTTTACACCATTTGCCTATTGTTTCGTTACACTTAGTGGCATTTTTATGCATTTTCCGGAACTAACCTATTAACGAAGTGCCACAGTGCCAGTTCCCTGTTTTCTGCTGTTTTTGTGTTTCAGAGTGATACACAGGAAATATTCTCGGAATTGGACGAAACAAGTTCCTGAAGTCTTATTTTACCCGGAAGCTTCCAGAGATCCGAAGAGAAGTAGGAGGGGGGCCACCAGGGCCCCACACACAGGGGCGGCGCGGCCAGCCCCTGGCCCGCGCCACCCCCGTGTGAGGGCGCCTGGCCCCTCCTCTGACGACGTCCCTTCGCCTATAAAGACCCCCCGACGAGAAAAACCTAAGGGCCCGATCAGTTTTCCAGAACACATCGCGATCCGCCGCCGCCGTCGACCCGAAGATCGGGAGGGTCCAGAAGCTCTTCCTGGCACCCTGCCAGAGAGGGGAATCGCCACCGGAAGTCTTCTTCATCGCCATGCTTGCCTCCGGAGCGATGAGTGGGTAGTCTACCTTGGACTATGGGTCCATAGCAGTAGCTAGATGGTTGTCTTCTCCACTATGTGCTTCATGTTTAGATCTCATGAGCTGCCATACATGATTGAGATCACCGTTATGTAATTCTACATGTTTGGTTTGTTGGGATCCGATGAATATTGGTGTTTATGATTAAGTTGCTGTACTGAATTATATCTTTTGTTATCTCTATGTTGTTTATGATCTTGCATGCTCTCCGTTGTTAGTAGCTATCTTGGCCGAGTAGTTGCTAGTGACTCCAAGAGGGGGTATTTATGCTCGATAGTGGGTTCATGCCTCTATTTCACCTGGGGGAGTGACAGAAACCTCTAAGGTGGTAGATGTGTTGTTGCTACTAGGGAGAAAACAACATTCATATGCTCAAGGGCATATGCTTTGTTTACATTACACACTTTGCTTAATGCAATTATCTGTTGTTCGCAACTTAATACTTCTAGGGTGTTCGGATTGATATCCCTGGGGGTGGATTATTAGTCATAGATGCAGTTGGATGGCGGTCTATGTATTTTGTTGTAATGCCCAGAGTGAATCTCATAGTGATCTTCTTGACATATCACGTTTATCTTTATTCTATCAATTGCCCAACTGTAATTTGTTTACCCAGCATGTGTTATTTTATCTTTGGAGAGACACCACTAGTGAACTGTGGACCCCGGTCCTATTTCCATCATATTGCTATCACCTGTTTACTTTACTCGTACTGTTTACTTTACTCGCATACTATATTGTTTTCCACTCGATACACTCATAACCTTTGTTTCAAGCAAACCGGTGAGATTGACAACCTCATCGCAAGTTGGGAACAAAGTATTTGTTTGTGTGTGTGCAGGTTCCGCGACACCTTCAGTCATCATTGTCTCTCTTCTCCTGTTCGATAAACCTTGGTTTCTTAAACTGAGGGAAAACTTGCTGCTACACTCATCATACCTTCCTCTTGGGGTTCCCAACGGGCTGGTTATTCACCACGCACAAGGACAGTCTGCTCCCACGTCAACTATACACCACCACACGTAGCAACCAGCTCCGGCCGAATCGCCGCCATCGCCGCCGCCTTTGTCCATCTTGCTCGCAGTGAAAGGGAAGGCGCAGGAGAATAACTGGGACTGCCCGATCTGCCCCTCCTAACGATAACCTAACGGCTGTGACTCGTCCACTGTCTCGCGGCGCCACGTCATACCGACAGGTGGGCCATACTAGTCAGAAAGGCTGTTATAACTGTAAAACAAGAAAATCAGGGCAATCTGTCATAGCTGAACCACAAAACTAGTATTTATGTGTCACAAAAACCAAAAGTGGTAGCTAGCCAACACATTTGGCAGATATGTGGTAGTTTCTTGTCATTTTCTCTAATGAGCCGATAGCGTTGTTGCAACCTTCTCCATCCTCCTCTTTGCAGCGGGACAGTTGTTCCAAAACAAGTACTCCCTCCGACCATTATCTGTCTTAATACGAATGTATTCGAATATATTTTAGTGTCTAGATACATCTGTATTAGAACAGGTAATAGTGGTCAGAGGGAGTAATACGCTTATCAGAGTTCACATGTCGGTTGGTGACAACTGACAAAGCAGTGCAGCCGTATATGCCTTTAGAAAAATTTTATCAACTATGAGAACCACCTCATGTCGGATGGTGGAAATGTTGAAGCTTGGTTTTTACTAGAAAACAAAAATGGATCTAATGTTTTAAGGGCACGTGCTAGAAGTCGACTGGGCTAGATCGTCTTACCCTTGTGACATATCTCACCCGTGCAACATTGTTTTAATGTTGAAACATATCATCACACCATTGATTCACATGGTTAACTGGACAAATAGCAACACATAATTACAAAAACACCCAGCAACAATTCATCGAGTATGCAACAATCCTAACAGGTTGATGCATATTCCTGAGAAAAAAAACACCACACATATGCCGCATGGAAGGTCAACGTTTGTAGCACCCTAGAAAAACATTCACAATAGACACCTAGAATTGTTGCAGAATCTCGCTTGTGTGTTCTCAGCAAAACACACCTGAGATTGCAATACATCAAAAAAACATATAAATGTTAAAATCCCCAAAATACTAAATTCCAATGGGTATCTAAAATCACTGAAACATCTCACTCGTGTATAAACAACAAAAACCACACATGCTTGCAACAAGTCAAAAAATCTTCACAACATTGATTTTACTAACCTCTTGCTGCCAACAATGGAGGCATAGGCCTGGCTGGTTTGAGGTAACCGGTGACTACTCGGCTTGCCGAAGCTCAGTCAGAGTTAATCGAGAAACTAGGCACCCATTTCCCGTAGTCCTGAGGACTTAGGAGTATTTTTATTTTTGAAAACCGTGCAACTAGTTAATGGTGGGAAAGACATGGTAATGATCAACAGAGGGGCCATATGTGGCCTTGTGTTTCTGATTGCAATTGATTTTGTTCGATCCAAACAAACACAGTTTTTTATGTTTGTCATTTTCAAAAGAATTATTTTTTAAAAAAAATGAGGAATCTTATAGCATGCACTGGTGGAAAAAACGCCATTGGTCCCGGTTTATAAAGCCCATTTGTCCCGGTTGTAGCGACCGGGACTAACAAAGCGGGACTAAAGGCTGGAGCCTTTAGTCCCGGTTGTGTACTAACCAGGACCAATGGGCCTCTACGTGGCCCGGGTCATGTGTTGCGGCTGGTGGACCTTTGGTCCCGGTTCGTAATACAGACCGGGACTAAAGGTCCGTTCAGAATAAAATTTGTATTTTCTTTTTCGGAATTTCTCTATTTTCTTTATTTTTCTAATATCTAATCACCTCTATTCTCATATCAAATTAGATACTTATCGCTCTCACTCCATTCTCATGTCAAATTACATACTTGTGGTCCTCACTTCCCGGTCGGTCACCCATTTTCACACTGCTCCACCCTTAGCACGCTTAACTCCTCCAATCCTTCCATAGTAGCTTCCAAGACTGTGCTCGCGACTTCTTGATATTGGTATACTACCAATTCTATTAACCTACACTAGTGGAAAATAGGGCATCAGTCCCGGTTGGTTTCGGCCTTCAGTCCCGGTTGCGCAACCGGGCTAACCAACCGGGACTGGAGCCCAATCTTTAGTCCCGGTTGCTATACGAACTGGGACTAAAGAGAGACCACGTGGCAGGGGCTGGGTGCTCGTGGGCGTAGGACCTTTAGTCCCGGTTCGTGTTACGAACCGGGACTAAAGAATCCACATGTGGCAGCCTCTGCTGCTTCTTTATTTTTCTGGATTTCAATTATTATTTAGGGGTTTAGGGTTTATTTGTACAGCATTACAACATAATATACAAGCCGATACATATATAATATATTTGGTCCGCCGAGCATATACATACAAGTATATAAGATCACGACTTGTTCACACACATATACATACAACTTGTTCACACACATAAGATCACGACTTGTTCACACACATAAGATCACGACTTGTGTTTAATTACACAAATTGTCTAATCGAAACTGACATGAAATTCACCCTTTCGATTAATGACATGTTCAAGCAGAAATCCAGCTAATTCCTCTTGAATTCCTACTATGCGTTCAGTCGGTGAGAGCCGATTCCGCTTTGCTTCGAACTACGAAGAAGAAGATCATTATGAATATGAATCATCGTCATAACAAAATTTATGCCAATAAATGAATTTGTCAATATATTGTTTACTTACTGTTTGAAAATTAATTCCTTCAGTGACCTCCGCACGAAGGTTCTCGCAAGCGTAGTATGCACATAGATTAGTCCCTGATGGCTGCCTCGCACACTTTACGAGAATAGATTTTAGTCAGTGACATATCAAGATTGATATACTTAATGGTATTTGAAACTAGAAGTAAAGGGATATGTGGACCTAGCTCGTACGACTTACCTCGATCGTACGGTACCTCAGCTCATTTTTCCATTCACCTTTTGCTATGCTTATAAACCGTTTCCAAACACTGCCGAGCAAACAAAATGAATAGATTAGTTATAGATGAACGAAAGAGACCGATATAATGCCGTAATGATTGAAATTTACCTATTCATCATATCAATGATGCTTTGGTATTCATTAAGTTTTTTATCCAACAAGTCAAAGATTTCAACCTTTCCATAGTCAGGTTCAATCTTTAGCAATATCCAGTGGTAACTGCGTGCAAGTTTAATTATATAAGTTAATAACTCATCAATTACACTTATAACATCGAGTAAGGAAAAGTAACTGTGTATAAGATAGTAACACTCACCTGCAGTTGTACGGGAACAGTATTCTAGCTCGGTATTCCTGCGTAAGTAGGAACTCTAGCAAGATATCCTCCATCTCCTTGCGTTTGTTCTGTATCATCGCTCCGTTAACTCGATTTGGATCAATGAATCCAACTTGGAAGACATTCCTTTTCTTACATTCCATACTCTTCATTCTGCATAATAAATAGCGTAGTGAGGGATAATTACATGCAAAGAACGAGTTGAGCTAGAGACTTATAGAAATAATGAATCACTTACAGAACATAGGCACTGACGAGAGATTTGTCGAGCGCGTCTTGATTGAATAGCTGAAAGAATTCATCAAACTCAATATGCACCAAGTCTTCACCTAAGAAATGGCCCTCTGTGATTTTCATAAGGAGAAATTCTTGCGTGCCCTTTGCGGCTTGCAGGTACCACTTATGCAATTTTCGCATTTGTGTTGGTAGATTTATTTCAATCTCAGGTGGGACCAGACTCCTCCCCTTTTCATATTGCCGTGCTATAGGCGCCTTTGGGATATCTTCATGTATCAATTGAGAAAGAGTCAAACCAGCTTCAGCAGCAAAGTCGGCGGGATTGGGTTGAGCAACACTCCCACCAGCATCACTAGCAAAGACCTTTAGCGGGGAGATCGATTTTTTGGTCTGTGCTCCAAGCTGGGCAACGTCTCTTTTCCCTCTTGCAGTTGCGCTTATCTTATTAGCTTCTTTTTTTGCATCTACCTGCTTGTCCAAACAACGCTTGTAGTCATCTGGCTTACGCAATTCATATTGCGAAGGTTGGGTAAGCATATCAAAGGCCCACTCCTTCTGTTCCAGAGTATATACCTGCTTTGGTGTAGGGGTCGGGCGTAGGGCTGCGAGCTTCCTTTTCACTTTGGCTCTGTCCTCCGCCTTAATTTCTTCAGCAGTCTTCTTGACAGGAGGAGGCGGCACCGCCTTAGCTTTCTTGGCCCGTTTCTTCAGAGAGACATTGCTAGTGGACATAGCAGCGGACTTGCCATAACTCTGGGACTTACGAGTGGGCAGAGGCGGCGGAGGTGGCGGAGGCGGCTGACATTGAGGCGGAGATCGATGTGGACTCGGGGTATGGTGGTAGTCGGTGGTAGTCGTCCCTGTCGTCATTGGGAGGTGGTGAATTGCGAGGACTCGGAGGAGAGGGTGGCCGCCTTGGCGCCGAGCCTGGAAACACGATGTGTTTCTTATCCCAAAGAATTATACCACTGCTACGTGTGGTGGTGTATAGTTGACGTGGGACCAGACTGTCCTTGTGCGTGGTGAATAACCAGCCCGTTGGGAACCCCAAGAGGAAGGTATGATGAGTGTAGCAGCAAGTTTTCCCTCAGTTTAAGAAACCAAGGTTTATCGAACAGGAGAAGAGAGACAATGACGACTGAAGGTGTCGCAGAACCTGCACACACACAAACAAATACTTTGTTCCCAACTTGCGATGAGGTTGTCAATCTCACCGGTTTGCTTGAAACAAAGGTTATGAGTGTGTCGAGTGGAAAACAATATAGTATGCGAGTAAAGTAAACAGTACGAGTAAAGTAAACAGGTGATAGCAATATGATGGAAATAGGACCGGGATCCACAGTTCACTAGTGGTGTCTCTCCATAGATAAAATAACACATGCTGGGTAAACAAATTACAGTTGGGCAATTGATAGAATAAAGATAAACGTGATATGTCAAGAAGATCACTATGAGATTTACTCTGGGCATTACAACAAAATACATAGACCGCCATCCAACTGCATCTATGACTAATAATCCACCCCCGGGGATATCAATCCGAACACCCTAGAAGTATTAAGTTGCGAACAACAGATAATTGCATTAAGCAAAGTGTGTAATGTAAACAAAGCATATGCCCTTGAGCATATGAATGTTGTTTTCTCCCTAGTAGCAACAGCACATCTACCACCTTAGAGGTTTCTGTCACTCCCCCAGGTGAAATAGAGGCATGAACCCACTATCGAGCATAAATACCCCCTCTTGGAGTCACTAGCAACTACTCGGCCAAGATAGCTAATAACAACGGAGAGCATGCAAGATCATAAACAACATAGAGATAACAAAAGATATAATTCAGTACAGCAACTTAGTCATAAACACCAATATTCATCGGATCCCAACAAACCAAACATGTAGAATTACATAACGGTGATCTCAATCATGTATGGCAGCTCATGAGATCTAAACATGAAGCACATAGTGGAGAAGACAACCATCTAGCTACTGCTATGGACCCATAGTCCAAGGTAGACTACTCACTCATCGCTCCGGAGGCAAGCATGGCGATGAAGAAGACCTCCGGTGGTGATTCCCCTCTCCGGCAGGGTGCCGGGAAGAGCTTCTGGACCCTCCCGATCTTCGGGTCGACGGCGGCGGCGGATCGCGATGTGTTCTGGAAAACTGATCGGGCCCTTAGGTTTTTCTCGTCGGGGGGTCTTTATAGGCGAAGGGACGTCGTCAGAGGAGGGGCCAGGCGCCCTCACACGGGGGTGGCGCGGGCCAGGGGCTGGCCGTGCCGCCCCTATGTGTGGGGCCCTGGTGGCCCCCCCTACTTCTCTTCGGATCTCTGGAAGCTTCCGGGTAAAATAAGACTTCAGGAACTTGTTTCGTCCAATTCCGAGAATATTTCCTGTGTATCACTCTGAAACACAAAAACAGCAGAAAACAGGGAACTGGCACTGTGGCACTTCGTTACTAGGTTAGTTCCGGAAAATGCATAAAAATGCCACTAAGTGTAACGAAACAATAGGCAAATGGTGTAAAAACAAGCATGGAGCATCAAAAATTATAGATACGTTTGAGACGTATCAAGCATCCCCAAGCTTAACTCCTGCTCGTCCTCGAGTAGGTAAGTGATAACAAAAGAATAATTTTTGAGGTGACATGCACCTACACAATCTTGATCAAATATGTAAGCATTGGTGAGCTGGGATCAATAGAACTTAAAACATGGGCATGAAGATATAATCATGACAATAAGAACTTAGCAACCATGTTGTAAACATGCAAATGAACACAAACAAAAGATCATGAAAATGAAACAATGAAAGTCAAACGTCTGTTCAAATCATAAGGAAAAACATACAAAAGGTTTTCAGCTTGTCCTTCAAAGAGAGCAAAACATAAATGCATAGGACACCTTCAAGTTTAAGAGGGTGACTAGATACAAATAATTTAAGAATAAGTGAAACCAACAATATGAATCAATCAATGAACTTTGGGACAATGCATATCACACTAAGAATGACAACTATGCTCTCTTAATGGTGCATAAAGAAAGAAGGTGGTGACTCAACATAAAAGTAAAAGAAAGGCCCTTCGCAGAGGGAAGCAGTGATTGCAAGTTTTATAACCTTCAAAAATTATGGTACTTACCGGCTTTGAGCTCTCATTGCCCCCATCATAAGCATCTTGAATGGTTAAAGTTAATGCGAGAACAATTATGATGCATATGCTTGACAAATCATAAGTTGAAAACCTCGTGTCCCGTGAATACAAGTACCCAAACCTCATGCTACTTTACTTAGAGTCCCAAGCAAGGCTCTTGTCATTGTAAGTATATGCATATCATTGAGAACCGCCAATGGGGTACCTCCGTGCCCGATGACATGGAACAAGCCCACACCAAAATGACAGGACAAGCAGACAATGAACACCTCGACATCTCTTTTATTTGCTATATTGTTTAGCTTTTTATTGTGAGATGCGTCGTCGAATGTTCACCATGGGTATGCTGCAAATTTCCACCATGAATTATGCATGGCTTAGATTGGCGGCCCGGCGTTTCCCTAACACATATACAAACTCCATGATCCCTACAAGATTCCCAATTCATTTCACACCGCGGGCATCCATAAACAAAAGATCACGATATCAACTCAAATAAGAAGTGGAATGTTGAAAGCTTGCCCATGACAGCATGGCTGGGCTAGTCTCCAACTTACAACTTGCAAGCATAACAACTCAACATAAGAGACCACAATGTCAAATTATTAAGAACAGGAAAAAGTAAAGTGTGCCTTCCGGTTCGTGAGAGCTTTACTGACCGAATTTCGCATAACACTGGTAAGAGTTTAATTTGAAGAGAAAATAAAAGCAAGTCAAATTTACTTGGAATAGCAAATTGCTAGTAGGTATGTATGGTGGACACAATGGAAAACTTTGGCTTTTAGGAGTTGGATGCACGAGTAGAGCTCATACTCAGTACAAGGCGAGGGCTAGCAAAAGACTGGGAGCGACCAACTAAGAGAGCAGTAATGGCCATAATCATGCAAAGCGACAATGCGACATTAAAAGAAGCATAAGATGGCATCAAAAGTCAAAAACTAAATGATCATGAAGGCTATTGGCGACTTTGTAAGAGTCTAACATGTGTGAGCATGCGCCAAGTCAACCTAAATAAAGCATCAAGGAGAAAACCAAAATAATGCTTCCATACAATAAAAACAACGCATGATTTTTTCAAAGGCTCATTAAGCAATCTCAGTTATTTGAGACAAGTCATGCTACAGCAAAACCACTAAGCATACTATCAAAAAGACATCAAGTATGACATGAAAAATCCTTAGCCGCAGTCTACACAAGCTCCTTCTTGTACCACTATTTTGCATAAAGCTTTTTCTCTTTTCCAACACCATTTGAAATTTTTATAAACACCTCTTTTGATGAAAACCAATGAAGATCACAGGCAAAAATACACCTTGATGAAAAGATATGGCAAGGTCTGAATGCATATCAAGGCGAAAACAAAAACCAAAAGCAGTAGCAGAAAAAGGAGAACGCTCGATGAACGATAAGAGTGAAAAACTGAGCGTTCTTTGCAAATGAAAACGAGTACATCTCCTCCAAAGAAAATTTGTTGGGGTCCAACCATTTATTGCAGCAAACAAACAAACTAAACCAACTAAGAAAACTAAAACAACTGACGCTCCAAGAAAAACACATAGTGCATGAAGCAATAAAAATATAGTGTTTTGAAAGATGACCTGATTTTTGCCGATGAAGAAGGGGTGCCTCGGGGGCATCCCCAAGCTTTGACGATTGTACTTCTTGGATATTTCTTGGGGTGATGCATGGGCATCCCCAAGCTTGAGCTTTTGTCCATTCTTCAACTCATCTCATCATTCTCCAATCCCTACACTTGAAAACTTCCTTCATACAAAACTAAACACAATTCTATTAGCAACATTAGTGCAAGCATAACATATAATCAATCCTCTATTTGCTTCAGGTTTTAACTCAAAACCACAACATATATAGTAGATACTACTGTAGCAACCTCCCCAAAAGTTCCATGATCAAAAGAACTCAAAAGAAAGCGATAAAGTGGCAAACACAAATATTGGCAGAAATCTGTCAAAACTGAACAGCTGACAAAGGACGAATTTTTGAGGGATTTTCTGTTGCTCAAATCAAAAAGTGTTCAACTAACAAAAGTTTGGATATAACCTGGGGCATATGCACAAGAAATCGCAGGTCCAAAAGATAAACAGAGAATTTTCACGAATTTTTACGGTGCAGCACCGAAAACAGTTTCAGGACAGCAACATCCCCAAATCTTTACCTCACTCAAATTAGAGGCTTCTCTTGGCACAAAAACGAAATAAACAAGATAAGGAGCGGTCATTACAGTAGTAATGACTTCCAAGACTCAAATAAAAGAAAAGTACTGAAAATAAAACATTGGGTTATCTCCCAAGAGTGCTTTTCTTTAACGCCTTTGAGCTAGGCGCAGAAAATTGCGAATCAAGTAATAATGAAAGGGGGATCAGGATCCACTGTCGGGATAAAGAAATGAATACCATCCAATTGAGGTTTTGCATATCCCTTGTAGTCACGCTTTGGTACACTATTTTCATCAAAAAGATTTTCAGGACAAATCCAACTAGTATTAGCTACCAAGGCATTATGAATTCCTACAAGCTTACAAAGTATTGGCAATTTAGATTCTTCATTGGGTGTACCAACAATTTCAACAGGTGAGCCAAGCTTATTAAACTTCTTAAAAACTTTCCTAGCCTCAATTGCAACATCTCTAAATTCTATGCACAAAGTTTCCAAGATAAAAGTTTTCTTTTCGGAATCCTCAATTTCATGAAGCTTAAGGAACATATATTGCATAAAAGGATTAAGACTAGCAAACCTAGCTTCTAACATGTGAACTAAATGAGCAGAAGCAACTTCATAGCTAGGAGCTAACTCAACCAAAGACTTTTCCTCAACTTCCTTATGCATACTAATGTGATTAAAGAACTCCTCAATGTTACTTTTGCCAATAATCGAACCACTACCTACTGAGAGGTCCTCCAGAACGTACTTAGGGATCAACATGATAAACTAAAGTAAAGAAATAACAACTACCAAGGATTCTAATTTTTTTTGGGTTTTTTATAAAAAAGCAATGCAGGTAAAATAAATAAAGTAAAGCAAAACAATAACAAAGTAAAGAATGTGTGTGCGAAGAACTCCCCTCGCAGAAGTCTTCTCTCTTCCCCGGCAACGGCGCCAGAAAAGTGGCTGCTACGTGTGGTGGTGTATAGTTGACGTGGGAGCAGACTGTCCTTGTGCGTGGTGAATAACCAGCCCGTTGGGAACCCCAAGAGGAAGGTATGATGAGTGTAGCAGCAAGTTTTCCCTCAGTTTAAGACACCAAGGTTTATCGAACAGGAGAAGAGAGACAATGACGACTGAAGGTGTCGCGGAACCTGCACACACACACAAACAAATACTTTGTTCCCAACTTGCGATGAGGTTGTCAATCTCACCGGTTTGCTTGAAACAAAGGTTATGAGTGTATCGAGTGGAAAACAATATAGTATGCGAGTAAAGTAAATAGTACGAGTAAAGTAAACAGGTGATAGCAATATGATGGAAATAGGACCGGGGTCCACAGTTCACTAGTGGTGTCTCTCCATAGATAAAATAACACATGCTGGGTAAACAAATTACAGTTGGGCAATTGATAGAATAAAGCTAAACGTGATATGTCAAGAAGATCACTATGAGATTTACTCTGGGCATTACAACAAAATACATAGACCGCCATCCAACTGCATCTATGACTAATAATCCACCCCCAGGGATATCAATCCGAACACCCTAGAAGTATTAAGTTGCGAACAACAGATAATTGCATTAAGCAAAGTGTGTAATGTAAACAAAGCATATGCCCTTGAGCATATGAATGTTGTTTTCTCCCTAGTAGCAACAGCACATCTACCACCTTAGAGGTTTCTGTCACTCCCCCAGGTGAAATAGAGGCATGAACCCACTATCGAGCATAAATACCCCCTCTTGGAGTCACTAGCAACTACTCGGCCAAGATAGCTACTAACAACGGAGAGCATGCAAGATCATAAACAACATAGAGATAACAAAAGATATAATTCAGTACAGCAACTTAATCATAAACACCAATATTCATCGGATCCCAACAAACCAAACATGTAGAATTACATAACGGTGATCTCAATCATGTATGGCAGCTCATGAGATCTAAACATGAAGCACATAGTGGAGAAGACAACCATCTAGCTACTGCTATGGACCCATAGTCCAAGGTAGACTACTCACTCATCGCTTCGGAGGCAAGCATGGCGATGAAGAAGACCTCCGGTGGCGATTCCCCTCTCCGGCAGGGTGCCGGGAAGAGCTTCTGGACCCTCCCGATCTTCGGGTCGACGGCGGCGGCGGATCGCGATGTGTTCTGGAAAACTGATCGGGCCCTTAGGTTTTTCTCGTCGGGGGGTCTTTATAGGCGAAGGGACGTCGTCAGAGGAGGGGCCAGGCGCCCTCACACGGGGGTGGCGCGGGCCAGGGGCTGGCTGCGCCGCCCCTGTGTGTGGGGCCCTGGTGGCCCCCCTCCTACTTCTCTTCGGATCTCTGGAAGCTTCTGGGTAAAATAAGACTTCGGGAACTTGTTTCGTCCAATTCCGAGAATATTTCCTGTGTATCACTCTGAAACACAAAAACAGCAGAAAACAGGGAACTGGCACTGTGGCACTTCGTTAATAGGTTAGTTTCGGAAAATGCATAAAAATGCCACTAAGTGTAACGAAACAATAGGCAAATGGTGTAAAAACAAGCATGGAGCATCAAAAATTATAGATACGTTTGAGACGTATCAACCACCCAATACTTCTCCCAGTGTTTCCTCCTCTTCAGGTCCAGCGACGTCAAGATTGAGGGACTCATACCCCCTTTCTATTGCATCCACCCCGATCTTAGCATAGCCAGCTCGAATCTCACGGCCATGCCAGGTTTGTCCAGGTCCAGATGGCAACACATAGCCAACCGCCACCTTCATCGATATGTTCTTCATGGGAACATGCAGCTCACAGTCTATCTTCTTGGTGATATCATCCACGGGGTAGTGATCCATCGGTACCTCCGTGGAAGCCACGCTGCTTCTCCGCTGAGATCGGTCGCCTGATGCATGTTCTAGGTGTTGCTGATGCTGAGTTGCCCCTTGCGACTTTAATTTCTCCAGTGCCTTCTGCTGCAGTAAATACAACTCTCTCTGGTCAGCCTGTTGCCTTTCTATGCTCTCTATCCGTGAGGCCTCCTCCTGCGCCTTTCGCTTCTTCGCTCTCTCTCGGCTTCTATAAGTCTGGCTCTCTTCGGCGAACCCAGACCTCCACAGAATGGCAGAACCCAGACCCCGTGTTCGTCCTGTGTGTTCTTTGTTCCCGAGGGCCTTTGTCAGCTCATCGTTCTCTCTGTCCGGCTTGAATGTCCCCTCTTGAACCTCGGCGATTGTCTTGACAAGTGCTCCCAGGGGTTCAGCAATTTGTTTCTTCTCTTCGACTAATTTCCCTGTTCTCTCATCATAGACAGCCCCATGGGCAAGTGCCCAATTTCTTGACCTTCTGGGCCATTGTTCTGTTTCTGGTTCGATGCCTTTTTCTCGTAGGGCGGCCTCTTGCATATCCCACTTAGGCTCGGCCCTTTTGTAGCCACCTGGACCCAACTTATGGTGATATTTCTTTTTCGCGGCATTTAACTGATTTTTCTTACTCCTTAGCTTACCCAGCTCGGACTCCTTGTACTCCACAAATGCGTCCCAGTGATCCCGCAAGAACTCATTGGGGCTAGTAAATTCTGGAGCTTGTCGATCGGCGTTGACATAGGCGTTCCATAACCTCTTCTTGTGGTTATCGAACTGTGCAGCCATCTTCTTGAGAGCCCAATCCCTGACTTTCTCCTTCTGTTTCTCTGCTTCTTCCAGGGACTCGGTGACCGGCAGATTGAAATGTGGAATGAGGGAATCCCAAAGTCTGTCTTTCAAGACCTTGGTGACATAATTGACTGTTGCACCCTCTTCTGGCTCTGGCTGTGCTGGCTCTCCCTTTGCCGCCTTGGGCTTATACCAATACTGAATGCTTATCGGCACCATGTCCCTGACAAGACATCCACATTGACTAGTGAACGCATTTGCGACACTCTTGGGTTCCAACGGTTCGCCTTCATTTGAGAGACGCCCAATCGTGTAATGCTGATTCGATGCCAGCCGCTTGGCCGGGCCTCGCTTCTTTCTAGAAGATTCAGAGGTCTAAAATAAGAAAACACTCGTTAATATATATACCACATAATGCATCGTCATCTACTGATTCATGAATAGAGCTAGTCTTCATATATATATATATACCTCGCCGGTCCGTGTTATTAAGTCACGTCCAGTCCCTTGTGAGCCGTCCTCGCAATCATCATTTTCCGATTCATGCGGCTGCTCCTCCTCCATTCCCTCACCCGACTCGTTCAAAAATTCTGAGACGTCTCCTTCTGCACGGGTGGTACCCTCTCCTATAATATTCAATATCGCTTCTTCACCTTCTCTTCCGGCGCCGAGATCCATAACTGAAATCCATAACATACTAATTTCTAACATTTCACTAACAATATTCCTATTTCTAACATATGAATTTCTAACATTTCTAACCCTAACATATGAATTTCTAACATTTCACTAACAATATTCCTATTTCTAACATTTCTAACATATGAATTTCTAACATTTCTAACCCTAACATTTCTAACCCTAACAAATAAATTTCTAACCTTTCTAACTATTTCTAACTATTAACTATTTCTAACATTTCTAACTATTTCTATTTCTAACAAATTAACTATTTAAAACAAATTCTTATTTCTAACATATGAATTTCTAACATTTCTAACCCTAACATATGAATTTCTAACATATTAATTTCTAACATTTCACTAACAATATTCCTATTTCTAACATTTCTAACATATGAATTTCTAACATTTCTAACCCTAACATTTCTAACCCTAACAAATAAATTTCTAACCTTTCTAACTATTTCTAACTATTAACTATTTCTAACATTTCTAACTATTTCTATTTCTAACAAATTAACTATTTAAAACAAATTCCTATTTCTAACATTTCTAACTATTTACAAATTCATATTTCTAACTATTTCCTATTTCTAACAATTTTCCTATTTCTAACTATTACAAATTCATATTTCTAACTATTTCCTACTTAATATAACCCTAATAAAATTAAAAAAAATTAACAAAAAAAGTTAGAAAATATACCTGCAGGGGTGGGCGTCGTCGTCGCCGGGGCCGGGCGGCGGTGGCGGTGCGGTAGGGCGGCGGGGCTGGGCGGCGGTGCTGCGCGCGCGGGGGGGCGGCGCGGTCTGGCCGGGCGGCGGCACGGTCTGGCCGGGCGGCGGGCGCGCGGGCGTCGGGGCTGGGCGGCGGGCCGGGGGCGCGCGCGGGCGTCGGGGCTGGGCGACGTCGGGCCGGGGGTGCGCGCGGGCGGCGGGGCTGGGCGGTGGTCGCGGGCGTCGGCTCGACGGCGGCGAGCGACCGCAACAATGGCGGCAGGAGAGCTCCGCGCGGCCGGGCGACGATCGATCTCTCCGTCGGAAGAAACTGCTAAGTGTGGAGGAGAGGAAGAAGGAGAGGGCGGGGGCTATATATACCCCCCCCTTTAGTCCCGGTTGGTGGCTCCACCCGGGACTAAAGGGGGGTCTTTAGTCCCGGTTGAAACCACCAACCGGGACTAAAGGGTCTTTAGTCCCGGTTGGTGGCTTCAACCGGGACTAAAGACCTTTGGGCGGTTCGCACCCGTGGCCCAGACCTTTAGTCCCGGTTGGTCTTACCAACCGGGACTAAAGGTATAATAAATGCGCGCCAATGCTGTATATTTTTTCAGATTTTATTTGAATATGAATTTTGAATTTCAATTTGAATAACTTCTATATATTTTAGAATTTTATAAAACTTTGAATATGAAAAGTGTTTGAAATTGAATAAATAATTCAAAACTATTTTCTATTTTCAAAATCAATTATTCTAACTATTCAAACAATTAACTATTTTGCCATTTTCAATTAAAACAATATTGATTAAAATTCGTTTTGCATATTTTAGAATTTGATAAAACTTTGAATATGAAAAGTGTTTGAAATTGAATAACTAATTCAAAACTATTTTCTATTTTCAAAATCAATTATTCTAACTATTCAAACAATTAACTATTTTGCCATTTTCAATTAAAACAATATTGATTAAAATTCTTTTTGCATATTTTAGAATTTGATAAAACTTTGAATATGAAAAGTGTTTGAAATTGAATAACTAATTCAAAACTATTTTCTATTTTCAAAATCAATTATTCTAACTATTCAAAACTATTGATTAAAATTCTTTTTGCATATTTTAGAATCTGACAAAACTTGGAATATAAAAAGTGTTCGAATTTGAATAACTAACCCAAAATCATACATTTACATCAAAGGTTTAATACATTATTACACATCACCAACATCCCCATCTAGTGTTGGGATTTCCTTCTGCACCATAACCATGGAGTATCTTCTTTGTTTAAGAGGAGGGTTGGGTCAGTGTTCACTCTGAAGGGCGGAATTTCATCAAACTTGTTATAATCTTCTGACATATCTGTCTTATCCTCCACTCCCACGATGATTCTTTTCCCTGAGAGAACAATGTGTCGCTTTGGCTCATCGTGTGATGTATTCGTTTTCTTATCTTTTCTCTTTCTCGGTTTTGTAGACATGTCCTTCACATAGAAAACCTGAGCGACATCGTTGGCTAGGACGAATGGTTCATCCATGTACGCAAGATTGTTGAGATCCACTGTTGTCATGCCGTACTTTTGGTCTACAACTACCCCGCCTCCTGTCAGCTTGACCCATTGATACGTCTCAAACGTATCTATAATTTTTGATGCTCCATGCATGTTTTTACACCATTTGTATATTGTTTCGTTACACTTAGTGGCATTTTTATACATTTTCCGGAACTAACCTATTAACGAAGTGCCACAGTGCCAGTTTCCTGTTTTCTGCTGTTTTTTGTGTTTCAGAAGTGATACACAGGAAATATTCTCGGAATTGGACGAAATAAGTTCCTGAAGTCATATTTCACGGGGAAGCTTCCAGACATCCGAAGACCTGACGGAGTGGGGCCACATGGGCCCCAGACACAGGGGCAGCGCGGCCACCCCCCTGGCCGCGCCAGCCCCGTGTGAGGGGGCGTGGTCCCTCCTCTGACATCGCCCCTTCGCCTATATATACCCCCTGACGAGAAAAACCTAAGGGCCCGATTAGTTTTCCAGAATACATCGCGATCCGCCGCCGCCGTCGACCCGAAGATCGGGAGAGTCCAGAAGCTCTTCCCGGCACCCTGCCGGAGAGGGGAATCGCCACCGGAGGTCTTCTTCATCGCCATGCTTGCCTCCGGAGCGATGAGTGAGTAGTCTACCTTGGACTATGGGTCCATAGCAGTAGCTAGCTGGTTGTCTTCTCCACCATGTGCTTCATGTTTAGATCTCATGAGCTGCCCTACATGATTGAGATCACCGTTATGTAATACTATGATGTTGGTTTGTTGGGATCCGATGAATATTGGTGTTTATGATTAAGTTGCTGTACTGAATTATATCTTTTGTTATCTCTATGTTGTTTATGATCTTGCATGCTCTCCGTTGTTAGTAGCTATCTTGGGCGAGTAGTTGCTAGTGACTCCAAGAGGGGGTATTTATGCTCGATAGTGGGTTCATGTCTCTATTTCACCTGGGGGAGTGACAGAAACCTCTAAGGTGGTAGATGTGCTGTTGCTACTAGGGAGAAAACAACATTCATATGATCAAGGGCATATGCTTTGTTTACATTACACACTTTGCTTATAGCAATTATCTGTTGTTCGCAACTTAATACTTCTAGGGTGTTCGGATGATATCCCCGGGGGTGGATTATTAGTCATAGATGCAGTTGGATGGCGGTCTATGTATTTTGTTGTAATGCCCAGAGTGAATCTCATAGTGATCTTCTTGACATATCACGTTATCTTTATTCTATCAATTGCCCAACTGTAATTTGTTTACCCAGCATGTTATTTTATCTATGGAGAGACACCACTAGTGAACTGTGGACCCCGGTCCTATTTTAATCATATTGCAATCACCTGTTTACTTTTCCCGCACTGTTTACTTTACTCGCATATTACTACTGTTTTCCACTCGATACACTCATAACCTTTGTTTCAAGCAAACCGGTGAGATTGACAACCTCATCGCAAGTTGGGGACAAAGTATTTGTTTGTGTGTGTGCAGGTTCCACAAACACCTTCAGTCGTCATCGTCTCTCTTCTCCTGATCGATAAACCTTGGTTTCTTAACTGAGGGAAAACTAGCCGCTACACTCATCATACCTTCCTCTTGGGGTTCCCAACGGGCTGGTCATCACCACGCACAAGGACTTACTGCTCCCACGTCAACTAAACGCCACAGTCTTTTCTGGCGCCATCACACGAGTAGCAGCTTCTTTTCTGGCGCCGTTGCCGGGGAAGAGAGAAGACTTCTGCGAGGGGAGTTCTTCACACACACATTCTTTACTTTGTTATTTGTTTTGCTTTACTTTATTTTATTTTACCTGCACTGCTTTTTATATCAAAAACCCAAAAAAATTAGAATCCTTGGTAGTTGTTTTTACTTTACTGTTCCCTAAGTTCGTTATGGAGGACCTCTCTGTAGGGAGTGGTTCGATTATTGGCAAAAGTAACATTGAGGAGTTCTTTAATCACATTAGTATGCATAAGGAAGTTGAGGAAAAGTCTTTGGTTGAGTTAGCTCCTAGTGATGAAGTTGCTTCTGCTCATTTAGTTCACATGTTAGAAGCTAGGTTTGCTAGTCTTAATTCTTCTATGCAATACATGTTCCTTAAGCTTCAGGAAATTGAGGATCCTGAAAAGAAAGCTTTTATCTTAGAAACCTTGCGCACAGAATTTAGAGATGTTGCAATTGAGGCTAGGAAAGTTTTTAAGAAGTTTAATAAGCTTGGCTCTCCTGTTAAGGTTGGTACGCCTGATGATTTTAAAGTACCAATACCGTATGAACTTATAGGAATTCATGATGCTTGGGAAAAGAATTCCAGTTGGATTTGCCCTGAAAATCTTTTTGATGAGAGTAGTGTGCCAAAGCGTGATCGTAAAGGAGTTTCAAAAACTCAGTTGAACACATTTTCTTTCATTGTTGAAAAGATCTCTGCTGTTGATCTTAATGCTTCATCTATTGATATTACTTGATTCGCACTTTTCTGCGCCTAGCTCAAAGGCGTTAAAGAAAAGCACTCTTGGGAGATAACCCAATGTTTTCTTTTCAGTACTTTTTCTTTTATTTGAGTCTTGGAAGTCATTACTACTGTAATGACCGCTCCTTATCTTGTTTATTTCGTTTTTGTGCCAAGAGAAGCCTCTAATTTGAGTGAGGTAAAGATTTGGGGTTATTGCTGTCCTGAAACTGTTTTCGGTGCTGCACCGTAAAAATTCGTGAAAATTCTCTGTTTATCTTTTGGTCCTGCGATTTCTTGTGCATATGCCCCAGGTTATATCCAAACTTTTCTTAGTTGAACACTTTTTGATTTGAGCAACGGAAAATCCCTCAAAAATTCGTCCTTTGTCAGCTGTCCAGTTTTGACAGATTTCTGCCAATATTTGTTTTTGCCACTTTATCGCTTTCTTTTGAGTTCTTTTTGATCATGGAACTCTTGTGGAAGTTGCTACAGTAGTATATACTTTATATGTGGTGATTTTGGGTTGAAACCTGAAGCTAAAAGAGGTTGAATATATTTTATGCTTACACTAATGTTGCTAATAGAATTGTGTTTAGTTTTGTATGAAGGAAGTTTTCAAGTGTAGGGATTGGAGAATGATGAGATGAGTTAAAGAATGGACAAAAGCTCAAGCTTGGGGATGCCCATGCATCACCCCAAGAAATATCCAAGAAGTACAAGCGTCAAAGCTTGGGGATGCCCCCGAGGCACCCCTTTTTCATCGGCAAAAATCAGGTCACCTTTCAAAACACTATATTTTTATTGCTTCATGCACTATGTGTTTTTCTTGGAGCGTCAGTTCTTTTAGTTTTCTTAGTTTGTTTAGTTTGTTTGTTTGCTGCAATAAATGCTTGGACCCCAACAAATTTCCCTTTGGAGGAGATGTACTCGTTTTCATTTGCAAAGAACGCTCTAGTTTTCACTCTTATTAAAAATCGAGCGTTCATCTTTTTCTGCTACTGCTTTTGGTTTTCGTTTTCGCCTTGATTTGCATTCAGATCTTGTCATATATTTTCATCAAGGTGTATTTTTGCCTCTGATCTTTATTGGGTTTCATCAAAAGAGGTGTTTATAAAAATTTCAAATGGTGTTGGAAAAGAGAAAAAGCTTTGTGCAAAATAGTGGTACAAGAAGGAGCTTGTGTAGACTGCGGCTTAGGCTTTTTCATGTCATGCTTGATGTCTTTTTGATAGTATGCTTAGTGGTTTTGCTGTAGCATGACTTGTCTCAAATAACTGAGATTGCTTAATGAGCCTTTGAAAAATCATGCGTTGTTTTTATTGTATGGAAGCATTATTTTGGTTTTCTCCTTGATGCTTTATTTGGGTTGACTTGGCGCATGCTCACACATGTTAGACTCTTACAAAGTCGCCATTAGCCTTCATGATCATTTAGTTTTTGACTTTTGATGCCATCGTATGCTTCTTTTAATGTCGCTTTGTCGCTTTGCATGATTATGGCCATTACTGCTCTCTTAGTTGGTCGCTCCCAGTCTTTTGCTAGCCCGCGCCTTGTACTGAGTATGAGCTCTACTTGTGCATCCAACTCCTAAAAGCCAAGTTTGCCATTGTGTCCACTATAAATTCCTATGCATGGTATTTGTAAGCCATTCCAAAGTAAAATTTTCGTGTGCTACCTTTCAAAAACCTTCAAAATACCTCTCGTTTTGTGACACTGTTTTCAGCTCATGGGGACGTAGTGGTCGGATTTGCTATCTTCCATATTGCTTATTCCAAAAAGAAAAAAAAGGAGAAAAAAGAAAGAAAAAGGCACTCCTCCAGGAATGTGAATGTTGGTAGGCACCCGATGGAATCGGTTAGCCATGGTATGTGAAAGGAAAAGGTGGGGAGGAGTGCCAAGTTTTATAAAAAGAGCACAAGAGTGCCAATCTCTCTCTCAAAAACTTGCTTTATTTTTGTATGGAAGATAGTAAGAACCCCATTGCCAGTCGTTGACAAAGACAACCACCTCTCAAAATCAAGTTTTATCTCTGTTTTACAAATGAAAAGCTCTAGCACATGTTTAAATCACTGCTTCCCTCTGCGAAGGGCCTTTCTTTTACTTTTATGTTGAGTCACCACCTTCTTTCTTTATGCACCATTGTTAGGGCATTTTCTAGCCTCCCTAGTTTTGTGTGTTAGTTGACAACACCAAGACATTTTACCAAAGTTTTTGTGCAGGAAGACTGGCCAGATTTTTAGGCCAAAACTGGGCCGGATAATCCGGCCATCCCGGAAAATGACTAAGGACCAGAAGTTCCAGGGTGCGCGTCACCCAGATCTATGGGCGGATTATTGGCCGGATTTTTGTCCAAAAGTGGGCCGGATTATCCGCCCCCCGGTGAAAATGGCTAAGGACCAAAAGTTCCAGAGTGCGCGTCACCCAGATCCATGGGCGGATTATTGGCCGGATTTTTGTCCAAAAGTGGGCCGGATTATCCGCCCCCCGGTGAAAATGGCTAAGGACCAAAAGTTCCAGAGTGCGCGTCACCCAGATTCTTGGCCGGATTATTGGCCGGATTTTTGTCCAGAAGTGGGCCGGATTATCCGGTGGCCGGATTATCCGGTTCAAGTTTGGGCCGGATAATCCGGTCCCTGGAGGCTGCAACGGATACATTCGGGAAGGGGTATTTATACCCCCTCCCCTCTTCTTCTCCTGCTGGCTCGTCCTTATCAAGAAGAAGACACTATTTGGAGCCAACCCCACTGCAAGATCTCCACCCTCAACCACCCAAAGTCTTAGATCTTTGGAGGATCGAAGGAGGAGGTCCCGATCTACATCTCCACCGAAGGAATTTCTATTTCCCCTCCTTTTGCTTGAGGGATTTGTTCCTAGTGGTTCTTTGGAAACACTAGGTGATTTGTTTCGAGATTTCTCTAGTCTTTGTGGATTCTAGCCTCCGTGGCTTTCTTGGGAGCCTCCAATTCAGTTGTGGATGTGTGCCCCAATCTCCGTGTAAGGGATTCGGTGAGTTCCCCCAATACCACCGCTTAGTGGAACGAGCTAGCCTACGTGGCTTGCTCACCAGAGAATAAGGTGAGCCTCCGTGGCGTTGGTCGACTCCGTGTCACCACACCTCTCCAACGTAGACGTACTTCCCCTCAAAGGGAAGGAACTACGGGAATACATCCTTGTGTCTCCGGTCTCCGCTCCTCGGTTATTTCTTGCCCGAACTCACTTACTTGTTTACTTGTTTACTTGTTCACTTGCTTGCTTGCCACTTAGGAAATTCACCTAGTTGCACATCTAGAGAATTTACTTTGTGTCAAGCCTAAAATTGAAAACGGTAAAATTTTGTGTAGCGCCTATTCACCCCCCCTCTAGTCGCCCGTGGGACCCCTTTCAATTGGTATCAGAGCCTCATGCTCTTTGATTGGGCTTAACCGCCTAAGAGATCATGGGCGAAGAGGAACCCGCCACTAAGGCGGATTTTAACAACATAATGACTCGCATGGATGCTATGATGGCAGCCATGGAAAGCCAAAAATCTCAACTTGATGCTCTCACTAGTGGAACATCAAGTACCACTCCACCAACTCCGGATGACACCTCGGGTAAGGATAAGCCATCCTTAAACGAGGAAGATCCGGAGAAGGATGGGAATGAGAACAACGAGGATCCCCCCAAGAAAGATGACACCTCTCGGGGACATAGCACGGAGGTTCCACATCCTACGAGCTATGTCTCCGGAAGGCACCTTCAAATGCCACACCTTGCCTCATGCGGTCCTCCGCCACAACTTGATGCTTCTAGCTTTGCCAATTGGCAAGATAACATGCGCTCTCACATCAATTTCATGTCTATTGAGCTTTGGAGGATCATTGAGCAGGGTTATCATCCAACTTCCAAGGACTTGACCAACTTGCTACCTTGGGAGCAAATCGACAAGCAGCTCAATGCCTCCGCCTTGCACCTCATTCACATGTCACTCTCCGAGAAGGACAAGGCCTTCGTCCGCAACATCTCTTCCGCCAAGGAAGCTTGGGATGCTCTCACCAAACTCTTCATCGGCAATGAGAGCATTCAAGAGTCCAAGTTTGATGAGGCGTCTAATGAAGCGGACAACTTCGCTATGCTTGATGGTGAATCTCCCGAAGAACTTCATCGTCGTCTCTCGGCACTCCAAGTGAAGCTTGTCGACCTCGGCTCCACTCAATGTGATGGAAGATGGATGAAGAGGAAATTTGTCCAAGCTCTCTTGCCCTTCTTCAAGGATACTATGAACTCAATCAAGGGAGATGCCAACTTTAGGAAGATGACCGCTCATGACATCTTGCAAGAGATTGTGGCAAGGAAGATTTCTGAGAAGAATGCGGATGATGCTCTAGCTCGTGCACGTGGTGTGCGTTCACCCAACCTTGCTTTGAAGGCAAAAGTTTCTCTTCATGAAGAAGCAAGTTTGATGGAAGAGGAAGAGTCTATGAGTGGAAGTCCCGAAGACATGAAGTATGCTCATGCCGAACACATGGCTCTTGCTCAACGGGCTTTCATGAAGAAGTGGAAGTCATCAAGTCCCTCCAAACCTAAGGCCACAAGTAGAGTGAGGACATGCTACAATTGTGGGAATCAACACCACTTCATCGCGGATTGTCCCTATGAAAGAGTGGAAGATCACAATGGAAGACTCATTCGCAAGGAGATGAAGGCCAAGTCTTACCCACCAAGGAACTTTGATAAGAAGAAAGCCGTTCCAATACATGCCTTGACGACTCAAGAAGAATACCCATCCGGTGATGATGCAAGTGATGATGAAGAAGTAGGAAGGGCCGCCATCGCCATCGCCAAGCCCATCTCTTCACCATCCCTCTTCGCTTCCGCAAACGAGTCCAAGCGCTTCAACTCCAAGGGAACATGTCTTATGGCTCACGCTACAAAGGTATCACCGACTTTCATACCCATCATACCTAGAAGCTTATCTTTGATGGATTGTGTTGATACTAGTAGTGATAAGGATGAGCCTAATGATTTTGACACCTTCATGTCAACCTTGAATGGGGAGACCAAAGCTCAATTTGAGATTCTCCTAAATCAATATAATGAGTCTCTTCAACTTAATGATAAAAATGAGGAACGCATCTTTGAGCTAGAAGGGCATGCTCGTGAGTATGCCGATGAAATTGCAACTCTCAATCAATCTCTTGAGGTTGAGCAAGATCTAAGGATGGCACTTGAGGCATCCAAGTTAGGTCTTGAAGAATCCTATAACTTGGACATTGCTAGACTTAAGAATGATCGTGATATTGCTCAATCAGTAGCTAATGAACTTAGGTTGCAAAATGAGAAACTAAATGCTATGATTGCTAAAGAAGCAACCAAGTTATCTTCTAGCACCTTTGTTGCAAGTACTTGTTACTCTAACCCTCTTTATGAGAAAGATGCCCCCAAAGGTGACACAAGACTTGACGAGCTTTTGAGTGCTCAAAAGCAACATGGTGACAAGACCGGGCTTGGTTTCACTCCCAAGTCCAACAAGAAGAGGAACAAGAAAAAGAACAAGAAGAAGAACAACAAGAAGACGCAATTTCTTGTGCCCACTCCTCCTCCTAAGAAGCACATCCCAAATGACATATGCTTTGACGAGGATGGCAATGTTTATGAGGAGGAGGGGGAGCTTGTGAGGGAGGTAGTTGGGAATGCCAAGAGGGCAATGCCTAACCACAACGACTTTGCGGGAAAATATAACCCCTCTTATGTTCTTCGTCGTGCTTATGATGGACATGTTTATGCTAAATTTGTTGGCTCACCTAATGAATGCATTGCTTGGTCTATTTGGGTTCCTAAGACCCTTGTCACTAACAAAAGAGGACCCATTGAAAAATGGGTACCTAAAAACAAAGCTTGACCTCTTGTAGGGCTTTGCTTCCGGTGCGGGACAATGGATAATTGATAGCGGTGCTACCAATCATATGTCCGGAAGCAAAGAGTTGGTGAAGGAGCTTCGCACCGGTTCATCTAGTGCGGGCTACGTCACCTATGGAGATTCCTCAAGGTCAAAGGTATTGGGTCTTGGTAAAGTTGTTATTTCTCAAGATGTTTCCGTGGAGAATGTCATGCTTGTTGAGTCTCTCTCTTACAATTTACTCTCCGTAGCTCAACTTGCCGATATGGGCTTTGCAACTTTCTTTGATGTTGGGATTGTGGTTCTTTTGTGGAGCAAGTCTCTTAAAGTAGCTTTTGTTGGGCATGTTGAAAACGGCTTATATGTGATTGACTTCTCGGAGAAGGTCACTAAAGCCGCAACTTGCCTAATGGCTAAAGTTGACGTGGGATGGCTATGGCATCGCCGGCTAGGCCACGTCAATATGAGAACTTTGCAAAGACTCCACAAAGGTAACCACATCCTAGGACTAACCGATCTAACATTTGCCAAAGATCGTGTGTGTAGAGCTTGCATTGAAGGAAAGATGCATGAACTTCCTCATCCTAGCAAGACGATCATTTCCTCTAAGAGGGTCTTAGAGCTCCTTCACATGGACCTCTTTGGCCCTCCATCTCATGCAAGTCTAGGAGGGAAGAAGTATTGCTTGGTGATTGTTGATGAATATTCAAGATATACTTGGGTCTACTTCTTCAAGCACAAATACGAGACCCAACAAACCGTCATGGACTTCGTCAAGGAAGTGGAGCGTCAATATGGCCAAGATATCTTGATGATCCGGAGTGATAACGGGACGGAGTTCAAGAACTACACCGTCAACGAATTCTTGAGTGATGAGGGAATTCAACATCAATACTCCTCCCCCTACACTCCGCAACAAAATGGTGTAGCCGAGCGGAAGAACCGGACCTTGATGGACATGGCAAGGACAATGTTAGCGGAGTTTAAGTCTCCGTATAACTTCTGGGCCGAAGCTATCAATACCGCTTGTCATGCTTCCAACCGGCTATATCTTCGCAAGGGCTTGAACAAGACTCCTTATGAGATCCTCACCGGCAACAAGCCTAACATCAAATACTTTCGAGTATTCGGTTGTAAGTGCTTCTATCTTAGAAAGGGTGTTCATTTGTCCAAATTTGACTCTAAAGCTCTTGAGGGTATCATTGTTGGTTATGCCGCCGAATCTCATGCTTTTAGAATCTTTGACAAAGAGTCCGCTCGTGTTGTTGAAGTTTCTAACGTGAGATTCGACGAGAATGACGGCTCCCGTGTGGAGCAAAGTGGTGTTTGTGATGTAGGTGACGAAATACCTCCCCAAGCCATAAGAAGAATGGGTGTGGGTCATCTCATACCCATTGAGGGACACCTTTTGGCCGAAGGAGAAGGACTATGCTCTACTCAAGTGGAGCCTTCACCTTCACAAGCTCTACAAGCTCCTCAAGGACCGATAGATGCTAACCAAAGACAAGCATTAGACCCTCATTCAAGCGAGCAAGGCCAAGATCAAGACCAAGTGGACGGTGTTGATTTCTCACCAATGGTAGATCAAGGCCAAGCTCAAGATGTTGAGCATGCTCATGATGTTGATCAAGCTCAAGTTGAAGGTCAAGGCGAGGACCAAAATAGTGGTGATGACCAAGTGGCTTCTCAAGAGTCTTTTGAAGAAGCTCAAGCTCGCCGTGCAAGGAAAGTGGAAGAAGCTCTTCGCAAAGGGAGTCATACTTTGGATAGTGTGATTGGAAGTGTGAGAAAAGGAGTTTCCACAAGGAGACAATTAGCCAACTTTAGCATCCATCATGCCTTCGTCTCTTGTGTGGAACCTCAAAAGGTGTTTGAGGCACTTGAAGACCCGGATTGGGTGGAAGCTATGCACGAAGAACTCAACAACTTCAAGCGCAATGAAGTTTGGACTTTGGTGGAGAAGCCCAAGGAGTGCCGGAATGTCATTGGAACCAAGTGGGTGTTCAAGAACAAACAAGACGCCAATGGGATCGTTGTGAGGAACAAGGCTCGCTTGGTTGCTCAAGGGTACTCTCAAGTGGAAGGAATCGACTATGGGGAGACCTACGCTCCCGTGGCTCGTCTCGAGTCAATCCGTATCCTTCTTGCTTATGCTTCTCACTTCAACTTTAAGTTATATCAAATGGATGTGAAGAGTGCTTTTCTCAACGGTCCTCTATATGAATTGGTCTATGTGAAGCAACCCCCGGGGTTTGAAGATCCCCATTTCCCGACCCATGTCTACAAACTCGATAAGGCGCTCTATGGCCTTAAAAAAGCCCCACGCGCGTGGTACGAGCACCTTAAGGAGTTGTTGTTAGACCGTGGGTTTGAAATTGGGCTCATCGACCCAACTCTTTTTACTAAGAAAGTCAACGGGGAGCTTTTCATATGCCAAATTTATGTAGATGATATTATTTTTGGCTCTTCTAACAAGCTCTTCAATGATGAATTTGCAAAGCTAATGACAGACAAATTCGAGATGTCCATGATGGGAGAGTTGAAATTCTTTCTTGGCTTTGAGATTCGGCAATTGCGAGGAGGGACATTCATCAATCAAGCCAAGTACATCCAAGACATGCTCAAGAAATTAAACATGGATTCCGGGGTTAAAGGAGCTAAAACCCCCATGCCAACAAAGGTTACTCTTGATCTCGATCCTAGTGGTAAGGAAGTGGATCAAAAGCTTTACCGTTCGATGATTGGTTCGCTTCTTTATCTTTGCGCATCTAGACCCGATATCATGCTTAGTGTGGGAATTTGTGCACGTTATCAAGCCGCCCCAAAGGAAAGTCATTTAATGGCCGTGAAAAGAATCTTCCGATATTTGATTCATACTCCAACTTTCGGCCTTTGGTACCCGAAGGGATCAAGCTTCGAGCTTGTTGGGTACACGGACTCGGATTGGGCGGGAGACAAAGTTGATAGGAAGTCAACTTCCGGGACTTGCCAACTCCTTGGTAGGTCCTTGGTTAGTTGGTCTTCCAAGAAGCAAAATTGTGTGTCTCTCTCCACCGCCGAAGCCGAGTACGTGTCCGCGGCAAGTGGTTGTGCTCAACTCCTTTGGATGCGGCAAACGTTGAAGGACTATGGAGTTCATTGCGACAAGGTTCCACTCTTTTGTGACAACGAGAGTGCCATCAAGATCGCTCATAATCCGGTTCAACACAACAAGACGAAGCACATTGAGATCCGACATCACTTCATCCGGGATCATGTCAATCGAGGTGATATTAACTTGTCTTATGTAGGTACAAATGATCAACTCGCCGACATCTTCATGAAGCCCCTTGATGAAGCAAGATTCCGAGAGTTGAGGCATGAATTGAATATCATTGATTCTTGCAATGTGGCTTGTTAGTGTGCACTCATTCCCATACGATAGCACGTGTTCGACTCTAGATGTGGGCATGGACATAGGGGGAGTGCGGTCCTAATTCATTGGGCTATCCCTCCCCCCATTATGCCGATAGTAATGCAATCATTCTCTTAATATCATTTTGTGATATGTGAGCTTCAATGATGAGTATTGGTTATGGACCCAAGATATATCTTCGCGGTTCAATGCCAAAACACTCATATATGGTGGCTTCGGCCACCGACCTCTTCTTTTGAAGAGTTCATTCCTTGAAAATCTTTTGAGTTTGGTTTAAGTTTTTCTTGTGATTGTTCTTGTTATGGGAAGGCACTTGGGTTGGTCTTTCGATGTTTTCTTGCGTTTTTGCAACTTCAAGTGCCGAGAACCACTCCCTGTTTGCTTTCTAACCTAAGCCCATCTCATCCCTAAACATTCTTTCCATGCACACAAGTTCAGTTTCCTGCCAAATTTCCTGAGCAAAAGGAGTTCCAGGCCGGATAATCCGGGCCACTTCTGGGCCGGATTATCCGGGGGCCGGAATATCCGGTCCAAGTATGGGCCGGATAATCCGGTCCTGCGGTCAGTCGATATAAAAAGGGGGGCGCGGGGTGAACCGGCCACTTTGGCCAGTTCTTCCACCTCCGCACCCCCTCTCTCCGCCACCGCCGCCGCCTGCCTCTCCTCTTGCTCGCCGGCGCCTCCCCGGCCGCCGGATCCGGCCGATCTTCAAGGCTCGTGTTCTCCTCCTTCCCGGGAACAAGTTCCTCCAAGCAGTTCCTCCAATGGATGAGGGTAAATTTCGCATCTCCTAGCCCTAGTGGTGAAGCTTTTGTGAGATTTATTTTGCCTAGTTCTTGGAGTTTAGTTGTTCCCTTTGATCTCTCCTTAGGCCTTGTGATATACTTTAGTGATGCAGCTAGCTGATCTTCGATTTTGACTTGTTAGGGCAAGATTTGAGAAATTTCTATCAGGGGGCGGATTATCCGGCCCAGTTCTGGACCGAATAATCCGGCCTGTTATATGTTGTTGTAAGTTTCTCTTCTCTTGTTCATCAATGTCATGCGTTCCTCTGCTATGTTCATCACCCTAGTGTATGTTCCTGTAACTTGTGTGCATCCTCATCACCATGCTCCCTACCTATTCTCTTCACAGGTGCCGGTCCAGCCAAGAGGAGACGTCCTCGCTACTTCCATTACAATGATGAGGGTATTTTGGAAGATGAGGTGTCCATCCGGACAAAACAGCGTGCTGCGGTCAGGAAAGTGAAGGCAGCCAAGGATGCTAAGGCAGCTGAGAGGACTGCTAAGAGAGCTGCTCGATCCAACAAGGGAAAAGAACCTCGTGTCAACTACAAGCAGATGAGTCAGAGTTCCTATTCTGCCCTGAGGCAGAAAGATTGGTTCGCCACTCAGCAGAGGGCAACTCACATTGAAGACCGTCGTTTCTGGTGTCCAGAGCAGCTGTACATCTTTCAGGATATCTTTGCTCGCATGAGTAAGCCTATTCGTTCGATGCATCCCCTTGATCTCACTTTCTTGAAGTCGAAGGAGTATTTTGTTCTAGCTATTCAGGTTGTGGAGAGGCTTGGCATCTCTGGTTTGTTGACTGTTCAGTGTGATTATGATCCTCAGCTCATTCTGCAGTTTTATGCTACCTTGGCCTTTGAAGCTGATGATGCCAGGACTTTCAAGTGGATGACCGGGACTCGGTTCTGTCAGTCTTCCTTCGTCCGGTTTGCTGCTCTCTTGGGTTTTCCTTTTAATGGCCCGACGAATCCTGTTGGTCACCGGGTTCACACTCCGCTTCCTGCCGACAAGAATCTGCTTTGTGATATGTATGAACCTGGTGGTGTTCCTGGTCTAGCTGCTGGTCTGAGGTATCCGTATGATCTTCTAGTGCGCATCTTCAGGGAGAACATTGCTCCAAGTGGAGGGAACAATGATGCTATTAGGAGCTCCTTGGTGGATCTCCTTGTCTTTTCTCATACTTGTGCCACGTCTACCGACCCGGATGCAGATTTCACCCTTGACGTGATGGACTTCATCTTCAATGAGATGTTCGATGCTATGGTCAGCAAGGGTTCTCTTCCGTATGCTCCTTTCATCATGAAGCTCATCATTGACACTTGCAAAGGTCAGGATTTCAGCAGTCAGTGTGTGTCTCACAAGGTCAAGAAGCTCTATGTGAAGCCGTTTTCTGCTCCAGCTCCCATGGGTCCCGATTCCTTCATGAGAGATGCTCGTTCTAGTGTGCCAAGGGGCAAGTTTGTGTCCCATGATGTGCCCAAGAAGGTGAGGAAGTTGAGCTGGTTTCAGAAGCATGTTCTTTGCATGAAGGTGGAAATACATCGTGAGAACTATGAAGCCTATTGTGAGCGCAAGACCATTCTTGATACTCAGCGAGAGATTCTTCATAAGCTCAGTGGGGACCAAGCTGCTCTTCCTACTCCTGCTCCTCCCATTGCCTACAACAAGTGGCATTCCGAGACCTTTGATTGGGGCACGCTGGAGAAGGCTCTCTATGTTGGTCGCACCACTCGTGTTGATGGAGATGAAGATGAAGAGGACTTGGAAGAGGATGAGGAAGGCGAGTTCGAAGAAGATGATGAAGAGGAGGAGGAGGAGGACGAGGACGAGGAGGACGAGGACGACGACGACTTTGAATGACTTCTTGGGGCGTGTAGTTTGCTCTTGTCCCTTTTTGGTGTTTTGATGCCAAAGGGGGAGAAGTTGTTCTAGTAGGACTTCTCGTTGGGATGCTTTGGTGGGAGCTGCTTTTCAGTTTCAGTTTTTCTTGCTTATGAACTTATCGTCGAACTTTTGTTATCGTGTGCTTGGTGAATCTTCTTTAGGTTTGATCTATTGTGTGTGGAACTTGTTTAAAGTCTGTTTGCTTAAAGTGTCTTGCTCTTATTGCTATTGTCAATCTTGTTATATTGCTTATCTCTAAAGGGAGCTTCATTTGTACTCTTGCATATCTTTAGGGGGAGCTCCCTTACTTTTTTGATCCTACTATTGTAAATCTTAGTGTTGTCATCTAACACCAAAAAGGGGGAGATTGTTAGGGCATTTTCTAGCCTCCCTAGTTTTGTGTGTTAGTTGACAACACCAAGACATTTTACCAAAGTTTTTGTGCAGGAAGACTGGCCGGATTTTTAGGCCAAAACTGGGCCGGATAATCCGGCCATCCCGGAAAATGACTAAGGACCAGAAGTTCCAGGGTGCGCGTCACCCAGATCTATGGGCGGATTATTGGCCGGATTTTTGTCCAAAAGTGGGCCGGATTATCCGCCCCCCGGTGAAAATGGCTAAGGACCAAAAGTTCCAGAGTGCGCGTCACCCAGATCCATGGGCGGATTATTGGCCGGATTTTTGTCCAAAAGTGGGCCGGATTATCCGCCCCCCGGTGAAAATGGCTAAGGACCAAAAGTTCCAGAGTGCGCGTCACCCAGATTCTTGGCCGGATTATTGGCCGGATTTTTGTCCAGAAGTGGGCCGGATTATCCGGTGGCCGGATTATCCGGTTCAAGTTTGGGCCGGATAATCCGGTCCCTGGAGGCTGCAACGGATACATTCGGGAAGGGGTATTTATACCCCCTCCCCTCTTCTTCTCCTGCTGGCTCGTCCTTATCAAGAAGAAGACACTATTTGGAGCCAACCCCACTGCAAGATCTCCACCCTCAACCACCCAAAGTCTTAGATCTTTGGAGGATCGAAGGAGGAGGTCCCGATCTACATCTCCACCGAAGGAATTTCTATTTCCCCTCCTTTTGCTTGAGGGATTTGTTCCTAGTGGTTCTTTGGAAACACTAGGTGATTTGTTTCGAGATTTCTCTAGTCTTTGTGGATTCTAGCCTCCGTGGCTTTCTTGGGAGCCTCCAATTCAGTTGTGGATGTGTGCCCCAATCTCCGTGTAAGGGATTCAGTGAGTTCCCCCAATACCACCGCTTAGTGGAACGAGCTAGCCTCCGTGGCTTGCTCACCGGAGAATAAGGTGAGCCTCCGTGGCGTTGGTCGACTCCGTGTCACCACACCTCTCCAACGTAGACGTACTTCCCCTCAAAGGGAAGGAACTACGGGAATACATCCTTGTGTCTCCGGTCTCCGCTCCTCGGTTATTTCTTGCCCGAACTCACTTACTTGTTTACTTGTTTACTTGTTCACTTGCTTGCTTGCCACTTAGGAAATTCACCTAGTTGCACATCTAGAGAATTTACTTTGTGTCAAGCCTAAAATTGAAAAAGGTAAAATTTTGTGTAGCGCCTATTCACCCCCCCCCTCTAGTCGCCCGTGGGACCCCTTTCAACCATTAAGAGAGCATAGTTGTCATTCTTAGTGTGATATGCATTGTCCCAAAGTTCATTGATTGACTCATATTGTTGGTTTCACTTGTTCTTAAATTATTTGTATCTAGTCGCCCTCTTAAACTTTGAGGTGTCCTATGCATTTATGTTTTGCTCTCTTTGAAGGACAAGCTGAAAACCATTTGTATGTTTTTCCTTATGATTTGAACACACGTTTGACTTTCATTGTTTCATTATCATGATCTTTTGTTTGTGTTCATTTGCATGTTTACAACATGGTTGCTAAGTTCTTATTGTCATGATTATATCTTTCATGCCCATGTTTTAAGTTCTATTGATCCTAGCTCACCAATGCTTGCATATATGATCAAGATTGTGTAGGTGCATGTCACCTCAAAAATTATTCTTTGTTATCACTTACCTACTCGAGGACGAGCAGGAGTTAAGCTTGGGGATGCTTGATACGTCTCAAACGTATCTATAATTTTTGATGCTCCATGCTTGTTTTTACACCATTTGTATATTGTTTCGTTACACTTAGTGGCATTTTTATACATTTTCCGGAACTAACCTATTAACGAAGTGCCACAGTGCCAGTTTCCTGTTTTCTGCTGTTTTTGTGTTTCAGAAGTGATACACAGGAAATATTCTCGGAATTGGACGAAATAAGTTCCTGAAGTCATATTTCACGGGGAAGCTTCCAGACATCCGAAGACCTGACGGAGTGGGGCCACGTGGGCCCCAGACACAGGGGCGGCGCGGCCACCCCCTGGCCGCGCCAGCCCCGTGTGAGGGGGCGTGGTCCCTCCTCTGACATCGCCCCTTCGCCTATATATACCCCCTGACGAGAAAAACCTAAGGGCCCGATCAGTTTACCAGAATACATCGCCATCCGCCGCCGCCGTCGACCCGAAGATCGGGAGGGTCCAGAAGCTCTTCCCGGCACCCTGCCGGAGAGGGGAATCGCCACCGGAGGTCTTCTTCATCGCCATGCTTGCCTCCGGAGCGATGAGTGAGTAGTCTACCTTGGACTATGGGTCCATAGCAGTAGCTAGCTGGTTGTCTTCTCCACCATGTGCTTCATGTTTAGATCTCATGAGCTGCCCTACATGATTGAGATCACCGTTATGTAATACTATGATGTTGGTTTGTTGGGATCCGATGAATATTGGTGTTTATGATTAAGTTGCTGTACTGAATTATATCTTTTGTTATCTCTATGTTGTTTATGATCTTGCATGCTCTCCGTTGTTAATAGCTATCTTGGCCGAGTAGTTGCTAGTGACTCCAAGAGGGGGTATTTATGCTCGATAGTGGGTTCATGTCTCTATTTCACCTGGGGGAGTGACAGAAACCTCTAAGGTGGTAGATGTGCTGTTGCTACTAGGGAGAAAACAACATTCATATGCTCAAGGGCATATGCTTTGTTTACATTACACACTTTGCTTATAGCAATTATCTGTTGTTCGCAACTTAATACTTCTAGGGTGTTCGGATGATATCCCCGGGGGTGGATTATTAGTCATAGATGCAGTTGGATGGCGGTCTATGTATTTTGTTGTAATGCCCAGAGTGAATCTCATAGTGATCTTCTTGACATATCACGTTATCTTTATTCTATCAATTGCCCAACTGTAATTTGTTTACCCAGCATGTTATTTTATCTATGGAGAGACACCACTAGTGAACTGTGGACCCCGGTCCTATTTTAATCATATTGCAATCACCTGTTTACTTTTCCCGCACTGTTTACTTTACTCGCATATTACTACTGTTTTCCACTCGATACACTCATAACCTTTGTTTCAAGCAAACCGGTGAGATTGACAACCTCATCGCAAGTTGGGGACAAAGTATTTGTTTGTGTGTGTGCAGGTTCCACAAACACCTTCAGTCGTCATCGTCTCTCCTCTCCTGATCGATAAACCTTGGTTTCTTAACTGAGGGAAAACTAGCCGCTACACTCATCATACCTTCCTCTTGGGGTTCCCAACGGGCTGGTCATCACCACGCACAAGGACTTACTGCTCCCACGTCAACTAAATGCCACAGTCTTTTCTGGCGGCATCACACGAGTAGCACCCATTTGCACCGAAATAAAGGGATCTTAAAAGACGGTCCATAGTCAAGTTCCCATATCTCCTCTATGTAACCATAATATGTGTCCTTTGTCCCATTGTCGTGTAATGCATCAAAGCGGACACCACTGTTTTGATTGGTGCTCTTTTTATCTTGGGCGACCGTGTAAAATGTATTCCCATTTATCTCGTAACCCTGGAAAGTCAATATAGTTGAAGATGGTTTCTTGGCCAACATGGACAGCTCATGTCCAACAGTGGCGTCATTTATGAGAAGTGTTTGCAACCAACCACCAAAAGTCGCCATGTGCAACTTTGTATCCAGGAGTTAGACTGCCCAGGGTTTTCCGAGCGTACAATATTCTTGTGTCGCTCCATATACGGCTCCACCAACATGGAATTTCGTAAAACTGTGTAGTGTGCTTCACTCAAAGAATGTCCGTCCATACAGTATGCTGATTTCATTCCTAGCGTGCCTTTTCCACTCAGTCTCCCCTCATGCCGCGATTGAGGAAGACCAATCGGGTTCAGGTCAGGAACAAAGTCAACACAAAACTCAATGACCTCCTCTGTTAGATAGCCCTTGGAGATGCTTCCTTCTGGCCTAGCACGGTTATGCACGTATTTCTTTAAGACTCCCATGAACCTCTCAAAGGGGAACATATTGTGCAGAAATACTGGACCGAGAATGGTAATCTCTTCGACTAGGTGAACTAAGAGATGCGTCATAATATCGAAGAAGGACGGTGGGAACACCAACTCAAAGCTGACAAGACATTGGGCCACATCATTCTGTAACCGTTGTAGATCTTCTGGATTGATTACCTTCTGCGAAATTGCATTGAGGAATGCATATAGTTTCACAACCGGTACTCGAACATTTTCCGGTAGAATCCCCCTCAGTGCAACCGGAAGCAATTGTGTCATAAGCACGTGGCAGTCATGAGACTTTAGGTTTTGGAATTTTTTCTCTGCCATATTTATTATTCCCTTTATATTTGACGAGAATCCAGATGGGACCTTGATACTGCTCAGGCATTAAAGAAAGATTTCCTTCTCTTCTTTGGTAAGAGCGTAGCTCGCAGGACCCTTAGAATCCTCCGGATGCATGCCGTCTCTTCTTTTCATACGGTGCTGGTCCTCACGTGCTTCTGGTGTATCTTTTTATCTTCCCATACAAGCCCAAGAATCCTAGTAGGTTCACGCAAACATTCTTCGTCACATGCATCACGTCGATTGCAGAGCGGACCTCTAGGAATTTCCAATACTCAAGCTCCCAAAATATAGATTTCTTCTTCCACATGGGTGCATGTCCGCTAGCGTCATTCGGAACAGACAGACTGCCAGGACCCTTTCCAAAGATTACTTCTAAATCTTTGACCATATCAAATATATCATCACCAGTATGGCGTTTAGGCTTACCCCGGACTTCTGCCTCACCCTTGAAATGCTTGCCTTTTTTCTTCAATTGATGTTTGGGCGAAAGAAATCGATGATGCCCGAGATACACCACCTTCTTACTTTTATCCAAATATATACTATCGGTCTCACCTAAACAGTGCGTGCATGCATTGTATCCCTTGTTTGTCTGTCCTGAAAGGTTACTAAGAGTAGGCCCATCATTGATGGTCACGAACAGCAACGCTCGTACATCAAATTCCTCTTGTTTGTACTCATCCCACACACGAACACCTTCAGTCTGCCATAGCTGTAAAAGTTCATCAACTAATGGCCTTAGATACACATCAATGTCATTGCCGGGTTGCTTCGGGCCTTGGATAAGCACTAGCATCATAATAAACTTTCGCTTCATGCACAACCAAGGAGGAAGGTTATAGATACATAGAGTCATGGGCCAGGTGCTATGACTGCAGCTCTGCTCCTCAAAAGGATTCATGCCATCTGTACTTAGACCAAACCTCAGGTTCCGTGCGTCTTCCGTAAACTCTGGGAAATCTCTGTCGATTTTTCTCCACTGCGACCCATCAGCGGGGTGTCTCAACATCTGGTCACTCTTACGGTCTTCTTTGTGCCACCTCAACAACTTGGCATGCTCTTTGTTTCTGACCAAACATTTCAACCGTGGTATTATAGGTGCATACCACATCACCTTGGCAGGAACCCTCTTCCTGGGGCGCTCGCCCTCAACATCACCAGGGTCATCTCGCCTGATCTTATACCGAAATGCACTGCACACCGGGCATGCATTCAAATTCTCGTACTCACGGCCGCGGTAGAGAATACAGTCATTAATGCATGTATGTATCTTCTGCACCTCCAATCCTAGAGGGCAGACAATCTTCTTTGCTTCATACGTACTGGCGGGCAATTCATTATCCTTTGGAAGCATCTTCTTCATAATTTTCAGCAACTTTTCAAATCCCTTGTCAGATAAACCACTCTCTGCTTTCCATTGTAGCAATTCCAGCGTGCTTCCTAGCTTTTTCTGGCCGTCTTCACAATTTGGGTACAAATCCTTTTTGTGATCATCTAACATGCGTTCCAACTTCTCCCTCTCCTTTTCACTTTCACAGTCAATCTGTCCATCAACAATGACCTGACCAAGATCATCAGCGGGCACATCTGATGCCCGTTCTTCACCTTCTTCTTCTTCATTATCTTCCATTGCGGTATCGGTGGTTTCAGGGAACTCAGGATAGTTGTCATCATTCTCTTCTTCATTGTTGTCTTCCATCATAACCCCTCTCTCCCCATGCTTGGTCCAACAATTATAGCCGGACATGAAACCGAACCGGAACAGGTGGATGTGAAGGGTCTTTTTGGAGGGGTAATCCTTCTCATTTCGACAACCACCGCATGGACAACACATAAAACCATTCCGCTTGGTTGCCTCAGCCACCTTGAGAAAAGAATGCATGCCTTTAATGAAATCTCCAGAGCGTCGATCGGCGTACATCCATGCTCGGCTCATTTGCATTATATATTGTTTTACTTTACTCGTACTGTTTACTTTACTCGCATACTATATTGTTTTCCACTCGATACACTCATATCCTTTGTTTCAAGCAAACCGGTGAGATTGACAACCTCATCGCAAGTTGGGAACAAAGCATTTGTTTGTGTGTGTGCAGGTTCCGCGACACCTTCAGTCGTCATTGTCTCTCTTCTCCTGTTCGATAAACCTTGGTTTCTTAAACTGAGGGAAAACTTGCTGCTACACTCATCATACCTTCCTCTTGGGGTTCCCAACGGGCTGGTTATTCACCACGCACAAGGACAGTCTGCTCCCACGTCAACTATACACCACCACACGTAGCAACCAGCTCCGGCCGAATCGCCGCCATCGCCGCCGCCTTTGTCCATCTTGCTCGCAGTGAAAGGGAAGGCGCAGGAGAATAACTGGGACTGCCCGATCTGCCCCTCCTAACGATAACCTAACGGCTGTGACTCATCCACTGTCTCGCGGCGCCACATCATACCGACAGGTGGGCCATACTAGTCAGAAAGGCTGTTATAACTGTAAAACAAGAAAATCAGGGCAATCTGTCACAGCGGAACCACAAAACTAGTATTTATGTGTCACAAAAACCAAAAGTGGTAGCTAGCCAACACATTTGGCAGATATGTGGTAGTTTCTTGTCATTTTCTCTAATGAGCCGATAGCGTTGTTACAACCTTCTCCATCCTCCTCTTTGCAGCGGGACAGTTGTTCCAAAACAAGTACTCCCTCCGACCATTATCTGTCTTAATACGAATGTATTCGAATATATTTTAGTGTCTAGATACATCTGTATTAGAACATGTAATAGTGGTCAGAGGGAGTAATACGCTTATCAGAGTTCACATGTCGGTTGGTGACAACTGACAAAGCAGTGCAGCCGTATATGCCTTTAGAAAAAATTTATCAACTATGAGAACCACCTCATGTCGGATGGTGGAAATGTTGAAGCTTGGTTTTTACAAGAAAACAAAAATGGATCTAATGTTTTAAGGGCACGTGCTAGAAGTCGACTGGGCTAGATCGTCTGACCCTTGTGACATATCTCACCCGTGCAACATTGTTTTAATGTTGAAACATATCATCACACCATTGATTCACATGGTTAACTGGACAAATAGCAACACATAATTACGAAAACACCCAGCAACAATTCATCGGGTATGCAACAATCCTAACAGGTTGATGCATATTCCTGAGAAAAAAACACCACACATATGCCGCATGGAAGGTCAACGTTTGTAGCACCCTAGAAAAACATTCACAATAGACACCTAGAATTGTTGCAGAATCTCGCTTGTGTGTTCTCAGCAAAACACACCTGAGATTGCAATACATCAAAAAAACATATAAATGTTAAAATCCCCAAAATACTAAATTCCAATGGGTATCTAAAATCACTGAAACATCTCACTCGTGTATAAACAACAAAAACCACACATGCTTGCAACAAGTCAAAAAATCTTCACAACATTGATTTTACTAACCTCTTGCTGCCAACAATGGAGGCACAGGCCTGGCTGGTTTGAGGTAACCGGTGACTACTCGGCTTGCCGAAGCTCAGTCAGAGTTAATCGAGAAACTAGGCACTCATTTCCCGTAGTCCTGAGGACTTAGGAGTATTTTTATTTTTGAAAACCGTGCAACTAGTTAATGGTGGGAAAGACATGGTAATGATCAACAGAGGGGCCATATGTGGCCTTGTGTTTCTGATTGCAATTGATTTTGTTCGATCCAAACAAACACAGTTTTTTATGTTTGTCATTTTCAAAAGAAATATTTTTTTATAAAAATGAGGAATCTTATAGCATGCACTGGTGGAAAAAACGCCATTGGTCCCGGTTTATAAAGCCCATTTGTCCCGGTTGTAGCGACCGGGACTAACAAAGCGGGACTAAAGGCTGGAGCCTTTAGTCCCGGTTGTTTACTAACCAGGACCAATGGGCCTCTACGTGGCCCGGGTCATGTGTTGCGGCTGGTGGACCTTTGGTCCCGGTTCGTAATACAGACCGGGACTAAAGGTCCGTTCAGAATAAAATTTGTATTTTCTTTTTCGGAATTTCTCTATTTTCTTTATTTTTATAATATCTAATCACCTCTATTCTCATATCAAATTAGATACTTATCGCTCTCACTCCATTCTCGTGTCAAATTACATACTTGTGGTCCTCACTTCCCGGTCGGTCACCCATCCTCACACTGCTCCACCCTTAGCACGCTTAACTCCTCCAATCCTTCCATAGTAGCTTCCAAGACTGTGCTCGCGACTTCTTGATATTGGTATACTACCAATTCTATTAACCTACACTAGTGGAAAATAGGGCATCAGTCCCGGTTGGTTTCGGCCTTCAGTCCCGGTTGCGCAACCGAGACTAACCAACCGGGACTGGAGCCCAATCTTTAGTCCCGGTTGCTATACGAACTGGGACTAAAGAGAGACCACGTGGCAGGGGCTGGGTGCTCGTGGGCGTAGGACCTTTAGTCCCGGTTCGTGTTACGAACCGGGACTAAAGAATCCACATGTGGCAGTCTCTGCTGCTTCTTTATTTTTCTGGATTTCAATTATTATTTAGGGGTTTAGGGTTTATTTGTACAGCATTACAACATAATATACAAGCCGATACATATATAATATATTTGGTCCGCCGAGCATATACATACAAGTATATAAGATCACGACTTGTTCACACACATATACATACAACTTGTTCACACACATAAGATCACGACTTGTGTTTAATTACACAAATTGTCTAATCGAAACTGACATGAAATTCACCCTTTGGGTTAATGACATGTTCAAGCAGAAATCTGGCTAATTCCTCTTGAATTCCTACTATGCGTTCAGTCGGTGAGAGCCGATTCCGCTTTGCTTCGAACTACGAAGAAGAAGATCATTATGAATATGAATCATCGTCATAACAAAATTTATGCCAATAAATGAATTTGTCAATATATTGTTTACTTACTATTTGAAAATTAATTCCTTCAGTGACCTCCGCACGAAGGTTCTCGCAAGCGTAGTATGCACATAGATTAGTCCCCGATGGCTGCCTCGCACACTTTACGAGAATAGATTTTAGTCAGTGACATATCAAGATTGATATACTTAATGGTATTTGAAACTAGAAGTAAAGGGATATGTGGACCTAGCTCGTACGACTTACCTCGATCGTACGGTACCTCAGCTCATTTTTCCATTCACCTTTTGCTATGCTTATAAACCGTTTCCAAACACTGCCGAGCAAACAAAATGAATAGATGAGTTATAGATGAACGAAAGAGACCGATATAATGCCGTAATGATTGAAATTTACCTATTCATCATATCAATGATGCTTTGGTATTCATTAAGTTTTTTATCCAACAAGTCAAAGATTTCAACCTTTCCATAGTCAGGTTCAATCTTTAGCAATATCCAGTGGTAACTGCGTGCAAGTTTAATTATATAAGTTAATAACTCATCAATTACACTTATAACATCGAGTAAGGAAAAGTAACTGTGTATAAGATAGTAACACTCACCTGCAGTTGTACGGGAACAGTATTCTAGCTCGGTATTCCTGCGTAAGTAGGAACTCTAGCAAGATATCCTCCATCTCCTTGCGTTTGTTCTGTATCATCGCTCCGTTAACTCGATTTGGATCAATGAATCCAACTTGGAAGACATTCCTTTTCTTACATTCCATACTCTTCATTCTGCATAATAAACAGCGTAGTGAGGGATAATTACATGCAAAGAACGAGTTGAGCTAGAGACTTATAGAAATAATGAATCACTTACAGAACATAGGCACTGACGAGAGATTTGTCGAGCGTGTCTTGATTGAATAGCTGAAAGAATTCATCAAACTCAATATGCACCAAGTCTTCACCTAAGAAATGGCCCTCTGTGATTTTCATAAGGAGAAATTCTTGCGTGCCCTTTGCGGCTTGCAGGTACCACTTATGCAATTTTCGCATTTGTGTTGGTAGATTTATTTCAATCTCAGGTGGGACCAGACTCTTCCCCTTTTCATATTGCCGTGCTATAGGCGCCTTTGGGATATCTTCATGTATCAATTGAGAAAGAGTCAAACCAGCTTCAGCAGCAAAGTCGGCGGGATTGGGTTGAGCAACACTCCCACCAGCATCACTAGCAAAGACCTTTAGCGGGGAGATCGATTTTTTGGTCTGTGCTCCAAGCTGGGCAACGTCTCTTTTCCCTCTTGCAGTTGCGCTTGTCTTATTAGCTTCTTTTTTTGCATCTACCTGCTTGTCCAAACAACGCTTGTAGTCATCTGGCTTACGCAATTCATATTGCGAAGGTTGGGTAAGCATATCAAAGGCCCACTCCTTCTGTTCCAGAGTATATACCTGCTTTGGTGTAGGCGTCGGGCGTAGGGCTGCGAGCTTCCTTTTCACTTTGGCTCTGTCCTCCGCCTTAATTTCTTCAGCAGTCTTCTTGACAGGAGGAGGCGGCACCGCCTTAGCTTTCTTGGCCCGTTTCTTTAGAGAGACATTGCTAGTGGACATAGCAGCGGACTTGCCATAACTCTGGGACTTACGAGTGGGCAGAGGCGGCGGAGGTGGCGGAGGCGGCTGACATTGAGGCGGAGATCGATGTGGACTCGGGGTATGGTGGTAGTCGGTGGTAGTCGTCCCTGTCGTCATTGGGAGGTGGTGAATTGCGAGGACTCGGAGGAGAGGGTGGCCGCCTTGGCGCCGAGCCTGGAAACACGATGTGTTTCTTATCCCAAAGAATTATACCACTGCTACGTGTGGTGGTGTATAGTTGACGTGGGACCAGACTGTCCTTGTGCGTGGTGAATAACCTGCCCGTTGGGAACCCCAAGAGGAAGGTATGATGAGTGTAGCAGCAAGTTTTCCCTCAGTTTAAGAAACCAAGGTTTATCGAACAGGAGAAGAGAGACAATGACGACTGAAGGTGTCGCAGAACCTGCACACACACAAACAAATACTTTGTTCCCAACTTGCGATGAGGTTGTCAATCTCACCGGTTTGCTTGAAACAAAGGTTATGAGTGTGTCGAGTGGAAAACAATATAGTATGCGAGTAAAGTAAACAGTACGAGTAAAGTAAACAGGTGATAGCAATATGATGGAAATAGGACCGGGGTCCACAGTTCACTAGTGGTGTCTCTCCATAGATAAAATAACACATGCTGGGTAAACAAATTACAGTTGGGCAATTGATAGAATAAAGATAAACGTGATATGTCAAGAAGATCACTATGAGATTTACTCTGGGCATTACAACAAAATACATAGACCGCCATCCAACTGCATCTATGACTAATAATCCACCCCCGGGGATATCAATCCGAACACCCTAGAAGTATTAAGTTGCGAACAACAGATAATTGCATTAAGCAAAGTGTGTAATGTAAACAAAGCATATGCCCTTGAGCATATGAATGTTGTTTTCTCCCTAGTAGCAACAGCACATCTACCACCTTAGAGGTTTCTGTCACTCCCCCAGGTGAAATAGAGGCATGAACCCACTATCGAGCATAAATACCCCCTCTTGGAGTCACTAGCAACTACTCGGCCAAGATAGCTAATAACAACGGAGAGCATGCAAGATCATAAACAACATAGAGATAACAAAAGATATAATTCAGTACAGCAACTTAGTCATAAACACCAATATTCATCGGATCCCAACAAACCAAACATGTTGAATTACATAACGGTGATCTCAATCATGTATGGCAGCTCATGAGATCTAAACATGAAGCACATAGTGGAGAAGACAACCATCTAGCTACTGCTATGGACCCATAGTCCAAGGTAGACTACTCACTCATCGCTCCGGAGGCAAGCATGGCGATGAAGAAGACCTCCGGTGGCGATTCCCCTCTCCGGCAGGGTGCCGGGAAGAGCTTCTGGACCCTCCCGATCTTCGGGTCGACGGCGGCGGCGGATCGCGATGTGTTCTGGAAAACTGATCGGGCCCTTAGGTTTTTCTCGTCGGGGGGTCTTTATAGGCGAAGGGACGTCGTCAGAGGAGGGGCCAGGCGCCCTCACACGGGGGTGGCGCGGGCCAGGGGCTGGCCGCGCCGCCCCTGTGTGTGGGGCCCTGGTGGCCCCCCCTACTTCTCTTCGGATCTCTGGAAGCTTCCGGGTAAAATAAGACTTCAGGAACTTGTTTCGTCCAATTTCGAGAATATTTCCTGTGTATCACTCTGAAACACAAAAACAGCAGAAAACAGGGAACTGGCACTGTGGCACTTCGTTACTAGGTTAGTTCCGGAAAATGCATAAAAATGCCACTAAGTGTAACGAAACAATAGACAAATGGTGTAAAAACAAGCATGGAGCATCAAAAATTATAGATACGTTTGAGACGTATCAAGCATCCCCAAGCTTAACTCCTGCTCGTCCTCGAGTAGGTAAGTGATAACAAAAGAATAATTTTTGAGGTGACATGCACCTACACAATCTTGATCAAATATGTAAGCATTGGTGAGCTGGGATCAATAGAACTTAAAACATGGGCATGAAGATATAATCATGACAATAAGAACTTAGCAACCATGTTGTAAACATGCAAATGAACACAAACAAAAGATCATGAAAATGAAACAATGAAAGTCAAACGTGTGTTCAAATCATAAGGAAAAACATACAAAAGGTTTTCAGCTTGTCCTTCAAAGAGAGCAAAACATAAATGCATAGGACACCTTCAAGTTTAAGAGGGTGACTAGATACAAATAATTTAAGAACAAGTGAAACCAACAATATGAATCAATCAATGAACTTTGGGACAATGCATATCACACTAAGAATGACAACTATGCTCTCTTAATGGTGCATAAAGAAAGAAGGTGGTGACTCAACATAAAAGTAAAAGAAAGGCCCTTCGCAGAGGGAAGCAGTGATTGCAAGTTTTATAACCTTCAAAAATTATGGTACTTACCGGCTTTGAGCTCTCATTGCCCCCATCATAAGCATCTTGAATGGTTAAAGTTAATGCGAGAACAATTATGATGCATATGCTTGACAAATCATAAGTTGAAAACCTCGTGTCCCGTGAATACAAGTACCCAAACCTCATGCTACTTTACTTAGAGTCCCAAGCAAGGCTCTTGTCATTGTAAGTATATGCATATCATTGAGAACCGCCAATGGGGTACCTCCGTGCCCGATGACATGGAACAAGCCCACACCAAAATGACAGGACAAGCAGACAATGAACACCTCGACATCTCTTTTATTTGCTATATTGTTTAGCTTTTTATTGTGAGATGCGTCGTCGAATGTTCACCATGGGTATGCTGCAAATTTCCACCATGAATTATGCATGGCTTAGATTGGCGGCCCGGCGTTTCCCTAACACATATACAAACTCCATGATCCCTACAAGATTCCCAATTCATTTCACACCGCGGGCATCCATAAACAAAAGATCACGATATCAACTCAAATAAGAAGTGGAATGTTGAAAGCTTGCCCATGACAGCATGGCTGGGCTAGTCTCCAACTTACAACTTGCAAGCATAACAACTCAACATAAGAGACCACAATGTCAAATTATTAAGAACAGGAAAAAGTAAAGTGTGCCTTCCAGTTCGTGAGAGCTTTACTGACCAAATTTCGCATAACACTGGTAAGAGTTTAATTTGAAGAGAAAATAAAAGCAAGTCAAATTTACTTGGAATAGCAAATTGCTAGTAGGTATGTATGGTGGACACAATGGAAAACTTTGGCTTTTAGGAGTTGGATGCACGAGTAGAGCTCATACTCAGTACAAGGCGAGGGCTAGCAAAAGACTGGGAGCGACCAACTAAGAGAGCAGTAATGGCCATAATCATGCAAAGCGACAAAGCGACATTAAAAGAAGCATAAGATGGCATCAAAAGTCAAAAACTAAATGATCATGAAGGCTATTGGCGAGAGTCTAACATGTGTGAGCATGCGCCAAGTCAACCCAAATAAAGCATCAAGGAGAAAACCAAAATAATGCTTCCATACAATAAAAACAACGCATGATTTTTTCAAAGGCTCATTAAGCAATCTCAGTTATTTGAGACAAGTCATGCTACAGCAAAACCACTAAGCATACTATCAAAAAGACATCAAGTATGACATGAAAAAGCCTAAGCCGCAGTCTACACAAGCTCCTTCTTGTACCACTATTTTGCATAAAGCTTTTTCTCTTTTCCAAGACCATTTGAAATTTTTATAAACACCTCTTTTGATGAAAACCAATGAAGATCAGAGGCAAAAATACACCTTGATGAAAAGATATGGCAAGGTCTGAATGCATATCAAGGCAAAAACGAAAACCAAAAGCAGTAGCAGAAAAAGGAGAACGCTCGATGAACGATAAGAGTGAAAAACTGAGCGTTCTTTGCAAATGAAAACGAGTACATCTCCTCCAAAGAAAATTTGTTGGGGTCCAACCATTTATTGCAGCAAACAAACAAACTAAACCAACTAAGAAAACTAAAACAACTGACGCTCCAAGAAAAACACATAGTGCATGAAGCAATAAAAATATAGTGTTTTGAAAGGTGACCTGATTTTTGCCGATGAAGAAGGGGTGCCTCGGGGGCATCCCCAAGCTTTGACGCTTGTACTTCTTGGATATTTCTTGGGGTGATGCATGGGCATCCCCAAGCTTGAGCTTTTTTCCATTCTTCAACTCATCTCGTCATTCTCCAATCCCTACACTTGAAAACTTCCTTCATACAAAACTAAACACAATTCTATTAGCAACATTAGTGCAAGCATAACATATAATCAATCCTCTATTTGCTTCAGGTTTTAACTAAAAACCACCACATATATAGTAGATACTACTGTAGCAACCTCCCCAAAAGTTCCATGATCAAAAGAACTCAAAAGAAAGCGATAAAGTGGCAAACACAAATATTGGCAGAAATCTGTCAAAACTGAACAGCTGACAAAGGACGAATTTTTGAGGGATTTTCTGTTGCTCAAATCAAAAAGTGTTCAACTAACAAAAGTTTGGATATAACCTGGGGCATATGCACAAGAAATCGCAGGTCCAAAATATAAACAGAGAATTTTCACGAATTTTTACGGTGTAGCACCGAAAACAGTTTCAGGACAGCAACATCCCCAAATCTTTACCTCACTCAAATTAGAGGCTTCTCTTGGCACAAAAACGAAATAAACAAGATAAGGAGCGGTCATTACAGTAGTAATGACTTCCAAGACTGAAATAAAAGAAAAGTACTGAAAATAAAACATTGGGTTATCTCCCAAGAGTGCTTTTCTTTAACGCCTTTGAGCTAGGCGCAGAAAATTGCGAATCAAGTAATAATGAAAGGGGGATCAGGATCCACTGTCGGGATAAAGAAATGAATACTATCCAATTGAGGTTTTGCATATCCCTTGTAGTCACGCTTTGGTACACTATTTTCATCAAAAAGATTTTCAGGACAAATCCAACTAGTATTAGCTACCAAGGCATTATGAATTCCTACAAGCTTACAAAGTATTGGCAATTTAGATTCTTCATTGGGTGTACCAACAATTTCAACAGGTGAGCCAAGCTTATTAAACTTCTTAAAAACTTTCCTAGCCTCAATTGCAACATCTCTAAATTCTATGCACAAAGTTTCCAAGATAAAAGCTTTCTTTTCGGAATCCTCAATTTCATGAAGCTTAAGGAACATATATTGCATAAAAGGATTAAGACTAGCAAACCTAGCTTCTAACATGTGAACTAAATGAGCAGAAGCAACTTCATAGCTAGGAGCTAACTCAACCAAAGACTTTTCCTCAACTTCCTTATGCATACTAATGTGATTAAAGAACTCCTCAATGTTACTTTTGCCAATAATCGAACCACTACCTACTGAGAGGTCCTCCAGAACGTACTTAGGGATCAACATGATAAACTAAAGTAAAGAAATAACAACTACCAAGGATTCTTATTTTTTTTTGGGTTTTTGATAAAAAGCAATGCAGGTAAAATAAATAAAGTAAAGCAAAACAATAACAAAGTAAAGAATGTGTGTGCGAAGAACTCCCCTCGCAGAAGTCTTCTCTCTTCCCCGGCAACGGCGCCAGAAAAGTGGCTGCTACGTGTGGTGGTGTATAGTTGACGTGGGAGCAGACTGTCCTTGTGCGTGGTGAATAACCAGCCCGTTGGGAACCCCAAGAGGAAGGTATGATGAGTGTAGCAGCAAGTTTTCCCTCAGTTTAAGAAACCAAGGTTTATCGAATAGGAGAAGAGAGACAATGACGACTGAAGGTGTCGCGGAACCTGCACACACACAAACAAATACTTTGTTCCCAACTTGCGATGAGGTTGTCAATCTCACCGGTTTGCTTGAAACAAAGGTTATGAGTGTATCGAGTGGAAAACAATATAGTATGCGAGTAAAGTAAACAGTACGAGTAAAGTAAACAGGTGATAGCAATATGATGGAAATAGGACCGGGGTCCACAGTTCACTAGTGGTGTCTCTCCATAGATAAAATACCACATGCTGGGTAAACAAATTACAGTTGGGCAATTGATAGAATAAAGATAAACGTGATATGTCAAGAAGATCACTATGAGATTTACTCTGGGCATTACAACAAAATACATAGACCGCCATCCAACTGCATCTATGACTAATAATCCACCCCCGGGGATATCAATCCGAACACCCTAGAAGTATTAAGTTGCGAACAACAGATAATTGCATTAAGCAAAGTGTGTAATGTAAACAAAGCATATGCCCTTGAGCATATGAATGTTGTTTTCTCCCTAGTAGCAACAGCACATCTACCACCTTAAAGGTTTCTGTCACTCCCCCAGGTGAAATAGAGGCATGAACCCACTATCGAGCATAAATACCCCCACTTGGAGTCACTAGCAACTACTCGGCCAAGATAGCTACTAACAACGGAGAGCATGCAAGATCATAAACAACATAGAGATAACAAAAGATATAATTCAGTATAGCAACTTAATCATAAACACCAATATTCATCGGATCCCAACAAACCAAACATGTAGAATTACATAACGGTGATCTCAATCATGTATGGCAGCTCATGAGATCTAAACATGAAGCACATAGTGGAGAAGACAACCATCTAGCTACTACTATGGACCCATAGTCCAAGGTAGACTACTCACTCATCGCTCCGGAGGCAAGCATGGCGATGAAGAAGACCTCCAGTGGCGATTCCCCTCTCCGGCAGGGTGCCGGGAAGAGCTTCTGGACCCTCCCGATCTTCGGGTCGACGGCGGCGGCGGATCGCGATGTGTTCTGGAAAACTGATCGGGCCCTTAGGTTTTTCTCGTCGGGGGGTCTTTATAGGCGAAGGGACGTCGTCAGAGGAGGGGCCAGGCGCCCTCACATGGGGGTGGCGCGGGCCAGGGGCTGGCCGCGCCGCCACTGTGTGTGGGGCCCTGGTGGCCCCCCTCCTACTTCTCTTCGGATCTCTGGAAGCTTCTGGGTAAAATAAGACTTCAGGAACTTGTTTCGTCCAATTCCGAGAATATTTCCTGTGTATCACTCTGAAACACAAAAACAGCAGAAAACAGGGAACTGGCACTGTGGCACTTCGTTAATAGGTTAGTTCTGGAAAATGCATAAAAATGCCACTAAGTGTAACGAAACAATAGGCAAATGGTGTAAAAACAAGCATGGAGCATCAAAAATTATAGATACGTTTGAGACGTATCAACCACCCAATACTTCTCCCAGTGTTTCCTCCTCTTCAGGTCCAGCGACGTCAAGATTGAGGGACTCATACCCCCTTTCAATTGCATCCACCCCGACCTTAGCATAGCCAGCTCGAATCTCACGGCCATGCCAGGTTTGTCCAGGTTTAGATGGCAACACATAGCCAACCGCCACCTTCATCGATATGTTCTTCATGGGAACATGCAGCTCACAATCTATCTTCTTGGTGATATCATCCACGGGGTAGTGATCCATCGGTACCTCCGTGGAAGCCACGCTGCTTCTCCGCTGAGATCGGTCGCCTGATGCATGTTCTAGGTGTTGCTGATGCTGAGTTGCCCCTTGCGACTTTAATTTCTCCAGTGCCTTCTGCTGCAGTAAATACAACTCTCTCAGGTCAGCCTGTTGCCTTTCTATGCTCTCTATCCGTGAGGCCTCCTCCTGCGCCTTTCGCTTCTTCGCTCTCTCTCGGCTTCTATAAGTCTGGCTCTCTTCGGCGAACCCAGACCTCCACAGAATGGCAGAACCCAGACCCCGTGTTCGTCCTGTGTGTTCTTTGTTCCCGAGGGCCTTTGTCAGCTCATCGTTCTCTCTGTCCGGCTTGAATGTCCCCTCTTGAACCTCGGCGATTGTCTTGACAAGTGCTCCCAGGGGTTCAGCAATTTGTTTCTTCTCTTCGACTAATTTCCCTGTTCTCTCATCATAGATAGCCCCATGGGCAAGTGCCCAATTTCTTGACCTTCTGGGCCATTGTTCTGTTTCTGGTTCGATGCCTTTTTCTCGTAGGGCGGCCTCTTGCATATCCCACTTAGGCTCGGCCCTTTTGTAGCCACCTAGACCCAACTTATGGTGATATTTCTTTTTCGCGGCATTTAACTGATTTTTCTTACTCCTTAGCTTACCCAGCTCGGACTCCTTGTACTCCACAAATGCGTCCCAGTGATCCCGCAGGAACTCATTGGGGCTAGTAAATTCTGGAGCTTGTCGATCGGCGTTGACATAGGCGTTCCATAACCTCTTCTTGTGGTTATTGAACTGTGCAGCCATCTTCTTGAGAGCCCAATCCCTGACTTTCTCCTTCTGTTTCTCTGCTTCTTCCAGGGACTCGGTGACCGGCAGATTGAAATGTGGAATGAGGGAATCCCAAAGTCTGTCTTTCAAGACCTTGGTGACATAATTGACTGTTGCACCCTCTTCTGGCTCTGGCTATGCTGGCTCTCCCTTTGCCGCCTTGGGCTTATACCAATACTGAATGCTTATCGGCACCATGTCCCTGACAAGACATCCACATTGACTAGTGAACGCATTTGCGACACTCTTGGGTTCCAACGGTTCGCCTTCATTTGAGAGACGCCCAATCGTGTAATGCTGATTCGATGCCAGCCGCTTGGCCGGGCCTCGCTTCTTTCTAGAAGATTCAGAGGTCTAAAATAAGAAAACACTCGTTAATATATATACCACATAATGCATCGTCATCTACTGATTCATGAATAGAGCTAGTCTTCATATATATATATATATACCTCGCCGGTCCGTGTTATTAAGTCACGTCCAGTCCCTTGTGAGCCGTCCTCGCAATCATCATTTTGCGATTCATGCGGCTGCTCCTCCTCCATTCCCTCACCCGACTCGTTCAAAAATTCTGAGCCGTCTCCTTCTGCATGGGTGGTACCCTCTCCTATAATATTCAATATCTCTTCTTCACCTTCTCTTCCGGCGTCGAGATCCATAACTGAAATCCATAACATACTAATTTCTAACATTTCACTAACAATATTCCTATTTCTAACATATGAATTTCTAACATTTCTAACCCTAACATATAAATTTCTAACATTTCACTAACAATATTCCTATTTCTAACATTTCTAACATATGAATTTCTAACCCTAACAAATAAATTTCTAACCTTTCTAACTATTTCTAACTATTAACTATTTCTAACATTTCTAACTATTTCTATTTCTAACAAATTAACTATTTAAAACAAATTCCTATTTCTAACATATGAATTTCTAACATTACTAACCCTAACATATGAATTTCTAACATATTAATTTCTAACATTTCACTAACAATATTCCTATTTCTAACATTTCTAACATATGAATTTCTAACATTTCTAACCCTAACATTTCTAACCCTAACAAATAAATTTCTAACCTTTCTAACTATTGCTAACTATTAACTATTTCTAACATTTCTAACTATTTCTATTTCTAACAAATTAACTATTTAAAACAAATTCCTATTTCTAACATTTCTAACTATTTACAAATTCATATTTCTAACTATTTCCTATTTCTAACAATTTTCCTATTTCTAACTATTACAAATTCATATTTCTAACTATTTCCTACTTAATATAACCCTAATAAAATTAAACAAAAATTTAACAAAAAAAAGTTAGAAAATATACCTGCAGGGGTGGGCGTCGTCGTCGCCGGGGCCGGGCGGCGGTGGCGGTGCGGTAGGGCGGCGGGGCTGGGCGGCGGTGCTGCGCGCGCGGGGGGGGGGGGGGGGGCGGGGCGGTCTGGCCGGGCGGCGGGCAGGGCGGCGGTGCTGCGCGCGCGCGGGTGTCGGGGCTGGGCGGCGGGCCGGGGGCGCGCGCGGGCGTCGGGGCTGGGCGACGTCGGGCCGGGGGTGCGCGCGGGCGGCGGGGCTGGGCGGCGGTCGCGGGCGTCGGCTCGACGGCGGCGAGCGACCGCAACAATGGCGGCAGGAGAGCTCCGCGCGGCCGGGCGACGATCGATCTCTCCGTCGGAAGAAACTGCTAAGTGTGGAGGAGAGGAAGAAGGAGAGGGCGGGGGCTATATATACCCGCCCCCTTTAGTCCCGGTTGGTGGCTCCACCCGGGACTAAAGGGGGGTCTTTAGTCCCGGTTGAAACCACCAACCGGGACTAAAGGGTCTTTAGTCCCGGTTGGTGGCTTCAACCGGGACTAAAGACCTTTGGGCGGTTCGCACCCGTGGCCCAGACCTTTAGTCCCGGTTGGTCTTACCAACCGGGACTAAAGGTATAATAAATGCGCGCCAATGTTGTATATTTTTTTAGATTTTATTTGAATATGAATTTTGAATTTCAATTTGAATAACTTCTATATATTTTAGAATTTTATAAAACTTTGAATATGAAAAGTGTTTGAAATTGAATAACTAATTCAAAACTATTTTCTATTTTCAAAATCAATTATTCTAACTATTCAAACAATTAACTATTTTGCCATTTTCAATTAAAACAATATTGATTAAAATTCTTTTTGCATATTTTAGAATTTGATAAAACTTTGAATATGAAAAGTGTTTGAAATTGAATAACTAATTCAAAACTATTTTCTATTTTCAAAATCAATTATTCTAACTATTCAAACAATTAACTATTTTGCCATTTTCAATTAAAACAATATTGATTAAAATTCTTTTTGCATATTTTAGAATTTGATAAAACTTTGAATATGAAAAGTGTTTGAAATTGAATAACTAATTCAAAACTATTTTCTATTTTCAAAATCAATTATTCTAACTATTCAAAACTATTGATTAAAATTCTTTTTGCATATTTTAGAATCTGACAAAACTTGGAATATAAAAAGTGTTCGAATTTGAATAACTAACCCAAAATCATACATTTATATCAAAGGTTTAATACATTATTACACATCACCAACATCCCCATCTAGTGTTGGGATTTCCTTCTGCACCATAACCATGGAGTATCTTCTTTGTTTAAGAGGAGGGTTGGGTCACTGTTCACTCTGAAGGGCGGAATTTCATCAAACTTGTTATAATCTTCTGACATATCTGTCTTATCCTCCACTCCCACGATGATTCTTTTCCCTGAGAGAACAATGTGTCGCTTTGGCTCATCGTGTGATGTATTCGTTTTCTTATCTTTTCTCTTTCTCGGTTTTGTAGACATGTCCTTCACATAGAAAACCTGAGCGACATCGTTGGCTAGGACGAATGGTTCGTCCATGCACGCAAGATTGTTGAGATCCACTGTTGTCATGCCGTACTTTTGGTCTACAACTACCCCGCCTCCTGTCAGCTTGACCCATTTGCACCGAAATAAAGGGATCTTAAAAGACGGTCCATAGTCAAGTTCCCATATCTCCTCTATGTAACCATAATATGTGTCCTTTGTCCCATTGTCGTGTAATGCATCAAAGCGGACACCACTGTTTTGATTGGTGCTCTTTTTATCTTGGGCGACCGTGTAAAATGTATTCCCATTTATCTCGTAACCGTGGAAAGTCAATATAGTTGAAGATGGTTTCTTGGCCAACATGGACAGCTCATGTCCAACAGTGGCGTCATTTATGAGAAGTGTTTGCAACCAACCACCAAAAGTCGCCATGTGCAACTTTGTATCCAGGAGTTAGACTGCCCAGGGTTTTCCGAGCGTACAATATTCTTGTGTCGCTCCATATACGGCTCCACCAACATGGAATTTCGTAAAACTGTGTAGTGTGCTTCACTCAAAGAATGTCCGTCCATACAGTATGCTGATTTCATTCCTAGCGTGCCTTTTCCACTCAGTCTCCCCTCATGCCGCGATTGAGGAAGACCAATCGGGTTCAGGTCAGGAACAAAGTCAACACAAAACTCAATGACCTCCTCTATTAGATAGCCCTTGGAGATGCTTCCTTCTGGCCTAGCACGGTTATGCACGTATTTCTTTAAGACTCCCATGAACCTCTCAAAGGGGAACATATTGTGCAGAAATACTGGACCGAGAATGGTAATCTCTTCGACTAGGTGAACTAAGAGATGCGTCATAATATCGAAGAAGGACGGTGGGAACACCAACTCAAAGCTGACAAGACATTGGGCCACATCATTCTGTAACCGTTGTAGATCTTCTGGATTGATTACCTTCTGCGAAATTGCATTGAGGAATGCATATAGCTTCACAACCGGTACTCGAACATTTTCCGGTAGAATCCCCCTCAGTGCAACCGGAAGCAATTGTGTCATAAGCACGTGGCAGTCATGAGACTTTAGGTTTTGGAATTTTTTCTCTGCCATATTTATTATTCCCTTTATATTTGACGAGAATCCAGATGGGACCTTGATACTGCTCAGGCATTAAAGAAAGATTTCCTTCTCTTCTTTGGTAAGAGCGTAGCTCGCAGGACCCTTAGAATCCTCCGGATGCATGCCGTCTCTTCTTTTCATACGGTGCTGGTCCTCACGTGCTTCTGGTGTATCTTTTGTCTTCCCATACAAGCCCAAGAATCCTAGTAGGTTCACGCAAACATTCTTCGTCACATGCATCACGTCGATTGCAGAGCGGGCCTCTAGGAATTTCCAATACTCAAGCTCCCAAAATATAGATTTCTTCTTCCACATGGGTGCATGTCCGCTAGCGTCATTCGGAACAGACAGACTGCCAGGACCCTTTCCAAAGATTACTTCTAAATCTTTGACCATATCAAATATATCATCACCAGTATGGCGTTTAGGCTTACCCCGGACTTCTGCCTCGCCCTTGAAATGCTTGCCTTTTTTCTTCAATTGATGTTTGGGCGAAAGAAATCGATGATGCCCGAGATACACCACCTTCTTACTTTTATCCAAATATATACTATCGATCTCACCTAAACAGTGTGTGCATGCATTGTATCCCTTGTTTGTCTGTCCTAAAAGGTTACTAAGAGCAGGCCAATCATTGATGGTCACGAACAGCAACGCTCGTACATCAAATTCCTCTTGTTTGTACTCATCCCACACACGAACACCTTCAGTCTGCCATAGCTATAAAAGTTCATCAACTAATGGCCTTAGATACACATCAATGTCATTGCCGGGTTGCTTTGGGCCTTGGATAAGCACTAGCATCATAATAAACTTTTGCTTCATGCACAACCAAGGAGGAAGGTTATAGATACATAGAGTCACGGGCCAGGTGCTATGACTGCAGCTCTGCTCCCCAAAAGGATTCATGCCATCTGTACTTAGACCAAACCTCAGGTTCCGTGCGTCTTCCGTAAACTCTGGGAAATCTCTGTCGATTTTTCTCCACTGCGACCCATCAGCGGGGTGTCTCAACATCTGGTCACTCTTACGGTCTTCTTTGTGCCACCTCAACAACTTGGCATGCTCTTTGTTTCTGAACAAACATTTCAACCGTGGTATTATAGGTGCATACCACATCACCTTGGCAGGAACCCTCTTCCCGGGGTGCTCGCCCTCAACATCACCAGGGTCATCTCGCCTGATCTTATACCGAAATGCACTGCACACCGGGCATGCATTCAAATTCTCGTACTCACCGCGGTAGAGAATACAGTCATTAATGCATGTATGTATCTTCTGCACCTCCAATCCTAGAGGGCAGACAATCTTCTTTGCTTCATACGTACTGGCGGGCAATTCGTTATCCTTTGGAAGCATCTTCTTCATAATTTTTAGCAACTTTTCAAATCCCTTGTCAGATAAACCACTCTCTGCTTTCCATTGCAGCAATTCCAGCGTGCTTCCTAGCTTTTTCTGGCCGTCTTCACAATTTGGGTACAAATCCTTTTTGTGATCATCTAACATGCGTTCCAACTTCTCCCTCTCCTTTTCACTTTCACAGTCAATCTGTGCATCAACAATGACCTGACCAAGATCATCAGCGGGCACATCTGATGCCCGTTCTTCACCTTCTTCTTCTTCTTCTTCATTATCTTCCATTGCGGTATCGGTGGTTTCAGGGAACTCAGGATAGTTGTCATCATTCTCTTCTTCATTGTTGTCTTCCATCATAACCCCTCTCTCCCCATGCTTGGTCCAACAATTATAGCCGGACATGAAACCGAACCGAAACAGGTGGATGTGAAGGGTCTTTGTGGAGGGGTAATCCTTCTCATTTCGACAACCACCGCATGGATAACACATAAAACCATTCCGCTTGGTTGCCTCAGCCACCTTGAGAAAAGAATGCACACCTTTAATGAAATCTCCAGAGCGTCGATCGGCGTACATCCATGCTCGGCTCATCTGCATTATATAAGTACATATCAAACGCAAATGAAATATACAATTTCTATTTCTTTCTCTAATTTTAGTTTGATAAGTAAGAATAAGTTAACAAAACTTTAGTCCCGGCTGGTGGGTACAACCGGGACTAAAGGTGGTTTTTGTGTCATCTAACAAAACCGTTGGTGGGATAAGGACGTGTGGGTAACCATTAGTCCCGGCTGGTGGGTGCAACCGAGACTAAAGCTGTTGGCAGGATAAGTATGCATGGGTTGATGCACTGCTCGATGAGATAAAGCATGTAGCGCACGGCGCCCCTGTCGGAGGAACAAGACACAAGTAGAAGCGGCGCCGTGCCTATAAAAGGAGCATCGATACGCCATGGCAAGCACAGCTCGAAGGCAGGAAGAGTTTCATCCCCATGGATGGAGGAAAGGGTTGGGAAATCTCCCTTGGCAGAGCTTCTCGAAGATGTCGTTGGTGCTCATGCCCTATGGCATCTTCGGAAGCTCTGCCTCAGAAAAATTTCCCTGCAAGCCCGTGAAAGACTCCATCTCCTCTAACAGTTATGGAGGAAAGGGTTGGGAAATCTCCCGTGGCGGAGCTTCTCGAAGATGTCGTTGGTGCTCACGCCCTACGACATCTTCGGAAGCTCCGCCTCGGAAAAATTTCCCTGCAAGCCCGTGAAAGACTCCATCTCCTCTAACAGTTATGGAGGAAAGGGTTGGGAAATCTCCCGTGGCGGAGCTTCTCGAAGATGTCGTTGGTGCTCACACCCTACGTCATCTTCGGAAGCTCCGCCTCGGAAAATTTTCCCTGCAAGCCCGTGAAAGACTCCATCTCCTCTAATAGTGTTGCGTAAAGGGTTGGGAAATCTCCCGTGGCAGAGCTTCTCGAAGATGTCGTCGGTGCCCACGCCCTACGGCATCTTCGGAAGCTCCGCCCTACGGCATCTATCTCTATTTCTATTTTTCTATTTCTATCTCTATCTCTATCTCTATTTCTATTTCTATGTTAGCTATGTCTACTTCTATTTTTATTTTTAATTCTATCTATATCTCTATCTCTACCTCTACCTCTATTTTTACCTCTATCTTCACCTACATGTACACATAATCAAATGAACATCTAAATAATTTCTCCCATAAAAAATCACAAATCTTCCTACTTTTAGAGCATTAAATGAGCTAAATTACCAATGAAACACAAAAGCACAAAGTTCCTCACCTTTTAGTCCACTTAGATTAAAGTGGGGACATCAATTTGTGACAAAAAATGGTGGTCAAAGAGGATGAACTCGAGCTAGATTTGTTGCATGAAGAACACTTGAGAGTGGAGAGGGGGAGTGGCTGGCTCGGGGAGGAAGAAGGAGCTGTTTTGTGTAGGGAAGTCATTAGTCCCGGTTGGTATTACCAACCAGGACTAAAGGGCTGGTCTTTAGTCCCGGTTGGTGTTACCAGCCGGGACTAATGAGTCTGGCAACGGTCGGATTCGACCCCAGAGCCTTTAGTCCCGGTTCGTAATACGAACCAGGACTAAAGGTTCAAAACGAACCGGGACTAATGGTTTCTGGGGTCCTGCGGCCGAAAAATCAGTGGGGCCCAGGGCATCAGTCCTGGTTCATATTGCAACCGGGACTAATGCCCTGGAATATTAGGCCGGTTTTCCACTAGTGCTATACACTTTGGAAACATATGATATTAATTTTTTAAATTCCAAATAAATTCACAAAATAAGCAACAATGATTAAGTAATAATAAGCATGAATGAATTCCAAATAATTTTTATACATAATTTAATTATTAATTTTAAATAATTAAAATATTCAAAAAAGGCCAAAAAAATTGAAAAATCCAAAATTCTAAAATTAATAGACTTGTTAACCAAACAAGAGGGAGTACATTTTTTCATATATATATATGCACTCACATACCACACCACACACACATCTAGCTAGTAGCCTTCTAGCTTCCAATAACTCCTAGCAATCTCGAAGCCCAAGCGAGCGTCTAGAGCGACATACAACACTTGCTTGTCGCTTAATGGAACTTTGGCCCAACCATATATAAGTTCTTCTTCTTCTTCCTTGTCGCCCTTCTTCTTGATATTCTTGATCCTCTTCTTCTTCTTCTCAAGCTTTGTCCCAATAGTAGCATTGGACAGATCATATAGACTCGGAATTGGTTTCTTGGTGGGGTTCGGCATAATCACTTAGAGGTCATACACCAACGGAATTTGAATTCCGTATGATTGCAGCATGTGCACGTCATTGCCGATAGCCGCGTCGCAGAATCTAATGGTAGGGTCCCCCAAGAAATCCCTGAGCAGCTGCGGCACATGATCGGCCCGACATATTTGGAAGACCAAAACCTCGGACGCCACCGAGAGTTGAAGGACGGTGGCACGCTGATGGAGCTTATCGCGAGGGATGGTGAACTCGTAGTCCAAGCCCACACATTTGATCGGTGCGGCGTCGAGGAACCGCTGCTTGACAGCGTGGAGCCACATCTCCACCATTGATGCACAGATAGTTTCCGTGATGGTGAATTCCATCCCTTCGGCGGTGATATTTGATACGTCCAAAACGTATCTACTTTCCCGAACACTTTTGCTATTGTTTCTCCTCTAATTTGTGTGTTTTGAATACAACTAACACGGACTGACGCTGTTTTCAGTAGAATTGCTCTGGTGTCTTGTTTTTGTGCAGAAATCAACTTTCAGTAAAAATTCGGGAAAAATCATGAAAAATCCTATTTCACCAGAAGACCCATGGAGCCAGAAGACAGGAGGGAGAGGAGGCCTGAGGGCCCCTCACACACTGGTGGCGCGGCCCAGCCCTGGCCGCGCCACCCTGGCGTGAGGAGGCCCCAGCCATCCTCTCGGCCTCCCCTCTCGCCTACATATACCCTCTGACGACATAATATCGGGGAGATGGCGTTTTTCCCAGATAGACTTCCGCTACGCCGCCGCCATCAGAAACCGCAATTCGGAACCAGAAACTCCGTTCTGGCACCCTGCCAGGACGGGGATTTAGAGGAGATCTTCATCACCATCATCAGCGACGTCCTCCATCAACCATCCATGACTCCCCCATCCATGTGTGAGTAATTCCCCCGCTGTAGGTGAGGGGATGGTAGGGATTGGATGAGATTGTTCATGTAATTTGATATGAGATTGTTAGGGCATAGTGCCTAGTATCTTTTTTTAGTGCCTATGACATTGTTGCAACTTGTTGTGCTTAATGCTTATCACTTTGGGCCCGAGTGCCATGATTTCAGATCTGAACATGTTATTATTTCTATGATGATACTTGTTGTTTATGGTCTTACCTACAAGTTGTATGCACATATTGTTGTCCGGAACCCGAGGCCCCAAAGTGACAGAAATTGGGATAACCGGAGGGGATGGCTATGATGTGAGGATCACATGTGTTCACCGAGTGCTAATGCTTTGCTCCGGTACTTTATTAAAAGGAGTACCTTAATTACCAGTAGTTTCCCTTGAGGCCCTGCTGCAACAGGATGGTAGGACAAAAGATGTCGTGCAAGTTTCTCCTTGTGAGCACGTATGACTATATACGGAACACATGCCTATGATTGTTTGTTCTAGGATGCTTTATCATTATTTATCTGCAATGCCCATGTCTCATTGATTTCATGAATTATCTTATCCATGCAACGCCCATAATCCATCCCTATGCCTACAGTATTTGTTCCTACTGTTTACTACTGTTACTATTACCGCTGCTATTTTACTACTGCTGTTACTGTTTCACTACTATCACCACTATAAAACTGTTGCCACTGATAAACCACTGCGAGCAAGACTGTTTCCAGGTGCAGCTGAATTGACAACTCATCTGTTAAGGCTTACATATATTCTTTGGCTCCCCTTGTGTCGAATCAATAAATTTGGGTAATACTTCCCTCGAAGACTGTTGCGATCCCCTATACTTGTGGTTCATCAAGACTATTTTCTGGCACCGTTGCAGGGGACCATAGCTTTATTTGTAAGTTCACTTGGTATTCATATTGTTCGCTGCAATCCTTTTCATCATGGGTAAACCTCGTGATGGAAAAGTTCCTATATTGCCATCCACTACAAGAAGAGGTACGACTCTCAACACCTCTGCTGCTCTTGATTCATCGTCTGTTATGAGTAAGTTGCTTACACCACCACACCCACACGCTACTGCTGCTACTTCTGCTGAGATTGAAAATGCCATTGACAATTTAGATGATACTTCTACTGTGCTTGATGAAAGTGGTTCACTAGGTTCCTTTTTAGATGCTACTATTGTTAGAGCTAAGTTGGGAAACACCACTGTTACACCTGTTAGTTCACCTGAGTCTAGGGAATGTCCTAGTGATGATTATGCTGATGATGCTTATATTGAGCTTAATGATGATTTTATTGCTGAAGCACGTGCTGCTCGTAATGCTGGTAATGTTTGAGAACTTCTTGCAAGACGTTCTGTTAGATATAATTTGTCTCCTGATCCTAAGTTTGCTGCTTCTCCCATAAATATTAGAGACAAGGATTATGATTTCTCTTTGGATTTATCTTACATATCTATTGTTGAGAAAACTCCTTTTTGTGGTACTAAAGATGAGAGTGCTATGGGGCACATGAATGAGCTTTCTACTTTGAGTAATTTGTTTTCTGATGATATTAAGCTCCGCACTTACTTTGTTGCTAAGATTTTTCCTTTCTCGTTGAAAGATGCAGCTAAAACTTGGTTTAATAGCTTGTCTCCGGGATCTCTTACTAGTCCTATTGCTTTGGTTAATGCTTTCTTTCAGAAATATTTTCCTGCTAGTGCTCAACATGCCGCTGTGCAGAAAATCTTTGATTTGGAACAGGGAAAAGGAGAGATATTGCCTGAATCTTGGACAAGGTTTTGTTCTTTAATTAGAGCTTTGTCTAAAGAACCATTGCCTAAAAACGAACTCCTTGATATATTTTATAATGGACTAACGGATGAATCTAAGTCATATTTGGATAGTTGTGCTGGTTGTGTTTTCAGGGAAAGAACTCCGGCTGATGCTGAAGAATTAATGGCTAAAATAAGCCGAAATCATGATGATTGGACTTTAGTTGAGCCAACACCAGCACCAACCCCTGCGCCATCTATAGAGCCTACGTCGAAGAAGAGAGGGATGATTGAATTAAATGATGAAGTTATGAAGGAAGCTAAGAAATCTCTTAAGGAGAAAGGTATTAAGGCCGAAGATGTGAAGAATTTACCTCCTATAGAAGAATTATGTAGGCCAATCCCTCACTCATCAACTATTGAGGTACACTCTCTCCAACGCTTTGATGAAAGAGATATTCCTTATACTGAACCTCCTGATCAATGCTTAGATGAATTTGATAATTTTATTGTTAAGCAAGAAAATTTTAATAGAATGGTGCATAATCATTTGTTGGAAAATTCTAGAGCTATTAATAAGTTGCAGGATATTGTGGAGAGAGCCGCTAATGATGTGAAGATACTTGTTAAACATTTTCAAATGGTTCAAACGCAAATTGATCAGCTTACCAAGGTGCAAAAAAGACTTGCTAGTTAATGCCGCAAGAGAGAAGCAAGCATGTGAAATACGCACAAGAAGTGGCGCTGCTACTCAAGATCCATTATATCCTGAAGGACATCCTAAGAGGGTCAAGCAAGATTCTCAACGTACTTCAAGTGATGATATTCCTTCTAAGCAGAAGAAGAAGAAGAACAAGAAGCATAAAACAACCATAGAATCATCTGATGCAGGTAAAGATCCTAACAATGTTTCTATTTCTGATACTGAAACTGAACCAGGAGATGCTTCCGATAAAGAAGAAGTTGAAGAGGAACCAGAAAAGAGTGATAAAAATGCAAAGTACACCAAAGAAGACTTCATTGCCAACAAGCATGGTAAAGAGAGAGAACCTTGGGTACAGAAACCAATGCCTTTTCCTGGTAAGAAACACAAGTCCAAGGAAGAAGAACACTACAACAGGTTTTGTGAATGGATGACACCTTTATTTTTGCAAATTTCTTTGACTGATGCTATTAGAATGCCCCCTTATGCAAAATATATGAAAGATATTGTCACTAACAAAAGGAAAATTCCTAATGAGGAAATTTCCACCTTACTTGCTAATTATTCTTTTGATGGTAAAGTACCGGAGAAGCTTGGAGATCCAGGTATACTGACTATTCCTTGCTCCATTAAAAATAACTATGTTAGAACTGCTTTATATGATTTGGGAGCTGGAGTTAGTGTCATACCTTTTTCTCTTTATAAGAGACTTGATCTAGAAAAATTAGTATCAACTGATATATCTTTGCAGATGGCTGATAAGTCTACTACTATTCCTATTGGTATATGTGAAAATGTTCCTGTTCAAGTTGCTAACAGTTGTTTGATTTTAACTGACTTTGTTGTGTTGGAAATGCCTGAAGATGATAATATGTCTATTATTCTTGGGAGACCTTTTCTAGACACCGCAAGTGCTGTTATTAATTGCAATCAAGGAAAAGTCACTTTTAATGTCAATGACAAAGAGTACACGGTTTATTTTCCCAAGAAGATTGATAGGAAGAATGCTCTAAATTCAATCAAGCATGTTGAGACCATCAAAGTTGGTCAAATTATTTGTTCAGAGCGAAATCCCAAGGAAGAATATCAAATTGTTATGGTTGGGACTATACCTATCAAAGTTGAGGTAACATAAGCGTTTAGTGAAATGCAAAGTTTTGCCTCATATAAAGTTAGTTTGGGAACAAGACTTGATCAACATTGTTAACAAAGTGATTTTATATGAATGAAACTTCGTTTTCACCGCATCCACTCCACCTCACTTGTATTTACTTTCATAAATTTTTATTCCTTCAGTTTAGTTGCATGATTAAAAGTATCTCAGAGATGCTGCATGCTTGCTTTTGATTTGCTTGAAATCTTTTCATCTTCGTTTTTCTGAATTTTTATCGATATGCCAATTTCTGAAAAATCCTCGAAAATAAAGTTTCTCGAAAAATTCCAGAAAATTCTTTATAAATTTTTATGTCAAAAATGGGGCAGAGAGACACCTGGGAGGCACCAGGAGGGGCTGCCATGCCACCTCACACATAGGTGGCGCGGCCCAGCCCTGGCCGCGCCACCCAGTTGTGAGAGGGCCCCACCTGGCCCCTCACTTATCTCTTTCTCCCCTGCTCTTTCTCTCTCCCAAAAACAACGACACACTCAGCTCAAACCCGAGTTCTTGCTGTTCTTCACCTCGATTTTTTGATCTCCTTGCTCAGCCTAACATTTCTGCTGAAATTTGGAGCATTTGTTCTCCGGTATGTGACTCCTCCGCTTGTCCAAGTAGAATTTCTTTTGGTGGAGTATTTCTTGAGTATTTTAGCTCTGTAGGTGACAGTATAAATGAGTATGCATGCTTGTTCCATTGCTTAGAACTGTTATTTTGATGCATGTTAGCTCCCTAGTAACCCACTATAATAGTTTCCTACATTTGCTTGTCTCAAAATCATATTTTATGAGGTTTGTTAAAAATTTCAGAAATGGAGGAGAATGCTTATCAACTCTCTCAACATGAACTAGAAGTGCATGAAGTTATGAAAGTTCACCGTGAAGAGAAGGTCTTCCCCTCACACTATCCATGCTCAGAGTTCATGAATGCTGTCGGAATTATGCAGGATTTTCAAACCTTACTCTCTAATGCAGGATTAGAACATTTTGTTGAGGGTGAACCTCCCCAATATGTTAAACTAACAATGTCTGTGGTGCAGGATTTCAGATTTAGTTGGTCCACTTCTAACCCCATGGTCCATTATAAAATTTATAGCAAATCTGTGGACTTGCCTCTGAATGTTTTCTGTATAGCTATTAGAGTACCACAGTGGGGATCGCTTGAGAAGATAAGTTGACAACCTAGGCCATTGTTAGAACTATACGAGGAGATTTGTCAAGGAAGAAGCTTCACAGGAGAGGGTGGTAAAACTCGAAATATTCATTTCCCATCCATTCGATATTTTGCCTTCTTCATTACCAAATGTGTTCTTGCTAGGAAATCTGCAAGTAAATTATCTCTCCATGATCTAGCTTTTATTGCTGCTGCTTTGAGGCGTGATAGGACTTACCATTTGGATGCCTTAATAGCTTTCCGTCTTGATATCAATCGAGAGAAAGGGGGAATCTGTGGAGGACTTATAGCTTCACGCCTGTTAGCTTTTCATGGTGTAGTGCCGCATAATCTAGATTTGCAGTTCCCCGAGGAGAAACTTGATCTTAATGCTATGATTCATCATAAGTTTATTTCTCCTCCTGCTAGTTTGATTAATTTAACATTTGAGCTAACCTTTTTCAAGAAGACTACCTGGAGGGTAGTAAAGACTGATCGATCAGTCTGTTTGCCTGCACCTCTTTTTTTTAACCTTGATCGCAGGAATGGATGGTCGCTTATGGAAGATGAGCTTGATGCATACGTAGAGGAGCACCCTCCACCTGTGCACGATGAGGAGGGCGCCGAGGAGTCGGGTCAGCCCTCCAACATTACGAATGTCCCATATGAGCAACCTTATTATGATTATGCGCCATCAGCTTCATCTTCACGAGAGCCGGGGTACGATTACAACTATGATGACCCACCAGCCTGGGGCAGCTATCAGAATCGAAATTGATCTCCACTTAGACACAAAGCCTAAGCTTGGGGGGAGGTACGCCGACGATTCACTCATCTACATATCATATTTTGTTGATCCTTTGTATATCCATGTTTTGCTTTCTCTAGTGTTCTCATTCTTATTTCCACTTTTCCAAAACACAAAAAGACCAAAAATATTTCCGTTGTTTCTCTTTGTTTGTCTTTTAAGTTTGCTACCTTTGGTTTGCTTTACTTGCTATTCTCGGTTTGCTATTTGAAAAATCCAAAAATATTTTGCTTTGTTTGCTATTTCCTTCTGCTTTTGTTTTAAAAATCGAAAATCCCAAAAATATTTGTTGTTCTTCTTCGGTTTTGTAAAGTTTGTTGCAGAGTTCAGTCTCCTGTTACTCCATTGGAGCTTGGTATTCACTTTATATTATTCAAGCCACACAAATGAAGAGCAATAATGATGACATATGACAATCCGAGATGTGGTAAGAGACTGGTATGAACTCTATTTGCTTTCATTTTTGCACATATACTCATCCATGTGGACATGCTTAGTCGGTTCATCTAAGGTATATGTTATCTAATGGATGCTTTGTAGTTCTTGCTTTCTTATGATCAGTTTCAATTTACTAATAGTCTATAGCATGTCATATAGACGCTTGCATGCATTGTTTTATTCATAATATGGTATGTTATTGTGGTATCCACCTCTGAAAAGTTTCATTTGAATCGACTTGGCACATGCTCAAGCATGCATATGACTAAACAAAAAGTCAATTAAGCCTCGATGATCTAAATTGCCTCAGAGTTTTTGTATCATTTTTATGCCTATATTAATTTTGTTTTGTCGCAAGCATGATTATGATAGTTATTGCTCTCTCGATTGTCGCTTCCCGGTCTTTTGCTAGCCTTCACTTGTACTGAGTATGAGCTCTACTCGTGCATCCAATTACCAAAAAACTAAGTTTTCCAAAGAGTCCACTATAAATTCCTATGCATGGTATTTGAAAGCCATTCCAAGTAAATTTTCATGTGCTACCTTTCAAAACTTTCTACTACTTCTCATTTTGTGCCACTGTTTTTAGCTCATGGGGACGTAGTGGTCGGAATTGCTATCTTCCATATTAAATTAAGTACCCCTCGACTAGGCAGCTTCATCTGCTCGTCATTAATTTTGCAAGGGAGCTGGTCAGACCATTATAATCTAATTCTAAAAGGAAAGAAAAAAAAAGACACTCCTCCATCGAATGTGAAAGTTGGTGGGCACCCGATGGAATCGGTTAGCCATGGTTTGAGAAAGGAAAAAGGTGGGGAGGAGTGCCAAAGCTTTATAAAAGAGCACCAATGTGCCAAAATTTCAAAGAACTCGGAACCGCTCTCACTTGTTTATTATGGAAGATAGCAAGTCCCCATTGCTAGTCGTTGATATAGAACAACCACCTCTCAAAATAATTTTTTATCTCTGTTTTACAAATGAAAAGCTCTAGCACATGTTAAATCCCTGCTTCCCTCTGCGAAGGGCCTATCTCTTACTTTTATGTTGAGTCATCATCTTCTTACTTTAAGCACTTCTTGAGAGCATAGCTGTTATTCTTAGTGTAATGTGCTTGTCCCAGAACACGGTTAATTGTGGTATAACTTTGATGCTTGTATCTTTGATATTTCTACTTCTAGTCTTCTCTTGAACTTCAGAGGTGCCTCAGCATTTATGTTTTGCTCCACAAATAAAGGCAAGCGGGATACCACTCTTTCATATCATTTATGCATATTACAATCTTATTAGCTTCTTATGTACATGTTACTTGTTATTAGTGCATTGGCACTCTTTCATAGCTTGCTTGACTGTGAGGTGACATTAGTTGCATATCTCTTATAATGAATTGCCTGAGTACTTGATCACATAGTTAGTATATATACATCATATGAGCAAATGTGTTCGTGAAAGTTTCTTTTATCGCTCTCAGTTGTTAACTGAATTGCTTGAGGACAAGCAAATAGCTAAGCTTGGGGGGAGTTGATACGTCCAAAACGTATCTACTTTCCCGAACACTTTTGCTATTGTTTCTCCTCTAATTTGTGTGTTTTGAATACAACTAACACGGACTAACGCTGTTTTCAGCAGAATTGCTCTGGTGTCTCGTTTTTGTGCAAAAATCAACTTTCAGTAAAAATTCGGGAAAAATCATGAAAAATCCTATTTCACCAGAAGACCAACGGAGCCAGAAGACAGGAGGGAGAGGAGGCCTGAGGGCCTCTCACACACTGGTGGCGCGGCCCAGCCCTGGCCGCGCCACCCTGGCGTGAGGAGGCCCCAGCCATCCTCTCGGCCTCCCCTCTCGCCTACCTATACCCTCTGACGACATAATATCGAGGAGACGGCGTTTTTCCCAGATAGACTTCCGCTGCGCCGCCGCCATCAGAAACCGCGATTCGGAACCAGAAACTCCGTTCTGGCACCCTGCCGGGACGGGGATTTGGAGGAGATCTTCATCACCATCATCACCAACGTCCTCCACAACCATCCATGACTCCCCCATCCATGTGTGAGTAATTCCCCCGCTGTAGGTGAGGGGATGGTAGGGATTGGATGAGATTGTTCATATAATTTGATATGAGATTGTTAGGGCATAGTGCCTAGTATCTTTATTTAGTGCCTATGACATTGTTGCAACTTGTTGTGCTTAATGCTTGTCACTTTGGGCCCGAGTGCCATGATTTCAGATCTGAACATGTTATTATTTCTATGATGATACTTGTTGTTTATGGTCTTACCTACAAGTTGTATACACATATTGTTGTCCGGAACCCGAGGCCCCAAAGTGACAGAAATTGGGATAACCGGAGGGGATGGCTATGATGTGAGGATCACATGTGTTCACCGAGTGCTAATGCTTTGCTCCGGTACTTTATTAAAAGGAGTACCTTAATTACCAGTAGTTTCCCTTGAGGCCCTGCTGCAACAGGCTGGTAGGACAAAAGATGTCGTGCAAGTTTTTCCTTGTGAGCACGTACGACTATATACGGAACACATGCCTATGATTATTTGTACTAGGATGCTTTATCATTATTTATCTGCAATGCCCATGTCTCATTGATTTCATGAATTATCTTATCCATGCAACGCCTGTAATCCATCCCTATGCCTACAATATTTGTTCCTACTGTTTACTACTGTTACTATTACTGCTGCTATTTTACTACTGATGTTACTGTTTCACTACTGTCACCACTATAAAACTGTTGCCACTGATAAACCACTGCGAGCAAGACTGTTTCCAGGTGCAGCTGAATTGACAACTCATCTGTTAAGGCTTACATATATTCTTTGGCTCCCCTTGTATCGAATCAATAAATTTGGGTAATACTTCCCTCGAAGACTGTTGTGATCCTCTATACTTGTGGGTCATCAATATTATGCACCCGCGTCGCCGGCTCCATTGAAATGAGAGGGAGAGAGAGAGAGCTTGATCGCCGGCCGTGCTATGTGGTGTGGTTTTAGCGGTGAGATGCTATGGTGGTTTTAAGGAGAGATTAGGAGAGGAAGATGATGATCAAGAAGCTTAATAAGGTTCCTTATATACTAGAGAGAGGGAGAAGAAGAAGAAGAGGCCGCCGGTGTGTGATTAGGCCGCCAGCCGGCGCTCTCCCGATGCGTTCGTTGCAGATTACCGAAGCGATTGAGTAATGGCCGCAGCGATTTCGAAACGATCGCGGGAGAGCGGCGATTCGTTTGAACTGCCCTTTAGTCCGGGCTCGTGGAGCAAACCGGGACTAAAGGCCTAAAGGCATTAGTCCGGTTGGTGGCGCAAACCGGGACCGAAGGGCTCATTTAAACTAGGACTAATGCCCCCTAGCCCACATTTTCTATTGAACCGGGACTAATGACCCCTTTAGCCGCGGACCGAACACGTTGGGGACTAATAGGGGCGAATGGAAGCCCTTTTTTCTACTAGTGATGGTTAATAGAAAAGCCCGCAGCTGGCTGTAAGATAGTGCCACATTATTTATAGCCGGTCTAATAGCTAGCATGTATAATAGTAAGGCATAAATATGTATTATTTTATAAATAGCTGGTCCACATCACATTGTCACAAAGTACCTAGGAGCCCGTGTTGTAGCTAGCTCTTATCCTACAGCCGACTCCTCTTCTCTCTCTTCTTCTCTCATCCAACTCAGCATAAATATAGTATTTAAATTCTTGTAACCTACTGACTGCTTGTTATACTTGCTCTTAATATGTCGTAGGTTTGATGCTCCTGGTACTGGCCGTAAACTAGTAAAAAAAAGTTTGGCGAAACCTAGAAGAGACATTGGACCGAAGAAGCAATCATTGGGCATTTGGGCTTGCCTCAGATTTTGGTCTGGCTATTTCGAGGTAGCTTAATCACCAAGCCTAGAGTCTAGTGTACAATATACCTGGATTTCTTGTCGCTGGAAGCCTGGAACCCATATATATTTCTTGTAAAATGGCACGGTACCTGATGTTGAGATAGTAAAATATGTTATCTGGGATGAGTACACTCTAGTGGCAACTATGAAGTGTGAGGGTTTGCGTGGTGCGTGCCCCCACCTTGCTCTAAAAACACCAAAAGCGTCCGCTTTGTTCTCCACCGGAGGGACTGAAAAAAGAGATATGTATCCATCCCAGGCATGCAAAACTGTCTCCGCAGGTATGATAGTATCTAGATACCATCCATCGTGTGTGGCATGGTGACGCGGCGACTCCTCCTGGCTCTTTATTTCATGTGAATTCCTTAACAAGGGTTGGCATCCCAATGGGGAGTTCATTACCGCGCACTTTTGTTCCAGAGATGACAAGTAGCTAAAGCGGACAGCGATATTAGCCTCGATAGTGCTCGGCTTTGTTTATGTCACTGGTAGGAAAAAGGGCTTTAGTACCGGTTCCATAGGGGCATTTGTACCGGAAAACAAACCGGTACAAAAGATTCGGGACAAAAGGCCCCCCCCTCTTTGGTACCGGTTCCTTACAAACCGGTATTAAAGGGGCCTCCACGTTGGCTCCAGGAGAGTGCAGGCGCTAGGGACCTTTGGTACCGGTTTGTAACACGAACCGGTACCAAAGGAATTCAGGGTTTAGGGTTTTAATTAGGAGGGGTTTAGGGGTATCGGACCATTTCATCGTACGAGGATCGCGTCGATGCGCCAGAAACGTGTTTCGATTTAGGAGTACATGAAGATCAAGGTAATGCATATCAACTTGGTGCATATAATATAACACATGTAATTGCATAAGATCGCAAATTAAGTAGTGCATGCATGAAGATCGATCTTCATGCATAGTGGTACTCTCCGAGGCATACTATCTATTACATGTAGCATAGTGGTACTCTCCGAGTCAAACTATATATTACATGTAGATCTTCATTCATAGTGGTACTCTGCGAAGTTAGGTATGACGTCCCGAAGGAAAAATCCCGCCAATTCCTCGCCAATTGCTTTGAAGCGGTGCTCGATTGGGAGCCTGTCACGCTTTCTTGCCAACTGTAAAAGAATGAGATTCAAATGAATACATGAGCTATGTATATATATATATCAAATCACAATCAAACAATTATGACTGAAACTTAGCACAAGTTATGGTAACAAAATAAATTTGTCAATATTGTTTTCGTACCTCTCTATTCCTTTGATTATTCGTTCTCTCGCTGACAATCTTATGGATGTTCTCGCAAACATAGTATCCACATAGATTAGTCCCCTCAGGTTGTTTTGCGCATTTCTGTACAAGAATATAATTCAATCAAATAATAATCAAGTATGATAAAGGTGTGTGGACCTAGGTAGTAGTACTTACTTTGTTCGCACGCCATATCAGCTTCGGTTTCCATCCACCGGTCGGATCTTCCTGGATGAACGTTTGCCATACGCTGCCCGACAAAAGAAAATGCATAAAAGAGTTATTAATTTGTTGATATCAGGAAATTAACGAAAAAACCGATAAGAATTAAAATTACCTTTTGAGCATATCAAAAGCCGACTTGTATAGTATAGGCTCTTTGGTTAGTGAGTCATAGACTTCAACATCTCCATCGTACATTTTAATGACGATAAGAATAAAGTGGAATCTGCGCACGTTTAAATATGCAGTGTCATAGATATAAGTCATCAGTTAAAATTTTAACATATGGTGAGCAAAATAGAATGTGTTATAAGACAGTTACACTTACTTGAAGTTGTAAGGCCAAAGTATTATCTTTTTGTCACGTTGTCGCTTCAAAAACCTTAGCAAAGTCTCTGGTGTATCCTTGTTAAAGATGGGATCTTCTATGGTTTTTTCATGCATTGTATCTGGGTCAATGAACCCAATGTCCGTGATTTCATCCCTTTTGCATTCAAGCTTCTTCGATCTGCATAATATAGCGCACAAAAGATTAAATTGAGGATAATTTGCAGACAAAGAATGAGCTGAGCTAAAGACTTCTCAAATTATATTAATAAATCACTTACAGACAATAGCAACTGATGATAGATTTGTCGATGGCCCGGAGATTGTATAACTGAAAAAGTTCGAGGAAGTCAACGCTCACAGAGTATTCTTGGAAGTAGTGCTCATCCTTAACTCGCACCATGATACAATCAATCCCTCTCTTTGTGGCATTAGTGTACCACGCATTCAAATTACGCATACATGTTGGTAGCGACCTGATATTCTCGACCAGATCTTTCCCTTGAACAAATTGATATACTACTTCAGCGATGGGGTAATCAATTGTGTTTTGTCGAGAACTTTCAACGGCCTTCTCGTCAAACACCTTGAGAGGGGGGACCGATTGAACGGGTTGTTCTCCGAGCTGGTACACTTGTTTCCTAGTTTTCGCCGAGACCACCGATTGATCGGGTTTTTTCCACCTCCACCATAGCGTCATACGACTTTTCAATAGAACGCCTATAGTCAGATGGCGGCGATGGTGGAGGGTCATATAGATTTTCAACGGTACGAATAACTTTCACCGGATCTAGAGTCTTCTCAAAAGGTATCTCTGGCACTTTCTTAGCAAAAATTTTTGCCACCTGGGACTTAGAGATTTCGCTGCATTCCTCGATAGTTCTTTCCCAAGGTAACTTCTCGATAGGCGGCAGTGGTTTCTCCTTTCTAGGTCTCTTCCTAGGCGGCGTACCGTTCCGCTTAAAAAACGCAGTCTTACGCGGAGGATCTCGAGATGGTGGACTCGCGCTGGGGTCCCTCTCCGGTAGGTGTGGACTTTGCTGCTCATGTGGACTGCTACCAGGCGGAGTCGATGGCCATTGCTGCTCATGTGGAATTTGCTGCTCATGTGGACTGCTACGAGGAGGAGTAGGTGGCCTTGGCAAAAGGACGATGTATTTCTTGGACCATATGGCGAAACCGCGCTTGACATCGGCCAGTGTCTTCTCTTCGTCACCTCCAGGAAAATCAAGCTCCATAGTTTCAAAACCCGGAACAACGTCATCCACCCCGACACGAACACAACCAGTTGGAATGGGCATATGATGGTGCGTTGCTCCATCTTCATTTGGGTAAACATAGCCGACCGCCACCTTAACGGACACGTTCCTCATTTGCACATGTAGCTCGCAGTCTGTCTTCTCCGTGACATAATCCATGGGGTAGCTTCCTGCACATTCAAGATGCGAGGAATCCACACTGCTTCTTCGCTGAGATGGGGCGGCATCGGCTTGAGGATGTTGTATAAACAGCGGCTGATCAGGTGCCCTCTGATTTTTCTCAAGCACCTCCACCCTATTTATCAATTCCGCTAACCTGTCTAAGTCCTGCTTCTTCTTTCTCGAACGGCTTCTATAAGTGTCAGCGCACTCCGGCCATGCTTCCTTCATGGTGACACCTGGGAGGGCTCGTATCCGTCCAACGTGTTCCGCATTCCCAAGAGCGAGTGTCAGCTCATCATTCTCTCTATCGGGAATGTACTCTCCCTTTCTAACTTTTTCAATTGCATCTATAAGCTGCGTCGTGATTGCATTAACTTTTTCCTTCCATTTTCCCTTTGCAACGATCTGCCCTGTCTTTGGGTCCAACCCTGCCCCATGCGCGAACAACCAGAACTTGGACCGGTCAGGCCAGTCCCATGTCTGTGGAGTGATTCCTGCCTCCATCAGTTTAGCTTCAAATGCTCTCCACTTCGGAATGGCAGTCTTGTAGCCACCTGACCCCAAATGATGGAAATGTTCCTTCTTTGAAGCATTTTTCGTATTTGTGACTGATCGGGACACAACAGTAGAAGATTTCTTATAGCTCTTAAATGCGGGCCAGTGATCTTTTATCTTCACTAGACTTCCAGTGAATACTGGATCTTTATCTGCATATCTGGCCCATAAATTTTTCTTCCAGGTCTGGAATTGTGTGGCCATCCTCTTAAGAGTCCATTCCTTGACTTTCTTCTTCTGGCCTTCCGTCATGTCTTCCGGTAGGCTAAAGTGTGTCAGTAGACTGTCCCAAAGAAAAAGTTTTAGAGTATCATTGACATAACTAGCTTCAGCCCCCGCATTCTTCGGCTTATGCCACTCTACAATGCTGATCGGTACATGGTCCCTAACAAGAACTCCAGCTTGGTTTATAAATTTACGGCAGTGCTCTTTGGGCTCCACCGGTTGACCACTAGCCTTAAATGCGGTGAGGGCTAACCTACCCTCGCCCTTTAGACGTTGCGTCGGGCCTCGTTGTTTTTTAACAGATTTGCTCGATGATCCAAAAGGCTAAAAGAAAAATGATTCGTTAATAAGTGTAATACAAATAAATCAATGCATCAAGTGATGAACATATAGCCTTGATATACACCTCGCCGAAGTTTATTAAGGACACTTCGTTGTCTCTTCTTTCTTCAGACTCAAGTCCCTCATCGACATCGTTCAAAAATTGTGAGCCGAAATCATCGTCATCTCCATCGGGTTCTCCATTGGGTTCCGGTCCACGAGCACTCTCAAATATCATTTTCTGCACCATTTCTTCTCGCTCCTCATCTCGGATGAAGGTGTTGTCCTCCATAGCTCAATATCACTGCAAAATTAAGTGCAATTATTTAATTCATCATGTCATTTTAAGTTATCACAAATTTCAAACACTTGCAGCAATTTTTCTGGAATTAAAAATAGGGCACAAGACTTTTTGCACCGGGGTCAGAACGCGAGATATATGTTGGCAAATCAAAATCAAAATAAGATATATGTTCAAGTATTGGCCCAATAACTTTTTGTATCTATTTTATCATTCGGATATATATTTCTAGTTGACAAATAGTATGATTATTCCATCCATAACAAGTTACATCTAATTTATCATTCGGATATATATTCCTAGTTTTCATCAACCACGTTTCAAACATCGCATCGGTTTTTACAATTCAGAAACAGACATATTTTATAGCCAATGAGCAAATCACAGCTGTAATACTTAATTGAGTCAACTTTGAGTTACAATCGAACGTTGAGTTACAATACTACTCAGAAAACCAGGAACAAAGATAAAGTACACAACTTTTCATATACAACTTTTCATATACAACTTTTCATATACAACTCTCACTCACATGTAGTATCATCTCAGATGATGTACAATTGTACCTTATGTAAACCAAAAGATCTTAGGAATAAGTATTGGTCAAATGCTAAACACAGTAAAAAGGATTAGGCTCATTGGAATACATAAGTAGGCGCAGTTGATCACCTTAGTACAGGAAATATAAGTAGGCTCATTGGAATACATAAGTAGGCTCATTGAAAAACGTTCTGCTAGTAGCAGTTCCTAATTTTGATAACAATATATGTGCATAAACTTAGTACTGATTCTAATCCCAGATGGATAAAAGGTGACACTGATAGTGGTGTGGAAGAGCTTAAGAACAGGAAATATCCTTAAAAACAACAACAAAATTATGAAAAAGGTGCATTGTGCCCCCTGTCATCAATAAAGTGCCAAAAAAGGTAAACAGAGAATGATATGTTCAGTGTGTTGTAGTGTACGTGGCAATGTCCACTGTTTCTGTGAGTCTTCAAACTACATCCATTTATGGATTCTGTGTGCAATCAATACGGTGCCAAAAAAGGTAGGATGCACAGTTGGCAATAGATATGACTAGCTTGATGGTAAATCAAAATCCAAAAACAGGGAGAAAAAAGGTGCCACATAAAATGTACCATTCCAGAGCTTCATATCCTAGTTTATTCACAATACTAGACATCATGCATGCTACGAGACAACCCAGCTATAATGTGAAAAACTCTACTACCTCGACTCATCCAGCTCGTATCCAACCATTTTGCTCTCCGAAATGCGCTTTGCTTCAGAGTCCTAATCAGTGATAAATTGGCAGCAAACAACATATGTGTATTGCATTTTAAACACACATGGAGTAACAGTATGTCTTGGGTTCTCTTTAAGGAAGTAAGATAGCACCCACGCCGTGGTTATGGCAAACAAATCGACTAGTGCATAGTGGCTAGCCATGAAACAAGCAGCAGCACATCCTGCATTAGAGCATAATGTTACAGTGCTACAGCAACTGTTTTCCTTTACTAAAAATATCATATGCCAATGTTAATGATTTTGTAATATCCATCGCCAAAAATAATTCTGAAATACTGATATGTTGGCTTCTCTAGTGCATACATGGACTCTATGAATTTCTTCTTAAAATGTTCTAAGGTATCATGATCCACTAAAAGTTAACCTCAGCTGTGTAAAACAAATTACTGCATGTGAATACCTTTGTAATATGAAACAGAAGCATGTTGTTGCTATAAACTAAAAATACAAGCATTCTCATGGCTGATCTAGGTGAAAAACATGGTGATACATACGAAACTACAGCTCTGCCCGATGCCCCCAAGCAAAAAAAAATCCCACATGACAGACCAACGGTGCTCATGGGTGTTCATGGAGCGCCAATGCCTCTGTGAGAAGAAGGCGCGTGAGGGAAGCAACAGAAGTTGTGCTATTCACATCAACGATGAAGCTGCCGTGCGGGCCAATATTTTCCCCATCTCGGTTCCTTCGCTGGCCCCAAAGTGATTTGACGATTTGTTAACTGGGACGATTACTAGCAGTACTAGCGTCCAATAAAATCCCCAAACACAGATAGGAAATTAACCAACATCAACAAACTCTAAATCGCATCAGATTGCTAACCCTCTCCGATAGGAGCAACAACCAATTTCGAATCACAACAGACTATGGCTCACCTTCTGAAGGCGACGACGACGGTGGCGGGAGGTCGACGACGACGACGGTGGCGGGAGGTCGCGGCCGCACGTCCGCCGGGCGCCGAGTAGGTGCCTACGGAGACGGTAGGGGGAGAGTCTGCGGCCGCAAGTTGCTGCCGCGGGCGACGACGACGACGAGAGGACGAAGGTGGCGGGAGGTCCTCAGCGGTGATGGTGACGCGGCGGCGGGGCTCCTCTACAGGGATGGCGACGCGGTGCGGTGGTGGCGATGCGGTGCGGTGGTGGGAGGCGATCGCGCGGTCGAGGCGGACGCGGGCGCGGGGCGAGGCAGAGGCGAGCGCGGGCGTGACGGCGGCGGCGGCGAGGCAGAGGAGATGGAGATTTTGTTGTGTCTGTCGGTGGGGGGTAAAAGAAAAAGACCTAATTCACCTTTGATACCGGTTGCTGTTACGAACCGGTACTAAAGGTGACCTTTAGTACCGGTTCGTAACAGAAACCGGTACGAAAGATATTTTTGGAATTTCTTCCGCGCTTTTAACCTTTCGTACCGGTTGTTTCTACCAACCGGTACCAAAGGTTTTTTTCTTTTTCTTTTGATTTTTCTTTTGCAGTTTCTTTTGATTTTCTTTTGCAGTTTCTTTTGATTTTCTTTTTTCTTTTTCTTTTGATTTTCTTTTGCAGTTTCTTTTGATTTTCTTTTGATTTTTCTTTTTTTCTTTTTCTTTTGATTTTAATTTGATTTTTCTTTTGCAGTTTCTTTTGATTTTCATTTGATTTTCTTTTGCAGTTTCTTTTGATTTTCTTTTTTCTTTTTCTTTTGATTTTCATTTGATTTTCTTTTGCAGTTTCTTTTGATTTTCATTTGCAGTTTCTTTTGATTTTCATTTGCAGTTTCTTTTGATTTTCATTTGATTTTCTTTTGCAGTTTCTTTTGATTTTCTTTTGATTTTTCTTTTTTTCTTTTTTTTTTGATTTTCATTTGATTTTCTTTTGCAGTTTCTTTTGATTTTTATTTGATTTTCTTTTGCAGTTTCTTTTGATTTTCTTTTTTCTTTTTCATTTGATTTTATTTCATTGATTGAACAGGAAAAGAAGTACATATCTCAACTGAAAATGAAGATACATGGCCAGATTAAGTCACAATCGGCCGAGCTTGTTTTCGAATGTTGGAGTGATTCAGTCATAGTCGTGCCTAGCCCTATAAACGTCGCCACTGTAGTCATCGTAGTCGCCGGTGTCATCGTCGCTGGCATCGGGGTCGCGGTAGTCGAACCTCGACTGGTGAGCACGCGTGGACTGAGACTGAGGGTAGCGCAGGCGGGGGCCACGGTAGGCCATGACGCTCTGGAGAGTCCGGTCGCGCCACCATAGCCGACGGCCGGCCTCGTTGAAGTTCGAACGAGGCGAGCTGTCCTCCTCGTGCCTGGCAAGCGCACTCTCACGCCGATTGATGAAGAAGGCGTCCCAAGTCGGGCTATAGTCGGGATGCTGATGTCTACGCACTTCTATTCTTGTAGACACTTGTTGGGCCTCCAAGTGCAGAGGTTTGTAGAACAGCAGCAAGTTTCCCTTAAGTGGATCACCCAAGGTTTATCGAACTCAGGGAGGTTAGAGGTCAAAGCTATCCCTCTCAAGCAACCCTGTAATTACGATACAGAAAGTCTCTTGTGTCCCCAACACACCCAATACACTTGTCAGATGTATAGGTGCACTAGTTCGGCGAAGAGATAGTGAAATACAAGTGGTATAGATGATTATAAGTAGCAAACGTGATGTGAAATAAATATCGCTGCGAGCAAATAAGTAACAAAATAGCAAGTAAACGGTGTGCAAAGCTTGGAAACAAGGCCTAGGGATCATACTTTCACTAGTGGACACACTCCCAACAATATAACATGACTGAACAAATAACTTCTCTTTGCTAAGGCACTCTGAATTACTCTCCTATTGAATAACACTAATCATTGTGTAGTGGCTACAGAAGCACCCCTTAAAGTTCATCAAGTACTTGACAAACACCACTCATAGCGATACCCAAATCAAAGAACAACTCAAGATAGAAATCATTGCAACTTAAACCAAGTACTAACACGGTGCACACACTGTCAACATTACACCATGAAAGGAGGAATAGATCACTCAAACTATCATAGCAATAATTATTCTCATAATCCACAAGAGATCACGATCATAGCCTAAACCAAGTACCACCATGATGCACGCACTGTCACCGTTACACCATAGCAGGAGGAATAGATTACTTTAATAACATTGCTAGAGTACACAAAATATCTGAATAATAACATGTACTTGTTCAACATGATACAAAGCTCACGATCACATAAAGATCACATCATGGGAGAGAGAGGTGAACCACATAGCTACCGGTAGAGCCCTTAGCCCCGGGGATGAACTACTCCCTCCTCATCATAGGAGACAGCAAGGTTGATGGAGATGGCGGTGAGGTCGATGGAGACGGCGAAGACGGCGATGGAGACCGATGGAGATGGCTCCGGGGGCACTTCCCCGTCCCGGCAGGGTGCCGGAACAGAGACTTCTGTCCCCCGAAATTCGTCGGTGGCGGCGGCGGAACTGCGGAACTCTTTCTGGAAAATTGCCGAATCCTCTAGGGTTTTCCGTCCCGAGGCTTTATATAGGCGAAGGGGCGTCGCGAGAGGGCAGCCAGGGGCTCCTCACATAGGGGTGGCGCGGCCAGGGCCTGGGCCGCGCCATCCTAGTGTGAGGGCAGGCCCTGGCCCCTCTCCGGCTCTCTTTCGGATGTCTGGATGCTCCCGGGAAAAATAAGACTTCTGGCTTTTGTTTCGTCCAATTCCGAGAATATTTCCTGTGTATCACTCTGAAACACAAAAACAGCAGAAAACAGGGAACTGACACTGTGGCACTTCGTTAATAGGTTAGTTCCGGAAAATGCATAAAAGTGCCACGAAGTGTAAAGAAACAATAGGCAAATGGTGTAAAAACAATCATGGAGCATCAAAAATTATGGATACGTTGGAGACGTATCAGATGCCACTGAGGATTCCTCCGCTGCTCTGGCGTGAGCTCGAAGTAGTAGTGGTTCGTGATGGCCATCTGGCGTGCCACACCTACAGGGACAGGAGGGACCGGTACGCCTCCGACGCTCAGCATCCAGCCGGGGGGGACGCGGTAGCCCGGCGGGCAGGGGTAGTTTGAGGCGCAAAGCGCCTCCGCCTCCCGGGGGGTTAGAGATACGATGGAAGCCATGGAAGAGAGTGATGAGGTTTGCAGATATGAGTCTAGATGTGATATGTGAATGGAGGCCAAGCCTACATATATATAGTGAAAAATGGCGGGAAGACGGAGGCGGGAAGCGGTGGAAAGCGCGGGAACCATCTAACCTTTAGTCCCGGCTGGTGGGTACAACCGGGACTAAAGGTGGTTTTTGTGTCATCTAACAAAACTGTCGGTGGGATAAGGACGTGTGGGTAACCTTTAGTCCCGGTTGGTGGGTGCAACCGAGACTAAAGATGTCGGCAGGATAAGGACGCGTGGGTGGATGCACTGCTCGATGAGATAAGGACGCGTGGGTGGACGCACGATGCCCCTGTCGGAGGAACAAGACAAAGTAGAAGCGGTGGAAAGCGCGGGAAGAAAATAGGCGGGAACGCAGTGGCGCGGGGAACCATCTAACCTTTAGTCCCGGCTGGTGGGTACAACTGGGACTAAAGGTGGTTTTTGTGTCATCTAACAAAACTGTCGGTGGGATAAGGACGTGTGGGTAACCTTTAGTCCCGGTTGGTGGGTGCAACCGAGACTAAAGATGTCGGCAGGATAAGGACGCGTGGGTGGATGCACTGCTCGATGAGATAAGGACGCGTGGGTGGACGCACGATGCCCCTGTCGGAGGAACAAGACAAAGTAGAAGCGGTGGAAAGCGCGGGAAGAAAATAGGCGGGAACGCAGTGGCGCGGGGAAAATTTTCCCTGCAAGCCCGTGAAAGACTCTATCTCTCCTCTAACAGTTTTGGGTAAAGGGTTGGGAAATCTCCCGCGGCGGAGTTTCTCGAAGATGTCGTTGGTGCTCACGCCCTACGGCATCTTCGGAAGCTCCGCCTCGGAAAAATTTCCCTCATACAATAACATCATTACACAAAAATAAATGGGAAAGTGATTTCCATATTGAGATACACAAGTTATGATCCCTATCTAGTCTTCTGAGTTTTCTTCTTGTGTTTCCCTTTCTTCTGATTGCGACGCAGCCATGGACAATCTTCATTATTTAAAATGATGCTTGGGTCAGTTTTCACCTTGAAGGGTGGAATATCATCAAACTTATTATAATCTTCTGACATGTCTGTCTTGTCCTCTACTCCCATGATGTTTCTTTTTCCTGAAAGAACTATGTGGCGCTTTGGCTCATCGTATGATGTGTCCTCTTGCCTTTCTTTTCTTTTTTTCGGTTTGGTAGACATGTCCTTCACATAAAAAACCTGAGCCACTTCACTGGCTAGGACGAATGGTTCGGTGTCGTACCCTAGATTCTTGAGATCCACTGTAGTCATTCCGTACTGCGGGTCTACCTGCACCCCGTTTTTCAGGTTGAACTATTTGCACCGGAACAAAGGGACCTTGAAATTAGGTCCATAGTCAAGTTCCCATATCTCCTCTATGTACCCATAGTATGTGACCTTCTTCCCATTGTCCTCTGCTGCATCAAAGCGGACACCACTGTTTTGGTTGGTGCTCTTTTTATCTTGGGCGAATGTGTAAAATGTATTCCCATTTATCTCATACCCTTGAAATGTCGATATAGTCGAAGATGGTTGCTTGGCCAACAAGTATAGCTGTTCTTCATCAGTGACATTCATGAGACGTGTTTGCAACCAACCGCCGAAAGTCTTCATGTGTTCTCCATCAATCCAATCTTCACGTTGCTCCGGGTATTCAGAGCGTAAAATATTCTTGTGTTCCACTTTGTACGGAGCCACCAAGCTGGAATTATGTAGAATTGTGTAGTGTTCTTGAGTGAAAGAATGTCCGTCCATACACATTGTTGCTTTCTTTCCTAGCGTGCCTTTTCCACGCAGTCTCCCCTCATAGCGCGATTCAGGAACACCGATCGGCTTAAGGTCAGGAATAAAGTCAACACAAAACTCAATGACCTCCTCTGTTCCATAGCCCTTGGAGATGCTTCCTTCTGGCCTAGCACGGTTATGAATGTATTTCTTTAAGACTCCCATGAATCTCTCAAAGGGGAACATGTTGTGTAGAAATACAGGACCGAGAACACTAATCTCTTCGACCAGGTGAACGAGGAGATGCGTCATAATATTGAAGAAGGATGGTGGGAACACCAACTCGAAGCTGACTAGACATTGCACCACATCCTTCTGTAAATTTTGTAGAGTTAGTGGATTGATCACCTTCTGAGAAATTGCATTGAGGAACGCACATAGCTTCACAATGGGTACTCGAACATTTTCTGATAGAAGCCCCCTCAATGCAACCGGAAGTAATTGTGTCATAATCACGTGGCAGTCATGAGACTTTAGGTTTTGAAACTTTTTCTCTGACATGTTTATTATTCCCTTTATATTCGATGAGAAGCCATACGGGACCTTGATGCTACTCAGGACTTCAAAAAAGATCTCCTTCTCTTCTTTGGTAAGAGCGTAGCTGGCAGTACCTTGATACTTCTCTGGATTCAGGTTGTTTCCTTCATGGATACATTGCTGGTCATGCCGTGCATCTGGTGTATCTTTTGTCTTCCCATACACGCCCAAGAAGTTTAGCAGGTTCACGCAAAGATTTTTCGTCATGTGCATCACGTCGATTGTAGAGTGAACCTCTAGGATTTTCCAGTAGGGTAGCTCCCAAAATATAGACATCTTCTTCCACATGGGTACATGTCCGTCAACATCATGCGGAACAGATTGTCCGCCAGGACCCTTTCCAAAGATCACTTTTAAATCCTTGACCATATCATATATAACAACCCCAGTAGGGCGGGTAGGATTCATTCGGTCTTCTGCCTCACCTCGGAAATGCTTTCCTCTCTTTCTTACTTGATGTTGTTTTGGAAGAAATCGACGATGCCCCATGTACACATTCTTGTTTCTCAAATATATACTGTCAGTCTCACCTAAACAGTGTGTGCATGCATTGTATCCCTTGTTTGACTGTCCTGAAATGTTACTAAGAGCAGGCCAATCATTGATGGTTACAAACAACAACGCTCGTAGGTTAAATTCCTTTTGTTCGTGCTCATCCCAAATAGGTACACCTTCTTCACGCCACAACTGTAAAAGTTCTTCAACCAATGGCCTCAGGTACACATCAATGTCGTTGCCGGGTTGCGTCGGGCCTTGGATGAGCACTGGCATCATAATGAACTTCCACTTCATGCACAACCAAGGAGGAAGGTTATAGATACATAGAGTCATTGGCCAGGTGCTATGACTGGAGCTCTGCTCCCCGAAAGGATTAAAGCCATCTGTACTTAGACCAAATCTTAAGTTCCTTGCGTCATCTGAAAATGACTTGTACTGTCTATCGATTTTTCTCCACTGCGATCCGTCAGCGGGGTGTCTCAGCATCACATCTTTCTTACGGTCCTCTTTGTGCCATCGCAACAACTTGGCATGCTCTTTGTTTTGGAACAAACGTTTCAACCGTGGTATTATAGGAGCATACCACATCACCTTCGCAGGAACCTGCTTCCTGTGGGTGGACTCGCCCTCAACATCGCCAGGGTCATCTCGCCTGATCTTATACCTCAATGCACCACATACCGGGCATGCATTCAAATTCTCATACTCCCCGCGGTAGAGGATGCAGTCATTGATGCATGCATGTATCTTCTGCACCTCTAATCCTAGAGGGCAGACAACCTTCTTTGCTTCGTACGTACTAGAGGGCAATACGTTCTCCCCTGGAAGCATCTTCTTTATTATTTTCAGCAACTTTTCAAATCCCATGTCAGAAGTACCATTCTCTGCCTTCCATTGCAGCAATTCCAGTGTGGTACCCAGTTTTTTCTGGCCATCTTCGCAATTTGGGTACAACAGTTTGTTGTGATCCTCTAACATTTTCTCCAACTTCAGCCTCTCCTTTTCACTTCCGCAGTTTATCTTCGCATCAAGAATGGCCCGACCCAAATCGTCATCGGGGTCATCAAAAATGGGCTCATCAAAAATGGGCTCTTCTTCAGCTTCGTCTTCCCCCATACTACTATCACCGTCTTCAGTGAACATAGGATAGTTCTCACTATCCTCTTCTTCTTCGTTGCCTTCCATTATAACCCCTCTTTCTCCGTGCTTGGTCCAACAATTATAGCCGGGCATGAAACCATTCTCAAGCAGGTGGAAGTGAAGGGTCTTTGAGGTAGAGTAATCCTTCGTATTTCTACAGGAACTACATGGACAATAAATGAAACCATTCGACCGCCTGTTTGCCTCCGCCACGTTGAGAAAATAATGCATGCCAGTAATGAAGTCGGGATGGCATCGGTCACCGTACATCCATTGTCGATTCATCTGCATTATATAAGTATATCAAAAATCATTAATTACACAACATCATGGATATATGAGTGACCAACTTAATTAATATTCAAGTTCATCACATAAAACTAAGTTTTTTTTATTAAAAAAAAGAGGCTCACCGAGGTGGTACAGTGCCGGCTAGGGGAAGACGCTGGCGATCGACGGCGGTGAGGACGGGGACGATACTAAAACCTACAAATCATACTTTAATTTGAGCTCAATTGCATACAAAAAGAATGAAATCCCTAACTTAGGCATTTCATCAAACACCTTGCTAGCATTAGAAAAATAATACGAGTTAAACTAGCAAAGAAATGAGCTAAATTAGGAACGCCGGAAGAAAGGATGATATTGCTAACCCTTAGATAGATGGGTGCCGTCAATCTTGATAAAATGGTGGATAAAAATGAAGATTTAATGGAGTGTGAGAGGTGCAAAATGTTTGGAAATGTGAGAGAGAAGAAGGGAAAATGAGATGCAGGGATCGGGCGCCTGAAGAAATAGGGCAGGGGCCCTTTAGTACCGGTTCTTCATATGAACCGGTTCTAAAGGTTCAGCTCTGGCCCACTAAAACCCTTTAGTACCGGTTCCTAGTATGAACCGGTACAAAAGGCCCTTATCGAACCAGTACTGATCTTGCTCGGCCGGCTGGGCAAATCAACCGGTACTAATGTACCCTTTAGTACCGGTTCATACGGGAACCGGTACTAAAGGCTTAGACCGATGACCCTTTTTCTACTAGTGTGTGCGCTTTCTAGGTAATCCTGTATCCAAGGTTTTGGATGGGAGTGCGCATGGAGGTATCGTAGATTGATTGGGCGTGTCGTGTTCTTGACTCAGCTTTAGAGAGATTCGGAAGACGCTAATCAGCTTTTCTAAACAATCGAGAACAGAGTAAATTGATTAGGTTATCTTTGCCTTAAAGATGCGCCAAGCAGCTAAACCTCATAGGGAACGATAAAAGGTGCACCAAAGCAAAGCAAAAATGTTGCTCCGGGCGTACTTTTTTACTAACGATTGTAAATCAGGAGCTTTTCAGGTATGCACTGCTAGCTAGTAAATATCTTCTAGTCACACATATGCACCAGCAAGATAATTTAGTTGTGGTGTTTTTCATTTATTTTAAATCCAAAACACTAACAAACTGTTTAGTGTGGCATCAATTATTTTGCTTACTTTTAGAGCATAGCTCATTTGAGGTTCACGGATTGTTGTACATTTATACTTTTATTGTGTATCTAGATATTTTTTAGTGTAAGGGTTAAAAGCATGGAAACTCATTTCGGCACCTTAGTCCAGATGCTCCTGGTTCCTGAACCAACGAGCTGCACACATATGGATGCCTACCCCTATATATTGCCGCGTATATGGGTTTACCCGGCAATTAATGAACATCGCTCACAGACACAACCCGTCATTTGTGTTTTGTCGGCACAGACATTGTGGTGGCATGCGACGCTCTCATTCTACCGCTGGTGGCAGGCGACATGTCCTAGAAAAAGGGACGAAATCCCCACCGATGCCATTCCTATCAAAAGACCCTCGATCTCTGATACGTCCAAAACGTATCTACTTTCCCGAACACTTTTGCTATTGTTTCTCCTCTAATTTATGTGTTTTGAATACAACTAACATGGACTAACGCTGTTTTCAGCAGAATTGCTCCGGTGTCTCATTTTTGTGCAGAAATCCAACTTTCAGTAAAAATTCGGGAAAAATCATCAAAAATCCTATTTCACCAGAAGACCCACGGAGCCAGAAGACGAGACGGAGGGGAGACTCGAGGGCCCCACACACACAGGGGGCGCGGCCCAGCCCTGGCCGCGCCCACCTGGTGTGAGGACGCCTCGGCCGTCCCCTCGACCTCTCCTTTCGCCTACATATACCCCCTGACTCGATTATATCGAGGAGACGGCGTTTTTCCCAGATAGACTTCCGCTGCGCCGCCGCCATCAGAAACCGCGATTCGGAACCAGAAACTCCGTTCTGGCACCCTGCCAGGATGGGGATTTGGAGGAGATCTTCATCACCATCATCACCGACGCTCCTCCATCGACCATCCATGACTCCCCCATCCATGTGTGAGTAATTTCCCCGCTGTAGGTGAGGGGATGTTAGGGATTGGATGATATCATTCATGTAATTTGATATGAGATTGTTAGGGCATAGTGCCTAGTATCTTTATTTAGTGCCTATGACATTGTTGCAACTTGTTGTGCTTAATGCTTGTCACTTTGGGCCCGAGTGCCATGATTTCAGATCTGAACATGTTATTATTTCTATGATGATACTTGTTGTTTATGGTCTTACCTACAAGTTGTATACACATATTGTTGTCCGGAACCCGAGGCCCCAAAGTGATAGAAATTGGGATAACCGGAGGGGATGGCTATGATGTGAGGATCACATGTGTTCACCAAGTGCTAATACTTTGCTCCGGTACTTTATTAAAAGGAGTACCTTAATTACCAGTAGTTTCTCTTGAGGCCCTGCTGCAACAGGCTGGTAGGACAAAACATGTCGTGCAAGTTTCTCCTTCTGAGCACGTACGACTATATACGGAACACATTTCTATGATTGTTTGTACTAGGATGCTTTATCATTATTTATCTGCAATGCCCATGTCTCATTGATTTCATGAATTATCTTATCCATGCAACGCCCGTAATCCATCCCTATGCCTACAGTATTTGTTCCTACTGTTTACTACTGTTACTATTATCGCTGCTATTTTACTACTGCTGTTACTATTTCACTACTATCACCACTATAAAACTGTTGCTACTGATAAACCACTGCGAGCAAGACTGTTTCCAGGTGCAGCTGAATTGACAACTCATCTGTTAAGGCTTACATATATTCTTTGGCTCCCCTTGTGTCGAATCAATAAATTTGGGCTTTACTTCCCTCAAAGACTGTTGCGATCCCCTATACTTGTGGGTCATCAAGACTATTTTCTGGCACCGTTGCTGGGGAGCATAGCTTTATTTGGTATTCCTATTGTTCGCTGCAATCCTTTCATCATGGGTAAACCTCGTGATGGAAAAGTTCCTATATTGCCATCCACTACAAGAAGAGGTACGACTCTCAACACCTCTGTTGCTCTTGATTCACCATCTATTATGAGTAAGTTGCTTACACCACCACACCCACACGCTACTGCTACTACTTCTGCTGAGTTTAAAAATGCCACTGATAATTTAGATGATGCTTCTACTGTGCTTGATGAGAGTGGTTCACTAGGTTCCTTTTTAGATGCTACTATTGCTAGAGCTAAGTTGGGAAACACCACTATTACACCTGTTAGTTCACCTGAGTCTAGGGAATGTCCTAGTGATGATTATGATGATGATGCTTATATTGAGCTTAATGATGATTTTATTGCTGAAGCACGTGTTGCTCGTAATGCTGGTAATGTTAAAGAACTTCATGCAAGACGTTCTGTTAGATATAATTTGTCTCCTGATGCTAAGTTTGCTGCTTCTCCCATAAATATTAGAGACAAGGATTATGATTTCTTTTTGGATTTATCTTACATATCTATTATTGAGAAAACTCCTTTTTGTGGTACTAAATATGAGGGTGCTATGGGGCACATGAATGAGCTTTCTACTTTGAGTAATTTGTTTTCTGATGATATTAAGCTCCGCACTTACTTTGTTGCTAAGATTTTTCCTTTCTCATTGAAAGATGCTGCTAAAACTTGGTTTAATAGCTTGTCTCCTGGATCTCTTACTAGTCCTATTGCTTTGGTTAATGCTTTCTTTCAGAAATATTTTCCTGCTAGTGCTCAACATGCTGCTGTGCAGATTTTTTTTGATTTTGAACAGGGAAAAGGAGAGATATTGCCTGAATCTTGGACAAGGTTTTGTTCTTTAATTAGAGCTTTGCCTAAAGAACCATTGGCTAAAAATGAACTCCTTGATATATTTTATAATGGACTAACTGATGAATCTAAGTCATATCTGGATAGTTGTGCTGGTTGTGTTTTCAGGGAAAGAACTCCGGCAGATGCTGAAGAATTAATGGCTAAAATAAGTCAGAATCATGATGATTGGACTCTAGTTGAGCCAACACCAGCGCCAACCCCTGCGCCATCTACAGAGCCTACGCCAAAGAAGAGAGGGATGATTGAATTAAATGATGAAGTTATGAAGGAAGCTAAGAAATCTCTTAAGGAGAAAGGTATTAAGGCCGAAGATGTGAAGAATTTACCTCCTATAGAAGAATTATGTAAGCCAATCCCTCACTCATCTACTATTGAGGTACACTCTCTCCAACGCTTTGATGAAAGAGATATTCCTTATTTTAAACCTCCTGATCAATGCTTAGATGAGTTTGATAATTTTATTGTTAAGCAAGAAAATTTTAATAGAATGGTGCATAATCATTTGTTGGAAAATTCTAGAGCTATTAATAAGTTGCAGGATATTGTGGAGAGAACCGCCAATGATGTGAAGATACTTGTTAAACATTTTCAAATGGTTCAAACACAAATTGATCAGCTCACCAAGGTGCAAAAAGACTTGCTAGTTAATGCCGCAAGAGAGAAGCAAGCATGTGAAATACGCACAAGAAGTGGCGCTACCACCCAAGATCCATTATATCCTGAAGGACATCCTAAGAGGGTCGAGCAAGATTCTCAACGTACTTCAAGTGATGATATTCCTTCTAAGAAGAAGAAGAAGAAGAAGCATAAAACAACTACAGAAGCATCTGATGCAGGTAAAGATCCTAACAGTGTTTCTATTTCTGATGCTGAAAATGAACCAGGAGATGCTTCCGATAAAGAAGAAGTTGAAGAGGAACCAGAAAAGATTGATAAAAATGCAAAGTACACCAAAGAAGACTTCATTGCCAACAAGCATGGTAAAGAGAGAGAACCTTGGGTACAGAAACCAATGCCTTTTCCTGGTAAGAAACACAAGTCCAAGGAAGAAGAACACTACAACAGGTTTTGTGAATGGATGAGACCTTTATTTTTGCAAATTCCTTTGACTGATGCTATTAGAATGCCTCCTTATGCAAAATATATGAAAGATATTGTAACTAACAAAAGGAAGATTCCTAATGAGGAAATTTCCACTTTACTTACTAATTATTCTTTTGATGGTAAAGTTCCAGAGAAGCTTGGAGATCCAGGTATACCAACTATTCCTTGCTCCATTAAAAATAACTATGTTAGAACTGCTTTATGTGATTTGGGAGCCGGAGTTAGTGTCATGCCTTTTTCTCTTTATAAGAGACTTGATCTAGAAAAATTGGTATCAACTGATATATCTTTGCAGATGGCTGATAAGTCTACTACTATTCCTATTGGTATATGTGAAAATGTTTCTGTTCAAGTTGCTAACAGTTGTTTGATATTAACTGACTTTGTTGTGTTGGAAATGCCTGAAGATGATAATTTGTCTATTATTCTTGGAAGACCTTTTCTAAACACTGCAGGTGCTGTTATTAATTGCAATCAAGGAAAGGTGACTTTCAATGTAAATGACAAAGAGTATACGGTTTATTTTCCCAAGAAGATTGATAGAAAGAATGCTCTAAATTCAATCAAGCATGTTGAGACCATCAGAGTTGGTCAAATTATTTGCTCAGAGCAAAAGCCCAAGGAAGAATATAAAATTGTTATGATTGGGACTATGCCTATCAGAGTTGAGGTAACATAAGCATTTAGTGAAGTGCAAAGTTTTGCCTCATATAAAGTTAGTTTGGGAACAAGACTTGATCAACCTTGTTAACAAAATGATTTTATATGAACGAAACTTTGTTTTCACCGCATCTACTCCACCTCGCCTATATTTACTTTCATCAATTTTATTTCTTTAGTTTAGTTACATGATTAAGAGCATCTCAGAGCTGCTGCATGCTTTATTTTGATTTGCTTGAAATCTTTTCATCCTTCGTTTTTCTGAGTTTTATCGATATGCCAATTTCTAAAAAATCCTCGAAAATAAAGTTTCTCAAAAAATTCCAGAAAATTCTTTATAAATTTTTATGTAAAAAATGGGACAGAGAGACACCTGGGAGACACTAGGAGGGGCTGCCATGCCATCTCCCACACAGGGGGCGCGGCCCAGCCCTGGCCGCGCCCACCTGGTGTGAGGAGGCCCCACCTGGCCTCTCACTTATCTCTTCCTCCCCTACTCTTTCTCTCTCCCAAAAACAACGACACACCCAGCTCAAACCCGAGTTCTTGCTGTTCTTCACCTCGATTTTTCGATGTCCTTGCTCAGCCCAACATTTCTGCTGAGATGTGGAGCAATTGTTCTCCGGTATGTGACTCCTCCGCTTGTCCAAGTAGAATTTCTTTTGGTAGAGTATTTCTTGAGTATTTTAGCATTGTAGGTGGCAGGATAAATGAGCATGCATGCTTGTTCTATTGCTTAGAAATGATATTTTGATGCATGGTAGCTCTCTAGTAACTCCTTATAGTAGTTCCCTACATTTGCTTGTCTCAAAATTATATTTTATGAGGTTTGTTAAAAAAAATCAGAGAAGGAAATGGACAACTTCACATTTGGAGAAGTGTTTGAAAGTGATGCACCAAGGTCATCAAGGCCTTCAAGATCCACTACTCGATATAGGATGTCCTATAATGAAGATCTCATGTCACCAAACCTTGAGGGAGATGATGGAGATGCACATCCATCGACCTTCCCTTGTACTAATTTTTTGAGTGATGCAGGGATTCTTGATGATTTCTTGCTGCTCGTTAACAGGGTTGGATTGACTGCTTACATGATGGATGAGAGTAATCAATATGCTATCCTCACAAATATTTTTGTTGAAAGTTTTAAATTCACTAATGCTCATTACAATCCTTCCATTGCATTCAAGATTTATGATAGACCTATCACCATGTCTTTGGCAAGATTTTGTAACATTCTAGGTATACCCATGTTTGGGACGGCAAGGAAGATGCTACAGCAGCCCGCTGATTTAGTGGAGCTTTATCGAGGAATAACTAACGATGATGACCGCACCGCACAGCGTGGCAAGATAAGAAACATTCAACTTCCGGCTATTAGATATTTTACTTACTATCTTGCCACTAGTGTACTTGGTAGGGGAAACACTAGCAATATCTCCAATTATCATTTAGCTTTTCTAGCTACCGCTCTTGATGTGAGTAGGGAGTATAATCTCGGTGCTATTATTGCTCGTCGCCTAGCTGCTAGGGGACCTATTTATGGAGGTATTATTGTTGCGCGCATTATTGTTGCTCTTGAACTTCCTATTGCTCCTCATGATATATTGTTGACTCCACAGAGGCTTGATCTTGCTGCCATGAAGCTCCATCATTTTGTCACTGCTAACTCACGTGCAGGGAAATTAGTTTACATGATGTTATTCACTGATGGAGAGGAAAGGGAAGTGCCTTTGCCACAACCCAGTTTGTTTAATATTGATAGCAGGCCATGGTCACGCACGAAGGAGGAGTTGGACGAGCGGCTTAGGGTGCTCGGCTTCAACGTGCAGCATGGCATCGTGCACCAGGAGGAAGAGGAGGAGCCGGCCTATCACTTCACCACGTACCACTCCGGGGCGTCCTCAAGCTCATATCAGGACGATGGTGCTTCTTCATCACACTACGGAGGCGCCACCTCATGGCCGAGTTGGCCGAGTTGGGATTGATCTCCACTTAGGCCAAAAGCCTAAGCTTGGGGGGAGGTACGCCGATGATTCACTCATCTACATATCATATTTTGTCAGTCCTTTGTATATCCATGTTTCGCTTTCTCTAGTGTTCTCGTTCTTATTTTTGCTTTCCAAAACATAAAAAGACCAAAAATATTTCCGTTGTTTCTCTTTGTTTGTCTTTTTAGTTTTCTACCTTTGGTTTGCTTTATTTGCTATTTTCGGTTGGCTATTTGAAAAATCCAAAAATATTTTGCTTTGTTTGCTATTTCCTTCTGTTCCTGTTTCAAAAATCGAAAACTCCAAAAATATTTGTTGTTCTTCTTCGGTTTTGTAAAGTTTGTTGCAGAGTTTAGTCCCCCGTTACTCCATTAGAGCTTGGTATTCACTTTATATTATTCAAGCCACACAAGTGAAGAGCAATAATGACGACATATGACAATCCGAGATGTGGTAAGAGGCTGGTATGAACTCTATTTGTTTTCATTTTTGTACATATACTCATCTATGTGGACATGCTTAGTCGGTTCACGTAAGGTATATGTTATCTAATGGATGCTTTGTAGTTCTTGCTCTCATATGATTAGTTTCAATTTACTAATAGTTTGTAGCATGTCATGTAGACGCTTGCATGCATTGTTTTATTCATAATATGGTATGTTATTGTGGTATCCACCTCTGAAAGTTTCATTTGAATCGACTTGGCACATGCTCAAGCATGCACATGACTAAACAAAAAGTCAATTAAGCCTCGATGATTTACTTTGCCTTAGAGTTCCTGTATCATTTTTATGCCTATATTAATTTTGTTTTGTCGCAAGCATGATTATGACAGTTATTGCTCTCTCGATTGTCGCTTCCCAGTCTTTTGCTAGCCTTCACTTGTACTAAGTATGAGCTCTACTCGTGCATCCAATTACCAAAAACCAAGTTTACCAAAGAGTCCACTATAAATTCCTATGCATGGTATTTGTAAGCCATTCCAAAGTAAATTTTCATGTGCTACCTTTCAAAACTTTCAACTACTTCTCATTTTGTGCAACTGTTTTTAGCTCATGGGGACATAGTGGTCGGAATTGCTATCTGATACGTCTCAAACGTATCTATAATTTTTGATGCTCCATGCTTGTTTTTACACCATTTGCCTATTGTTTCGTTACACTTAGTGGCATTTTTATGCATTTTCCGGAACTAACCTATTAACGAAGTGCCACAGTGTCAGTTCCCTGTTTTCTGCTGTTTTTGTGTTTCAGAGTGATACACAGGAAATATTCTCGGAATTGGACGAAACAAGTTCCTGAAGTCTTATTTTACCCGGAAGCTTCCAGAGATCCGAAGAGAAGTAGGAGGGGGGCCACCAGGGCCCCACACACAGGGGCGGCGCGGCCAGCCCCTGGCCCGCGCCACCCCCGTGTGAGGGCGCCTGGCCCCTCCTCTGACGACGTCCCTTCGCCTATAAAGACCCCCCGATGAGAAAAACCTAAGGACCCGATCAGTTTTCCAGACCTCATCGCGATCCGCCGCCGCCGTCGACCCGAAGATCGGGAGGGTCCAGAAGCTCTTCCCGGCACCCTGCCGGAGAGGGGAATCGCCACCGGAGGTCTTCTTCATCGCCATGCTTGCCTCCGGAGCGATGAGTGAGTAGTCTACCTTGGACTATGGGTCCATAGCAGTAGCTAGATGGTTGTCTTCTCCACTATGTGCTTCATGTTTAGATCTCATGAGCTGCCTTACATGATTGAGATCACCGTTATGTAATTCTACATGTTTGGTTTGTTGGGATCCGATGAATATTGGTGTTTATGATTAAGTTGCTGTACTGAATTATATCTTTTGTTATCTCTATGTTGTTTATGATCTTGCATGCTCTCCGTTGTTAGTAGCTATCTTGGCCGAGTAGTTGCTAGTGACTCCAAGAGGGGGTATTTATGCTCGATAGTGGGTTCATGCCTCTATTTCACCTGGGGGAGTGACAGAAACCTCTAAGGTGGTAGATGTGTTGTTGCTACTAGGGAGAAAACAACATTCATATGCTCAAGGGCATATGCTTTGTTTACATTACACACTTTGCTTAATGCAATTATCTGTTGTTCGCAACTTAATACTTCTAGGGTGTTCGGATTGATATCCCCGGGGGTGGATTATTAGTCATAGATGCAGTTGGATGGCGGTCTATGTATTTTGTTGTAATGCCCAGAGTGAATCTCATAGTGATCTTCTTGACATATCACGTTTATCTTTATTCTATCAATTGCCCAACTGTAATTTGTTTACCCAGCATGTGTTATTTTATCTATGGAGAGACACCACTAGTGAACTGTGGACCCCGGTCCTATTTCCATCATATTGCTATCACCTGTTTACTTTACTCGTACTGTTTACTTTACTCGCATACTATATTGTTTTCCACTCGATACACTCATAACCTTTGTTTCAAGCAAACCGGTGAGATTGACAACCTCATCGCAAGTTGGGAACAAAGTATTTGTTTGTGTGTGTGCAGGTTCCGCGACACCTTCAGTCATCATTGTCTCTCTTCTCCTGTTCGATAAACCTTGGTTTCTTAAACTGAGGGAAAACTTGCTGCTACACTCATCATACCTTCCTCTTGGGGTTCCCAACGGGCTGGTTATTCACCACGCACAAGGACAGTCTGCTCCCACGTCAACTATACACCACCACACGTAGCAGCCACTTTTCTGGCACCGTTGCCGGGGAAGAGAGAAGACTTCTGCGAGGGGAGTTCTTCGCACACACATTCTTTACTTTGTTATTGTTTTGCTTTACTTTATTTATTTTACCTGCATTACTTTTTATCAAAAACCCAAAAAAAAATAGAATCCTTGGTAGTTGTTATTTCTTTACTTTAGTTTATCATGTTGATCCCTAAGTACGTTCTGGAGGACCTCTCAGTAGGTAGTGGTTCGATTATTGGCAAAAGTAACATTGAGGAGTTCTTTAATCACATTAGTATGCATGAGGAAGTTGAGGAAAAATCTTTGGTTGAGCTAGCTCCTAGTATTGAAGTTGCTTCTTCTTATTTGATTCACATGTTGGAAACTAGGTTTGCCAGTCTTAATCCTTTTATGCAATACATGTTCCTTAAGCTTCATGAAATTGAGGATCCCGAAAAGAAAGCTTTTATCTTGGAAACTTTGCGCTTAGAATTTAAGGATGTCGTTATTGAAGCTAGGAAAGTTCTTAAACGTTTTAATAAACTCGGTTCACCTATAGAGGTTATTGATACTAATGATGAGGAGACCGAAATACCTATACCTTGCAAGCTCTTGGGATTGTGTGAAGCTTTCGAAAATAATTTTGACTGGATCTGTCCTGAAAATCTTTTTGATGAAAATAGTGTACCAAAGCGTGACTACAAGGGATATGCAAAACCTCAATTGGATAGTATTCATTTCTTTATCCCTACAGTGGATCCTGATCCCCCTTTCATTATTACTTGATTCGCAATTTTCTGCGCCTAGCTCAAAGGCGTTAAAGAAAAGCACTCTTGGGAGATAACCCAATGTTTTCTTTTCAGTACTTTTTCTTTTATTTGAGTCTTGGAAGTCATTACTACTGTAATGACCGCTCCTTATCTTGTTTATTTCGTTTTTGTGCCAAGAGAAGCCTCTAATTTGAGTGAGGTAAAGATTTGGGGATGTTGCTGTCCTGAAACTGTTTTCGGTGCTGCACCGTAAAAATTCGTGAAAATTCTCTGTTTATCTTTTGGACCTGCGATTTCTTGTGCATATGCCCCAGCTTATATCCAAACTTTTGTTAGTTGAACACTTTTTGATTTGAGCAACAGAAAATCCCTAAAAAATTCGACCTTTGTCAGCTGTTCAGTTTTGACAGATTTCTGCCAATATTTGTGTTTGCCACTTTATCGCTTTTTTTTGAGTTCTTTTGATCACGGAACTTTTGGGGAGGTTGCTACAGTAGTATCTACTATATATGTGGTGGTTTTGAGTTAAAACCTGAAGCAAATAGAGGATTGATTATATGTTATGCTTGCACTAATGTTGCTAATAGAATTGTGTTTAGTTTTGTATGAAGGAAGTTTTCAAGTGTAGGGATTGGAGAATGATGAGATGAGTTGAAGAATGGACAAAAGCTCAAGCTTGGGGATGCCCATGCATCACCCCAAGAAATATCCAAGAAGTACAAGCGTCAAAGCTTGGGGATGCCCCCGAGGCACCCCTTTCTTCATCGGCAAAAATCAGGTCACCTTTCAAAACACTATATTTTTATTGCTTCATGCACTATGTGTTTTTCTTGGAGCGTCAGTTGTTTTAGTTTTCTTAGTTGGTTTAGTTTGTTTGTTTGCTGCAATAAATGGTTGGACCCCAACAAATTTCTTTTGGAGAATTTGCTTGTTTTCATTTGCAAAGAACGCTCAATTTTTCACTCTTATCGTTCATCGAGCGTTCTTCTTTTTCTGCTACTGCTTTTGGTTTTCGTTTTCGCCTTGATATGCATTCAGACCTTGTCATATCTTTTCATCAAGGTGTATTTTTGCCTCTGATCTTTATTGGTTTTCATCAAAAGAGGTGTCTTTAAAAATTTCAAATGGTGTTGGAAAAGAGAAAAAGCTTTATGCAAAATAGTGGTACAAGAAGGAGCTTGTGTAGACTGCGGCTTAGGCTTTTTCATGTCATGCTTGATGTCTTTTTGGTAGTATGCTTAGTGGTTTTGCTGTAGCATGACTTGTCTCAAATAACTGAGATTGCTTAATGAGCCTTTGAAAAAATCATGCGTTGTTTTTATTGTATGGAAGCATTATTTTGGTTTTCTCCTTGATGCTTTATTTGGGTTGACTTGGCGCATGCTCACACATGTTAGACTCTTACAAAGTCGCCAATAGCCTTCATGATCATTTAGTTTTTGACTTTTGATACCATCTTATGCTTCTTTTAATGTCGTTTTGTCGCTTTGCATGATTATGGCCATTATTGCTCTCTTAGTTGGTCGCTCCCAGTCTTTTGCTAGCCCTCACCTTGTACTGAGTATGAGCTCTACTCGTGCATCCAACTCCTAAAAGCCAATGTTTGCCATTGTGTCCACTATAAACTCCTATGCATGGTATTTGTAAGCCATTCCAAAGTAAATTTTCATGTGCTACCTTTCAAAAACCTTCAAAACACTTCTCATTTTGTGACACTGTTTTCAGCTCATGGGGACGTAGTGGTCGGATTTGCTATCTTCCATATTGCTTATTCCAAAAAGAAAAAAAAAGAAAGAAAGAAAAAAGGCAGTCCTCCATGGAAAGTGAATGTTGGTAGGCACCCGATGGAATCGGTTAGCCATGGTTTGTGAAAGGAAAAAAGGTGGGGAGGAGTGCCAAGCTTTATAAAAGAGCACAAAAGTGCCAATCTCTCTCTCAAAAACTTGCTTCATTTTTGTATGGAAGATAGTAAGAACCCCATTGCCAGTCGTTGACAAAGACAACCACCTCTCAAAATCAATTTTTATCTCTCTGTTTTACAAATGAAAAGCTCTAGCACATGTTTAACCACTGCTTCCCTCTGCGAAGGGCCTTTCTTTTACTTTTATGTTGAGTCACCACCTTCTTTCTTTATGCACCATTAATTAAGAGAGCATAGTTGTCATTCTTAGTGTGATATGCATTATCCCAAAGTTCATTCATTGACTCATATTGTTGGTTTCACTTGTTCTTAAATTATTTGTATCTAGTCGCCCTCTTAAACTTGAAGGTGTCCTATTCATTTATGTTTTGCTCTCTTTGAAGGACAAGCTGAAAACCTTTTGTATGTTTTTCCTTATGATTTGAACACACGTTTGACTTTCATTGTTTCATTTTTATGATCTTTTGTTTGTGTTCATTTGCATGTTTACAACATGGTTGCTAAGTTCTTATTGTCATGATTATATCTTCATGCCCATGTTTTAAGTTCTATTGATCCCAGCTCACCAATGCTTACATATATGATAAAGATTGTGTAGGTGCATGTCACCTCAAAAATTATTCTTTTGTTATCACTTACCTACTCGAGGACGAGCAGGAGTTAAGCTTGGGGATGCTTGATACGTCTCAAACGTATCTATAATTTTTGAAGCTCCATGCTTGTTTTTACACCATTTGCCTATTGTTTCGTTACACTTAGTGGCATTTTTATGCATTTTCCGGAACTAACCTATTAACGAAGTGCCACAGTGCCAGTTCCCTGTTTTCCGCTGTTTTTGTGTTTCAGAGTGATACATAGGAAATATTCTCGGAATTGGACGAAACAAGTTCCTGAAGTCTTATTTTACCCGGAAGCTTCCAGAGATCCGAAGAGAAGTAGGAGGGGGGCCACCAGGGCCCCACACACAGGGGAAGCGCGGCCAGCCCCTGGCCCACGCCACCCCCGTGTGAGGGCGCCTGGCCCCTCCTCTGACGACGTCCCTTCGCCTATAAAGACCCCCCGACGAGAAAAACCTAAGGACACGATCAGTTTTCCAGAACACATCGCGATCCGCCGCCGCCGTCGACCCGAAGATCGGGAGGGTCCAGAAGCTCTTCCTGGCACCCTGCCGGAGAGGGGAATCGCCACCGGAGGTCTTCTTCATCGACATGCTTGCCTCCGGAGCGATGAGTGAGTAGTCTACCTTGGACTATGGGTCCATAGCAGTAGCTAGATGGTTGTCTTCTCCACTATGTGCTTCATGTTTAGATCTCATGAGCTGCCTTACATGATTGAGATCACCGTTATGTAATTCTACATGTTTGGTTTGTTGGGATCCGATGAATATTGGTGTTTATGATTAAGTTGTTGTACTAAATTATATCTTTTGTTATCTCTATGTTGTTTATGATCTTGCATGCTCTCCGTTGTTAGTAGCTATCTTGGCCGAGTAGTTGCTAGTGACTCCAAGAGGGGGTATTTATGCTCGATAGTGGGTTCATGCCTCTATTTCACCTGGGGGAGTGACAGAAACCTCTAAGGTGGTAGATGTGCTGTTGCTACTAGGGAGAAAACAACATTCATATGCTCAAGGGCATATGCTTTGTTTACATTACACACTTTGCTTAATGCAATTATCTGTTGTTCGCAACTTAATACTTCTAGGGTGTTCGGATTGATATCCCCGGGGGTGGATTATTAGTCATAGATGCAGTTGGATGGCGGTCTATGTATTTTGTTGTAATGCCCAGAGTGAATCTCATAGTGATCTTCTTGACATATCACGTTTATCTTTATTCTATCAATTGCCCAACTGTAATTTGTTTACCCAGCATGTGTTATTTTATCTATGGAGAGACACCACTAGTGAACTGTGGACCCCGGTCCTATTTCCATCATATTGCTATCACCTGTTTACTTTACTCGTACTGTTTACTTTACTCGCATACTATATTGTTTTCCACTCGATACACTCATAACCTTTGTTTCAAGCAAACCGGTGAGATTGACAACCTCATCGCAAGTTGGGAACAAAGTATTTGTTTGTGTGTGTGCAGGTTCCGCGACACCTTCAGTCGTCATTGTCTCTCTTCTCCTGTTCGATAAACCTTGGTTTCTTAAACTGAGGGAAAACTTGCTGCTACACTCATCATACCTTCCTCTTGGGGTTCCCAACGGGCTGGTCATTCACCACGCACAAGGACAGTCTGCTCCCATGTCAACTATACACCACCACACGTAGCACTATATTCCATATTAAATTAAGTACCCCTCGACTAGGCAGCTTCATCTGCTCGTCATTAATTTTGCATGAGAGCTGGTCAGACCATTATAATCTAATTCTAAAAAGAAAGAAAAAAGGCACTCCTCCATGGAATGTGAAAGTTGGTGGGCACCCGATGGAATCGGTTAGCCATGGTTTGAGAAAGGAAAAAAGGTGGGGAGGAGTGCCAAAGCTTTATAAAAAGAGCACCAATGTGCCAAAATTTCAAAGAACTCGGAACCGCTCTCACTTGTTTATTATGGAAGATAGCAAGTCCCCATTGCCAGTCGTTGATATGAAACAACCACCTCTCAAAATAATTTTTTATCTCTGCTTTACAAATGAAAAGCTCTAGCACATGTTAAATCCCTGCTTCCCTCTGCGAAGGGCCATTCGTTTACTTTTATGTTGAGTCATCATCCTCTAACTTTAAAGCACTTCTTGAGAGCATAGCCGTTATTCTTAGTGTAATGTGCTTGTCCCAGAACACGGTTGATTGTGGTATAACTTTGATGCTTGTATCTTTGATATTTTTAACTTCTAGTCTTCCCTTGGACTTTAGAGGTGCCTCAGCATTTATGTTTTGCTCCACAAATAAAGGCAAGCTGGATACCACTCTTTCATATCATCTATGCATATTACGATCTTGTAGCTTCTTATGTACATGTTACTTGTTATTAGTACATTGGCACTCTTTCATAGCTTGCTTGACTATGAGGTGACATTAGTTGCATATTTCTTATTATGAATTGCCTGAGTACTTGATCACATAGTTAGTATATATACATCATATGAGCAAATGTGTTCGTGAAAGTTTCTTTTATCGCTCTCAGTTGTTAACTGAACTGCTTGAGGACAAGCAAATAGCTAAGCTTGGGGGGAGTTGATACGTCCAAAACGTATCTACTTTCCCGAACACTTTTGCTATTGTTTCTCCTCTAATTTGTGTGTTTTGAATACAACTAACACGGACTAACGCTATTTTTAGCAGAATTGCTCTGGTGTCTCGTTTTTGTGCAGAAATCCAACTTTCAGTAAAAATTCGGGAAAAATCATCAAAAATCCTATTTCACCAGAAGACCCATGGAGCCAGAAGACGAGATGGAGGGGAGGCTCGAGGGCCCCACACACACAGGGGGCGCGGCCCAGCCCTGGCCGCGCCCACCTGGTGTGAGGACGCCTCGGCCGTCCCCTCGACCTCTCCTTTCGCCTACATATACCCCCTGACTCGATTATATCGAGGAGACGGCGTTTTTCCCAGATAGACTTCCGCTGCGCCGCCGCCATCAAAAACCGCGATTCAGAACCAGAAACTCCGTTCTGGCACCCTGCCGGGACAGGGATTTCGAGGAGATCTTCATCACCATCATCACCGACGCTCCTCCATCGACCATCCATGACTCCCCCATCCATGTGTGAGTAATTCCCCCGCTGTAGGTGAGGGGATGGTAGGGATTGGATGATATCATTCATGTAATTTGATATGAGATTGTTAGGGCATAGTGCCTAGTATCTTTATTTAGTGCCTATGACATTGTTGCAACTTGTTGTGCTTAATGCTTGTCACTTTGGGCCTGAGTGCCATGATTTCAGATCTGAACATGTTATTATTTCTATGATGATACTTGTTGTTTATGGTCTTACCTACAAGTTGTATACACATATTGTTGTCCGGAACCCGAGGCCCCAAAGTGACAGAAACTGGGATAACCGGAGGGGATGGCTATGATGTGAGGATCACATGTGTTCACCGAGTGCTAATGCTTTGCTCTGGTACTTTATTAAAAGGAGTACCTTAATTACCAGTAGTTTCCCTTGAGGCCCTGCTGCAACAGGCTGGTAGGACAAAAGATGTCGTGCAAGTTTCTCCTTGTGAGCATGTACGACTATATACGGAACACATGCCTATGATTGTTTGTACTAGGATGCTTTATCATTATTTATATGCAATGCCCATATCTCATTGATTTCATGAATTATCTTATCCATGCAACGCCCGTAATCCATCCCTATGCCTACAGTATTTGTTCCTACTGTTTACTATTGTTACTATTATCGCTACTATTTTACTACTGCTGTTACTATTTCACTACTATCACCACTATAAAACTGTTGCTACTGATAAACCACTGCGAGCAAGACTGTTTCCAGGTGTAGCTGAATTGATAACTCATCTGTTAAGGCTTACATATATTCTTTGGCTCCCCTTGTGTCGAATCAATAAATTTGGGCTTTACTTCCCTCGAAGACTGTTGCGAGCCCCTATACTTGTGGGTCATCAATCTCCGCCATTGGCCCTCGATCCGCAGGCGTCCATCGAAGTTCTTTGCACCGGGGAGTCGGGACCAGGCGGTGGCGATGGGTGCCAAGTGGGGCGGCAGGGGGAGGAGGACGAGGAAGGTTTGCCACCTTGGGGCCAAGGAGGTGTTCCTCTCGTGCAACCTCTGCGCTTCCCCCGCAGCTACGCCGCCCACCATTACCGCTGCCCCTGCGCCATATATGGTTAGAGCATCTCCAACAGCCACGCTAAATTTCGGCGGTGCAAACAGCACTGCTAGCACGCTGTAAACGTATACCGCGCGTTGGAGCGAATTTTTCCCCACCGGAAGCGCTAAACTGGAGCGAGCTCGCGAGCGCTAAAAACATTCCTTCGTTGGGCGCGCCATTATACAACGCGCAGCGCTGGCGGAAACAACAATCACACCCAACTATGCATCAAAGAAGATCGAACAAACTTCATAAATTCACAAATAAATATACCATTGATGTGTGGTAAATGACCAGCCCGTTGGGAACCCCAAGAGGAAGGTATGATGAATATAGCAGCAAGCTTTCCCTCAGTTAAGAAACCAAGGTTTGTCGATCAGGAGAGGAGAGACAAACGACTGAAGGTGATGCTTGCAAGCTTCGCGACAGCTTCGGATAATTTATATATGGCGCCACGTCCAAGTTTTGCTTTGCTAGCAGCAACGTGGAACCTGCACACAACACAACCAAATACTTTGTTCCCAACTTGCGATGAGGTTGTCAATCTCACCGGTTTGCTTGAAACAAAGGGTATGAGCGTATCGAGTGGAAAGTGATAATAGTATGCGAGTAAAGTAAACAGTGCGAGTAAAGTAAACAGGTGATAGCAATATGATGGAAATAGGACCGGGGTCTACAGTTCACTAGTGGTGTCTCTCCATAAAATAACACATGCTGGTTAAACAAATTATAGTTGGGCAATTGATAGAATAAAGATAAACGTGATATGTCAAGAAGATCACTATGCGATTTACTCTGGGCATTACAACAAAATACATAGACTGCCATCCAACTGCATCTATGACTAATAATCCACTCACGGGGATATCATCCGAACACCCCATGAGTATTAAGTTGCAAACAACAGATAATTGCATTAAGCAAAGTGTGTAATGTAAACAAAGCATATGCCCTTGAGCATATGAATGTTGTTTTCTCCCTAGTAGCAACAGTACATCTACAACCTTAGAGGTTTCTGTCACTCCCGTAGGTTAAATAGAGGCATGAACCCACTATCGAGCATAAATACCCCCTCTTGGAGTCACTAGCAACTACTCGGCCAAGATAGCTACTAACAACGGAGAGCATGCAAGATCATAAACAACACGGAGATAACATAAGATATATTTCAGTATAGCAACTCAATCATAACACCAATATTCATCGGATCCCAACAAACCAAACATGTAGAATTACATAACAGTGATCTCAATCATATAGGGCAGCTCATGAGATCTAAACATGAAGCACATGGTGGAGGAGACAACCATCTAGCTACTGCTATGGACCCATAGTCTAAGGTAGACTACTCACTCATTGCTCCGGAGGCAAGCATGGCGATGAAGAAGACCTCCGGTGGCGATTCCCCTCTCCGGCAGGGTGCCGGGAAGAGCTTCTAGACCCTCCCAATCTCGGGTCGACGACGGTGGCGGATCGCGATGTGTTTCTGGAAAATTGATCGGGTACTTAGGTTTTTCCCGTTGGGGGGTGTTTATAGGCGAAGGGGCATCATCAGGAGTGGACCAAGGCAGCCTCACACATAGGGGGCGCGACCAGGGGCCAGGCCGCGCTGCCCTGGTGTGTGGGCACCTCGTGGCCCCACTCCGTCTCCTCTTCGGATCACTGGAAGCTTCCGAGAAAAATAAGACTTCAGGAACTTGTTTCATCCAATTCCGAGAATATTTCCTGTGTAGCACTTCTGAAACACAAAAACAGCAGAAAATAGGGAACTGGCACTGTGGCGACTTGTTAATAGGTTAGTTCCGGAAAATGCATAAAAGTGCCACGAAGTGTAACGAAACAGTAGGCAAATGGTGTAAAAACAAGCATGGAGCATCAAAAATTATAGATACGTTGGAGACGTATCAAGCATCCCCAAGCTTAAATCCTGCTCGTCCTCGAGTAGGTAAGTGATAACAAAAGAATAATTTTTGAGGTGACATGCACCTACACAATCTTGATCATATATGTAAGCATTGTGAGCTGGGATCATAAGAACTTAAAACATGGGCATGAAAGATATAATCTTGACGATAAGAACTTAGCAACCATGTTATAACATGCAAATGAACACAAACAAAAGATCATGAAAATGAAACAATGAAAGTCAAACGTGTGTTCAAATCATAAGGAAAAACATACAAATGGTTTTCAGCTTGTCCTTCATAGAGAGCAAAACATAAATGCATAGGACACCTTCAAGTTTAAGAGGGCGACTAGATACAAATAATTTATCAACAAGTGAAACCAACAATATGAATCAATCAATGAAAACTTTGGAACAATGCACATTATACTAAGAATGACAACTATGCTCTCTTAATGGTGCATAAAGATAGAAGGTGGTGACTCAACATAAAAGTAAAAGAAAGGCCCTTCGCAGAGGGAAGCAGTGATTGCAAGTTTTATAACCTTCAAAAATTATGGTACTTACCGGCTTTGAGCACTCATTGCCCCCATCATAAGCATCTTGAATGGTTAGAGTTAATGCGAGAACAATTATGATGCATATGCTTGACAAATCATAAGTTGAAAACCTCGTGTCCCGTGAATACGAGTACCCAAACCTCATGCTACTCAACTTAGAGTCCCAAACAAGGCTCTTGTCATTGTAAGTATATGCGTATCATTGAGAACCGCCAACGGGGTACCTCCGTGTCCGATGACATGGAACAAGCCCACATCAAAATGACAGGACAAGCAGACAATGAACACCTCGACATCTCTTTTATTTACCATTTGTATAGCTTTTTATTTTGAGATGCATCGTCAAATGTCCACTATGGGTATGCTGCAAATTTCCACCATGAATTATGCATGGCTTAGATTGGCGGCCCAGGCGTTTCCCTAACACATATACAAACTCCATGATCCCTGCAAGATTCCCAATTCATTTCACACCGCGAGCATCCATAAACAAAAGATCACGATATCAACTCAAATAAGAAGTGCAATGTTGAAAGCTTGCCCCATGACGACATGGTTGGGCTAGTATCCAACTTACAACTTGCAAGCATAACAACTCAACATAAGAGACCACAATGTCAAATTTTTAAGAACAGGAAAAAGTAAAGTGCGCCTTCCGGTTCGTGAGAGCTTTACTGACCAATTTTCGCATAACACTGGTAAGAGTTTAATTTGAAGAGAAAATAAAAGCAAGTCAAATTTACTTGGAATAGCAAATTGCTAGTAGGTATGTATGGTGGACACTTTGGCAAACTTGATTTGTAGGAGTTGGATGCACGAGTAGCGCTCATACTCAGTACAAGGCGAGGGCTAGCTAAAGACTGGGAGCGACCAACTAAGAGAGCTATAATGGCCATAATCATGCAAAGCGACAAAGCGACATTAAAAGAAGCATAAGATGGCATCAAAAGTCAAAAAATAAATGATCATAGAGGCTATTGGCGACTTTGTAAGAGTCTAACATGTGTGAGCATGCGCCAAGTCAACCCAAATAAAGCATCAATTAGAAAACCAAAATAATGCTTCCTAACGATAAAAACAACGCATGATTTTTTTCAAAGGCTCATTAAGCAATCTCAGTTATTTGAGACAAGTTATGCTACAGCAAAACCACTAAGCATACTTGTAACATCCCAAGATTTTTTCAAATTTTGGGGAATTTTTTTTGTTTTTATTCTGCTTGTGTTGATTGAAAATTCACAGGAATTTAAAACTTTTTGAGTTTATTTGAAAACCTATCCCAAGCTTTCTATCACTTCTTGAAGAGTTTCTTTGGGAAAATAAAAGGATTTGAAATACTATTTTCTTGCCCTTATTCAAAACCTATGCAAGGCTCATTTGCATAGAGGGTGTTTGCCAAAAGAATTCATATTCATTTATTTAAAGATTGTATTTTAAGTTTGGAATTATTAATTTCAAACAATGTCTTATAAAAGTATTTTTCAACCAATTCAAAAAGGGTTTATTTCTTAAACCCTAACTTATATTGTATGTGAACAAGCAAGTCCTTCTTGCTATGTTCATGAAGCTTAATTGAAAACTTATTTATTAAGAAAACCTGTATTTTATTGGTTTAAAACGTTGTCTTAAAGATTTGAGGAATATGAAAATTTGTTTGATCAGATTTGAAGCATTTATGCAAAATATATGAAAGAAACAAGAAAGCAGAAAAAGAAAAAGAGAAAGAAGAAAATAAAAATATAACTGGACCCCAGAAACCGATTCGGCCCAGCAGAAGAAACAACCCGCAGCCCAACTAGAAGACCCCGAACCGGTATCCTCTGTCTCCCCTCCCTCTCACTGACAGGTGGAGCCCACACGTCATCACCCACCTCCGACCGTTTCTTCCTCACGTTAACATCGCCGGAGACTGTTACTCCCCCTCTTAAATCCTCGTTACTCCCTGACTTAATCAACCCCAGCGCCGCGCCTATAAATCCCCTACTCCTCCTCTCTCGTCCCTCTCCTTTTTCCTTGAAACGACACCGCCAGGCTGGCGGAATCCCTCGCCGGAGATCCGCTCACCTGCAGCCTCTTTCGCCCGATTCTGACTCGACCAAGGTACTCCGAGCTCCCTCTCTCACCCCACTGTCTTCCTTTAGCTCTGACGCATCCGATGATACCCTCCGCTTGCCCTATTTCGCAGTGAACCGAGCCAACCCTCCTCGACCGAACTTCGACGTCGCCTGGAGCCACTCCGGCCGCGTCTCCTCCTCGCTGCAGGACGACTCCAACCCCTAGACCAAGCTCTCGAGACCGCCTTGACGCGCTGAAGCTCGTCGTGGTAACGCCGTCTCCCAAAAGCCACCGGAACCCGCCGGAGATCAACCACCTGGCCGCCTCGCCGGCAAACCTCGTCGGAACCCTAGCTAGCCCGGTGAGACTTCTCTCCCTCTCTCAGTGACCGTCCGATCTTGATCCAACGAATCAGACAAATCACTTAACTGAAGAGGTACCGGTCCATCTGGGACGTACAGATCACTTTAGATCTAACGGCCCACGACCTCAATCCAACCGAACTGGTACCCACCAACCAGAACAGGCCACGTGTCGCATCCAGATCTAACTCGATTCAAATTAGAAATTACAAATCAGCATTTAGTCCAATCTTGTAAAATCCATATCTTTTGATCCCTGCATCCAAAAATAGCAAAGGATATACCGTTGGAATCCTCAGAACATCTAGAATCCAGCAGTACCATAAAATCTTATATTTTATGGGTTCAATTTGAAACTATTTTCAAATTGGAATCAAACCTTCTTATAGCTTGTTAAATTCATATCTTTAGTTCTATCCATCCAAAAATTACAAATTTGTAGTCTCTGGAATCCTCTCAACTTGTAGAACATTATAGGATCAAGAAAATCCAAATTTGATACGTGCACACACTTTGTGCATTCAAATTTGTCCAAATCACTATTTTGGTGATAATTCAATTTCTAAAATTTATTTTAGAATGATTCCAACTGCAGTGACTTTGTTTTACTGCAAGCTATCCAGTAGCATCACTTCCATAATTTCTTGAACCACTTCACAATTATTCAAATTCTAATATGAGAATTTGAGTAGTTCCTATATAGATTAAATCTTATTCTATTCAGTAATGTTTCCTACTACCATAGCAAATCACATAATCTTACCTAGCCCTCAATATTATCTGAATAACATCTTGATCAAGATCATATCTACTTAGACCTATCTTGTCTAGTTCACACATATTCAAATTACAATTGTGTTGTTTGAGTAAAGTGTGACACATCTCAATCCTAGATTCTATGCTTGATATCCTTGTAGTGTTGATCAAATCAACATTATGGCACCTATCTGACACTCCTTGTACCTAATAGAAATCTTAAACCATAATCTCAAATGTTATCTACCCATACTCAATCATCTGTTCACCTGATCCTGATTTCATGTGTAGAACTATTCAATTAACAAATGAGTTAATTGAGTAACTCAATGTTTCATGAATCCTTGACCCATACCTTGTCCAACTAGACATATTTTGTCTAATTCATATTATACTCAAATTGCAATTGTGCTACTTGAGTACAATATGAATTCATCTCAAACCTAGATTTTGTTAATGTGGTGTTGTTATAACCCATACCATAGTATGTGTTATACACCATGTTGATCAATGGACCATTTGATCCATGCCCTCAAATATCAATCATCCATACCTAATCCAATGCTTACCTAGTTTTGTTCACATGTATTGAACTATTCCACTTGCAAATGTGCCAATTGAGTAGTTCAAGCATTCTTAAAACCTAGCCTAGTGCCTAAGTGTGATATATGCTATTTAAAGAATAAATGTTGTTACACTTATTCGAATAGTATAGTGGTTGCACTATCCCACACCTATGTGATCTATTTCACACGAGCTTTTCTGAATCTCATTCATGCTTTGATAAAGCATAAAAACTTCACCAATTATATTTGCCTAGTTCAATCCTCTCCCAGATCATATTGATCTCTCCCAACTAAGCTCTCCGATCCATATCTCACAGATCATGATCCTTTACCATATCTTTCTTGTCATAACATCTCAATAAATCTAAATTGTTAAACAAACACTTTTCAATTGTTTGATTTGTTTGATTGTGTTTGTATGGTCTGTTTATGGTATGCTATTTCTGTGCTATAGTTTGTGCGAAGAGCTACGTGCTTAGTTAAGAGAAGCGGAACGTCGTGATCTTCAAAAAGGCAAGTGACACACATACTTCCACCTATCTTTTATTATATGCATTAGTGATTTCAATACTGTGCATGATATGAAAATTTTCAAAGTGGTTATGAAATGCTTAGCACCTAGTAGTGGTAGCTATCCCTTAAACCCCACCTGCTAGGATTGCAAACTTGCTTTGCAAAATGATGCCATGCCTTGTTTTCAAATTGATATGAAAATTAACAACCCAATGAATCACCTGGGTGCAATCTTGTGGCTACTCAGGGCTACACACCTGGCTATCAACCCAGGACATGTGTGGTTGTCATCGCCTGAGGGTACACAACTCAGGGCTACACACCTGGCTATCAACCCAGGACATGTGTGGTGGTTATCACCTGAGAGTACTTTGTATTGGTTGTACCTAGGAACAGAGAGAGGACATGTCGATCGAAAGGAATCTCATCACCTTTTCAAAATAATTAAAACTTGAACAGTGACTACTTAGGGCCACACACCTGACTATCAACTCAGGATATGTGTGGTGGTTATCACCTAAGGGTTACCTTGGGGCTTAAATTGAGTAACTACTCAGGACTGCACACCTGGCTATCAACCCAGGATATGTGTGGTTGTCATCGCCTGAGGGTTATTCTAGTTTTAATTGAGTAACTACTCAGGACTGCACACCTGGCTATCAACCCAGGATATGTGTGGTTGTCATCGCCTGAGGGTTATTCATGTTTTGTTGAGTTACTACCCAGGGCTACACAACTTGGCTATCAACCCAAGGCTTGTGTGGTGGTTATCACCTGGGGGTTATCTTGACCTTAAAGAAAAATTCAAAATGTTTTAAAAATGTTTTGATAGGATAAAACTTGCTTTATGCAATTCAGCCATAAGATCCACCAGCCAAATGTCATGTAGTATAGTCTTTCCACAAAATGCCACCATATATGTGTCATTTGCCAGTACATCATTGTACTGACCCCTCTGGGGCTGCATATTCAAACGTGCAGGTTTTATTTCGAGTAAGGAACCAAGAGTAGGATCTCGAGCTTACATTCCAACATGTCTGCCTGTGGCACTTGATGAAGATGGAAGCTCACTGCAACTATGCTTTATGCTGTGTACTCATATGGTAGAAGACCTATGTAACTGGATTTACGTTGTAATATTGATGCTATTGCAATGATTACTATATTTTGTACTGTGGTGCTATCTACTGATCCAGGGAATGGCACAATACACATGAGTTCTGTCTTTAGCAAAAAGGCAGGGCGTTACAATACTATCAAAAAGACATCAAGCATGACATGAAAAAGCCTAAGCCGCAGTCTACACAAGCTCCTTCTTGTACCACTTTTTTGCATAAAGCTTTTTCTCTTTTCCAACACCATTTGAAAATTTTATAGACACCTCTTTTGATGAAAACCAATAAAGATCAGAGGCAAAAAATACACCTTGATGAAAATATATGACAAGGTCTGAACGTAAATCAAGGCGAAAACGAAAACCAAAAGCAGTAGCAGAAAAAGAATAACACTCGGTTTTTGATAAGAATGAAAACTAGAGCGTTCTTGGAAAATGAAAAGTAAGGCAACTTCTCCAAAGGAAATTTGTTGGGGTCCAACCATTTATTGCAGCAAACAAAACTAAACTAACTAAGAAAACTAAAACAACTGACGCTCTAAGAAAAACACATAGTGCATGAAGCAATAAAAATATAGTGTTTTGAAAGGTGACCTGATTTTTGCCGATGAAGAAGGGGTGCCTCGGGGGCATCCCCAAGCTTTGAAGCTTGTACTTCTTGGATATTTCTTGGGGTGATGCATGGGCATCCCCAAGCTTGATCTTTTGTCTATTCTTCAACTCATCTCATCATTCTCCAATCCCTACACTTGAAAACTTCCTTCATACAAAACTAAACACAAATCTATTAGCAACATTAGTGTAGCATATCATATAATCAACCTCTTTTTGCTTCAGGTTTCAACCCAAAACCACCACATATTAATTATATACTACTGCAGCAACTTCCCCAAAAGTTCCGTGATCAAAAGAACTCAAAAGAAAGCGATAAAGCGGCAAACACAAATATTGGCAGAAATCTGTCAAAACAGAACAGCTGACAAAGGCCGAATTTTTTAGGGGTTTTCTGTTGCTCAAATCAAAAAGTGTTCAACTAATGAAAGTTTGGATATAACCTGGGGCATATGAACAAGAAATCGCAGGTCCAAAATATATACAGAGAATTTATACGAATTTTTACGGTGCAGCACCAAAAACAGTTTCAGGACAGCAACATCCCCAAATCTTTACCTCACTCAAATTAGAGGCTTCTCTTGGCACAACAATGAAATAAAAAGGATAAGGAGTGGTCATTACAGTAGTAATGACTTCCAAGACTCAAATAAAATAAAAAGTACTGAAAATAAAACATTGGGTTATCTCCCAAGAGTGCTTTTCTTTAACGCCTTTGAGCTAGGCGCAGAAAATTTGCGAATCAAGTAACATCAAGTGATGAAGCATCAAGCTTATAATTTGCTCTAAGAATAGAGTCAAAAAGTAATTTCTTCCTTTTCCTAGGGAAGTGTTCCATACCTTTCTTGAGTGGAAATTGATATTTGATGGTGCCTTCTCTCATATCAATGATGGCACCTAGAGTTCGAAGAAAGGGTCTTCCCAAAATAATAGGACATGAAGCATGGCATTCAATGTCCATAACGAGAAAATCAACAGGAACAAGGTTATTATTAACTACAATAAGAACATCATTAATCCTTCCCAAAGGTTTCTTCTTAGCAACATCAGCAATAGGAACATCATAATAATATTTTTCAAGAGGTGGTAAGTCAAGCATGTCATAAATCTTTCTAGGCATAATAGAAATACTAGCACCTAGATCACATAAAGCATGGCAATCAAAACCATTAACATGCATATCAATGATGGGTTCCCAACCATCTTCTAACTTCTTGGGAACAAAAGCTTTTTGCTGCAACTTTTCATCCCTAATTTTTATGAGAGCATTGGTAATATGCTTTGTGAAAGCAATATTTAAAGAACTAGCATTGGGAGTCAAAGCAAGCTTTTGCAAAAACAAAATTACTTCAGATATATTGCAGCCATCAACATCAAAATCATTAAAAGAAGTAGAGCTATCATCTCCTACACCCCGAAAAATTTCAGCACTCTTTTGAGAAAAAGTTTTGGCAGTTTTAGGCTTTTTAACACAAGGAGTGGGAGTTTTCTCTACACCAATCAAAGTAAGAGGATTGCTAGCATTAGGAACAACATCATCAGAGGTAGTAATAGTACAAACTTTCATATTCCTAGCAATCTCATCCTCTCTTTCCCATCTAGCATGCAATTCTGCTAACAATCTAATATTTTCATCTATTCCAACTTGAATAGCATTAGCAGTAGCAAAAACATTATTCTCTTTCACATCATTAGGCAACATTTTTAATTTTAGAAGTTCAACATCATGAGCAAGGCTATCAACTTTAGAAGCAAGAATATCAATTTTGCCTAACTTTTCCTCAACAGACTTGTTAAAAGCAGTTTGCTTACCGATGAAGTCCTTGAGCATTACCTCAAGCTCGGAGGGCACGGCCCTAGTGTTGTTGGAGGAATTACCATAAGAATTACCATAACCTTTACCATTGGTAGAAGGATACGGCCTATAATTGTTACTAGCAAAATTGTTCCTATAAGCATTGTTGTTAAAATTATTGTTTCTAATGAAATTCACATCAACATGCTCTTCTTGAGCAACCAAAGAGGCTAAAGAACATTATTAGGATCAACATGAGTCCTATCATTAGCAAGCATAGCCATAATAGTATCAATCTTATCACTCAAGGAAGAGGTTTCCTCAACAGAATTTACCTTCTTACCTTGTGGAGCTCTCTCGGTGTGCCATTCGGAATAATTTACCATCATGTTGTCAAGTAGCTTTGTTGTGGCGCCCAAGGTAAGGGACATAAAAGTGCCTCCAGCAGCTGAATCAAGCAGGTTCCTTGAAGAAAAATTCAGTCCTGCATAAAAAGTTTGAACAATCATCCAAGTAGTCAGTCCATGAGTGGGGCAATTCTTTATCATAGATTTCATTCTTTCCCAAGCTTGAGCAACATGTTCATCATCAAACTGACTAAACTTCATAATATTGCTACGCAAAGCTATAATCTTAGTAGGAGGATAGTATCTACCAATAAAAGCATCCTTACACTTAGTCCATGAATCAATACTATTCTTAGTCAAAGACAGCAACCAATCTTTAGCTTTTCCTCTCAAAGAAAAAGGAAACAGCTTGAGCTTAATAATATCACTTTCTACATCCTTATATTTTTGCATCTCACATAGCTCAACAAAATTGTTGAGATGAGCTGCAGCATCTTCAGTACTAGCACCAGAGAATTGCTCTTTCATAACAAGGTTCAATAAAGCAGGCTTAATCTCATAAAAGTTTGCAGTAGGAGCAGGTGGCGCAATAGGAGTGCAGATAAAATCACTATTGTTCATACTAGTAAAGTCACACAGCTTGGTGTTTTCAGGATTAGCCATTTCAGCAAAACTAAAAGCAGACAAGTAAAAACAACTACCAAGGATTCTAATTTTTTTGGATTTTTGATAAAAACAATGCAAGTAAAATAAATAAAGTAAAGCAAAACAATAACAAAGTAAAGGATGTGCGTGCGAAAAACTCCCCTCGCAGAAGTCTTCTACTTCCTCCCTGGCAATGGCGCCAGAAAATATGCTTGATGCGTGGTAAATGACCAGCCCATTGGGAACCCCAAGAGGAAGGTATGATGAATATAGCAGCAAGATTTTCTCTCAGTTAAGAAACCAAGGTTTGTCGATCATGAGAGGAGAGACAAACGACTGAAGGTGATGCTTGCAAGCTTCGCGACAGCTTCGGACAATTTATATATGGCGCCTCGTCCAAGCTTTGCTTTGCTAGCAGCAACGTGGAACCTGCACACAACACAACCAAATACTTTGTTCCCAACTTGCGATGAGGTTGTCAATCTCACCGGTTTGCTTAAAACAAATGGTATGAGCGTATCGAGTGGAAAGTGATAATAGTATGCGAGTAAAGTAAACAGTGCGAGTAAAGTAAACAGGTGTTAGCAATATGATGGAAATAGGACCGGGGTCCACAGTTCACTAGTGGTGTCTCTCCATAAAATAACACATGCTGGGTAAACAAATTACAGTTGGGCAATTGATAGAATAAAGATAAACCTGATATGTCAAGAAGATCACTATGCGATTTACTCTGGGCATTACAACAAAATACATAGACCGCCATCCAACTGCATCTATGACTAATAATCCACTCACGGGGATATCATCCAAACACCCCATGAGATTAAGTTGCGAACAACAGATAATTGCATTAAGCAAAGTGTGTAATGTAAACAAAGCATATGCCCTTGAGCATATGAATGTTGTTTTCTCCCTAGTAGCAACATCACATCTACAACCTTAGAGGTTTCTGTCACTCCCCCAGGTTAAATAGAGGCATGAACCCACTATCGAGCATAAATACCCCCTCTTGGAGTCACTAGCAACTACTCGGCCAAGATAGCTACTAACAACGGAGAGCATGCAAGATCATAAATAACATAGAGATAACATAAGATATATTTCAGTATAGCAACTCAATCATAACACCAATATTCATCGGATCCCAACAAACCAAACATGTAGAATTACATAACAGTGATCTCAATCATGTAGGGCAGCTCATGAGATCTAAACATGAAACACATGGTGGAGGAGAGAACCATCTAGCTACTGCTATGGACCCATAGTCCAAGGTAGACTACTCACTCATCGCTCCGGAGGCAAGCATGGTGATGAAGAAGACCTCCGGTGGCGATTCCCCTCTCCGGCAGGGTGCCAGGAAGAGCTTCTGGACCCTCCCGATCTCGGGTCGACGACGGCGGCGGATCACGATGTGTTTCTGGAAAATTGATCGGGTACTTAGGTTTTTCCCATCGGGGGGTCTTTATAGGCGAAGGGGCATCGTCAGGAGTGGACCGAGGTGGCCTCACACATAGGGGGCGCGTCCAGGGGCCAGACCGCGCCGCCCTGGTGTGTGGGCACCTCGTGGCCCCACTCCGTCTCCTCTTCGGATCACTGGAAGCTTCCAGGAAAAATAAGACTTTAGGAACTTGTTTCGTCCAATTCTGAGAATATTTCCTGTGTAGCACTTCTGAAACACAAAAACAGCAGAAAATAGGGAACTGGCACTGTGGCGACTTGTTAATAGGTTAGTTCCGGAAAATGCATAAAAGTGCCACGAAGTGTAACGAAACAGTAGGCAAATGGTGTAAAAACAAGCATGGAGCATCAAAAATTATAGATACGTTGGAGACGTAACAACCATACAAATAAACAAATTGTTCACAACAAATACATCAAATTGTTCACAACAAATACAACAAGTTTACGGATCAACATACAACAATACAACATAGTTTTGAAACAATACACCATATAGTTTTCAAATAGTATGCAACTATTGTTGTCCATGCCAATTCCACTATTCTTCCATGAGATCTTTTTGGAGCTCATCATGTGTGTCGTTGGAGCAAATAGCATGGTATGAGGCAATGAACCGGGAAATCCTATGTGTGGACCTCCTCACTTGCACGGGAACCCCCATCAACTCATAGTGGGTATGATCAACATTTTTTCCACGATCATCCTCTATAATCATGTTATGCATGATGACACAAGTGGTCATGATATACCAAAGGCACTCTTGGTTCCAAAATCTAGCCGGCCCCCTCACAATGGCAAATTGAGCTTGCAAAATCCCAAATGCTCTCTCTACATCTTTCCTAGCCGCCGCTTGTGCAGCGTGAAATTGGGTTTGTTTCTTACCTCGTGGATGACTAATTGGCTTCACAAATGTTTGCCACCTTGGATATATGCCGTTGGCGAGGAAGTAGCCATAGTTGTAGTTATGGCCATTTGCTTTAAACTCCACCGATGGACCTTCCTGCATTGCAAGTCTTGTCATTAGTGGTGACCGTTGAAGAACATTGATGTCATTTCAAGACCCGGGCATTCCAAAAAATGCATGCCATATCCAAGTCTCATGATCGGCGACCGCTTCAAGGACTATCGTGGGATCCTTCTTGTACCCTTTGAATTGTCCTTGCCATGCCGCTGGACAATTTTTCCAACTCCAATGCATACAATCAATAGAGCCAAGCATACCTGGAAATCCTCGGTCGGCGTTGAACTCCAAAAGTCTTTCTATGTCTTGAGCATTGGGGGCTCTCAAGTATGTAGATCCGAAAACATTCACAATTGCCACGGCAACTTTTGTCTACCGAACACCGATCCACCTATTTTTGGCTTCTTGACAGCGCGGTATGCTAATAGCATGGATATGTTCTCTTCTTCCTCTTGGTCGTACTCGTCATCCGATGTATCGGATGATGAACTCTACAAATGCACGTATAAAATGACTTCACTACCACGAGCTAGTAGGAAAAAATTGGCAAAAAATGATGGCGGCCGGCGGAAGCGCATACCTTGGAAGCAAACCGGTGAGCGTCTTGGCGGCGCCATGTTGACAGCAGGCTCGACGCCATGGCGACGGCGGTGCGGAGAGGGGCGGGGAGAAGCAGCGGCGGCGTCAGGTGACGGCGCAGGGCGACGGCGTTGGGCGACGGCGCCGGGAGGAGGCGCGGGCGAGGCTGATCTACGGCGCGGAGGCGAGCTACAGCACGGCCGGCGGTGGAATCGACCGGCGGCGGCGAAATCTTGCGGCGGCGGCGTGGGGGGGAAAATGGAGGGCGCGGGGGGGGGAGGGGGGAATTTCAGCCCGTTGGGCATTCGCGCGCGTCCGAAGAGTTGCCGCGCGCTGCAGCCGACGCCTCATATTTGGTGCTCCGGATAGTGCAAACGCCCGTGCGCCCCAAAAAATTTGCAGCGCCGCCGCGGATACCGCGCCTGCTGAAGGGACGATTCCGCCTCCGCGCGCGGTATACTGGCGGTTTTTTTAGCACGTCCGCGTTATAGCGCGTCTGTTGGAGATGCTCTTACTCCTGCACCCAAGCCTTCCCCTATCACCCCTGCGTCCAAGCCATCCCCGACGTCTGGCCTGTGCCTACCACCCCGGCTCCTGCAGCCACACCCACCACCACCCCCGTCACACCGATACCGGTCAAGGCACCAACGGCAGCTCCTCCCAAGCCCAACACCAAGGCACACACGGCTGCACAACCTGCCAAGGCCACCATGCCGGCCCTAGTGGCGCTACCTCTCACCGTAGAGGCACCGGCGGCGCTCCCTCCCACCATAGAGGCACCAAAGGCCTCTTCCCCTGCGCTCATTGCCGAGGTGTCAGTTGCCGTGCTGGCCCCCGGGAAGAAACCCACCAAGGGTAGGATGACAGTCACCCCTTTTTTGGGTACACATGCGTCCTATACCATCGTCCAGATCGCTGCCATGTTTCTGTTCCGCGGGTCCAGATAATCCTCCTCGTCTTCACATTTCCTCACGTCGTGTTCGCACGCAACTGTCTCTGGCGTTAACAAAGTTGGGCCATGTATACGTGCCTACGACAATACGCCATAGTATTCGCTATTTACAGGAGCTCGGCCACAACTGAATTCTAACAAGATCATTGGACACCGAGCCAGACTGAATGGTCCAGATATCAGGACTATATAGTCCCGGGAGCGGAAACTGCATGCCCTTAAAAGCAAAATAAATGAACCTACATACTAAAAGGTATCTAGATACAAGTATTTTTTTTTAAAAAAAGGCTAAAACATCTTAAATTATAAAACTGAGGAAGTAGTCTCGATGATATCTGTTCATGAATTGTGAAAAAAATACGCAATGTGGACCAACAGTTAATATTGCGCTTACAACAATTATTTTATACAAAGAGAAACTGGATACATGTAACTCACCGGAAAATATAGAGGCCTCATCGTCTGTTCTAAAACAGAGCACATGGTGGAAAAGAGTGGTCACTCTTCCTAGTATACACTAAATTTAAAAATATTATTTCTCCATTTATTACTCCCTCTGATTAATATTACTTTTCACTAGTACGGATGTATCTAGACACATTTTAGTAGCAGATACATCCATATTAGCGAAGAGTAATATGAGTCGGAGGGAGTAATATAAAATATTTTAGCTTTTTACAGATTCACTTATTTTGATTTATATCTAGATTACCTTTAGCATATAGATTTATTCATTTTTATCTATTTATAGTCTATTCTAAAACATCTAAAATACCTTATATTAATGAATGGAGGGAGTAATACTGTATGAGAATTGGCTTGAGAAATAAGAAGAAAGTCTATTTGGAGCCGCAAAATTTCTTCTTCAGCAATTGTCGCTTCCTTTTAGGAAGATTCAATGTTTCCTTATTCCGCCTAATCTGGCGCATTGGAGCATGAAGATCTTCTTACTCCGTTTTATTTACCGTTTTAGGTTTAGTTGAAGTTAAATTTTATAAAGTTTAAATAAATATGTAGCAAAAAATATCAATACTTGGAATACCAAATTCATAAAATATGAAAATACATTATATGGCGATTCTAATACTAAAATTATATTTCAGATGTTGATATATTTATATATATTTAGTTAAATTTAACAAAATTTAACTTTGACTAAACCCGAATGCATGTTATTATGGAGGCATCAAGTTTGCACTCGTCTTCGAGCTGCTCGCGGCGGCCATGTCCGATGCACGAGAAATTGGAGGTCGGCGACAAGGACCAAAGGAGAATGTGCTTTTCAACACAGTGGTCTTTATGACTCACTATGTTTGGACCAACGGCATGAATACGATCTTCCTTATTTTTTATGGCCTTGTTTTGTTTTTTTAGAATCAGAACAACCTTTATTATTAGTCAATAAGGGCTACATGTTCCACCAAATGTGGAATGAGAAACAAAGGCGGCTCCACTAACCATGCATTATTATCTGTAGAGTAAAATTCATGAGTAGTAGTTGAACTTGTCGATCAAAATCATTTTGGTCATCATACATAGGGAATAGGATTTTATGGTAATGCAGTACGATTGAGAGGTTCATCTATGGCCACTGGGTAGTGCATTTGATGACATGGCACTGCATGGACCTCATATGTCTGCGTCTAACCTTTCATAGGGATCATTTTCAACTAATAGAAACAACATGAGATAAATTGATAAATGGGCAGAGAAATTTTTCATCCACCCCTCCCTCCAGTGATTTTGCTATTATAAATTGATGATGACGAGTGAAAGGATATTGAGTTTCTATCATTTTTTTTTTTGGAAATTGAGGAGGATCTTTGTGGGGAAGAAATACAAGACTTGGTTTTTCTAAAAAGAAACACAAATGGCTTGCCATGTCTCTAATACATCGCACAATCTGCACTAATGACCGTAGATGAACCTCTCACTCGTATCGCATTACCGTAAAATCATATTTTCTATGTACAATGACCAAAGTAATTTTGGTTGACAAGTTCGAGTAATATTTATGGATTTTATTCTTATTTGCAGAATCCTAATTTGACTTAGTACTAAGTCTATCACTTGATTTGTTTCTCTCGGACAGTTTGCCAATCTTGCCGATGCGAACCCTCCCATGATCGTCCGACATTCATCCAAAAACGCCATGCCCACTATTCTGTTGCTTGATGGCCTTGTTTTGCTTGTTGCACGTGACGTACAGATACCCTACATTACATGGTAAGTACACTTTTCACGTACGTACAAGAAAATCTGTCAAACGATATACTCTCTTTGTTCCACAATCTAAGCTCGACAACGTTCAGTGAAATTAGCGAGTTTTACCCCGACCGGCCGACCGGAACCACTCGCGCTCGCTTGCTCGCACCCGAAACCTCGGCCTCATCCTCGCTCGCTCGATCTCGCCGGCGCCTCGTGTCGCCGCCCCTCGTGTCCTCGTCGACGCGCTCTTCCTCTCTCTCGCTCTCGCCGGCACCTCCGTGCTCGATCTCCACACACACCTTCTCTTCTACTCCCGATCGCCGGCGGCGCCGCTTAATCTCGTCCGCTCCCATCGCATGCGGCAGCGAACGCGAGGTCAAAGGTCGGATTTGTTTTTCGCCCGTCGCAGATTTGTGGGCGGAGGTGCTGGATCTACTCCCCGACGGCATGGAGAAGACGGAGGATGCCGGGAGAAGCGGGAGGATGGCAGGACGGCGACTGCCCTGGAGGCTGAAGCACCGGGCAGCGGGAGAACGCCTCCTGCATTCCGGGCACGGGGAGATGAAGGACGGGCACGCCGACAGCAAGCACCGGGTGGCCGTCATGTGCCGAGGCAACTGAGGCAGCGTCGCCTCCCGCCACATCGCCTCCAACACCGCTAAGTTGCCTGCCTTCCACGGTGAGCACTCTCTCTGTCTCTGAGACCGTGCTCTTCAACTATGCAGAAACGACATGCTGGCTCTGCCGATATGCAGGCAGCCTGTGTGCTTGTGTCAGCTCTTGGGTCATGCCATCTCGATTGCTAGTTTCTGCCTGTCTTTGCAGCATTGAAACATGCAATGCAACAGGAGACCACGTGTATCATGATTTGCTCATTTTTGAACATATGATTCTGTAGTGCTTGTGTTCACTCTAAAAAGTGCATTTAACTGAATCTGATGCTTTACATGTACACAAATTTGTTTTATCTGATGCTTTACATGGACTTGTCTAATCTGATGCTTTACATGTACACAAATTTTCAGTCAGATGCTTTACATGAACTGGTTTAATCTGATGCTTTACATGAACTTGTTTGCAAATGTAAAAAACCAACTTGTTTAACTGAACTTGCTTAACAGCTTAACAAAAATTCAGTGAAGCAATAATTCAGTGAAACGAGTTGGAGTATATAGCAGTATTACTCTTAGATTTCCTAGTAAGAATAATAAATGAAGAACGTTAGATTTGCTTGTTGAAAATGACATTTTGCTTGCTGAAAATGAAATTATGTTATATACAGAGGAATCCAATACAGACGATCAATGGAGTTTCCAGGATGGTACCTCTACTGCTTTTAGGCCTCATGTTCTCATCCTTGTCCGGTGGCTCATCAGACCAGAAGGAGGTAATTGTGTTTTCACTCCATTCCTGGCAGACTGACCATCAATGGGAGTGCTTATAAATGTTCACTATTGTGTCTACTCTGCCATAAAGAATTCTGCATTTTTTTTCTTCTGTTGTCAAACATATCTGTTTGCTTTGTTGAGTCCTAAATCATTGCTCTGCCTTTAGAACTCCAGAAAAATAAAATCTGTACCGCTACCATAGGGCCTATCACTTCAGATCAAAAGTTGAAGATTAGTGAAGCGTATCCACTATCCAGTAATCATGACAAGCAGCAGCAGACGTTAGGACCATTCTCTTCATTAGGTCTTTTCATGGATTTGACAAATGGCAGAGAACATACCTGTGCTTTCTCTTTAAATGGTTTAATTGATGTTATGCTTACACCAGATAGCATGTATCAGACTGATGAAAATGCAATACCTAAGGGCTAAGGCTATAAATGAGTGTAAAACGAAGTAAAGAGGACATGCTATTTTGCAGAGTAGGTGATCCTTGATTTACATAAGCCAGTGAGTTATTACACTAATGAATCCTTGCCTGTATACATATGTACGTAATTCCTGGTGTGGTAAATTGCTACCCTGTGCCTTCACAGTATTCTTACCTTGCCTCCAGTTCTGTTATATTGAGCTTGTATGTGTAGGAAGTACTGACAATTAGCATAAAAACTTTACATGGTTAGTTGAATTTTGTTCCAATCTTTGTGTCGACCGGGTTGGCGAGAGGAGGGCATCACCTTCCAGAAATGCACTCTCCGCTGTGTTTCTGCGCGAAGGTGTGCAAATTATTCTTCCCCTTTTTGTGTTTCGCCTTCCCAAGCTAACTGGTAATCTTATGTATGAGGATGATAATTTGTTATTCATGCATTCGTCACTTAAGTAAACACAGAGTAGGCTCATAGTTGCGAAATTGACATCTTTAGCGACTATTGTCGTAACCTACAGTTAACTGAAACTTGACTTAGGTTGGCTAACTGGATATTCACATGAGCACATGACCATTGTCAACTGTCAAATTTTACTACTACTACTGCTTCCAATGATTTTGCTCAAACTTTTTTGGTGCTTTAGACAGAAATGCAAGAACAAAGGTGGTGATAACCAATGGTTAATTTGTACCTGCATTCTGAGCAGGAGCATCACCTCCTGTAGGTGGAGTGTAATTGAGTGGTGGAGTTGAATTGTGACCCAATAAAGGTGGAGTGGAATCTAGATCGAACATAACTGCTGCCATGGTGGACATGGCACAGCACTAATCTTTTATTTTCAATGATACTGCAGTGTTGTTGGGCCGAAGCCAGAGACGAACAGGGTGGAGGCGTCGCAGGACTGGGGGCCGGAGCAGCAGCTCAACTGAATGCCGGAGCAGCAGCTCAACTGGAACGGATGAGATGCAGTTGGTGGTGGGACGGCGATTTGGTGGAGGCGGTGGTGCGACGGCGACGACCAACTTGCCTTGCGATTCAAATTTTGTTGCTATTGGGGCTCCACGCGATCTGTCCGCTATTTCGTTGCATGTTTAAGTGGTGGCAAATTTGTCCATTCGCTTTTTTTTTTTTGACTTTGTTCGAAATTGCTAAAACGGCTTAGATTGTGCCATTGTGGAATATAGGAAGTAATTTTGAAGATATGGGCGCGATGAATGGTGAAAATGATTTGTAGTTCTTATGAACAGCTAATTCTCGTTCTTAGAAGAATTATTTTTGCAAAAAAAAAAACTGTGTAACCTCCTCTCCTGTTCAAATCGGGGCACATGTGGCGAGCAAAGAGAGGTTACTCTTTTCTAATTAATAGTACTCCTTTCAATCATAAATAAGTGTTGTTGACTTAGTATAAATTTTGTACTAAGTATAAAATCACCGACACTTATTTCTCATTCTAATAAACTATCAAATGTGCTCGTGCGTTGCTACGGCCGAATAAACTCAGTCCTAAATACACATATAATAAATTGGGTTTTTAAGTTTATCGAAAACAAATCTAGATGTCCGCAATATCTCCCAATTTTCCCTCAAATCTTATAAAAACAGTTTCATGGAGTCGGTCAAAATGCATGTTGCTAGCATATGAATAAATCTCACAAGTCCATGGTTTAATAGCAGAAAATTCTTATTTGGTGCAGTATTTAGATATTAAGAATGTTAGACATAGCCTTGTATTCCATCACTGATCAATATTTAGTCTCATGCAGATGTTGGAATGCCTAATATTTAGGGTGCTAAATCTATCAGTCCATACTTTGACAAACTTGCTGAATAGCTAATAGATCAGCATGAAGCACGTTCAGGCCATTTTGATGAGCTCACTGTCAGCATTGCTGACCCAAAATTTGTGAGTACCAGTCCATGATAACACATCTTCACAATACAGGGACCGCAATCTCTCAAAGAAGCCTCTAAATGCTCACAATCATGTGTGCTCTGGTATTAGCAGGCCTCCAAATTTATACTCGGGCAGTTTCCTCCATGTGATGTAAATCAATTTATTATTCGATGTGTAGATGGCAACATCCCCGGCCAGTGCAGCGGAGGAGGGATCGCCATGGCTAGCCAAGCACAGGGCGTGACAAAAGGAAGCACACACAGTGAGAAAGAACATTGCTGAACTGAATTTGGTGTTTCGCCTGTAGTTAACTGAATTTTGTGGTTTTCTGCAGTTAACTGACATATCCTGTTCGCCGGGCTCCTGTTGTCCTCCCTCGTGGTTGGCGTCCGCTCGAAATGTTGTTTCTCTCCCTCCCTCACGTGGTATCAGCACTCAGCACCACCATCTCCGGCCACGATTCCGGCGAGTCCGCCGGTTCCACTTCAATTCACACCGACGGCACGAACAGGTTTTCATTGCCGGGCAGAAGAGGAGGCCGTCGAGGCCCTAGCACCAGGAATCCTCGTTCTAGCCCGTGAGCAGGAAGAGGCAATGAGCCCTCGCCGAAGGAATCCCCCTGACCTGCCGGGGATTGGCCACTCGGTCGCGGGCTGCCGAGCTCCGCCGCGACCTTGCCGTCAGTCGCGAGAAAGGCAAGGGCAGGGTGTCACGGTCTTCGTCAGGGTTCTGAAGATATACAGCAAGAAAAGATCTGATACAGGCAATTGTGGAACAGTAACAGAGATTTGGACAGGAAAATAACTCAAAGATAATTTGGAGAATAGCTAAGAACCCTAGAACAGTAGAACAAGTTTAGTGTTTTGTATCTCGTGCCACCCATCCGCCCTCTCTCCCTGGTTAAATAGTTCCAGGAGAGCCACGAGTTCGATTATTACAGATGTCTGCGCTTAGCGCTTAAAACAGAGCTTAGCTAGCCTATTACAAGGACAGCCACACGATGCTGTTTAAGTAGTAAGCTCAGATCTTGACCGTCCAAGCACTGACGATGTTCAGGAGGTGGTCTCAGGTTGTGACAATACTCCCGCCCAGAATTCATACTTCAAGGATGAAATGATGGGAAGGTCTTCTGGATGAACTTGGCGTCTTCCCACGTCGCCTCTGCAGGGGTTAGATTCTCCCAATGAATTAACCATTGTGGTACTGGAATATCATACTCACCTGCGCTTCTTGGTATTTGGCGGTATTGGAGCACTGCCAGGGGTGCTATTTTTACTTTGCCATCCGGTGTGAGCAAGGGAAGTTTTGGATTTGGTACAGCCTTTGGTCCCAGATGTCTTTTTAGCTGATTAACGTGAAAGACATCGTGTAGTAGAGTACCTTCAGGAAGTTGGAGCTGATAAGCAACATTACCTACTTTCTTCAGGATGCGGAAAGGACCATAGTATTTTGAAGAAAGTTTCAGTGCATTGCGAAGCCCTAGAGCCGTTTCGCGATAAGGCTGCATTTTCAGGTATGCCAGATCTCCTACAGCAAACTGGCGTTCAGTGCGCTTCAGGTCGGCATACTTTTTCATGCGATTCTGGGCTTTGAGCAAGTTAGTCTGCAGTACTTTCAACATTGATTCTTTCTGTTGCAGAGTGACCTGGGCATCCGGGTGTGCATCACAGGGGACAGAGATGTGATGAAGTTGGGATGGAGGGTAGCCGTAGAGTGCTTCAAAAGGAGTTGTCTTGATAGAGGAGTGGTACGAGGTATTGTACCACCATTCGGCAGCTGGCAACCACTCCGCCCATTTCTTAGGTTCACTAAAAGCCATGCTTCGTAGATATTGCTCGAGGCACTGGTTTACCCGTTCGGTTTGGCCATCACTTTCAGGATGATATGATGTGCTGAAGTGTAGGTCAACCTTAAGGGCAGAGAAGAGATCTTGCCATACCTTAGAAGTGAAGATTCTATCACGATCACTTACAATTACTTGAGGTTGGCCATGCAGCTTGCAAATATTGTCCCAGAAGAGGTTGGCAACTTGGTGTGCAGTAAAGGGATGGGCTAGAGGCAGAAAATGAGCATATTTTGTTAAGCGATCAACAATGACCAAGATGACATCTTTTCCCTTGGATTTCGGCAATCCCTCAATGAAGTCCATGCTCAGTTCAGCCCACTTTTCTTTTGGAATATTGAGAGGCTCAAGCAGGCCGGGGTAGTGAACTCTCTCGGTTTTGGAAATCTGGCAAACTGGACATTGAGAAACTTTCTCTTTTATGTACTGTTTCATTAGCGGCCAGTAAAACAAGTGCTTCAACCTGTGATGGGTTACTGTGCCTCCAGAGTGCCCCCCAAATATGGATGAGTGGAAGGAGTTGAAGACTTTGTCTCGGAGGTCAGTGTTTGTCCCGAGGACAATTCTATTCTTGTATCGCAAAATGCCAGAGTTTAAGGTAAAATTGGGATGGCTATCAGGCTTCACCGCTAGCTCCTGGAGTAGTTGCGTGCACTTGCTGTCATTGAGGTAAGTGAGCTCTACTTCAGACATCCATGTAGGAATCACAGTAGAAATGGCAAGGCAATGTTCATTTTCTGGTGTGATAAATTTTCTTGAGAGAGCATCTGCGACAGTGTTTTCCTTTCCTTGCTTGTACTCTATGGAGAAGTCAAACTCTAGGAGTTTAAGCATAAGCTTATGTTGAATTCCCTCTAACAATCTTTGGCTTGATAAATATTTTAAACTCCTTTGATCAGTTTTAATGATCAATTTGTTTCCCAGAAGGTAATGCCTCCATTTTTGCAATGATTCCAAAATGGCTAAAGCCTCTTTTTCATAGATGGACTGGGCACTGTTGGCAGGTCCCAAAGATTTGCTGAAATAGGCCAAGGGCTTCCCTTGTTGCATCAAGACAACTCCTAATCCATTGCCACATGCATCTGTTTCCAGCACAAAGGGGAGGGTAAAGTTGGGTAGAGCTAACACAGGTGGAGTTGTCATTGCTAGCTTGAGTGCCTCAAAGGCCAGTTGTTGAGATTCTCCCCATACAAATGCGTTCTTTTTCAAGCTGTCATGCAATGGTCTACATATGGAAGCATACCCTGTCACGAAGCGCCTGTAATAGCCTGTGAGACCTAGAAATCGTCTCAGTTGCTTCGCGGTTGTAGGTGGTTCCTAGGTAGTGATTTCCAATATCTTGGAGGGGTCAGTGGCAACCCCTTGTCCAGATAGGACATGTCCCAGATATTCCACAGAAGTAGTAGCAAAAGTGCATTTGGAAGCTTTTGCCTTTAATTGGTGAAGTCTAAGGATTTGTAGTACCTGAGTAAGGTGTTGTCTGTGCTGTTGGAGGTTCTTGCTATATATGAGGATGTCGTCGAAGAAAACGAGGACAAATTTTCTGAGGTGTTGAGAGAAAATGTTATTCATCAGTTGCTGGAAGGTAGCTGGGGCATTGCTTAACCCGAAAGGCATCGCAAGGTATTCGTAGTGACCTAAGTGAGTGCTGAAGGCTGTTTTAGCAATGTCCGCTGGGTTCATTCGGATTTGATGATACCCTGAGCGTAGATCGAGCTTGGTGAAAATCGTCGCTCCTTGCAATTCATCCAACAAATCCTCAATGACCGGTATAGGATATTTGTTTTTTATAGTGAGGGCACTCAGTTGTCTATAGTTGACACACAATCGCCAGCTCATGTCTTTCTTCCTGACTAGGATAGCAGGGGAGGAGTAGGGGTTGTTGCTGATTCTGATTTCAGAGTTTTTCAGCATGTTTTGAACCAATTCTTCCACTATATTCTTCTGAGTATGTGGCATTCGATAGTGCCTGATATTAGGTGGGTTAGCTCCCTCTTGGGTGGGAATTTTATGGTCACAACTTCTGTGAGGGGGTAAGCCAGTTGGTTCAGCAAAAATGTCGGCATGTTGTTCCAAGATATCTGCTATTTCAGATTGGTTTGCCTGTGGAGTAGGAGCTGCTTCTGTGCTCTGGCTAGTAACTATGATTAAATAAGCTTGAGCCCCTTGTCTCAACAATTTGGAACAAGCTTGTGCAGAAATTAGTGTGTCACTGGTTGGTACTGCTCTGTCTAGGAAGGTACACCATTGTCCCTCAACAGTGATAGAAATGCTTCTATGTTCCCAATCAGTGTAATTGGGACTGTGTTGTTTTAGCCAATTTGCTCCAAGCACCATATCATAGCCCTTGAGAGGCAATATCTTGCAATCTTGCTGGAAATTGGTATCTTGTATTTTGAATTTGCATAGGGGCACAATACCATCAGATATTAACTCTCCACCACCTGCTACTAACACTGTCTGGGCTGCAGTAGACTTGATCTGCAGATTTGCTTTCTTGACAAATTCACTGTCCAAGAATGTTGTGGTGCTGCCACTATCAATTAGTGCGACTGCTTGGTGTCCACCAAATTTGGCTAGGACAGATAATGTAGTGTCACCAGGCATCCCATGTAGGGCTTCAGCAGAGATTAACATCAGTGTCTCTGCAGGGTCAGAAGTTGCTACTGGCTGGTGTTGTACTTGTTGTTCCTCAGAAGGGCCTGAGGTAGGTAATGTTAAAGAAGCATCTTGATAAATCTCCTGGCTGTCAGTGGTATCTTCACTATCACTGTGGCCTTGCATTTGGATTGCATGGATCATACTTTTTACATTGTTGCATTTGTGGCCATATGTCCAAGCTTCTGGACAGTACCAACACTTGCCTCTCTCCCAGGTTTTTTCCGGATGTGGTCGTGGCTTGAATTCTTTCAGAATGCTTTGTTGCTTGGGAAGAAATTGGCCACTGGATCTTGTTTGCTGTGGTAGAGGAGTTCTTTTGTTGGTAGACAGATAAGCTTGCTCTTGTTGCCTAGCATGCCAGTATGCAGAGCGAAGAGTGGATGGATTGTGACTCTTCACACAATGCTTGACAGTATCTTTCAAACCCGCTATGAATCGCAACAGGAAAAAGTTATCTGTCAAGTATGGGTGGTCTCTCTGCATTTGTATCATATGCTCTTCAAACTGGTCAATGTACTGGTTGACAGACCCCTGTTGCTTTAGGTGTTGAAATTGTTCCATTGAATCATGCTCACCTGCGGCTGGAAACCTGTCACAAAGCAATTCACAGAACTGTGTCCAGTTGAGGAGGTATACATCAAGTTTGGAGCTTGAAAGCCATGTTTTTGCTTTGCCTCTAATGTGAGCATGAGCCCATTTCACCTTTGCCTCATGTTGTATGCCAGCCAGTGTAAAAACACTTTCACATTCATCAATCCATGCCTGTGCGTTGTCCCCAAAGAACAATGGCAGTTCCATGTTGGGAGTCCTGATGTAAGGGTCTTGATTCTGCTGTTGAGGTGCAGAATAATTTCGCTCCGGCTGATGGTGTGTCAGTGGAGGTGATGTGGGATTTGTAGATGTGTGTATGGTCGGTTGTGTGTGAGAGTAGGTGAATTGTGGGTATGGGTGTGGATATTGCTGGTGGTTGGGCTGATAAGGAGAGTTGGGTGGTGGGTAGTAATTCGGGTGCAGGTAATGAGGAGTAGGCGAAGGAAAATACTGGGATGGGCAGCAAGGAGGGTTTAGGTTGTGTTGTGGAAAGTGTGGTTGAGTGGATAAAGCAGTGGTATTTGGAAAATTTGTGACTGGATGTTGGTGGTACTGGAACTGATTTGGGTTTGGCTGGTTGGCTGGAAAGGGATTGTAATTCTGTGGCTGTGAAGCTGGACTAGTAGTTTGCTGAAATTGATTATGGTTTGTAGAAGAGCTGGGGCGCACATGTCCAGTGATTGGTGGGGCGGAAAAAATTTGAGCACTTTGCGAAGAAGGTGGAAAACTGGGGTGCGGAAGCTGGTCGGGTGTCAAGTTACCGAATTGCACAGAGGCTGGTTGTGAAAGTGGCCGGCTTTGCGGTGTTGGGTTGTAGGAATTCGCCTCTGGAATCGGACTCAGGTGTTGTGGTGGGGGTGGGGGTGTGGTGAACGGCGGTGCTCTGGTGTCCGACGCCGTAGGGTTGTTTGGGGTACCGGCCTGAGATCGGTTGACAGCGAGACCAATTTGAGCGACCATATCAGTAAGCTTTGAGATATCACCTTGTATGGCGTCGACTGAAGATTGTTGAGTCGCAAGTCGGCGATGGATGTTGAGCACTTCACGTGGTAGCCGGCCGCTGATAGCCTCTTCCTCCGCGGCCTGAGCTTGCGCGGCTGCCAGCAAGTCCGCCTCTTCTGCGGTGGTGGCCATGCGGTCCTGTGAACGGGTTCGGCGGTGGGACATGGCCGGATCCGCTCCTCGGCGACTGGGAGTCCTCAAACCGGCAATCCAGGGATTTTACTACTGGATCGAGAGATCGAGCAACCTGGGCGGCGGCTGAGTGGGAATTTGGGTGGGTGGGAGTCGCTCGTGGGTGGGAGTCGCTCGTGGGTGGGTGGGAGTCGCTCGCTCGTGGGTGGATCGAGATCGAGCAACCAGGAAGAAGAATCCGCCCCAGAGAAAAATTGGGCCAAGAATCACTGGCTCTAGATACCACTTGTCACGGTCTTCGTCAGGTTTCTAAAGATATACAGCAAGAAAAGATCTGATACAGGCAATTGTGGAACAGTAACAGAGATTTGGACAGGAAAATAACTCAAAGATAATTTGGAGAATAGCTAAGAACCCTAGAACAGTAGAACAAGTTTAGTGTTTTGTATCTCGTGCCACCCATCCGCCCTCTCTCCCTGGTTAAATAGTTCCAGGAGAGCCACGAGTTCGATTATTACAGATGTCTGCGCTTAGCGCGTAAAATAGAGCTTAGCTAGCCTATTACAAGGACAGCCACACGATGCTGTTTAAGTAGTAAGCTCAGATCTTGACCGTCCAAGCACTGACGATGTTCAGGAGGTGGTCTCAGGTTGTGACACAGGGGCCTTGCCAGTCCTGCAGGGGACGAGGAGGAGTAGAAGAAGCTGAAAATAATTTTTTTTCAACAAGTATTGGGTTGAGAAATAAGAAGAAAGACCATTATGAGACCCAGCCAGCACTTGTCCTGGACTAGCCCAGGTAGAATTTGGCCCGGAAAGGTAGTCGATGGCCATCCCGACTCGGTCTCCACTGGCGATTCCTATACTCCACCCTGGTCGGCGCTGGCGAAGTGCCGCACACCCCTTTGGGTCGGACCGTTCGTACGTACCGAGAGGAGATCGAGGAAGAACGCCAGGGCAGTCACCGGAGGTGAGGAAGAACGCCGCGCTGCCCTCACCCGGAGACGGAGACGACGCGGCTGGCCGCGTCGTTGCCAGCGGAGGTGAGTCCAGGACCTCGCCGGAGACGGGGACGACGCAGCTGGCCGCGATGTCGCCGGCGGAGGCGAGGAAGAGAGCCTTAGGGGGGTGGGTGCTGGTCTTAGGGGTTCTGGCGGTGCACGAGGAGCTTAGAGGGGAGATCGGCCGGCCGGAACCTCGCCGGAGACGGGGACGACGCGGCTCGCCGCGACGTCGCTGGCGGAGGAGAGGAAAAAATCTTAGGGTTCCGGCAGTGGAGGAGAGAGGAGCTTTTGGCTTCTGGCGGCGGAGGAGTGAGGAGCTGGCAGCAGGGGAGGGAGGAGCTAGCTGCGCGGGAGGGGAGGAGCTGCCGGCGGCCGTCGTAACTATCGAAAAGAAGAAGAACACGACCAAAATCTAGACGAGGAAGAAGGGCAGGTGGTTGATGGGCCACAGCCCATGTTGCTAACAGGGTGAGCGGCGTCCCGTCCTCTCCACCCAGGTTGGAGTATAGGAGGTCCCGTCTCCACTAGGGTTGGCTTTTGGCTCTATATAGAATCCAGACGACACCGCTGCCGTCGCATCTTTCCCCAATCCCAAATCCCCACAATCGAGAGTACTCCGGCTGATCAGATAGATCCACCGATGGCCGGTGAGAAGGCTGGATCCACCTCAAGGCGCCGGCAGGGTCGACTCACAAAGGGCGGAGCGGCCATTTTCTCGCTGGAGCAATGCGCCACCACGCCATCGGCGGCGATCTGCGAGGGCAATTTTTCCCTGAGGGAGTGCGCCACGGAATTTTTGACACATAAGACCACCTGCGCGAGTGAAATGCTAGAAAAGACCACCTGCCAAAAAATTTGTCAAAAAAGACCCCCTACGGGTGGCGGCACGTCTGGCCAGGCGACACGTGGCACGTGCCGCCTGGGCCGACGCCGGCATGGGGGTGCCGCCACAGCCAACGCCGGCACGTCTGCTGTCGTCGACGGCCGTTCGAAGAGGTGGGTCCTGCCGCCACTGCCAAATCCGGCAGGCATGCGCCACGTCACCCTGCCGGCAACGGCTAAGGCGGCATGCCCCACCGCCGTCACCTGCCAGCCTACGTGCCGGACTTGGGGATGGCGGCACCCCCATGCCGGCGTTGGCCCAGGTGGCACGTGCCACGTGTCGCCTGGCCAAACGTGCCGCCACCCGCAGGGGGTCCTTTTTGACAAAAAATTTCGCAGGTGGTCTTTTCTAGCATTTCACTCGCACAGGTGGTCTGATGCGTCAAAAAATCTGCGCCACGAGCCATGTGGCAGTGGACGTTGGCGAAAAGGGCCCTCTTTTTCTCAGGGCGTGCACCGCCACCCAACATGTGGCGGCGGAGGATGCTGCCACCGGTGAAGAGGGCACTTGTTCGCTGATGCCGTGCCCCACCACCACCACCAAGCCTATGGCGGTGGTGGAAGCCGCGACCAGCGAGGTGCCCACGATGAAGAGGAAGCTGGCGGCCGGGGAACGCGAGGCGCTAGACATGTTTCCGGCCAAGGAGACGGCGCCCACAGTCCCTCACTGGGCGGGCCCACTCTCGAAGCCCGCCGCCGCAACCGGGAATCGCAAGCTGCTGGAGCGGGCCGCCTTGGAGCCTATTGCGGCCGAACTCTTCTCGGAAGATGCGGAGCTGCGGAAGAGAGTGAAGGAAACTCTGCTAACCTTCCCCGAGTCCAAGGCGTTGTCGGCAAATCAGCTGGATGAAGCCATCGACAGGATCGTCAAAGAGTCCAAGCCTGAGACTGCGTCTGTCGCTGGCCCAGGCATGGTTCGGCTCCAGGATGATGACATCCGCATCTGGCTGTTCCTGCCCAAGACCCCCACGGTGGATGACATCCTCGACGTCGATGCCGGGAGGGTGTTCCCGCCCAACTGGATCACCCAAAGGAAGACGTACCTTGATGAGCAGTGCCAGGTGAAGAACAAGAAGCCTGGCCAGGACCTCTTGTTGGTGCACAAGATCCGCATCGATTTGATCACCAAGGGATACGTTGAGGTGCAGAAGGAGTATGTGCAGAGCGACTCTAATGAGGAGGAGGACTCTGATCACGAAGATGCTTGCCCCTATGATACCTATGGCCCTGACGATGAGGTGCAGGGGGGAGTGGTGCTGTTGATCTGAGAGAGAATGGGCTAATCCAAATGAGAAATACAGCGATCTGACCAATATAAACGACCAGACAGCTATCAAAATTCAAACATACCACGTAATGAAACATATAACAAATTCAATTTACAAACAATATGATATCATAGCGTAGTGCATGTAATGGCACATCGTAGAATGACTATAATATACAGGCATATGACCAATACAGCGCAAGAGTGTTTAGTGATTAAACTTCAGCACCTTATTAAAATTTCGTGTCGCAGAATTGCATTTTATGCATTTAATGGGCCTTAGCACCTAAAAATGCATTCACGTCGACCCGATCACATTAGAGAGAATTGCACTTCTGAAAGTTTGGCTGCTATAGAATGGACGATGCATTTTGGGCGTCGATTGGCCAATCCTCTGATGATGAGGAGATGTACGACACATTTTGGGCGTCCACCACCCAATCCTCTGATGAATAGTACTTTCTTGATCTCTAGGTGTGGAAGTAATGTCAATGATGTCTATATATGTAGTGTCGATGATGTATGTCGAAGTGTCAAAGTAGTGTAGAACTACTGTCCAAGTGTCTATGTATCAAACTATCCTAAATGAAAATGTTTAATTGCATGTTAAATTCGTATACTACGTTTGAAATGTTTCAAAGGTTGTAACTTTGTATGAAATTGAAATTGTGCTTGCGCCCTAAATATATCAGCTGGTTGCACGGGTGCCTTATTTTACATCACCTGGAATTCTGCCCAAAACTTGATTCCCAAAATAGTTGTGAAACACAAAAGATGGTGCCCTAAAACTGCTTTTTGGTTCCCTGTTTTACATCATCTGTTGGATATGCTCTAACCACACCTTCACTTTTACTAGTAATTGTGTATGGTCAGTCAAACATCCGGCCGCGAACAATGGTGAGTACAAAAATTAAGGGGAAGAACGCTAAACGGATATGTGTTTTTTTCTTGCTTGGGCATATACCAGTGACATCTCCATATTAGATCGTCACTAATGTTGATCGCATATAAGCATTTCTACACTATTGTTATATGGATCTTGAAAGTTTTCGTATGAAACATAGACATTCGGGATTTCTAGTGTGAATCATGTGACCTCTCACCGTTAACAAAGATAAAAAAGTTTATAAATTATATGTGCAATTTGGATGAAACTTGTATAAAGCTTCCATATCTATGAACTATGGTTAAAACTTAATTTGTGCATGAATCTGCAATAGACCAACGGCAAAGATAGAGTTAGGGGTCCGAATTAGAAGGGGAGATTGCATCTCTCGATTACGTACTGCAGAGTGTATATTTGCATGTCAAAATGGCGTGGCGCCCGGCACTATCTTTGCGTGCCAAAATGATCATAAGCTGCTACAGTGCTACTAACACACTATCAGTAGTATGTTTGTTACAAGTGGCGTGGGATCGGCACACAAATGATGTAAGCAATCTGGCAGCCGCACGCATATTGGTTTGCTCCTCCGTGGTGCAATCTGTTGTTTGCTGTTGTAGACATGCTATTCATATTAGGTTTTCTGTTATTCTTCCTCAACGTTCACTAGCCTAAACCCTCAGCAGCACTTGAGCGCTAGTGTGCTCATTAAAAACAGTTCAAAATGGTATTTCTAAGCGTCAAAAATATTGGGGGAGAGGGGGGGGGGGGGGGGGGGGGGATGCAAGCATGTATATATATCTAGCATGGACACCACAAATTCAAAAAAGGAACAAATTTTGGCCAAAAAAGAGTATTTCATTCATATATGCAACCATAAAATTGGCTTTTTCTACAACGCAAAATAGAACGAGTCTTTCACCGAAACTTCACAAAAAATAACAATGTATGTGCTTTTTTTTAAATGGACGTAGAACCTCCGTCCTTCGAATCAAAATGATGGACACAACCTTATTTATAATATTCAACAGAGCCTTATAAAGAGAACGCATACGTCAACCCAAAGCCACCTCACTACCGACAACTATTGCAACACGATTGAGTACATGCTGGCTGTAACGGTTATGTCTTCAACAAGGTAATGATGCGTTTATGCCCGCCATATGATCGAAATTGGACTGGGTTCTCACTGCAGCGATACAGAACTACACATCAACTGTAGATAACTTTGTAGGAGCACGAGGCAACATCAATTTAGCTGTAGACAAGTTTACTATAGGTATAGACAACTTTGTTGAAGCAGTAGGCAACTTCAGAGCATCGAGTAGCGCAAACACAATGGCATTTTCCCCTTTTCTGTAGACGGGACCCACCTGTAATTGGCAGGTCTCTCCCCGATGCTTGCCACCGACGAGCTCCGCCGTTGGGTGCCGCCGCGGGACCCCAGTGCTCGCCGCCGTCCCCAGAACGCGCTTTCTCTGCCCCTGGCGCTAGGCCTACGAGGCCCGGCTTGAGGTCCGTGGCTGCCCTTGGCATCACTCATCAGCACCAACGCCGCCGCGACGAAGCCTGGCTCGAGGTCCGTGTCAGTCGCCGTCGCCATCGTCTCAACAGTGGCGCGCGGTGGATCACGGAGCGGGCGCGCTGGGAGCAAGGCCAGCAGAGGGAACGGAGTGCTTCTGGGAGCTGGGCGGTGGCCGGAACGGGTGTGCCGGGGACGGGGACTCGGGGAGTGCCGGGAATCGGGGGCGAGTCATGCGTTGACGGAGCCTCTCGTCAATCTTGTAGCGTAGCGTGTGCACTAGACCTCCACTCGAGGCTCTCGAGCGACAGCACCGATCGCCTTCATCCTGCGACGATGCCGTCGTTTCATCGCGCGTGCATTTTCAAGAATTTGGGATAATTTTTTGATGAAAAGAAACAGTATATTCCCGTTGAGATAATCAGACGATGACACATTCAGAACCCAGCGATTATCCATAGGGCGTAGTATTTCTCCCACGTCACACACTGACTCCATTGCATAATGCAGTTGGATGATTATTCCCCATCGACTAGAGAGTTACATATCGATTACAAATTAAGTGCAGTCGTATAGAACGGTTCATACGTACGTTCAATGCCCCACGGACCGTGTCGAGTAGTACTTCGGACTCTGGAGACACTTCTCAATTTATCCTGCACATCAAATTGCCATATTAGAGAGGTAGCTAGTACTTCCCTCCGTTTAAAAATATAAGATGTTTTAGATTTTTGAAGCAAATATATCTAAATAAGTTTTAGTGTGTATATTTGAGTGAATCTACATATAAAAAGTTGTCTTGATATATTTGCTTCACAAAGCTAAAACATCTCATATTTATATAAACGGAGGGAGTATAACGGAAGGAAGATCATGGATCTGGACGTCACGTACGAGTTACAGTTGACGTTTGGGCTTATCTTGTACGGCAGCGGGACGCCGCACTTCCCGGGCAGCCCCGCGGCGCGGCTGATGTACGTCCCGCCCGCAGCGGCGGCGACGTTCTTGAGGCAGGTGCAGACGGCGCGGCGGTCGGCCGTGGAGCTCGCCGTGGACACGACGGTCTTGATCCCCCCGCAGCACGCCTGCGTCACCTCGCCGCCCGACTGCACGTACCCGAGGCACGGCATCAGCGTGTTGTAGACAGTGGAGCACGACAGCACCGCGCCGGCGCCCCGCGGCGCGAGGGCCACCGCCGCCAGCAGCGACGCCACGACGAGCAGCGCCGGCGCCACCGCGCGGCCACCATTGCTCCTCCCTGCAGAAGCCATCGATCCCAAACTCTGCAGCACAATGCCAAGTAAAGCGACTAGTGATCTCAGACAAGCGACTGAGGCGAGCACGTAGAGCACATATATGTGCAGCTTGGGAGTTGGGAGGCGACGAGGTAGGGTGGTAGTTGGCATAGTGGCTACATGCTGAGAGTGTGCGACAGTTGTGTTGGCTCTTGCCATGTGTTACGCTAGTTGGTGTAGATCGACGAGCAGCATGGAAGTTTCAACACGGATGCAGTGTCATGCGCCATGTGTGGATCAGCTGGAGGTTTCTGGCTGTGCCGTTCAAGCAGGTGGCGGGACCGACGGTTGTTTGGTGCGTGGACTACGTGCAAGACCGGCAGTAGATCGACTTGGCATCGAGGCAACTGAGTGATCTTCGTTATCTGGAGGATTCACTTGTCGCTGCCAAAGCAGTCGTATTCTGTACAGAGATGATGTCACTGAGCGGTCTGTGCTTAGTCAAATATTTTTCTAAGAGTTTAGCTCAGTCACGCACTTGACTGAAGTGGCCAGCCAATTCAGAAAGATGGAAACTACCAACAATCTGCATATGCAACTGTGACAGTCTGGGCAGCGTCATTAGCACACGACCTGCAGGGAGAAGAAGGGAAGCTGAAACTGGGCTGTCGATTGTTGCCACTGAATGGGCCTAGTTTAGTGTTTACTTTGGACTTGCAGAGGACGGAATGAATTTAGGTTATCTATTACTCCCTCCGTTTGAAAAATAGTGTCGGTGATTTTGTTAGTCATCGACACTCTTTTCCGATCAGAGGGAGTCCTCACTATTGTATTTCTAGAATTTGGTAGTCGAGCTGGATGAAACCAGCATATTATTTTGGTGCAGATTTTGGTTTCTTCGAGTTATCTGAATTGGTATGGAGACTAGATAGGATTAGACTAATATACATCCAGAATTTGAAAATTTTGTAAACATAAGCATAAACATCGACTAACTAGTGAAGTATTATTGGTCGACCAAAAGACTAATGGGGCCTAGGTGGAGGGACATTAACATATGAAGAAGATTAGACTATTATACATCTGAAATATGAGAAAGTCATAAGCATAACTGTAAATATCGACTAACATAGTGAAATACCGCCTCTATTCTGGTTTATTAGAATGAGGGATTTAGGGCTCAACAGATGGAGTTTATCCACCCGTAGGAGCTTGTATTGGTCGCATCGCGTTGCCTAGTAATCCCAATAATCTATTAGGGAGGAGTATTACTTGCAGATCAAAAGACTAATGGGCCTAGGGTGGATGTACATTGATGTAAAATTCAAATGCTTCCCTGGTAAGTAGTTGTATGAAAAAAGTTGTTGCGCAACAGATAACTCTACTCGAGAATATTGTCACAAGTGGAAAGCTGAACACTTGTTGAACACTTGTGATTACCCTTTTTGGAATGATCTGATGAGAGGGCTAACAGGGAATTGAAGTATAGGGCTTTTTCTAAGTACAAATAAGGTTGTTTTTTGGAGGACACATGGCTTGGAGACATGCCCTTGAGACTGAATATCCATCTTATATAATATTGGCAGCCACATAGATTATCCATCATATTGGCTCTCCCCTGGGGCACACTATAATGGTAAGTGCTGTAGGCTTGCTCTTATATGTATTACGGCCTAGTTTGGAAGCAAAGTTTATCAAAAAAGGAAGTATTCTAAAACCATAGTATTCACATGCCTGGGCTGAAGGAAATATGCCCTAGAGGCAATAATAATATTGTTATTATCATATTTCTTGTTCATGATAATGTTTATACTCTATGCTATAATTGTATTAAGCGGAAACATTAATACTTGTGTGGTTTATGAACAACACCGTGTCCCTAGTACGCCTCTACTAGACTAGCTCATTGATTAATGATGGTTAAGGTTTCCTAACCATAGACATGAGTTGTCAATTAATAATGAGATCATGTCATTAGGAGAATGATGTGATGGACAGACCCAAATAAAGCAGAGCAATTAGATCGTGTCATTGTGTTCATCTTTGCGAAGCTTTTTCCTATGTCAAGTATTGTATTCCTTAGACCATGAGATAATACAACTCCCTGGTATCAGAAGAAAGCTTTGAGGTCATCAAACGTTATCCTATGTGAGGGTGATCATAAAGGTGTCTCTCAGGTGATCAGAAAGTACTTGTTGGGTTGTATGTATCGAGATGGAATTTGTCCCTCCCGAGTCGGAGAGATATACTTCGGGCCCACTCGGTAATCGATATCAACACCGCTTGCAAGCACGTGGTTAAGGAGTTAATCACAAAGTGATATCGGATTACGGAACGAGTAAAGTACTTGCTGTGAACGAGATTGAACTAGGTATGGCGATACCGACGATCGAATCTCGGGCAAGTAAAATATCGCGCGACGAAGGGAATACATATACGGGATTAATTGAATCCTGGCATCGTGGTTCATCCGATATGATCATCGATGAATATGTGGGAGTCAATATGGGTTTCCAGATCCCGCTGTTGATTATTGATAGAAGATCATGTCTGCATATTCTCGAACCCGTAGGGTCACACACTTAACGTGCATCGATGCTAGGATAGAATGGATAATTGGTTTATGAGTTTTTGGTCGGAGTCTTGGATGAGATCCAGGACATCACGAGAGGTTCCGGAATGGTCCGGAGAATAAGATTCATATAAAGGAAAGCAGTTTTTGGATTCCGGAATCGTTTCGGAGTTTATCGGTATTGTACCGGAAGGTTCTAGAAGGTTCTGGAGAGGGACCAACGTGGGCCCACTTGTCGGAGGCCTATGTGGGCCTAAGGGGAAGTGTCCTGGCCACTTTGGGCCAGGCGCACAAGGCCCCTAAGGCCCAGCCGGCCAGCCCTTAGGGGAAACCCTAAGGGAACCTTCCAGAAGGAGGGGGGAAACTTGCCCCCCACTCTTCCTCCTTGGCCGCCGCCCTGAGGCTTGGAGGAGGGGGCAAGGCAGCCGGCCAGCCTCCTATATAAGGAGGGGCAGGGGCACAGCCTCCCTTCACCTCAAACCCTAGCCGCCGGCCCAACTGCTGCCCTCCAATCTCTCTCTCTCGCGACTACACGTAGGCGAAGCCCTGCTGCAGAAACTCTCCACCATAAGCACCACGCCGTCGTGCTGCAGATCCAATCTATCTCTCCACCATACTTGCTGGACCAAGGAAGGAGGAGACGTCGTTGCACCGTACGTGTGCATCTCTCGGAGGCGCCGCCACTTGCGGCGTAGGATCGGATCGGATCGCGGGGAGGAGACGGCTAGTACGACTACATCATCCACGTTCTGTTGAACGTTTCCGCTGTGCGATTTCTTCAAGGGTATGAAGATCTCATCTACCTCTCTCGTTGATTACATCTCCTAGATTAGATCTTGGCTTTCTTGTTCGCATCCGTAGGAATTTTTTTGATTTACTATGCTGCGAAACCCTTCAGTGGTATCAGAGCTAGATCTATGCGTAGATGTGTTTCACGAGTAGAACGCAACATGCTTGTTGCGGGCGTTGATGTTTTCTGTTGCAAACCTCTTTGTTTTGTATTTCTTATGGCGCAGCATAGTGAGATCGAAGCGGTCTAGGCCAACTTTACGCGACCTCGTTCGCGAGACCGGCTCCGCACTTGACGTGTGGCTTGTTCCACACATGTGGCTGGTGGATGCCAGTTTCTCTCACTATAGTAGTCATGGGATTTACAACGGATGTTAGCAACCATAATATCACCGTTGTGGCTTTTCGTAGGTAAGAATCGTTCTTAACTTGCTACTCCCATAAGCCACATAAAACGTGCAACAACAAAGTAGAGGCGTCTAACTTGTTTTTGCAGGAAGTGTTTTGTGATATGGTATGGCCACAAGATGTGATGTGATATATGTGATGTATGTGATGATCATGTTTTGTAATATTTCGCGACTTGCATGTCGATGAGTTCACAACCGGCAGGAGCCATATGGTTATGGTTGTCTTTATAATTGTGTATGACCTGTGTGTCAACTTCTTATACGCCATGTAATAGCTTTACTTTATCGCTAAGTAGTTAGCAATAGTTGTAGTTGCTATTCGTGGTGGAGGCAATCATGGTGGAGTTATGGAGATCATGCCGGCGCGCACAAGATGGAGATCATTGCGCGGAGATTGGCTATACCATGTCACATAAAATTATATGCATGTGATGTTTATCCTTTTATGTATCTTATTATGCTTAGATCGCGACGGTAGCATTTTAAGATGATTCCTCACATAAAGATCAAGATAAAATTGTGTTCTCCCCATGTATGCACCGTTGCGAAAGTTCGTCGTTTTGAAGCATCTCGTGATGATCGGGTGCTATAAACTCTACGTTCACATACAACGGGTGCAAGCCAGTTTTGCACATGCGGAAATACTTGGGTTTGACTTGATGAGCCTAGCATGTACAGACATGGCCTCGGAACACACGGACCGAAAGGTCAAGCATGAGTCATATGGATGATATGATCAACATGTTGATGTTCACCATTAAAGCTACATCATTCACGTGATGATCGGTCTCGGTGTAGTGAATTTGGATCATGCTTCACTAAACAACTTTGAGGGATGTTGAATTTAGTGGGAGTTCATTAGTAATTTGATTAACTTGAACTAATTATCTTGAACTAAATCTTGTTGTATTTGCATAAGTCGTTGTAGTCTTTGGCACCGTTTCCCACCGACACTTAGCTTAATTGAGTTAAAAGAACTATAAAATTCTGGATAATCACTTTTCGGTCTAGTGCCGTTTAGTTAGAATGTCAAGACTAAAGATTAAGTCCTATTGCAAACTTTAGCAAACCTTGCTTGCTCCATACGATTTAATAAATTGTATTAATTTAAGAGCAACGATTCAAGTTTAGTATCTAAAGATCATATGTTTGCCTTCATGATAAATTGATCTTCAAAATTGTTTGAGAATCAAAGTGATCATCGAGCTGAAAGAATTGTTTTAGAAACAAATAAGAAGTGAAAGATATTTGATATCTAAGACTTTGATTGTTTGCAAAATGATGAAGTATAATTTAGTAAAAGAACATATGCTCATATTGTATGACTATATGTGAAGATTGAAGATGCTAGGCGTCCCGATCACCCAAAAGTTTGGGAACTAATATTATACTTGCATTCATCCTTATAAGCTATAGTAGTTTCATCATGAAAGATGTCATGATAGGACGAATGAAAAGGTATCGGCTAAATTGTTTTGCTATACCAAAAGAATGCTAAAGAATGGAATCTGGAAGAATACCAATCATATGATGATGGTGATCCACTTCAAAGTGAAAAATCCAAGGCTATTAGTATTTGACTAAAAATCCTTTGGACTATGTGTCAAATGATTGACGCCACTATTGATGTCGATAGATTCTTCTAAAAAGAGAGGAAATGCTAAATAGGATCTACAAAATTATTTGGTAGAAAAAGGAAAAGACTGGAATTGTCCAGCTCAGGTATATAAATGATATACATGTTATAGATGAATTCTTTTGCTCGTTAACAATGTAATTCTTGGGTATTCGATACTGATTTGTTGGTATGAAATGTCATACAAAGCAACACAATACAAGAAGTACAATGGCCTAAGTAACTAGTAAAAGAATATGGTAATGATGCATGTCGAGATACAAATAAAAGTGTTATTGTGCTTCTCGTCGGCATAAAACCTAGCCTTCTAGATATGTTAAGAACTTAATAATTGTTATTTTGTTCTAGTATTATGAGAGCAATGGTTGTTCAAATTATTACCGTCTTCCATAATCGATGGATAGATTATTATTATCTTGTTGGTGAAATAGACATTTATAACACTAATGCTGAAGGTCGCAAGACAAAACAAATTTCACTTATATGTGACACCGCCGTTTAAGTCATATTGGAAACAAAACATGAAAGAAATTCTATATTGATAGATTTTCGAGTCATTTGATTTTGAATTGATTGACGCTTGTGAGACTTTTCCTAAAGATGATTAAACTCCGTTCATGGGCCATAGAAAGAACAAGCGACTAACTACATGGAGATCGTACATGTTGATGTATGTAGTTCATATGTGAAGTCGAGCGTGGTGTATTTTCTATTTCATCAATGACTCGAATAGATGTACGGTATATCTACTTGATGAGATAGAAGTATGAAATTGTTCAATTTATGAAGTGAAAATTGTTGTAACAAGAATATTCAAGTTGTATGATTAGATCATAAAGAAGAATATTTGAGTTACAAGTTTAGCAAACATCTAAGAGTTAGAGGAATTGTTCCACAAACTTGCATCATGATAAACACCATAGGAGTATGGAGTTTTCGATGGATGTAATCAAACCTTGTTTGACATGGTTAGATCAATGATGAAATAAACTACCAATATAATTTGTGGATTATTCTTTAGAGACTACCGCTTTTCACTGAATAGAGTGCCATCATAATCTGCCGAAATGACACCATACAAGTTATAGTTGTCTTTTTCTTGAATTTTGGTATGCAAGGCATATGTGTAAAATGTTTACAACCAAAATCGGATTAGTAAGTCTTTGTAGGTTATCCCAAAGAATGTCGATGGGTATTCCTTCTATTATGAACCCAAACACATAGTGATTGTCACTAAAAGAAGTGAATTTCTTATGAAGGAGTTTCTCGCAAAAGGTTTAAGTGGGAGGAAGATAGAACTTGATAAGGTTGTTGAATCTGAGCAAGATGATCAGAGTAGCGCAGCACCAGAAAATGTTCTGGAAGCGGCAACTACATTCATAGCTCACGCGTCTACAATATGTTGTAGTCACGACATCGAAGTTCCTATTTAACCAAGTTGGTCGTAATCAAATAGTAAGATTTGAGGACGAGATATTATTAGATAATAGTAACCAACAATATACAAAGAAGCGATGATGGGCCCTGACTTCGTCATATGAATTATTCTAGCAACAATTACATACTGAGATATGATAGTTGAATAAACGAAACAATGTTCCTCTACCGGAATGCACACCAAGGACGTGTAACTGACACGACCCAATGGGTTTTGTTGATTCAAAGGTTGCTAGATATGTATGCAAACTTCTATGGTAGAAGTAAGCATAGCGAAGTTGGAATCTTCAATGATGAAAATGTTAAAGTGTTAATTTCATCAAGATATTTGAAGATGCTTGTATTTGCAAGAAAGTAAGTGGGAGCGCTAAGACATATTTCTAATGCTTTATGTAGTTAACATATCGTTCATTGGAAATTATGTGTTTTTCTTGATATTGTTAAGTTTTCATTAAAATTAGTTTTTGATGAAAGACTTAGGTAAAACCAGAATATTAAGCATCAATGTCTATGCAGATAGATTGAGGCACTAATATAGTTTTGCCAGAGTACATAGATGAAATATTGAATTTGTTCAATATGGAAACAATAAGAACGGTTCTTGTTGCATGGAAGAGGTTGGAGCAAGAATCAATTGTTTTGACACTTGATGAGTGAAACCACAAGAATGATTTTATCAATTTTGTATACCATGATATGTAGATCCAGATGTGTCCAATGCTCTAAAGGTTATAGCATTCATATGATGATCGTTGGACAATAGTAAAGATATTCTTATGCACTTTCGAAGAAGTAAGAATATGTTCTGTATGCAGAAGTGATAAGATGGAAGAAAGTTCCATGATGACTTGGATGAGTTCCAATGTTAATATTGTGGCGGACACTGCAACGAGGGCTAAGTATATAATCGCTTTAGAAGCGGCATAAAAGATGCAAAGTAGATAGTGATAATCCAACTTATTTGTGGCACTGTCGTCCAGGTCATATTGGCATAAAACGCATAAAGAAACTTCATTCTGATGGACTTTTGGAGTCTCTTGATTTTGAATCATTTGACACGTGCAAGCCATGCCTCATGGGCAAGATGATCAAAAACCCGTTCTCCGGAATAATGGAGCGAGCAATGAACTTATTGGAAATCATACATACCGATGTGTGCGGACCAATGAGTATTTCGACGCACGGTGGATATCGCTATTTTTCTAAGTGTGCTAGTACTATGTAGTCCTATTGTATGACAATAGTGACAACATAGTCTCGGCCAAGAAACAAAGGTCTCACCAGAAGACCAAGTTTATACGATGCTATCTCATACAAGATGAGTAATGCGTGCTGACGCAAAAGAATATGCAAATACAAATGGACCTGAAAGTGTCAGACCCGTAGATAAGGTTTACCACGTGCAACGTGTATGAATAACACCGGAATGCCATAGGTGTTAAAGGCGCAAGTATTAACTAGATTATTGACTCTAGTGCAAGTGGGAGACTGAAGGAAATATGCCCTAGAGGCAATAATAATATTGTTATTATCATATTTCTTGTTCATGATAATGTTTATACTCCATGCTATAATTGTATTAAGCGGAAACATTAATACTTGTGTGGTTTATGAACAACACCGTGTCCCTAGTACGCCTCTACTAGACTAGCTCATTGATTAATGATGGTTAAGGTTTCCTAACCATAGACATGAGTTGTCAATTAATAATGAGATCATGTCATTAGGAGAATGATGTGATGGACAGACCCAAATAAAGCAGAGCAATTAGATCGTGTCATTGTGTTCATCTTTGCGAAGCTTTTTTCTATGTCAAGTATTGTATTCCTTAGACCATGAGATAATACAACTCCCTGGTATCAGAAGAAAGCTTTGAGGTCATCAAACATTATCCTATGTGAGGGTGATCATAAAGGTGTCTCTCAGGTGATCAGAAAGTACTTGTTGGGTTGTATGTATCGAGATGGAATTTGTCCCTCCCGAGTCGGAGAGATATACTTCGGGCCCACTCGGTAATCGATATCAACACCGCTTGCAAGCACGTGGTTAAGGAGTTAATCACAAAGTGATATCGGATTACGGAACGAGTAAAGTACTTGCTGTGAACGAGATTGAACTACGTATGGCGATACCGACGATCGAATCTCGGGCAAGTAAAATATCGCGTGACGAAGGGAATACATATACGGGATTAATTGAATCCTGGCATCGTGGTTCATCCGATATGATCATCGATGAATATGTGGGAGTCAATATGGGTTTCCAGATCCCGCTGTTGATTATTGATAGAAGATCATGTCTGCATATTCTCGAACCCGTAGGGTCACACACTTAACGTGCATCGATGCTAGGATAGAATGGATAATTGGTTTATGCGTTTTTGGTCGGAGTCTCGGATGAGATCCAGGACATCACGAGAGGTTCCGGAATGGTCCGGAGAATAAGATTCATATAAAGGAAAGCAGTTTTTGGATTTCGGAATCGTTTCGGAGTTTATCGGTATTGTACCAGAAGGTTCTAGAAGGTTCTAGAGAGGGACCAACGTGGGCCCACTTGTCGGAGGCCTATGTGGGCCTAAGGGGAAGTGTCCTAGCCACTTTGGGCCAGGCGCACAAGGCCCCTAAGGCCCAGCCGGCCAGCCCTTAGGGGAAACCCTAAGGGAACCTTCCAGAAGGAGGGGGGGGGAACTTGCCCCCCACTCTTCCTCCTTGGCCGCCGCCCTGAGGCTTGGAGGAGGGGGCAAGGCAGCCGGACAGCCTCCTATATAAGGAGGGGCAGGGGCGCAGCCTCCCTTCACCTCGAACCCTAGCCGCCGGCCCAACTGCTGCCCTCCAATCTCTCTCTCTCTCGCGACTGCACGTAGGCGAAGCCCTGCTGCAGAAACTCTCCACCATAAGCACCACGCCATCGTGCTGCAGATCCAATCTATCTCTCCACCATACTTGCTGGACCAAGGAAGGAGGAGACGTTGTTGCACCGTATGTGTGCATCTCTCGGAGGCGCCGCCACTTGCGGCGTAGGATCAGATCGGATCGCGGGGAGGAGATGGCTAGTACGACTACATCATCCACGTTCTGTTGAACGTTTCCGCTGTGCGATTTCTTCAAGGGTATGAAGGTCTCATCTACCTCTCTCGTTGATTACATCTCCTAGATTAGATCTTGGCTTTCTTGTTCGCATCCGTAGGAAATTTTTTGATTTACTATGCTGCGAAACCCTTCATGGGCAACATATACTTCAGTTTTAGAGAATACTTCATTTTACGAAAAAAGAGGTCAGGACTGAAGTCTCTAATTAGGCCAAAAAATAAAGTTTTAGAGGATACTTTAGTTTTTAAAATTGAAGTACTTACTAGATCCAAACGCGTTAAAGTATTTGATACTTCATTTTTTCTAGAGACCGAAGTATTCACAGAATACTTCAAAATTACTTTAAAGCCAAACGGAGATATTGTCCTTTCTAAACATTCAGTAGTTTCAAGGGTTTAATGGCAATGATATCATACCATATACAATTAATGTATGGATAATCATGTCCCTTGGGGATGGGGGCCGCAGCCCTGCTCGCTTATTTTCTATTCCACTATTGTGTACTATGCACAATATTTTGTCATGATGGATCATATAATTCAACACACGTTGGTTTGAGTGGTGCTTTTTGAGTAACACATTTCTAGCTCTCGGGTGAAAATGCTAGCTCTGATTTTCATAGGTTGGGCTTCTTAATGGTGGTGTTTTCAAGTCGTTCCTTGTTGAAGGCATTGTCTACATAGTGCTAAAAAAATTCAATGAATGAAAATCTATGATATAGCCTTGGTGCTTGTACCCGGTGAGGACAACGCTTGTGTGCCATTCCCTCATGTAGTCGTTGCTTTTAGAGAACCTTTTTTGCAATTCATATGTTGCCCAAATTAGTTTTTGGTGTTCATGGTTGATGACGTGTACATCTGTTACTTTGGAATGAATTTGCATGTCGATTCTATTGTTTACTCATAAAAATTTGGTTCTATATATTCTCGATCTCTTGTTTGGCTCACTTGATATTGGGTCAATATTAATATATTGTTTCTTTCGCAAGAAATATTTGGTTCTATTGAAATATAAAGTAGATAATTAGACAATCACAAGCATATACACTCATTACATGATAAAGCTAGATGATTATGTGCTATCTATTACTCACGAATCGCAACATATAGTAGCAGACAAGCTTTGGTAACAACAAAAAGGTTTTCCTGGAGACACTTTTACGTCACTTTTACATAGGCCACAAATAAAGCCGATTTTTTGTGAAGCTTTATGTGCGCACATAAATGTCGACATGTACGTGTAATTTTTTTTTGAGAATTTGGAATGTGACTTTTCGGTAAAGAGATCTCGTGCTCTTGGGGTCCAAAGTGAATTTCCGACTTTGTGTTCATGTCTTAGACCTTGCATGTTAAAAACTTTGTACTAAACTCTTGACAGCCCTCATCCCTAGAGTGATATGTAGCCACTAGTGGAAAACGGGCCTTTGGCCTCGACCCTTTAGTCCCGGCCTCCATCTGGGCCGGGACTAAAGGCCCGGCCACATCGCCCCAAAATCGCCAAGCCGCCCACGAGCCTTTGGTCCCGGCCCGTAACGAGCCTTTAGTCCCGGTTTGAAACACAAACCGGGACTAAAGGGCTATGCGGTGTGCAGCCCGCATGTGCGCCACCTTTAGTCCCGGTTTGTGCATCAAACCGGGACTAAAGGCCCCTGCCTATATATATTGGCCACAGCCCCCCTCTCCCCTCTTCCTTGCATTTTTCTTCGATGGAAGAGTGTGGGTGTGTGCTAGCTCTCTATTTTTCTTGGATGCACTAGAGGTGTTTGTTGAAATGTGTGTTAGAGCAATGCCGCTTCAGTTCACCGAACACAACTACGATATGAGATGCCCGAGCCACGCTTAAACCTCTTCCTCTTTATTTCTACATATTCTAAAAGGTTAGCAACTATATTTCCTCGTTTAGACCGTGCGGTACTAATTTTTAGGATCATGATTGTATTTGATATACTGTATAACGCAGATGAGCCATCCATGGATGTACGGTGATCGACGCACAGCCGCTTACAGAGAAGGCGTGCATTCTTTTCGAGATGCCGCCGATGCAAACAAGCATGGTGGTGGCTATATGTTTTGTCCATGTGTTGAATGTCGGAACGAGAAGGATTACACTTCCTCAAGAGTCATTCAGAGCCACCTGCTTCTGTCCGGTTTTATGTCGGGCTATAATGTTTGGACCAAGCACGGAGAAAGAGGGGTTATGATGGAAGACGATGATGAAGAAGAAGAGAACGATGATGACAACTACCGATCTATGTTCCCTGAGTATGCTGATACCGTAATGGAAGACAATGAAGAAGAAGATCAGGGTGAAGAACGGGAACCAGATGAGCCCGCTGATGATCTTGGCCGGGTCATTTCTGATGCACGGCGAGGCTGCGACACAGAAAAGGAGAGGTTGCAGTTCGAGCAGATGTTACAGGACCACAACAAATTGTTGTACCCAACTTGTGAAGATGGCCAGAAGAAGCTGGGTAGCACACTGGAATTGCTAAAGTGGAAGGCAGAGACCGGTGTGACTGACTCGTCATTTGAAAAGTTGCTGGTACTGATGAAGAAGATGCTTCCAAGAAAGAACGAATTGCCCGCCAGCACGTACGAAGCAAAGAAGCTTGTCTGCCCTCTAGGATTAGACGTGCAGAAGATACATGCATGCCCTAATGACTGCATCCTCTACCGCGGTGAGAAGTACGAGAATATGGATAAATGCCCGGTATGCACTGCATTGCGGTATAAGATCAGAAAAGATGACCCTGGTGATATTGAGGGCGAGCCACCCAGGAAGAGGGTTCCTGCCAAGGTGATGTGGTATGCTCCTATAATACCACGGTTGAAACGTCTGTTCAGAAATAAAGATCATGCGAAGTTGTTGCGATGGCACATGGAAGATCGTATGAAAGACGATAAGTTGAGGCACCCCGCTGATGGTCGGCAGTGGAGAAAAATCGAGAGAGAGTTCCCGAGATTTGCAGGTGATGCAAGGAACTTATGGTTTGGTCTGAGTACAGATGGCATGAATCCTTTTGGGGAGCAGAGTTGCAGTCACAGCACCTGGCCCGTTACTCTATGTATCTACAACCTTCCTCCTTGGTTGTGCATGAAGCGGAAGTTCATTATGATGCCAGTGCTTATCCAAGGTCCAAAGCAACCCGGCAACGATATTGATGTGTACCTAAGGCCATTAGTTGATGAACTTTTACAGCTGTGGGCCGAACCAGGTGTATGTGTGTGGGACGAGCACAAACAAGAGGAATTTGACCTTCGAGCGTTGCTTTTCGTAACCATCAATGATTGGTCTGCTCTTAGTAACATTTCAGGACAGTCAAACAAGGGATACAATGCATGCACGCACTGTTTGGATCAGACAGAAAGTATATATCTAGACAAATGTAGGAAGAATGTGTACCCGTACAATCGTCGTTTTCTTCCGCCCAAGCATCCCTTAAAGAAAAAAGGCAAGCATTTCAATGGCAAGGCAGAACCCCGGGGGAAGCCTGTCATCCGTACTAGTGCTGAAGTATTTGATATGGTCAAAGATTTAAAAGTAATCTTTGGAAAGGGTCCTGGCAGCCAACCTGTTCCTAACGGCCCTGATAAGCGCGTACCCATGTGGAAGAAGAAATCTATATTTTGGGAGCTACCCTATTGGGAAGTCCATGAGGTCCGCTCCGCAATCGACGTGATGCACCTGACGAAGAATCTCTGCGTGAATATTCTAGGCTTCCTGGGCTTGTATGGGAAGTCAAAAGATACACCGGAAGCACGGGAGGACCAGGAACGTCATAAAGGAAGAGATGGCATGCATCCAGGGCAGTTTCAAGGGCGTGCCAGCTACGCTCTTACTAAGGAAGAGAAGGAAATCTTCTTTGAAGTCCTTTTCAGTATCAAGGTCCCGACTGGCTTCTCGTCGAATATAAAGGGAATCGTAAATATGAAAGACAAAAAATTCCAAAACCTAAAGTCTCATGAATGCCACGTGCTTATGACGCAATTGCTTCCGGTTGCATTGAGGGCAATTCTACCGGAAAATGTTCGCCTGGCAATTGTGAAGGTATGTGCATTCCTCAATGCAATTTCTCAGAAGGTAATCGATCGAGAAAGTCTATCAGGGTGACAGATTGATGTGGTCCAATGTCTGGTTAGCTTTGAGTTGTTGTTCCCGCCATCCTTCTTCAATATAATGACACATTTCCTAGTTCACCTAGTCGAAGAGATTAGAATTCTCGGTCCTGTGTTTCTACACAATATGTTCCCCTTCAAGAGGTTCATGGGAGTCTTAAAGAAATATGTTCGTAACCGTGCTAGGCTAGAAGGAAGCATCTCGAAGGGCTATGGAACAGAGGAGGTCATTGAGTTTTGTGTGGACTTTCTTCCTGACCTTAAGCCGATTGGTGTTCCTGAATCTCGGTATGAGGGTAGGCTGACAGGAAAAGGCACACTAGGAAGGAAAGCAAAAGTATGTATGGACGGGCATTCTTTCTCTCAAGCACACTACACAGTTCTACACAATTCCACCGTGGTGGCTCCGTATATCGTGAGACACAAGAATATTCTATGCTCCAAAAACCCGGGGAAGGCTGACTCTTGGATTAAAGGGGAACACGAGAAGACTTTCGGCAGTTGGTTGCAGACACATCTCATGAATGACGACACCGTTGGAGATCAGCTGTACTGTTTGGCCAGGCCACCATATTCGACTATATGTACTTTCCAAGGGTACGAGATAAATGGGAATACATTTTACACGATTGCCCATGATAAAAAGAGCGCCAACCAAAACAGTGGTGTCCGCTTTGATGCAACAGACGAGAATGGGCACTGTTTGGAAACATATTACGGGTACATAGAGGAGATATGTGAACTTGACTATGGACCTACTTTTAAGATCCCTTTGTTTCGGTGCAAATGGGTGAAGCTGACAGGAGGCGAGGTAGTTGTAGACCAAAAGTATGGCATGACAACAGTGGATCTCAACAATCTTGCGTACATGGACGAACCATTCGTCCTAGCCAACGATGTCGCTCAGGTTTTCTATGTGAAGGACATGTCTACAAAAACGAGAAAAAGAAATCAACAAAAGAAGATATCGTCTGATAAGCCAAAACGCCACATAGTTCTTTCAGGGAAAAGAAACATCATGGGAGTAGATGACAAGACAGACATGTCAGTAGATTATAATAAGTTTCATGAAATTCCTCCCTTCAAAGTGAAAACTGACCCAAGCATCCTACTGAATGATGAAGATTCTCCATGGCTACGACCCAGAAGAAAATAGAAATAATAGATAGGAATATTGGTGCAATAATGTAATAATGTATTAAACCTTTTATGTAATGCATGTATGGAATGTACTAAACCTTTTAGTTTTGAATTATTTATTCAATTTCAAACACTTTTCATTTTCATAGTTTTGTCAAATTCTCAAATATGCAAAAAGAATTTTAATTGAAAATGGCAAAATAGTTAATAGTTTAGATAGTTAAAATAATTAATTTTGAAAATAGAAAATAGTTTTGATTTATTTATTCAATTTCAAACACTTTTCATTTTTATAGTTTTGTCAAATTCTCAAATATGCAAAAAGAATTTTAATTGAAAATGGCAAAATAGTTAATAGTTTGGATAGTTAAAATAATTAATTTTGAAACTAGAAAATAGTTTTGAATTATTTATTCAATTTCAAACACTTTTCATTTTCATAGTTTTGTCAAATTCTCAAATATGCAAAAAGAATTTTAATTGAAAATAGCAAAATAGTTAATAGTTTGGATAGTTAAAATAATTAATTTTGAAAATAGAAAATAGTTTTGATTTATTTATTCAATTTCAAACACTTTTCATTTTCATAGTTTTGTCAAATTCTCAAATATGCAAAAAGAATTTTAATAAACATAGTTCTTAATTGAAAATGGCAAAATAGTTAATAGTTTGGATAGTTAAAATAATTAATTTTGAAAATAGAAAATAGTTTTGAATTATTTATTCAATTTCAAACACTTTTCATTTTCATAGTTTTGTCAAATTCTCAAATATGCAAACAGATAACTATTTATATTCTCAAATATGCAAAAACAAATAAAACAAGAAAACCGAAAATAGGCCTTTAGTCCCGGCCCGGGCCACAGACCGGGACTAAAGGCCCTGGGGCTGAAAACCCCACGCCGAGGCCTTTAGTCCCGGGCGGTGGCTCAAACCGGGACTAAAGGCCCCCCTTTAGTCCCAGCCTGAGCCACCGCCCGGGACTAAAGGTCCCGGGGTATAAAAGCTGCCCCTTCTTCCCCGCCGCTTCGCACTTAGCAGTTTCGCGCGCGAGGAGTCTCCGAGGACGCCGTCAGGCTGCCGCGCCGCCGTCAGCCCACCGTGCGCCGCCAGCCCACCGCGCCGCCAGCCCAACGCGCCGCCGCGCCGCCGCATTGCCCGCGCCGCCAGCCCACCGCGCCGCCGTCCAGCCGCCGCGCCGACCGCCAGCCCACCGCGCCGCCGCCGCGCGCAGTGCCCGCCGTCCAGCCGCCGCCGCCGCAGTGCCGCCGTATATCTGCAAGGTTTTTGTTAGGGTTAGAGTTAATGTGTTAATTAGTTAATGTGTTAATTAGTTAATGTGTTAATTAGTTAGTGTTAGGGTTAGGGTTAAATATTAGGATTAGAATTTAGTTAGATATAGAAATATTTTAGAGATAGAATTATTTTAGAGATAGAATTATTTTAGTTAGAATTATTTAGTTAGAATTTATTTGCAAATAGAAATAGAATTATTTTAGTTAGAATTATTTTAGTTAGAATTATTTAGTTAGAATTTATTTGCAAATAGAGATAGAATTATTTAGTTAGAATTTATTTGCAAATAGAAATAGAATTATTTAGTTAGAATTTATTTGCAAATAGAGATAGAATTATTTTAGTTAGAATTATTTAGTTAGAATTTATTTGCAAATAGAAATAGAATTATTTAGTTAGAATTTATTTGCAAATAGAGATAGAATTATTTTAGTTAGAATTATTTAGTTAGAATTTATTTGCAAATAGAAATAGAATTATTTTAGTTAGAATTATTTAGTTAGAATTTATTTGCAAATATAGATAGAATTATTTAGTTAGAATTTATTTGCAAATAGAAATAGAATTATTTAGTTAGAATTTATTTGCAAATAGAAATAGAATTATTTAGTTAGAATTTATTTGCAAATAGAAATAGAATTATTTTAGTTAGAATTATTTAGTTAATACAAATAGAAATAGAATTTATTTGCATCATATATAGTTTGTTAGTTTATTAGTTAATCAAATGTCCGTTTTTTGCAGAACTATGGATCCACATAGCAGGAACCTCGAAGAGGAAGAACTTCTCGAAGATATAATCAAAGACGCCCCCGATGTTGAACCAGCTGAATCTCCGTCGTCATATCTAAACCCCTCCAGAGATGGAATGGAGGTCGGCCGACACGAAGATGAAGCCGATGGGGCAGGAGATAGCTCCAATGACAGAGAAGGTGATAGCTCCACTGATGGAGAAGCCGGTGGAGAAATAATAAAGTCCGGCGAGGTATACATATGAAGTTTGACAATCACCTGTAATATGTGAAAAATATTGGAGATAGCTCTATATTGTATACATATACATTCATTTGACGAATGTTTCTCCCTCGTAGGCCTCCACATCGAGCAAAGCTACGAAACGAGGCCCGACTAAAAAGTTGGATGCATGGACGCATTACACCTTTGAGGTGATATTGCCTACGGGCGAACCCAAGCTTCCTAAGAATGCTGCTGACACATTCAAGAAGCAATGCGGAGTTCTCGTTAGGGATCACGTCCCGATCAGCGTTCGGGAGTGGAACAAGCGCAAAGGGGCAGCCGATAGTGACTATGTCGCCGAAAGGTACAAAGATAATCTTTGGAATGATCTCATGTCACATTTCAACCTACCAGAATGTGAGAATGAAGACGCCGCAAAAAAACTGAGGGCCAAAGTCAAGCAGTGGACTCTAAAGAAGATGGCCGAACTGTTCCGTAGCTGGAAGAAGAAGCTATGGAAAAACTATCTGAAGACAAAGAAAGTGCCAGTATTCGAGGGGTATCTAGCCAAGCAGGCGAATCACTGGAAGGCATTTCAAGAGTACAAGGAGTCAGAAGATGCCAAGGCATTATCAGAAAAGAACAAGAAAAATGCCGACAAGAAGAAATATCACCACACGCTGGGGCCAGGGGCTATGAGACTGCCATCCCAAAGTGGGATAAGAAAGAGCAAGATATGCTAGCTAAAGGCATCGTACCTGAACCCATCCGTGATGAGTGGGAATTGAGAGCAAGAAATTGGTTCCTTGCGCATGGTGGTTCGTACGACGAAGAAACAGGGGACCTCATCTGCAGTGACGGTCTTAGGATACCTAGGGAGAATTGGAAAAAGATAGTGAAAGAAATTAAAGAGGGAAAAAGACAGTTCACTGCAGATAGAGAGAAAGATTTGCTCACACTGGTCCTCGGCAATGACGAACATGGAGGACGAACGCGAGGCTTCGGTCCTTCTTACCCGTGGTGCCTTGGGTTTGCCAGAGACCAAGACACTTACAGAAGCCGAGCGAGAGCAAAGAAGCGACAGCAGGATGAGGAGAATGACAAGTTGAACCAGTTGCTTGCCAGGCTTAACGAGCAACAGAAGCAGATTGATGAGCTTAGAGGAGTAGCACGCCAGGAAGATCCTGCACTCGATATTACCGGCGCCCCATCTAAGCGGAAAAGCAGCGTGGCTAAATCTGAGGCCCCGCCCGACGATGCACGAAGAATGATAGAGGGCGGTCCCGGCTACCCCGTGGATGGAATCAAGGAGTCAACATCATGTGAACTCCATCAGAAATTCAAGAACATATCCATGAAGGTGGCCGTCGGACAAGCTTTACCTTCTGGCCCTGATGCACGCTGGCATGGCCGTGAGATTCCAGCTGGCTTTGCTAAAGTCGGGGTGGATGAAATCATGGTGGGGTTTCATGATATGGAGCTCGACATAGCTGGACCCGAAGATGAGAGGACACTCGGAGAAGTACTGGGTGGAGTCATCCTATGGGACAAGAACTACATCAAGCTTCCAGGCTCGGCCCCAAGGACAACACCGCCTCCGAGTCGTCGCAGGTCACCTACACCTCCATCACCTCCAAGCCCTCCACATGACGACGGCCACCACAACACGAGTCCATCTCGATCACCGCCGCCGGACTTGGGTCGGCCGTCTCCGCCGCCGCCCGCTAAGGATACTAAGCGGAAGCGTGCCAGCAAGAACGCTCCGTCGATGAGTTCTAAGTGACGGAGCTCCCCAAAGCGCAAACTGTCGCCCCTCCCAAAGGTACCTCATGCTAATCTTCCTATCAGACCTTATGATCGTACCGACGAGGAAAACGCCAGGATAGCAAAGGAACATTATGATGCGCAGATGAAAAAGAAGGAACCCGAGCCCCGCCCGGAATACACCGAGAAGCAAATAGCATATGCAAAATACTTCATGACCCTTCCATCACAGTATGACTTACACCATAAGCCTGACGACTATACACGCACATTGCAGAAGGAAGGGAAAAAGAGCAGATCACGTGCAAGTGCAAGTGGGAGCAAATCAAGTTCAACTACAAGCAAAAAAAGATCAGACGTTCCTCAGCTTGGACAACAGGCCAAACAGTCGATCCCACCCCTCAGGGTGTTACCCGAGAATGTTCCCTCTCTGGTGCAGGGGCAAGATTTGGAATTAGCAAAGAAGTGGGCGGCTGAATGGGGTATCCCGGTTGAAGACGTTCTGGCTTCCCAAGACGACAGGTTACCCAAGGCTGTGGTAGCCCCTAAGCCACAGTTTGTCATGGGAGCGCCTTTGGTCAGCAAAGATAAGTTTGATGATCTCCCAACAAATATGTGTTACTTGCATACATGGTACTTAAGTGAAGCAAAGAATGGGAGAACGATGATCGTGGCGCGTGTCCCACGGGAGTACTACGGCCGTCCCGAAGACATCCATATCGACTTTGATGAACTCTTCCAGATGTACAATGCCGATGCCCTCGATAAATCGCTTATGAGTTGCTATTGTCTGTAAGTTTTTCAATTCGTTGTCTACATATAACTTGTTCAGTTAATTCAATTCACTACTAGGAAAACAGCTATAGGTGGAGGACTTACCCGTAGCGCATAGAGTAAGTGGTGCGCTACGGCTAGCCGCAGCGCACCCTGCAGAGTGCGCTGCTGCTATACACATTACCCGCAGCGCACCAGAGCTAAGCGTGCGCTACGGCTATTCGTAGACCTAGACGGCTGTTTTTCCTAACCTTACCCGTAGCGCACATCTCGTGAATGCGCTACGGGTAGTTAGTGTTACCCGTAGCGCATTCACGAGAGGTGCGCTACGGGTAAGGTTAGGAGGGACATATAGGCATAATCCCAGGTTACCCGTAGCGCATTGTATAGGCATGCGCTACGGGTAAGTTCTCTACCCGCAGCGCATGCCTATACAATGCGCTACGGGTAACCTGGGATGCTTATTTTTAAGGCATGAAGCCACCTAGCTCCAATCATTGCCCCCCTTCTTCCCCCTCCATTCACAAGTAGATCTGGTCGTCCCCCTTCTCCTCCCCAACCTAATTTCATCAATCTTCCATCTATTTTAGCTTATTAAAGCTACTTTGGTTGGTAGATATATGAGTGCAATGTCTACTAACCTTTAGATATCACTTTATTACTATCTCGTGCACACACACACTCTCGTTCTCTCGTGTCGCGGTATCGTCTATAATAGGTGAGTAATATGCATGAGGACATCGGTGTGTGGCATCGGTGTATGTATGCTTGTAGGTGTGTCATTGTTGTTTGTATGTATGCATGCTTGTGTAGCATCGGAACACGTTTGTATGTATGAATTCTTATTTGTTTGGATCCAAATATGATGATTTACCGATGGTGCCAATGTTGTTATGCCGAAATGTTGATTTACTTCCATTTCGGTATATTTTGGCACCACGGATAGGTCCATTTTTAGGCAAGGTCATGCCGAAATTTTTGGACGACTATGTGTGTATTTGGCCGGTTCTAAGATATTCTCTTGCTCTATATATATGTATACCAGGCAACCATGGTCCGGTCGATGAATGAAGGCACAGTGGCAAGATATATGAAAGCCGCGACGCACGACATGATTCGAAATAACCAGACGGAGATAAAGTGTCCGTGTCACAAATGCAAACTGAAGTGCTATATCGACCCTTATTCCGGGCAACTGCAGAGCCACCTGCTCTCTCGCGGTTTCATGGATGGCTACACTCGGTGGATAAGTGACGAAGATGATGACAACGTCCATGGAGCGGCGATGGGAAATGATGAGGAAGGGCATGGTGGTGACGAAGATTTTCCCGGTCATGATGAAGGCGGAGAAGATGCCGGACATGGTGGAGAAGATCAAGATGCCGGACATGGTGAAGAAGATCAAGATGCCGGACATGGTGAAGAAGATCAAGATGCCGGAGCAGATGGAACACCGTCAGGTAGCTGGGTGCAGAACCCTTACGTTCAAGCACTACTTCTCAAGCCGACAAGCAACGCGCGGGATGCCGCTAGAGAGAAAGCCAAGCTGGCGAGCCTAGAGAAGGACGCGATTACTCCATTGTATGCAGGATGCAGGCCCGGGGATACACGTTTGGATGTCACGCTCAGGGCACTGCAGATGAAGGCAAGACACAAATGGACCGGCAAAAGCTTTGACGAAAACATGGCATTCTGGCAGGAGCGTCTTCCCGAGGGGAACAAGTGTCCAACTAGTATCGAGGAGGCCAAGAAAATCGTGTGCCCTCTTGATTTACCTCACGTGAGATACCATGCTTGCATTAATGATTGCATCATTTATCGGCGAGAAGATGCGGAGAGAAACACATGTCCGGTGTGCGGCGCATCTCGATACAAGAGTGGGAAGAAAGCTCCTCGAAAGGTAGTATGGTACTTTCCGATCACTCCTCGTCTACAGCGATATTTCGCAGACCCTAAGGAAGCAAAGCTTATGCGCTGGCACGCGGAAAGGAAGAAGCCAAAAGATGATGACGATGATGATCAGGAGGACATGATACTGAGACACCCTTCAGATGCTAGCCAGTGGAAGGCATTGGACATCGAGTGCCCAGAATTTGGTAATGATCCAAGGAACGTCAGGTTGGGTGTGAGCACCGATGGACTCAATCCGTTTGGCAGCCAGAGCAGCACCCATAGCACCTGGCCCGTATTTGTATGGATGTACAACCTACCCCCCTGGCTGTGCATGAAGAGGAGGTACATACAAATGACTATGCTAATTCAAGGTCCAAAACAACCGGGAAATGACATCCAACTGTATCTCGGTCTGCTGACAGAGGAAGTAGCCACGTTATGGGACACACCACCCAATACATGGGACGCCGTCGCACAAGATTATTTTCCTATGAGAGCCACGTTGGTCACGACGGTGCATGACTATCTCGGTTGCGGATATGTCTCGGGGCAGGTGGTCCACGGATATTGTGCCTGTATTCGGTGCATGGATGACACAACATATCACCAGCTACAGAAAGATCCCGGTTCTTCGAAGACCATGTTCCTTGGGCATCGAAGGTGGCTTCGCAAGGATGACCCATGGAGAAAACGCAAAGATCTGTTCAATGGTAAAATTGAGATCCGAGATCCCCCATGTCTAAGGAGCGGCGACGAAATCGATGAGTTGTTGACAAGTTGGCCAGAGTGCCCTGCACCGGGAAAGAAGCGAAAGACGCCCAAGCCGCTCCTGAAGGTATGGAAAAGGAGGTCTGTTTTCTGGGATCTGCCTTACTGGAAGATCCTCCGCATGCCCCATAGCCTTGATGTCATGCATATCACAAAAAACGTGTGCGAGAGTCTGCTTGGCACCCTTCTCAACATGCCTGTAGGAAAAGACGGACCGAAAGCAAGGCATGACTTGGCATTTATGAAGATCAGGGAAGACCTTCACTTAGGACGATCTGATGATGATGACGATGATGATGAGGAGACCGAAGGTCGTCGCAAGGGAAAAAGGGCCAAGAGGAACGAGTATCACTGCCCCGCTTCGTGCTTCACTCTAAGTCCTCAGGAGATCGAGCAGTTTTTCAACTGCCTCCTAGGAGTCAAAGTTCCCTACGGTTACTCGGGCAAGATAAGTAGATACCTAGACAAAGCGAAGCAGAAGTTCAGCGGGATGAAGTCTCACGACTGTCACGTGCTGATGACGCAGATACTTCCGGTTGCAATTCGAGGAATAATGGACGAGCACGTCCGCAAAACGTTGTTTGGCCTCTGCAACTTTTTGACGTCATCTCTCGGAAGTCAATTAGCCTGAGGAAACTTCACAGGCTACAGGAAGAGATCGTGGTGATTCTATGCCAGCTAGAGATGTACTTCCCGCCCGCATTCTTTGATATTATGGTACATCTGCTCGTCCATATCGTGGAGGATATCGTCCAACTCGGGCCGATGTTCCTGCACAGCATGATGCCGTTTGAAAGGATGAATGGTGTCATCAAAGGATACGTTCGCAATAGATCACGTCCCGATGGAAGCATAGCCAAGGGCTTCCTGACCGAAGAGTGCATCTCCTTCTGCACGAATTATCTTAACATCGAAAACCCTGTTGGTCTGCCCGTCAAAAAGCACCTTGACAGGATCGATGGATGGGGTCACCGCGAGGGTCGTCATGAAATGCATATCGACTTCACTGGTCGACGCGCCGACTTTGATAGAGCAAACCTAGTCACGCTACAGCACATGCAACTGATCGACCCTTGGGTAGAAGAGCACAAAAGCTTTATTGCGAATAAGTATAGTGATAGGGGCGAGCAGAGGACAGAAGGAGCAATAATCAATGAGCACAACTCCAATTTCACGCGTTGGTTCAAGGACAAGCTTCTAGCTAATCCCCCACCAATGCAATCTTCCGAGGAAGAAAAACTCATATTCGCCTTGTCACAGGGAGCTGAACACTGCCTAATGACCTATCAGGCATATAATATCAATGGCTACACATTTTACACTGAGGAAAAGGACAGTAATTGCGATTACCAGAACTCAGGGGTAACGATGGAAGCCTACACCGGTGATGTCAAGCAAAGATACTACGGAAGGATCGAGGAGATCTGGGAGCTGAGCTACACTGGGGAGAAGGTGCCGATGTTTCGTGTTAGATGGGCCAAAAACGTCGTAAAAGAAGACCGGTATTTCACCACCATGGTTATACCCGAAGCCAAATCCAAGACTGCCGGCGCAAACGTCACCGCTAAAAATGAGCCATGGGTACTGGCAAGCCAAGTGGACCAATGCTTCTTCATTACCGACCCGCCAAAGCCTACCCGGGTTGTCGTGAGAAGAGGCAAAAGGAACATCATCGAAATGGATGGAGTCGCCAACGAGCAAGACTTTGACATGTACGGTGACCCGAAGATGGAAGATGAAAGCGATGCCGATGAACCATACACAACAAGAAGAAGCCGGACCACCCAACCTAAAGGTCTACCGTTCAAGAGAAGAAGTCTCGCGGTTCCGGGGCTTAATTATTCAACATTGACAAAGAAGGGCAAAAAGATTGTGAAACGGTAGCAAGCTTGACCGTGTGTGTGGGCATATTATTATTATGTATCACTTATCCATTTTTGGACCAAACTAGACATGTAACTCATATTTTGTATCATTTATCAATCACTTTTGTATTTTTGGCATGATACAAAAATGTTATGTGTGCTTATTTACTTTATAATATATATTATAATATATTATAATGTAATAACATGCTAAAAAGTCAATTAAAAAAATGAAACCAAACTAGACATGTAACTCATATTTTGTATCATTCATCAATCACTTTTGTATTTTTGGCATGATATAAAAATATTATTTGTGCTTATTTACTTTATAATATATATTATAATATATTATAATGTAATAACATGCTAAAAAGTTAACTAAAAAATAAAACAACAAAAAATTTGGTTCATATTTTGTATCATTTATCAATCACTTTTGTATTTTTGGCATGATACAAAAATATTATTTGTGCTTATTTACTTTATAATATATATTATAATATATTATAATGTAATAGCATGCTAAAAAGTTAACTAAAAAATAAAACAACAAAAAATTTGGTTCCAGGACTCGAACCTGGAACTCCTAGCTCTAGAACAGGCAGGCTGGCCGAAGCCACTAGGGTAGACAGAAGGTTGTGTCTTACACTGGTTTATTTGTTTTTAAACTGTACTATCATTAGCCGTAGCGCATCACCACCCCCGTGCGCTACGGGTAATATTACCCGTAGCGCACCGTCCCTCCGTGCGTTACGACTAATATGCTTCATAGCCAACAGCCATGGGCGCCCGCCTTCTCCCCTAACCGGCCAGATCGATGACCAGCCACTTCCCCATCGATCCAGATCCCTAGCGCCGCCGTGTCGAAGCCCGGCGCAGAGGAGCCGCGCCGCCGCGTCGCAGAGAAGCCCCGGCGCAGAGGTTGCAGAGGAGGAGCCCCGCCGCCACATTGCAGAGGAGCCCCGCCGCCGCTCGCAGAGGAGCCGCGCCGCAGAAGAGCCGCGCGTGACGCCATCCTCTACGCCTGCGCCCCGCCGCCGCTCGCAGAGGAGCCCCGCCGCAGAAGAGCCGCGACGCCATCCTCTACGCCTGCGCCCCGCCCCAGCAAGCCGCGACACGCGCCATCCTCTACGCCTGCGCCCCGCCCCCAGCAAGCCGCGACGCCGTCCCAACCTCGCCGTCCTCTACTCCTGCGTCGCCGTGGAGGTAAGGTTTCTCTGACGCCGTCCCAACCTCGCCGTCCTCTACACAGTCTTAGATAAATGAAGTTTCTGATAGTCCCAATTCTAGTGGTTAACTGGTTATTTTTAGCGTTGTGTATCGGCAAGTCTGCCTCTTCTTCTATTTGACAAATACTAGTAACAATTGCACATGTGCAATGACTGTAAGTTTGCAAAAGATTGGATTATCAGTTGATTGCTGCAGTCCCTCAAATCATCAAGTACAATCAGATTTCTTTGGTTAGTAATCCGAAGAACTGTGTTAAACCATCTTTCTAATACGCTGTAGTGGTGCTAACCACCACAGGACGTTCCAGAAAGCACATATAGAGGTAGAAGTAAATTAAATACTGATACATATATATTCACTGTCGCAATAGAGACCCAACAACTCCATCATTCAAGCAAATAAAGCCTGGAATTCATTTAGAACTGCAATTTAATATATGAGTAACAGAGACATATTTAGTATAATATCCCATTCTAAAACAAAGAAACAATCACCACCAAAGCTGCAAAGCTGTCTCAGTACATGGAGAAGGAATTCATGCACAACACAGATATTCTAAGCAAAATTAATGGAGGTGTGGTAAAGTGATAATCCTAGAATGAAATGTTTGAATATTCTAAGCAAAATTTAGTTTTGAGGCTTGTTTCACTTCGAGATTAGCTAATGAGCCTGTCTAAAGCTATTTGCATTTACGTTTTGCATACGTTGATGTATTGTTTGTAAAACTTGACGTTCCAGATTAGGAACTTTGAAGTGGATGAATCAAGCTGACTTAATTTTTAGTCAAATCAGGCAGACTTTACCATTTAGTCAAATCATACCCACCACCACTAGAATTAAGCACAGTCTCGACTTTCTAAATTTAGCGATACAGGTCACAATGCTAGTAGTAGCCGCTGAAAAAGAATCTACACACTTACTCTTGCGGGTGGGCGGCAGTGGCTGAAACGTGGATATCTTATATTCCTCCAAAACAATCATACCATGATTTAATTATGTCTAGATGCCATCATTTTCTATGAACTGATGAAAAACAGTACACTTGCAACTCAATAATTTTGAAGAAAAAAATTCTATAAGCTATAGTCAGTAGATAAATTTTGTGTTCCTTCATGCAAGCAATCTCATAGAAATATAAGGAGATAAATTTTGTGTTCCTTCATGCAAGCAATAATTTTGATATCAATAGTCATTTCCTTCCTAGAAGAAACAAGCTCATATTCATAAAAGAACTCATTTTGCTTTGAGGAATAGATATAAAAGGACAAGTGGGGCTTATACAATTTACATGATTTATTTGCACAACACTAACATCTAAAAATGGAGCTCATTTGTTAAACCACTGTTGTTAAACCATGCAGAAATAATCATGTCTCATGTGATGAATTTTAGGGTTCTTAAGTTCATTAAGATATATACTGTTGTTTCTTGTTCTATTTATTCTTGTTATTCTTGGAGTTAAATTATTTCATGCTGTTCTTAGATGAATTATTTTGATCTGGTTATTCTTGGAGTTTTGCCTTGCACAATCTATTTTGGTCAGAATGTTTCTGTTAGCTAAAAATGTAAAGAATAATGTTCAGTTAGCTTGCTGCCATGTAATTCTGGGCATATCTCATAGGTATATATGGGAAATATTTGCTGCCATGTAATTCTGGGCATATTTGATGAAGAGGAGTTTTATATTGAAGTGATTTAGCTACTGTGATATAATTCTGGGCATGTAAATTTGGGAGTTTTTTGAAGAGGAGTCATATATGTAAACCTGGGAGTCTTATAAGTTATTCTGGAAGTTATATGTACTGGGAGTTGCTTGCTGCTTATATGTACTATGAATTTTGCAGCTGCTGCTGCTTGCTGCTGCTGCTTGCTACTGCTGCTGCTTGCTTGCTGCTGCTGCTTGTTGCTGCTGCTGCTTGCTGCTGCTGCTGCTTGCTACTGCTTGCTGCTGCTGCTTGCTGCTGCTGCTTGCTACTGCTTGCTGCTTGCTATGAATTTTTGTGCAGGGGATTCAAATGAGTGCCCATTTAGCAATGAAATGTCGATTTACTTCCGTTTCTGCAAAATGGGCACTCCCTATGTCCAAAAAACAGCATAGGTCATGCCGGATTTTTTCGTGAATTATTGTATTAACTTGTAGCATTTTCTTTATTTAGTGTGAACATGGCCGACAACGAGGAAGCCAGTGGTTCTGCCAAGCCATTCTGGAAGTTGTCCCAAGAATTGGAAGAAGAGGAGATGATGAATGTAGAGGTAGATCAGGAGAGGGAGGAAGAAGAGGAGATGGAGGGCGCAGATCCCGATTATATGGATGTAGAAGAAGACGATATGGATCAGGGTGCCGACGACACCACTACCACCACATCTGGCGGTGAAGATGGTACCCAACGGAAGAAGAAGAAGCCACGGAAGGATAGGAAGGATCGGCGCCCAAACCAGCTGCTGACCGACCGACAAGCAATCACACAAGTGTCGGAGAATGGGTATCCTCTGGCGCCTGAGGACGTTGTGGCCGGGTACGGAGGGCAAGTCGCGTGCATCCTCCGAAACACTGTCCCGCTCAACACCGAGAACCTGAGGAGTGAGGAGAACGAGCATTACCGCACACTCCTCTTGCGGAAGCTTCATGCTCGATACATCTTCGATCCCGAGTATGTCAACACGGATATCAGTAAGAATCCTGTGAACAATGCTGCCATCACGAAGATGAGCACCGCCCTGGCCAGCTGGAAAGGCAGGGTGAAGAAAATGATCCTCAAGGGTAAAACATTTGAGGAGGTCAATAAGAGCAACCCGACGGTCACGGAGGCGGACTATGATGAGATGAAGCTCAAGTGCGACCCCAACGACATACGTACCAAGGAAAAGAGTGACTGGGGGAAGAACTTGCAGTCCAAGAACTTGGGTGTCCACAACCTCGGTAGCGGCGGTTACCGAGGGAAGGATAAGATATGGGCGCGAGAGGACGCAGAATATGCGGCGAAGGGCATCGAAAACCCTTGGCTCAGGATCGAAGATCCGACGGCCAGGGCAGTAATTAGGTCCAAGTACCATTGGGACCCGAAAACCAAGCAACTAACCACGGATCCGAAGGTGAAGAAGTTTGAGGAGATTCTGCAAGCTGAAGAAAAGGCATCTCATACGTCGTCATCCCAGGGTTCGACCACCACTGGGTCGTCTAGGTGGGACACAGCTTTGAATAGAGCTGTGAATGTGATAAAGGGACGGCCAAAGTCGAAACCGCCGACGGCAGCTGGCCGTGTGCTCGGCGAAGGATTGTCCGTGAAATGGTCGGACAAGTTTGGCAAGCCAGAAAGGGGAAAAAAGTCACTCAATGCGGATGAAAGCCGCGAGCTTCAAGAACTCAGGGAGAAAGTGGCACAGATCCCACAGCTTGTCGAAAAACAAGTTCAAGAAAAGATGACCTCGTTCATCCCTACCATTGTTGAAGCGCTTGGGAGTTGGGAAGCGGCTGGTCGAGTTGGGCCGCCCCCGATACCCAGCATGGGCAGCAACTCAAACAACGCCGTGGCGCCGAACGTACGACCGGCCGCCAACACCGCGGCGCCAAACGTATTGGTGACACCCGTCGCCAACATCGCGGCGCCGGAGATTAATGCAGCGGCAGGTACCGCGCAACGAAGCACTCCATCCGTGACCTGCACGCCGACGTACGTCGGCGGTCCTTCTACAGCAGCCGAGCTCGACGCCGTCAAGGTAACTAAGCGGCGGTGGCTCAACTTACACTTTCCGCATTGTGTAACCTATACACTTGCATAACATCTGGCCTACACCACCTGTTTTCGCAGGCCGCGGGCGCCGACGTTCCTTGCACTCTCCTACATTACGTCGACGGCGTGTTGAAGGATGTTGCCACTGGTAGTATCATGCAACCGGGAAACAGGATGTTCCACGGTCGACAGATGCCATCAGACGTGTTAAGGGTCCAAGTGGCTCGGACGCTGCGGGGTTGTGACCACGTGATGCCTCCCTTTCAGCCCGAGGGAGACGAAGATGAAGAGCCGAAAGCCCTCAGGCAGTGCTTTGGCTACCCAATGCTATGGCCAGAGAGTCAGATTTGTCTGGGGGCAGGGAGCACCGCCCCACGCATAACACCGCCGGTCGTGCCGGGGCCAAGCCATGTGGTGCCTGATCCTGATCCTGATATGCAGATGGCACAGGATCCAAATGATGATGATGATGTCAACGTTGAGGCCTACATCAATACTACCTACTGTGATGGCTTAGATGACCTTGATCAAGGTCCCTCGGACAAACGACAAACTATCACCAAACATTTGTCATTCCATTCTCAGGAGACGCCTCCAGACGCCGCCTGGACGGAGCCTCCAAGAGGCTTTATCTCCCCCACGACACTCCATAAGGTGGTCGAGAAGCAGAATGCAATTCCTATGAAGAAGAAGGAAAGGAAAAGGAAAAATAAGAAGGAAATTGAGAGCCAGCCACCGCCGGTTACGAAACCGATCCGAGCTCAGGATGGGCCACCAAGACACAAGGGTCTTAATCACATCGTGCATACTATGGGTGAGCCGATGCTTAATGAGCGAATGCTCAAGGCTTGCAGTGCCGATATGCGGAGTCTACATGACTCTATTCTATACCTAGAACAGCGCCAACTTGATGAAAATGATTCAACGTACCCGCTTTACATGGCCAAGGTGCCAAAGGGCAAGGGCTTCGTCGAGGCTGCCCCCGCCGATATTATGCTTCTTCGGTTTGCCGACATCTTCGACCTATTTCACATGTATCGGCTATACCAGACCTTCGTCCGCCTATTTTCTCTAAGTATTCAGATGCAGATCATACGAGACAAGACCCCGGGCATCGTGGTAGTGGACCCCTACTACATGCGTGAAAGCCAATTGTCTAAGTTGGCGGGCCGAAATGCCGCTATTAGCTATCTCAGCGACGTCATGATATCAAACATTGGGAAGGACTTGCTCCTGGCCTACTTTCCCAAGTAAGTGATTGGCTCGCCGCCTTCTTTCTTAGATTTCCATCTCGGTCTTTGCCAACATTTTGTTTGATTTGTTTTGCGCAGTGACAAATACTGCACACTCATCCACATCTCCCCGGTGTATATGCGTACCCTGTTTTTGGACTCGGGCAGTGCAATCAAGAAAAACTATACGCATGTCAAGATAGTTTTGGATGATGCTCTTACCAAGTACGTCCTTCAAGGTGGCTCATTCAAGAGTAAACGGCCGCCCAAGCACGGCTTGTACAGCTTCGCCCATACTACGTCGTTCCCCTGCGTCAAGCAGCCCGAGGGAAGTCACAGGGAGGCCTATTACGCCTTATATCATATGCTGGCGATGGTACGGGACAAGAAAAACTCGACGCTGCCAGATTCACTCCAACCCTGGGCCGAAAAGTTGGCGATGATTGATGATGACAATCTACGAGGACAGTTCTATCGCATCCAGGAGCAGTTTGCGACAATCATCTTTCAAGATGTCGTCAGAAAAGGGGGGATGTTCTACACTGCCCAGCTGAAGCCGTCAAATGAAGAAGTAGATCAGAGGCTGCTTCTGCAGGGCGACGACAGGGCATTCTTTTTGCCAGGACGCGGCTTCCGCTTTGTTCCTGATACTGGCAAGCAAAAGTTGTAATAATAAGTACACTATGTTCCTAGCTTGCTTAGCATGGCATGTTTCGTAGACATCAGTGAACTTATTAGTTCTGATCGTGTCGTGTGTGATGAACACTTAGTCGTGGTGTAAAGTTAATAAGTACATCCTAGTTAATTATGTCATATTTCATTACTATGCATACATGTGATGAACTTCTTGCTTTCTGTTATCTAACCTTATTTGTCTTGAAGGTAGGGATGTCGTACGTTGTGTACAAAGGTAGGGTTCCTGGAGTTTATGTCCACTGGGAAGATTGCTTGAAGCAAGTCAATAGGTTCAAGGGCAATAGCTACAAAGGGTACACGACGATGGCGGAGGCGGAAGCTAGGTGGAGGAACCACCTTCGAGAGGAGAGGAGGACGACCTTCTTCAGCGTCACCACCGCCGTCTTGCTCACCGCGGTGATTGCGGTTGTAGTGTACTTCATCGCACCGTAGCATGTGGGATGATGAACTTGCGTATTCGATCGGTATCGATGACTTAGAGACATTGAACTCATGTAATATGTGATTGCTTCATTTCGAAAATAATGAGAATCATATTCCGTGTCTATTTCATACTAAATATATTACATTTCGTATATACTTCTTGTAATCTTGTATTTTTGCAATTTCCTGTATAAAAACTGTAATCTGGCAGTATAAATGGCTATATTTTCGAAATTTGAAAAAAAGTAACCGTAGCGCACTGTGAAGTGATGCGCTGCTGCTGTTGTCAAATACCCGTAGCGCATGTGTTGGAGGTGCGCTACCACTAAATCCACTACCCGTAGCGCACTGGACATTAGCCGTAGCGCACAGGGTGCATGCGCTACGAGTAAGTAAGATACCCGTAGCGCATGGTAGAGGTGCGCTACGACTAATTAGATACCAGTGGCGTGGTACCTGCAGCGCGGGGGCATGCGCTACGGGTAACTAAAACAGGTGCGCTACGGGTAGCTGTTTTCCTAGTAGTGATTCATTGTCTACATATAACTTGTTCCGTTCTGACTTGTACTCTATTATGCAGAATGAAGATTCTGGAATGTAAAAGTAGGAACATCCTAAATATTGGGTTTATTGACCCAGATAAAATACATATAACGACGCTAACTGATAACCCCAAGGAGACGGAGGAAAACCTTCTAAGGTTTCTAACAGATCAAAATTTCTGTGACCACATACTGTTTCCATACAACTTCAGGTGAGGGTCTTACTCTGTTGTGTCCATTCACTTATAAGTGTAATTGATAAGTTACTGACACATATATATACATGTGCAGCTACCACTGGATTCTGTTGGACATTCAAATTGATAAGGGAAGAGTTGATGCCTTCGACCCATTATCGAGACCCTTGGAACAGTTCCAAAGCCTGCAGGACATGCTCCAAGGGTAATTTCAATCATTCTTGCGCTCTATCGGTCTCTTTCGATGATTTTCTGATATATCAATTAATGAAAAACTTAGCAAATCATTTTCCTTGTCGGGCAGGGTTTGGAAGCGGTTCAAGTGCGTGACTGACGGTATCGAGCATGAGAAGCTGACCTTTAGAGCGGCTCAGGTAAGTAGTAGTATGATATACTTCTATTTTCAATACATTTATGATGCTAGATTATTGTTTTGATTATATATATTCTATTCTCGTAAAGTGCGACCAGCAGCCACGGGGGACACATCTATGCGGATACTATGTTTGCGAGACCATTCGCACGTTTACCTCTGAGCACAAGGATTACAGATACGACGTAAGCAATGAACATTCACACCTCTATTTTTACCCGTCATTCTTTGTTATCATGATTGATATTCATATTCATCTCCTCTTCTTATATAGTACACGGCCATGAGGGAGAAGTACCTACCAGAGCAACGCGCGATTGCTGTTGCAGAGGAGCTAGCGACCTTTCTGAGGACGGAAGCTATAGATGACAAAGGACAATTTAGTGTAGCTAGGGGCCATTACTGATGTTGGTCCATGTAATCGAATAGACGGGCTCTAGTCCCGATAATTCTGATCTCCATATAATTGTATATATATGCTCGCTTGTAAGATAAATTAATCTTATATATATATGCATAAACTAATTCCCGAACACCAAACCAGGCACCAAACGAGGCATCACGTTAATCCCCCGAACACGTAAACCCTAAAACCCTAAAACCCTAAAGCAAAAAACAAAATCTGTAGATGCCTTTAGTCCCGGTCTGTGTTACAAACCGGGACTAAAGGTCCTGGCCCTGGATGCGCTCGGAGGCGCCCACGTGGACACCCTCCAGTCCCGGCTGGTAACCGGGCCGGGACTAAAGGTTTAGCCTTTAGTCCCGCCTCTGGAGTCCTGGTTTGCAAACCGGGACTAAAGGCCTTTACGGGCCGGGACTAGAGGCCCTGTCCCCGCTAGTGCAACATGTTGACATGGTTCCTTTAACATTTATGATGTGCATATTGTAGCAGCAAGATGGAGTTGTTCCTCCACAACCTTATGATGTGTCAACCTTCTAGCAGTCCAGGTGTTTCCAAATGTGGTTTTTTACACTTGATGGTTGCTGATGCGTAGACTTGATTGCTTTTTGCATGACATATGCACAGTGGCGGAGCTAGAGCATTCAACAACCAGGTGCACATGGGTGTCACACAACATAAAAATCATCTTTTTTAAACAGAAGGCCTCAGCCCGGCTTTATATATAAAGCCAAATGGCACCACAAAGCTCAGATACAACGGTAGCAGTACAAACCAGGATATGAAATGTTCAGCCTAACACAGAACGAAAGTACACAACGTCCAACCCGGACGAGAGGCACCAAAAACAAGCTGGGATCACGGCCGGCACAACAGCAGGAGCACCAAAAATCATCTTTTTAGGGTATACATATGTGAAAATTTGCTAGATTGCAAAGAAAATCGTTTCCCAGTGTCCTGTGCACCCCCATAGATACATGTAGATCCGCCCCTGCATATGCATGTTAAATTAATGTTTATTATTAGTAATTTTCTGTGTATGTATATTCTTGATATGTTATTGTTCATCATATTTTATTGGTACGTAAGGAGTGTTTACTTGGTATCGGGTCGATATTTATAGATTGCGTCACTCGCAAGGGTATTCACTTTGGCTCATGGGTGTATATGCATCCACTGCCTAAAAATTATTTTTGAAATATCTAAAAAAAATTAAAAAAGAATTATTGGTGTACATCCTATGAGCCAAAACACCATGTCCCTGGCAAGAGCCATTTTGTTTCATTAAAATGTACAGATAGGATATTCCCGTTGAGATAATCGGAAAATCAAAGGCATAAATCCAGCGAGTAGTGACACGGTGATGTCAATTAGATGGTGAAACTGATGATTATTTGCTATACAACTCATTGATCGATAGCATATACTACTAGCAGTAGTACACTAATACTGCATCTGCATGGTACGTAAGGTTCATAGATCGAAACCTACAGTAGTCTTCTGGCAACAGGATCCTTTCGCACGCCGGAGATATAGTACGGGCTCCTCAATTTATCCTGAACAAAAAACTTTCACGTTAAAAGGTCCTAGGAAAATCTCGAAAGACAGTCTATCACAAGCACCAGTCCTGGTTTTTCCAGCAAAAAAAAAAGTCCTGGTTTTTCATGTCACGTACGCGTTGCAGTTGACGTTGGGCCCGATCTTAAAGGGCACCTGGACCTTGCACCGTCCCGGCAGCCCCGCGGCGCGGCTGATGTACGTCCCTCCCGCTGCGCCCGCGGCGGCGGCGGCGTTCTTGAGGCAGGTGCAGGCGGCGCGGCGGTCCGGCGTGGAGCGCGCCGTGGACACCACCTTCTTGATCCCGCCGCAGCACGCCCTCGGCACCGCCCCGCCCGACTGCACGTACCAGAGGCACGGCATCAGCGTGGTGTACACCGTGGAGCACGACAGCGCCGCGCTCGCGCCCGGCGGCGCCAGCGCCGCCACCGCCAGAAGCGCCGCCACGACGAGCAGCGCCGGCGACACCGCGCGACGGCCTCGGATGGTCGCAGAAGGAGCCATCGGTTCCGAACCCCTGGAGCGTAGTTGTGTGTCGCTAGATCGGCAAGTAGATGGGCTAGCTGCTTGCGTGATCTCAGAGAGGTGGCTGAGCGGCGTAGCAGGTCCGTGGAGGACATATATGTAGAGTGGTGACCGCTGATGATGTAGAGCAAGGTTGGCGGATGGAAAAATGGGGCAATTGTGTTTGCACTCGCCGTTGCAGATAGACGCGCACCATGGATGCTTCGACACGCATGCACTGTCACGCGTCATGTGTGGACATCAGTTGGAGGTTTTTCTGAGTGCGCGCGCCGTGCAAGAAGGGGAAGAAAGGGAAGGGAACACAGTGCCATGAACGCTCGATGGTGAAACGCAACGGATGAGATGGGGAAGAGACAGGTGTGCGGTGCGTGGACTGCGAGCCGTAGACCGGCAGGAGACTTGGTATTTTTTTTTTTGAGAAACATAACGCTTTATTAATTAAATCACATCGTTATAAAGTTCAGCCCTGATCATCTTAGGGATAACATCTACGAAAAGTTTACAAAGAGAAGGCTCAAAACAACGAGCTAAATATATGTAGCGCCATTACACAAGCGATTAACATGCTTGAAAGAACAGAGAGAGAACATTGTAGCGAAGCGTTTGATGTCGCCCACCACAGTGCCCACACCAGAACGTTCCATTCCCGCAGTTTGGATCTTCAGAGGGAGGCAGTCCGAGGCCAGTGTTAGTTTTGGTGGAACGATGCGTACCCTTTTGGGGCATCGGCTGCGTGTTATATAGTAGGGAAAAGCCCCCTACGTGGCGGTACAAGACTTGGACGTATACGGTCGGAGTACTACTCCGTACACATATACATACTCATATTACATGTGCTAACATCCCCCCTTAATCTAAAGCTCGGGAGAGATTTAGATTACGCTTGAACTCATCTAGATTTTTAACAGGAAGAGCCTTGGTAAACCCATCAGCAATTTGATCCTTTGTAGAGATAAACCTGATATCAAGACGATTTTGTGCAACACGTTCGCGAACAAAGTGATAATCAATCTCAATATGCTTTGTGCGAGCATGGAAAACCGGATTTGCTGATAGATATGTAGCACCCAAATTATCACACCAGAGGCAAGGTTTCTGATGAAGTCGTACTCCAAGTTCACGAAGCAAAGCTTCCACCCATATTAACTCTGTGGTGGCATTTGCTAAAGCTTTGTATTCAGCTTCAGTGCTTGAACGGGACACGGAATCTTGTTTGCGAGCAATCCAGGAGACCAAATTTGGACCAATAAAGATAGCAAAACCACCAGTGGAGCGACGATCCTCAATGCAGCCGGCCCAATCGACGTCTGAAAAAGCACCGAGAAGTGTAGAGGAAGATTTTCTGAAGGTGATACCAAGCTGAGATGTACTTTTAACATAACGAAGAATGCGTTTAACTGCAGTCCAATGAGCAGTAGTGGGAGCATGAAGATATTGGCAGACCTTGTTAACCGAAAAAGACAGGTCTGGGCGAGTAAGGGTGAGATACTGAAGAGCACCAACAATGCTTCGATACTGAGAGCTATCCTCAGGACCAAGGGGAGTACCTTCATGCAGTGATAGAAGCTCGGATGAAGACAGAGGTGTAGGCGCTGTCGTGGTTTCGTCAACAGATCTGCCATAGAGGTAGGGGTATGGCGGTTTGTGGAAGGGGGTGAACACGGAGGAGCGATCCAGGACGGTGGTAGCACGAGTTTACCCAGCTTCAGATCCCGCAACGGTGGCGAGACCCTACGTGCTGCTATAATTCACTATATGGCAACAAGTGCTCGATTACAATGATGAGGTTGGCTGTTTCGCTATGCGATTGGCCGTAAGATTGGTCTGATGCCTCAAGGGCTGCTCCACGCCGGGCTTATAAAGGCGCCTGGCGTGGGCTACACGTTGGTACCGGAGCGAATACAACTTAGAATCCTAGACTAAGTCCTGCGCGTACGCTACAAGGTCACCCGCCATGGGCCGTCATCCGGATCCGCCATAAGCTCGCCGCTAGTAGCCCGCCATAGGCCTGTCTCCGGATCCGCCATAAGCGCCTGCGTCCAGTACCGCCGTGCCAACTTCAGCAACTGGGCCGCCCGGTATGGCGAATCCGCCGTACCACCCCTGATGGGCCACCCTGGCTTGCTGATTTAGGACTACGTCGCTGGTATACCTATTTGGTATATCCCCAACAGTAGCCCCCAGGGAACTTCAAGATCACCATCTACATCCGCCATGCTTGTCCTTGATAAGTCATTTCCGCCATAGCTCTTCTTTGCTGGGATGGCGGTTATCTTGATGTTCCTTTTCCATCTATCAATCCGCCGTAAATAACGGATCAAGCGACGTAGTTATCTTAGCGAGATTTTCGGGATCCGTTGGATCATACCGTTGAAATCTGCCGTAAATTTCGGACACAGTTCCTTCTAGGGCAAGATTCACCAAGTTACTTTTTTACCCTTGGACACGTGTCGCCAGATTAGGGTTTCTGCGATCGGGATGAGCGGTGGTGATGGCGGGCACGAATCTCGAGGACCGGGGCCTATATATACCCCAGCCTCTCAACCCCGGCCGGTCACCCCTTCATTCACCCCCGTCGCACTCTCTCTCTTCAGCGCCGCCCCGAGAGCTTTGCTATCTCCGGCGAGCCACCGCGGAAGACCTCGCCGACGGTAGCGTTTTCCGCCACAAACTGGCATCGTCTTCCTCGTCCTCGCTCGAAATCCTCGAAGTCATTACCGCCACGCCACTTGCCGCCATGGAGCCTGAATCACCTCGCGAAGCTTCCAAGTCCGAAGCTGCTGAAGGTTCGGTGCGGTCCTCGGATACCGAGTCCGCCATACCCAAAAACTCAGGAGGAGACTGGGACTCCTGCAATCTGAACGAGGAAATTCTATCTTCCTTGGAGCGGGAAGGCCGTATAGCTGCTAAGGAAGCCTCCAGATGGCGGGTTGAGCCTGGTGAAGCGAAGCCGACTCCTTCAGATGAAGAGGTCGTTATGCTGAAGTCCCATATTGATCGTGGCTTCAGCCTTCTGCCATCCTACTTCCTGAGGGAAGTTCTCCGTCATTACAGGTTACAGCTACACCATATTGCTCCGAATAGCTTCACTGCCTTAGCGGGATTCGTCGCGCTATGCGAAGGATATCTGGGCATCAGCCCACGCGGAGATTTATTCCGCTTATATTTTAATATCCGCCATAACCGGGACGCGAACGGAGATCCTCGCAATTGCGGATCGATCTCTTTTGTTCCTCGGCACGGGAAATCCTACCCCTACATTGTCCCTCACGACTCTGCTAAGGGATGGCGGGGTTCCTTCTTTTATCTGGCTAACCAGGCCCCTCCTGAAAGGAAGTTCGGCCTACGGTCTTTTACTGATGGCCCCGCCGAGGAGCAGGATAGCTAGGGCGTTATGGATGATTTCACAATGGATGATGAATGCCAATTATGCTCACGGCGGATTTCGAAACTTGTCTTCTCTGGACTGACAGGTGCTGACACCATTTACTGCTGGATCTCACGGCGGATTCAGCCTCTTCAATACCGCCCAACCCTGATGTGCGAGTATAGCGGAATAGACGATTCCCAGCGCTATTCCAAGGAGGAACTGTCCGCTGAAGAAATCGAACTTCGGATCCGCAACATCATTAAAGTGGGGCGAGATGAGCCTCTGAAGCTGAAAATCCCTATGTATGAGAATGGCATTTGTCCAAAGGTAAGTGCTTCTCCTTATTCCGCCATAACAGCTAATTTTCCTTGAATAACTTCACATTTCTCTGCAGCTCTCTTCCCTGCCACCTTCTGAACTGAGCGGTCTCGTCTGCTATCCTCGGACGAAGGATCTTACTGACAATGAGGACGAGACATCCTCATCTCCCAAGAGACAGAAGGTGGCGGAAGAAGAGGTAGTGGCGGATGAACCTGTAGTGGCGGTTCCTCGTGGCGTTCGCGGTGCTGGCGGGCGCATTCGTGGAATGGGCAAGAGAGTCATCTCTCGCCATTCGTCCCCTGCCCTTCGCGGCCATCTGGACACCGTGCCAGAACATTCCGCCACTATAAATCTACCAGAACGGAAGTAAGTATACTCATAACTTGCCTTCATACCATGCATAACTTTTTCTAATCTGTCTCTTTTGCACTCAGAAGAAGAAAGGTTTCTGGCCCGAAACCTTCGCTAGCCAAGCCATCTCCCGCTGCCATTCCACCTACACCAGATGCTCCTGCTCGCCCAACTGGGCCTTCCACCTCTTCTCAGCATACCAGCAAGGTGGCGGATGCTCCAGGAAAAAGTGTTGGACCATCAGATCGCCCCGCTCAAGGTGCCAAGAAAGTGAGTTTTAGTGTAAAAGCAATCCAGACGGATACAGGAGCTGGGGAGGCTTCAAAGTGGAAGAAGAAAGCAGGGGCTCTTTTCCGTCTTGACAATATGCAAGAGGAGGCCAGTAACCATGTGTCATCTGCAATGGCGGCATTCGTTCAGAGAACCAGTCTTGTTAAAGAGGTATGTACTCCCAGTAGCCCCCGAGCGCCATGGCGGATTCGCAAATTTAATCCGCTATGGGGCTCCAAGGTTAACTTCTGTAAGTTTTTAGAATAGCGTAGCCCTCGAGCGCTGGTAGTTCACACAGTGCTCTATAGAGAACGAACTTAAATTTCACACCGAGTAGCCCCCGAGCTTTATGGCGGATAATTATCCGGCATAAAGCTCTTAGGAGAAAAAATCAGCATAAGTAGCCCCCGAGCATCATGGCGGATGCCATCCATCGTGATGCTCTAAGAGTGACTAAAAAAGAATCAGTGAGTAGCCCCGAGCGTTATGGCGGATTCGCATCCGGCATAAAGCTCTAAGAGTGACTAACACTTAAATTTTGCCAGAACTACAAGAAGGTGGTGGAGGACCTGGTCCAGGTCGTGAGCTCGCAGGAGAAGGAGCTGGCGGAGAAAGGCGCTCTTGTGGCGGATTTGCGGCAGCAACTTGAGAATAGCGGTACTTAACCTTAAGGTTCCTTTCCTTTATGCTTATTCAATCAAACGCTGAACTGACAGAATTCCGCCATGCAGACGCTGCCAAGCTCAAGTCCACACTTGAGGGGATGAAGAAAGGCCACGCCATTGCGATGGATGGGCTGAATGAACAGCTCCGGAAATCGCTGGCTGAAAACGCCACCCTCGAGAGGCAGCTGAAGGACCAGGAGAACCAGGGCAAGAAAAAGGACAAGGAGATAGCGGATCTCCGCAAAGCCGCCGCTGACTTTGAGAAGCGGCGCGAAGGCTTTAACGAGCTCCTCCATCACTTCCAGGACAACTTGCTAGGTACCATGATACGTCCAAAACGTATCTACTTTCTCGAACACTTTTGCTATTGTTTCTCCTCTAATTTGTGTGTTTTGAATACAACTAACACGGACTGACGCTGTTTTCAGCAGAATTGCTCTGGTGTATCGTTTTTGTGCAGAAATTCAACTTCCAGTAAAAATTCGGGAAAAATCATGAAAAATCCTATTTCACTAGAAGACCCACGGAGCCAGAAGACCGGAGGGAGAAGTGGCTCGAGGCACCGTCACAAGGTGGTGGCGCGGCCCAGCCCTGGCCGCGCCACCCCTATGTGAGGTGGCCCCAGGCTCCCTCTCGACCTCCCGTCTCGCGTACATATACCCCCTGACGACTTGAGATCGGGGGACGGCGTTTTTTCCCAGATAGACTTCCGCTGCGCCGCCGCCATCAGAAACCGCGATTCGGAACCAGAAACTCCATTCTGGCACCCTGCCGGGACGGGGATTCGGAGGAGATCTTCATCACCATCACCACCGACGCTCCTCCATCGACCATCCATGACTCCCCCATCCATGTGTGAGTAATTCCCCCGCTGTAGGTGAGGGGATGGTAGGGATTGGATGAGATTGTTCATGTAATTTGATATGAGATTGATAGGGCATAGTGCCTAGTATCTTTATTTAGTGTCTATGACATTGTTGCAACTTGTTGTGCTTAATGCTTGTCACTTTGGGCCCGAGTGCCATGATTTCAGATCTGAACATGTTATTATTTCTATGATGATACTTGTTGTTTATGGTCTTACCTACAAGTTGTATACACATATTGTTGTCCGGAACCCGAGGCCCCAAAGTGACAGAAATTGGGATAACCGGAGGGGATGGCTATGATGTGAGGATCACATGTGTTCACCGAGTGCTAATGCTTTGCTCCGGTACTTTATTAAAAGGAGTACCTTAATTACCAGTAGTTTCCCTTGAGGCCCTGCTGCAACAGGCTGGTAGGACAAAAGATGTCGTGCAAGTTTCTCCTTATGAGCACGTACGACTATATACGGAACACATGCCTATGATTGTTTGTACTAGGATGCTTTATCATTATTTATCTGCAATGCCCGTATCTCATTGATTTCATGAATTATCTTATCCATGCAACACCCGTTATCCATCCCTATGCCTACAGTATTTGTTCCTACTGTTTACAACCGTTACTATTACTGCTGCTATTTTACTACTGCTGTTACTGTTTCACTACTGTCACTGCTATAAAACTGTTGCTACTGATAAACCGCTGCGAGTAAGACTGTTTCCAGGTGCAGCTGAATTGACAACTCAACTGTTAAGGCTTACATATATTCTTTGGCTCCCCTTGTGCCGAATCAATAAATTTGGGTAATACTTCCCTCGAAGACTGTTGCGATCCCCTATACTTGTGGGTCATCAAGACTATTTTCTGGCGCCGTTGCCGGGGAGCATAGCTTTATCTGTAAGTTCACTTGGTATTCATATTGTTCGCTGCAATCCTTTCATCATGGGTAAACCTCGTGATGGAAAAGTTCCTATATTGCCATCCACTACAAGAAGAGGTACGACTCTCAACACCTCTGTTGCTCTTGATTCGCCATCTGTTATGAGTAAGTTGCTTACACCACCACACCCACATGCTACTACTTCTGCTGAGATTGAAAGTGCCACTGATAATTTAGATGATGCTTCTGCTGTGCTTGATGAGAGAGGTTCACTAGGTTCCTTTTTAGAGGCTACTATTGCTAGAGCTAAGTTGGGAAACACCACTGTTACACCTGTTAGTTCACCTGAGTCTAGGGAATGTTCCAGTGATGATTATGATGATGATGCTTATATTGAGCTTAATGATGATTTTATTGCAGAAGCACGTGCTGCTCGTGATGCAGGTAATGTTAAAGAACTTCTTGCTAGACGTTCTGTTAGATATAATTTGTCTCCTGATCCTAAGTTTGCTGCTTCTCCTATAAATATTAGAGACAAGGATTATGATTTCTCTTTGGATTTATCTTACATATCTATTGTTGAGAAAACTCCTTTTTGTGGTACTAAAGATGAGAGTGCTATGGAGCACATGAATGAGCTTTCTACTTTGAGTAATTTGTTTTCTGATGATATTAAGCTCCGCACTTATTTTGTTGCTAAGATTTTTCCTTTCTCGTTGAAAGATGCTGCTAAAACTTGGTTTAATAGCTTGTCTCCTCGATCCCTTACTAGTCCTATTGCTTTGGTTAATGCTTTCTTTCATAAATATTTTCCCGCTAGTGCTCAACATGCTGCTGTGCAGAAAATCTTTGATTTTGAACAGGGAAAAGGAGAGAAATTGCCTGAATCTTGGACAAGGTTTTGTTCTTTAATTAGAGCTTTGCCTAAAGAACCATTGCCTAAAAATGAACTTCTTGACATATTTTATAATGGACTAACGGATGAATCTAAGTCATATTTGGATAGTTGTGCTGGTTGTGTTTTCAGGGAAAGAACTCCGGTTGAAGCAGAGGAGTTAATGGCTAAAATAAGCCGGAATCATGATGATTGGATTTTAGTTGAGCCAACACCAGCACCCACTCCTGCGCCATCTACAGAGCCTACACCGAAGAAGAGAGGGATGATTGAATTAAATGATGAAGTTATGAAGGAGGCTAAGAAATCTCTTAAGGAGAAAGGTATTAAGGCCGAAGATGTGAAGAATTTACCTCCTATTGAAGAATTATGTAAGCCAATCCCTCGCTCATCTACTATTGAGGTACACTCTCTCCAACGCTTTGATGAAAGAGATATTCCTTACACTAAACCTCCTGATCAATGTTTAGATGAGTTTGACAATTTTATTGTTAAGCAAGAAATTTTTAATAGAATGGTGCATAATCATCTGTTGGAGAATTCTAGAGTTATTAACAAGATGCAGGATATTGTGGAGAGAACCGCCAATGATGTGAAGATACTTGCTAAACATTTTCAAATGATTCAAACACAAATTGATCAGCTTACCAAAGTGCAGCAAGATCTGCTAGTTAATGCTGCAAGAGAGAAGCAAGCATGTGAAATACGCACAAGAAGTGGTGCTGCTACTCAAGACCCATTATATCCTGAAGGACATCCTAAGAGGGTTGAGCAAGATTCTCAACGCACTTCAAGTGATGATATTCCTCCCAAGAAGAAGAAGAAGCATAAAACAACTGCAGAATCCTCTGATGCAGGTAAAGATCCTAACAGTGTTTCTATTTCTGATGCTGAAACTGAACCAGGAAATGCTTCCGATAAAGAAGAAGATAAAGAAGAAGTTGAAGAAGAACCGGAAAAGAGTGATAAAAATGCAAAGTACACCAAAGAAGACTTCATTGCCAACAAGCATGGTAAGGAGAGGGAACCTTGGGTACAGAAGCCAATGCCTTTTCCTAGTAAGAAACACAAGTCCAAGGAAGAAGAACACTACAACAGGTTTTGTGAATGGATGAGACCTTTATTTTTGCAAATTCCTTTGACTGATGCTATTAGAATGCCTCCTTATGCAAAATATATGAAAGATATTGTCACTAACAAAAGGAAAATTCCTAGTGAGGAAATTTCCACTTTACTTGCTAACTATTCTTTTGATGGTAAAGTTCCAGAGAAGCTTGGAGATCCAAGTATACCGACTATTCCTTGCTCCATTAAAAATAACTATGTTAGAACTGCTTTATGTGATTTGGGAGCTGGAGTTAGTGTAATGCCTTTTTCTCTTTATAAGAGACTTGATTTAGAAAAACTGGTTTCAACTGATATATCCTTGCAGATGGTTGATAAGTCTACTACTATTCCTATTGGTATATGTGAGAATGTTCCTGTTCAAGTTGCTAACAGCTGTTTAATATTAACTGATTTTGTTGTGTTGGAAATGCCTAAAGATGATAATATGTCTATTATTCTTGGGAGACCTTTTCTAAACACTGCAGGTGCTGTTATTAATTGCAATCAAGGAAAAGTCACTTTTAATGTTAATGACAAAGAGTATACAGTTTATTTTCCCAAGAAGATTGATAGGAGGAATGCTCTAAATTCAATCAAGCATGTTGAGACCATCAAAGTTGGCCAAATTATTTGTTCAGAGCAAAAGCCCAAGGAAGAATATCAAATTTTTATGGTTGGGGCTATACCTATCAAAGTTGAGGTAACATAAGCATTAAGTGAAGTGCAAAGTTTTGCCTCATATAAAGTTAGTTTGGTAACAAGACTTGATCAACCTTGTTAGCAAAGTGAATTTGTATGAACGAAACTTCGTTTTCACCGCATCCACTCCACCTCACTTGTATTTACTTTCATCAAATTTTATTCCTTCAGTTTAGTTGCATGATTAAGAGTATCTCAAAGCTGCTGCATGTTTAGTTTTGATTTGCTTGAAATCTTTTCATCCTCGTTTTTCCTGAGTTTTATCGATATGCCAATTTCTGAAAAATCCTCGAAAATAAAGTTTCTCTAAAAATTCCAGAAAATTCTTTATAAATTTTTATGTCAAAAATGGGGCAGGGAGACACCTGGGAGGCACCAGGTGGGGCAGCCACGCCACCTCACACACAGGTGGCGCGGCCCAGCCCTGGCCGCGCCACCCATGTGTGAGGGGGCCCCACCAGGCCACTCACTCATCTCTTCTTCCCCTGCTCTTTCTCTCTCCCGAAAAACAACGACACACTCAGCTGAAACCCGAGTTCTTGCTGTCCTTCACCTGGAATTTTCGATCTCCTCGTTCAGCCCAACATTTTTGCTGAAACTTGGATTATTTGCTCTCCGGTATGTGACTCCTCCACTTGTCCAAGTAGATTTTCTTTTGGTAAAGTATTTCTTGAGTATTTTAGCATTGTAGGTGACAGTATAAATGAGTATGCATGCTTATTCTATTGTTTAGAAAGATTATTTTGATGCATGATAGCTCTCTAGTGACCTTCTATAGTAGTTTCCTACATTTGCTTGTCTTTAAATCACCTTTTATGAGTTTGTTGAAAAATTTCAGAAATGGAGGAGAATGTGTATCAGCTCTCTCAACATGAACTAGAAGTGCAAGATGTTATGAAAGTTCATCGTGAAGAGAAGGTTTTCCCCTCACACTACCCATGCTCAGCATTCTTGAGTGCTGCTGGATTTCTGCAGGATTTCCGAGCCTTGCTTTCTAATGCAGGATTAGAATATTTTGTTGAGGGTGAACCTTCCCAATATGTTAAACTAACAATGTCTGTGGTGCAGGATTTCAGATTTAGTTGGTCCACTTCTAACCCCATGGTTCATTATAAAATTTATAACAAATCTGTGGACTTGCCTCTTGATATTTTTTGTACAGCTATTAGAGTTCCACAGTGGGGATCGCTTGAGAAGATAAGGGGACAACCAAGGCAATTGTTAGAACTATACGAGGAGATTTGTCAAGGAAGAAGCTTCACAGGAGAGGGTGGTAAAATTCGAAACATTCATTTCCCATCCATTCGATATTTCGCCTTCTTCATTACCAAATGTGTTCTTGCTAGGAAAGCTGCAAGTAAATTGTCTCTCCATGATCTAGCTTTCATTGCTGCTGCTTTAAGGCGCGATAGAACTTACAATTTGGGTGCCTTAATCGCTTTTCGTCTTGATATTAATCGTGGGAAAGGGGGAATCTGTGGGGGGCTTATAGCTTCACGCCTGTTAGCTTTGCATGGCGTTTTGCCTCATTTTCGAGATTTTCAGTTCCCCGAGGAGAGACTTGGCCTTGATGCTATGGTTCAACATAAGTTTATTTCTCCTCCTGCCAGTTTGATTAATTTAACATTTGAGCTAACCTTTTTCAAGAAGACTACCTGGAAGGTACTAAAGACTGAACGATCAATCCGTTTGCCTGCACCTCTTTTGTTTAACCTTGATTGCAGGAATGGACGGTCGCTTACTGAAGATGAGCTTGACGCGTACATAGGGGAGCATCCGCCGCCGTCTGTGCACGATGAGGAAGGCGCCGAGGAGTCGGGACAACCCTCCAACACTATGAATTTCTCTTATGAGCAGCCTTACTATGATTACGCGCCATCAGCTTCATCTTCACGAGAGCCAGGGTATGACTACATCTATGATGACCCACCAGCTTGGGGCGGCTATCAGAGCCGGGATTGATCGCCACTTAGGCCAAAAGCCCAAGCTTGGGGGGAGGTACGCCGACGATTCACTCATCTACATATCATATTCTGTCGGACCTTTGTATATTCATGTTTCGCTTTCTTTATTGTTCTAGTTCTTACTTCTGCTTTCCAAAACACAAAAAGACCAAAAATATTTCCGTTGTTTCTCTCTATTTGGCTCTTTAGTTTTCTACCTTTGGTTTGCTTTAGTTGCTATTTTCGGTTTGCTATTTGAAAAATCCAAAAATATTTTGCTTTGTTTGCTATTTCCTTCCGCTTTTGCATTCAAAAATCGAAAACTCCAAAAATATTTGTTGTTCTTCTTTGGTTTTGTAAAGTTTGTTGCAGAGTTCAGTTCCCCGTTACTCTATTGGAGCTTGGTATTCATTATATATTATTCAAGCCACACAAGTGAAGAGCAATAATGACGACATATGACAATCCGGGATGTGGTAAGAGGCTGGTATGAACTCTATTTGTTTTCATTTTTGTACATATACTCGTCTATGTGGACATGCTTAGTCGGTTCATGTAAGGTATATGTTATCTAATAGATGCTTTGTAGTTCTTGCTTTCATATGATTAGTTTCAATTTACTATTAGCCTGTAGCATGTCATGTAGACGCTTGCATGCATTGTTTTATTCATAGTATGGTATGATATTGTGGTATCCACCTCTGAAAGCTTCATTTGAATCGACTTGGCACATGCTCAAGCATGCATATGACTGAACAAAAAGTCAATTAAGCCTCGATGATCTAAATTGCCTCAGAGTTCTTGTATCATTTTTATGCCTATATTAATTTTGTTTTGTCGCAAGCATGATTATGATAGTTATTGCTCTCTCGATTGTCGCTTCCTAGTCTTTTGCTAGCCTTCACTTGTACCGAGTATGAGCTCTACTCGTGCATCCAATTACCAAAAACCAAGTCTTCCAAAGAGTCCACTATAAATTCCTATGCATGGTATTTGTGAGCCATTCGAAGTAAATTTTCATGTGCTACCTTTCAAAACTTTCAACTACTTCTCATTTTGTGCCACTGTTTTTAGCTCATGGGGATGTAGTGGTCGGAATTGCTATCTTCCATATTAAATTAAGTACCCTTCGACTAGGCAGCTTCATCTGCTCGTCATTAATTTTGCAAGGGAGCTGGTCAGACCATTATAATCTTAATCCTAAAAGAAAGAAAAAAGGCACTCCTCCAAAAGATTGTGAAAGTTGGTGGGCACCCGATGGAATCGGTTAGCCATGGTTTGAGAAAGGAAAAAGGTGGGGAGGAGTGCCAAAGCTTTATAAAAGAGCACCAATGTGCCAATTTTCAAAGAACTCGGAACCGCTCTCACTTGTTTATTATGGAAGATAGTAAGTCCCCATTGCTAGTCGTTGACTTAGAACAACCACCTCTCAAAAAAAAAATTATCTCTGTTTTACAAATGAAAAGCTCTAGCACATGTTAAATCACTGCTTCCCTCTGCGAAGGGCCATTCGTTTACTTTTATGTTGAGTCACCATCTTCTAACTTTAAGCACTTCTTGAGAGCATAGCTGTTATTCTTAGTGTAATGTGCTTGTCCCAGAACACGGTTAATTGTGGTATAACTTTGATGCTTGTATCTTTGATATTTCTACTTCTAGTCTTCCCTTGGACTTCAGAGGTGCCTCAGCATTTATGTTTTGCTCTACAAATAAAGGCAAGTGGGATACCATTCTCTCATATCATTTATGCATATTACAATCTTGTAGCTTCTCTTGCACATGTTACTTGTTATTAGTGCATTGGCACTCTTTCATAGCTTGCTTGACTATGAGGTGACATTAGTTGCATATTTCTTATTATGAATTGCCTGAGTACTTGATCACATAGTTAGTATATATACATCATATGAGCAAATGTGTTCGTGAAAGTTTCTTTTATCGCTCTCAGTTGTTAACTGAATTGCTTGAGGACAAGCAAATAGCTAAGCTTGGGGGAGTTGATACGTCCAAAACGTATCTACTTTCTCGAACACTTTTGCTATTGTTTCTCCTCTAATTTGTGTGTTTTGAATACAACTAACACGGACTGACGTTGTTTTCAGCAGAATTGCTCTGGTGTATCGTTTTTGTGCAGAAATTCAACTTCCAGTAAAAATTCGGGAAAAATCATGAAAAATCCTATTTCACCAGAAGACCCACGGAGCCAGAAGACCGGAGGGAGAAGTGGCTCGAGGCACCGTCACAAGGTGGTGGCGCGGCCCAGCCCTGGCCACGCCACCCCTATGTGAGGTGGCCCCAGGCTCCCTCTCGACCTCCCGTCTCGCGTACATATACCCCCTGACGACTTGAGATCGGGGGACGGCGTTTTTTCCCAGATAGACTTCCGCTGCGCCGCCGCCATCAGAAACCGCGATTCGGAACCAGAAACTCCGTTCTGGCACCCTGCCGGGACGGGGATTCGGAGGAGATCTTCATCACCATCACCACCGACGCTCCTCCATCGACCATCCATGACTCCCCCATCCATGTGTGAGTAATTCCCCCGCTGTAGGTGAGGGGATGGTAGGGATTGGATGAGATTGTTCATGTAATTTGATATGAGATTGATAGGGCATAGTGCCTAGTATCTTTATTTAGTGTCTATGACATTGTTGCAACTTGTTGTGCTTAATGCTTGTCACTTTGGGCCCGAGTGCCATGATTTCAGATCTGAACATGTTATTATTTCTATGATGATACTTGTTGTTTATGGTCTTACCTACAAGTTGTATACACATATTGTTGTCCGGAACCCGAGGCCCCAAAGTGACAGAAATTGGGATAACCGGAGGGGATGGCTATGATGTGAGGATCACATGTGTTCACCGAGTGCTAATGATTTGCTCCGGTACTTTATTAAAAGGAGTACCTTAATTACCAGTAGTTTCCCTTGAGGCCCTGCTGCAACAGGCTGGTAGGACAAAAGATGTCGTGCAAGTTTCTCCTTATGAGCATGTACGACTATATACGGAACACATGCCTATGATTGTTTGTACTAGGATGCTTTATCATTATTTATCTGCAATGCCCGTATCTCATTGATTTCATGAATTATTTTATCCATGCAACGCCCGTTATCCATCCCTATGCCTACAGTATTTGTTCCTACTGTTTACAACCGTTACTATTACTGCTGCTATTTTACTACTGCTGTTACTGTTTCACTACTGTCACTGCTATAAAACTGTTGCTACTGATAAACCGCTGCGAGTAAGACTGTTTCCAGGTGCAGCTGAATTGACAACTCAACTGTTAAGGCTTACATATATTCTTTGGCTCCCCTTGTGTCGAATCAATAAATTTGGGTAATACTTCCCTCGAAGACTGTTGCGATCCCCTATACTTGTGGGTCATCATACCACTTCTTATAATGTAGTTTTTCACTTTCCGCTATGCAGTACGTGACGCATCTTCTTCTTTCCGCCATGCAGCTTCCTTGGGGCAAAGCGAGATGGACACCGCTGAAGGCTTGCGCATGGCCACTGACGCAGCGAGGAAGGAGCTTGATGGCCTTCTCAGCGCTGGTCGCCAAGCGTGCGGGAGCCTGCAGATAGCGGGTTCTTCCAACCTTTCCGCCATCGCGCTCACGCAGAAGCTGCTGCTGGTGCCAGGGCTGGTGGCGGACTGGAAGCTGTCCTCTGCTCGGGGTGGTGCCAGAACAGCGCTGACCTTGGCGAAGGCCCACTATCCCGAGATGGACCTGGACCAGCTCACCTCTGGCATCCCTGAAAGCGGCGAGGATGGCACGCCGGTGGACGAGGCCGCCATCCGGCAGAGCGTGCTTGGATATGATCAACTGTGTGCCCTTGGCACTCAGTTGAACGTATATTATGAAGCATACGAGCTGCCAGGGTCGCCAAGCCAAGCTTCGGCATCCGCCTCCGCGGCAACTGCAGGTGGTGATGGCGGTGACAAGGTATCCTCCAAGGTTCTGCCATCTTCTTGAGATGTGCCCTGCAACATGGCAGGAAAAAATACTTTGCATCAATTCGGCCCCTGAGTGGGTCTGTAATTTAAACTTTAAACTGCGTGTGATGTGTCTGCACTGTGACTGATCTGCTTGTGGCGGATCAGTAAAATGCTTGTGAACTTTTGCAGTTTGTTTTTTATGAAGTGGTTTTAATTGCGCGAAGAAACTGCCAGGCCTAGTTTTATGCAACTTGCAGTTTTTGCCATGCCCAAAAAACAACACTTAAAATTTTTCACGCGTAGGATTATGCGATCCGCCATCCGGCTCTCTGTGCTTGACTTTTCGTGAGATGGTGAAATCTTCGCACGAATAATCCGCTAGGGCGACGATACTTAATAGCAACCGTCCAGAACCCTAAGCAGATGGCGGCTTGGATCGTCAAAAAGTCACTACTCTGGAATCCACACAGAGAACATCGAATGAAGATCAAAACATAAAAAAGCTACGCGGACCGCTTATGGCGGATTTAAAAGAGACGCAAGTGCAGAGCACAATTGCGCAAAAGGTTCTATACGATCTAAATGAAAAATAAAGGAGGTAAAAGACTCAGAAAAAATCAAGAGTGAACCAAATGCTTTATTTCATTGATCATATAGAGGTGCCTGTTACATAGCTAGAGAAATGATAAGTGTAGAAAGGACGTAGCTGTGCGATGTTCCATGGACGATCTGTCTCGTCGTAGATATCGTCAGGGTCTCTTCGTTTGCGCTTCTTACTTGGTCGCTTATCTAGCTCGCGAATATCAATGAGGTAGTAGGAACCATTCAGTAGAGCTTTGCTGACGACGAAGGGTCCTTCCCAAGGCGGGGATAGCTTGTGGGACTTCTGCTGTTTGAGGCGTAGCACCAGGTCACCTTCCTTAAACGAGCGTTGGCGAACTCGCCTGCTGTGATAGCGGCGGAGATTCTGCTGGTAGATGGCGGATCTCTGGGCTGCGAGGTCGCGCTCTTCTTCTAGCAGGTCCACAGATAGTTGTCTGGACGCTTCTGCATCTTCTTCCTTGTAGGCCTCGACTCTTGGAGAATCATACTGAACATCACTTGGCAAGATTGCCTCTGCTCCGTAGACTAAGAAGAAAGGGGTAAGGCCGGTTGATCTGTTTGGCGTGGTCCGTAGACTCCACAGTACAGATGGCAACTCCTCTGCCCAGGCTCCAGCTGCTCTATGTAGCGGTGCTTCTAGGCGTGGCTTGATCCCTGACATGATTAGTCCGTTGGTCCGCTCAACTTGGCCATTAGACTGTGGATGTGCCACAGATGCTAGGTCAAGGCGGATTCCGTCGTGATGGCAGTATTCTTCAACTTCTCCCTGAGACAAGTTTGTGCCATTATCGGTGATGATGCTGTGTGGGATGCCGAATCTAACCACAATGTCCTTGACAAACTTTAGGGCGGTTTTGCCATCAAGTTTTCTGATGGGCTTAGCTTCCACCCACTTCGTGAATTTGTCTACCGCTACCAAAAGGTGCGTAAATCCCGAAGGTGTTGTTTTTAGCGGACCCACCATGTCCAGCCCCCAGACTGCAAAAGGCCAAGTTATAGGGATCGTATGCAGTGTTGTGGCGGGCATATGGGTTTGCTTGGAGTACATCTGGCAACCATGGCAGAGCTCCACAATGCGGTCTGCATCTGCCTTGGCTGTTGGCCAGTAGAACCCATGGCGGAATGCTTTAGCTACTAGGGATCTGGCGGCGGCGTGATGCCCACATTCGCCTTCATGGATCTCTCTTAGTATTTCGATTCCATCCACTTGGGATATGCACTTCATGAAAATTCCCGAGGTGCTTCGTTTGTAGAGTTGGCCATCTATGATGGTGTACGCTTTGACTCTACGCTCGATTTGTCTTTTCTGGACTTCGACTTCGGGAAGCTTCTTGTTCGTCAGATATTCCAGGAAGGGCTCTGCCCATGGCGGATTGCTAGGCAAAACCGCCATAACAGGGGAGCTCGCTATCTCCGGATTTTCTGGATCCACCATCTTAACTGATGGTACTCGCAGATGCTCGAGGAATACGCCTGGCGGAACTGCCTTACGGCTGGATCCCAGTTTGGACAAGGTGTCGGCCGCCATGTTATCTTCTCGCCGTACATGTTTTATGTCGTAGCCGAGGAAACTTTTGGCCATCTCGTCCACTTCATCTCGGTATGCCGCCATAACTTCGTTCTGAGCTTTATATGTGCCAGCCACCTGCTGAGCCACAAGGTCAGAATCTCCACAGCACATGATGTGTTGTACGCCGATCTCCTTTGCGACACGTAGCCCGTATAGTAGCGCTTCATATTCCGCGATGTTGTTGGTGGTGGGGAAGTGAATCTGGAGAACGTAGCTTAGCTCATCTCCCTTAGGAGATTTGAGCGTTACTCCAGCCCCCGAGCCGTGTAGCAACTTTGAGCCATCAAAGTGCATCACCCAATGTTCTGGCTCCGGGACGGGCGTAGTTTCCTGCGCTTCCTTCCAATCCGCCATAAACTCCGCCAAAGCCTGAGACTTGATGGCGGTGCGAGGCTTGTAGTCGATGTCGAAAGAGGCCAATTCAATGCCCCACTTCGCAACTCGTCCTGTTGCGTCGCTGTTGTTGATGATGTCCTTCAGTGGGGCTTTGCTCACCACTGTGATCTTATGGTCATAGAAGTAATGCCTTAACTTACGAGAAGCTAGGAAAACTCCGTATGCCAATTTTTGGTAGTGAGGGTAGCGCTGCTTGGATTCCGTCAGGACCTCGCTGACATAGTAGACTGGTCTCTGTACGCCATACTCCTGCGTTTCTTCCTTACGCTCTACCACCATGACGATGCTGACCACCCTATTGGTTGCCGCCATGTATAGTAACATGGGTTCCTGGTCTTCGGGAGCCGCTAGAACTGGTGCAGTGGATAACACTCTCTTTAGATCCTTAAGTGCAGCGTCTGCCTCGTCGGTCCAGACGAATTCGTCTGATTTCTTCATCAGCTTGTAGAGTGGCAAAGCCTTCTCGCCAAGACGACTGATGAATCTGCTCACTGCTGCCACGCAGCTTGTGAGTCTCTGCACGTCTTTTAGGTCGATGGGCCGGGAGATGTCAAGGATTGCCTTGATCTTCTCCGGGTTAACCTCAATTCCGCGGTGGGAGACGATGAATCCCAGGAGTTGACCAGCTGGGACCCCGAAGACGCACTTCGTTGGGTTAAGCATCATGTTGTACTTCCTGAGATTGTCAAAGGTCTCTTGCAAATCCGCTATAAGGCCATCTTGCTTCTTGGACATGACTGCGATGTCGTCCACGTATGCGTGGATATTTCGTCCGATTTGATCCGTCAGGCACTTTTGCATGGTGCGCTGATACATTGCTCCTGCGTTTTTCAGACCGAAGGGCATTGTGACATAGCAATATGTGCCATAAGGTGTTACGAACGACGTAGCGAGCTGATCGGACTTTTTCATCTTGATCTCGTGGTATCCGGAGTAGGCATCTAAGAAACACAGTAGCTCCGATCCCGCCGTCGAGTCAATGACTTGGTCAATGCGAGGCAAGGGAAAAGGGTCTTTTGGACATGCTTTGTTCAGGCCAGTGTAATCTACACACATGCGCAGAACTTTTGTGTTTTTCTTAGGAACTAGCACCGGATTCGCCACCCACTTGGTATGTATCACTTCCTTGATGAAGCCTGCTTTCAACAGCTTGGAAATCTCCTTTGCTATTGCGCGGCGCTTTTCATCGCCGAAGCGTCTCATGGCTTGTCTTACTGGCTTTGAGCCAGGAATTATCTGCAGAGCGTGCTCGGCGAGTTCCCTGGGTACACCCGTCATGTCAGATGGCTGCCATGCGAAGATGTCCCGGTTCTCACGGAGGAACTCGACGAGCGCGCTTTCCTATGCGGGGGACAAATTCGTCCCAATGGCGGTAGTCTTGGCGGCATCGCCAGCGACAAGTTCCACCTGTTTTGTATCGACTGTAGGCTTGAAGGTGGGCGGGGAGGCGGAAACCTCCTGCTTGGATGCCGGCATCTCCGCGGGGTCCGTAGCGGCGTGGATTTCTTTGAACTCCTCGCCGAAGAACACTGCTTCCGCGAAGGCGGCTTCTCCTTCCTTGCACTCCTTTGCCTTTCTGAAGCTGCCATAAACGGTGATTATGCCATCCGGTCCTGGCATTTTCAGTTGATTGTAGATGTAGCATGGCCTTGCATGGAAGCTGTGGAAGGCTGGGCGCCCGAAGATCACGTGATAAGTGCTTTTGAACGGGACAACCTCAAAGGTTATGGGCTCTTCTCTGTAGTTTTCCTCACTACCGAAGGCAACCTTGAGCGTGATGGACCCGAGGGACTTGGCTTGGCGACCAGGAACCACCCCGTAAAAGGTGACCGCGCTATGGCGGAGTTGGGTCTTGGTAAGGCCGAGCTTTGTCAGCGTTTCCACGTACATGATGTTCAGGCTGCTGCCGCCATCCATTAAGCATTTGGAGAACTCATAGCCATGAATTACAGGGCATACCACCATGGCGTAATAGCCATCTGGGATGTGCTCTGGATGATCATCGCGGCTCCAGCGCACCGGTACTTCGGACCATCTGACGTACTGGCGGATTTTTGGCACGGTGGCATTAAGTGAGCGCATAGCAGCTCTTTGTGCCTTAGCCGTGGGGGGTCCAAGGAATGTGTGAAAGGCGCCTTTTTTGTCCTTGATTGGGTTACCCTTGCCAGCACCACCCTCTGCCTTTTCGGCGGGTTTGGGCGTAGGGTCTTCATCCATATCACTGCCATCCCTAGACTCCTTGTCTTTATCCGCTTTTCCTTTGCCACGAGGCCGTTGTCGCCGGCTGCGTTTGAAGCCAGCTTCTTGATCCGCCTTGAGGTCGTTGACAAACTTGCAGTTCCGATTGGGGTGGTTGCACTTTCCCGACGCGTCACGATGGGCAAAACATGGCATATCGCGGTATTCATCGTAGGACATGGGGGCGGATGGCGCCGAAGCGGGAGTTGCGGAACTCCGCGGCTGGCCACCGCCACATCCGCGTCCTCGGCCGCGCTGGCTGTTTTGACCCTTGTCAGCAAAGGTTGTGGCTACCATGTCCGGGGCCTGCGGCTCTTCTGGCGGATTCTTCCGTTTGTTACTGCTATTCCGCTTTCCAGTGTTCTGGATGGCGGAAGCCTTCAGAGATTCGCGGGCGTCGTCGTCAGCGGCCGCGTAGTTGCTTGCGATGGTGATCATGGAATTTAGGGTCAATTTCCCTTCGTTCCTTTCCCGCAACAGGCGATGGCGGAGCAGTTGGCCTCTCTCCAAACTGTCAATAAACGCGAGGATGGCGGATTCGTCAGTAACCCCTTCACAGGAGTTCTTCATATCCAGCCATCGCGCGAGGAAAGTTCGGGAGGTCTCGTCGTCGGCTCGTCGGCACCGTTGGAGGTCACCAATGTTGTGGGGTCTCTTGCAAGTCCCCTCGAAATTTTCCGTGAACGCAGTTTGCATATCGAACCAGGTTTGGATGGAGTTTTCTGCCAGGTCATTGATCCACTGCCTCGCAGTGCCGGATAGCATCAGGGGCAAATAGCGGACAGCGACATTGGGAGATCCCCCCGGCGAATTGTACTGCGTTGAAGTAGTCTTGTAGCCAGGTCAAAGGCCTATCGACTCCATTGTACTGGCGGATATTTTTCTCGATTTTGAACCCATACGGGATGGGCTCGTCACGAATCCGTGGTCCAAAGCACTTTGGGCCGAGGAAGAAGGCCGTTTGAGACTTGGCAATCTCATTTAGATGGGTACGGGCGTCGTAGGGCTTCTGGTCTGGCGGATCCTTGCGGGAGTTGCGTGATCTTGCTGGCCTGCCGCCACCGCCACCGCCGCCATGAGGGCTCCCTGGTGGGGATGGCGAAGGGTCGCGTCTGCGCTTACTCTCGTCGTCCTGCGACTGTTCTCTGCAGCTACAACTTCCGTCCGTTCTTCGTGGAGATGGGTCATCGTCATGGCAGCGGGAGCCTTGCCCTTTGTCATCGTGGCGGTGAGTGGAACGATGCTTGTCCTTGTCACCGTCACGATGCGCGCCGTCGTCATGGCGAGATCGGTCCCTTCTCTTGGATCCGCCATCCCTGCTGTTTTCTCATCGTGGCGGATCGTCTCTGCGTCCAGCGTCACGGCTTCGTCCTCGTTTGCCATCATTGTCGCGTATGACGATTCCTCCCTTGGGGACTTCGAACGTCTTATGCTTTGGCGGCGGCATGTTGGTCTTATGGCGGGGAGCAGCAGTGGCTTGTTGGTATCCGTAAGCCGGGTAGTTCTTGCGAGGTGGCGATGGATTTCTCTGTGGGCCTTTGCCATTTGGTTTGTCATCGGAGGATATTGGGATGGCGTGTCTCCGATTGTGAGCTTCTCTTCTTCGGATCTCCGAGGATCCGGTATGAGATTCGTTTTCAGGACGTCCACCATTATTGCCAGCCCCCTGAGCTTTAGACGCAGTACTGGACCTGCATAGCGCAGGATCAGATTCGAGCCGCCGTGACGACGTAGCCTTTTCCTGCTGCACTAATGCTTTGGTCATCAGTTTAACTGCCGTCTCTAGGGCTGCTGGAGTCTTGTTATGCTCTGATGTCTACGCACTTCTATTCTTGTAGACACTTGTTGGGCCTCCAAGTGCAGAGATTTGTAGAACAGCAGCAAGTTTCCCTTAAGTGGATCACCCAAGGTTTATCGAACTCAGGGAGGTTAGAGGTCAAAGCTATCCCTCTCAAGCAACCCTGCAATTACGATACAGAAAGTCTCTTGTGTCCCCAACACACCCAATACACTTGTCAGATGTATAGGTGCACTAGTTCGGCGAAGAGATAGTGAAATACAAGTGGTATAGATGATTATAAGTAGCAAACGTGATATGAAATAAATATCGCTGCGAGCAAACATGTAACAAAACAGCAAGTAAACGGTGTGCAAAGCTTGGAAACAAGGCCTAGGGATCATACTTTCACTAGTGGACACACTCCCAACAATATAACATGATTGAACAAATAAACAACTTCTCTCCACTATGGTACTCTGAATTACTCTCCTATTGAATAACACTAATCATTGTGTAGTGGCTACAGAAGCACCCCTTAAAGTTCATCAAGTACTTGACAAACACCACTCATAGAGACATCCAAATCAGATCACAATTCAAGATAGATATCATTGCAACTTAGACCAAGTACTAACACGGTGCACACACTGTCAACATTACACCATGAAAGGAGGAATAGATCACTCAATACTATCATAGTAATAATTACTCTCATAATCCACAAGAGATCACGATCATAGCCTAAACCAAGTACCACCACGATGCACGCACTGTCACCGTTACACCATGGCAGGAGGAATAGATTACTTTAATAACATCACTAGAGTACACTATAATAATTAAGCATAGGAGTAGCATAATATCTGAATAATAACATCTACTTGTTCAACATGATACAAAGCTCACGATCACATAAAGATCACATCATGGGAGAGAGAGGTGAACCACATAGCTACCGGTAGAGCCCTCAGCCCCGGGGATGAACTACTCCCTCCTCATCATAGGAGACAGCAAGGTTGATGGAGATGGCGGTGAGGTCGATGGAGACGGCGGAGACGGCGATGGAGACCGATGGAGATGGCTCCGGGGGCACTTCCCCGTCCCGGCAGGGTGCCGGAACAGAGACTTCTGTCCCCCGAAATTCGTCGGCGACAGCGGCGGAGCTGCGGAACTATTTTTGGAAAATTGCCGAATCCTTTAGGGTTTTCCGTCCCGAGGCTTTATATAGGCGAAGGGGCGTCGCGAGAGGGCAGCCAGGGGCTCCTCACACATGGGTGGCGCGGCCAGGGGCCTGGCCGCGCCAGCCCTATGTGTGGGGCCCTGGTGGCCCCCCTCCGACACTTCTTCGGATCTCTGGAAGCTTCCGGGAAAAATAAGACTTCAGGAACTTGTTTCGTCCAATTCCGAGAATATTTCCTGTGTATCACTTCTGAAACACAAAAACAGCAGAAAACAGGAAACTGGCACTGTGGCAACTCGTTAATAGGTTAGTTCTGGAAAATGCATAAAAGTGCCACTAAGTGTAACGAAACAATAGGCAAATGGTGTAAAATCAAACATGGAGCATCAAAAATTATAGATACGTTTGAGACGTATCAAGCATCCCCAAGCTTAACTCCTGCTGGTCCTCGAGTAGGTAAGTGATAACAAAAGAATAATTTTTGAGGTGACATGCACCTACACAATCTTGATCATATATGTAAGCATTGGTGAGCTGGGATCAATAGAACTTAAAACATGGGCATGAAGATATAATCATGACAATAAGAACTTAGCAACCATGTTGTAAACATGCAAATGAACGCAAACAAAAGATCATGAAAATGAAACAATGAAAGTCAAACGTGTGTTCAAATCATAAGGAAAAACATTCAAATGGTTTTCAGCTTGTCCTTCAAAGAGAGCAAAACATAAATGCATAGGACACCTCAAAGTTTAAGAGGGCGACTAGATACAAATAATTTAAGAACAAGTGAAACCAACAATATGAATCAATCAATGAACTTTGGGACAATGCATATCACACTAAGAATGACAACTATGCTCTCTTAATGGTGCATAAAGAAAGAAGGTGGTGACTCAACATAAAAGTAAAAGAAAGGCCCTTCGCAGAGGGAAGCAGTGATTGCAAGTTTTATAACCTTCAAAAATTATGGTACTTACCGGCTTTGAGCTCTCATTGTCCCCATCATAAGCATCTTGAATGGTTAAAGTTAATGCGAGAACAATTATGATGCATATGCTTGACAAATCATAAGTTGAAAACCTCGTGTCCCGTGAATACGAGTACCCAAACCATGCTACTTTACTTAGAGTCCCAAGCAAGGCTCTTGTCATTGTAAATATATGCATATCATTGAGAACCGCCAATGGGGTACCTCCGTGCCCGATGACATGGAACAAGCCCACACCAAAATGACAGGACAAGCAGACAATGAACACCTCGACATCTCTTTTATTTGCTATATTGTTTAGCTTTTTATTGTGAGATGCGTCGTCGAATGTTCACCATGGGTATGCTGCAAATTTCCACCATGAATTATACATGGCTTAGATTGGCGGCCCGGCGTTTCCCTAACACATATAAAAACTCCATGATCCCTACAAGATTCCCAATTCATTTCACATCGCGGGCATCCATAAACAAAAGATCACGATATCAACTCAAAAAGAAGTGCAATGTTGAAAGCTTGCCCCATGACAGCATGGCTGGGCTAGAATCCAACTTACAACTTGCAAGCATAACAACTCAACATAAGAGACCACAATGCCAAATTTTTAAGAACGGGAAAAAGTAAAGTGTGCCTTCCGGTTCGTGAGAGCTTTACTGACCGAATTTCGCAAAACACTGGTAAGAGTTTAATTTGAAGAGAAAATAAAAGCAAGTTAAATTTACTTGGAATAGCAAATTGCTAGGAGGTATGTATGGTGGACTGATACGTCTCAAACGTATCTATAATTTTTGATGCTCCATGCTTGTTTTTACACCATTTGTATATTGTTTCGTTACACTTAGTGGCATTTTTATGCATTTTCCGGAACTAACCTATTAACGAAGTGCCACAGTGCCAGTTTCCTGTTTTCTGCTGTTTTTGTGTTTCAGAAGTGATACACAGGAAATATTCTCGGAATTGGACGAAACAAGTTCCTGAAGTCATATTTCACGGGGAAGCTTCCAGACATCCGAAGACCTGACGGAGTGGGGCCACGTGGGCCCCAGACACAGGGGCGGCGCGGCCACCCCCCTGGCCGCGCCAGCCCCGTGTGAGGGGGCGTGGTCCCTCCTCTGACATCGTCCCTTCGCCTATATATACCCCCTGACGAGAAAAACCTAAGGGCCCGATCAGTTTTCCAGAACACATCGCGATCCGCCGCCGCCGTCGACCCGAAGATCGGGAGGGTCCAGAAGCTCTTCCCGGCACCCTGCCGGAGAGGGGAATCACCACCGGAGGTCTTCTTCATCGCCATGCTTGCCTCCGGAGCGATGAGTGAGTAGTCTACCTTGGACTATGGGTCCATAGCAGTAGCTAGCTGGTTGTCTTCTCCACCATGTGCTTCATGTTTAGATCTCATGAGCTGCCCTACATGATTGAGATCACCGTTATGTAATACTATGATGTTGGTTTGTTGGGATCCGATGAATATTGGTGTTTATGATTAAGTTGCTGTACTGAATTATATCTTTTGTTATCTCTATGTTGTTTATGATCTTGCATGCTCTCCGTTGTTAGTAGCTATCTTGGCCGAGTAGTTGCTAGTGACTCCAAGAGGGGGTATTTATGCTCGATAGTGGGTTCATGTCTCTATTTCACCTGGGGGAGTGACAAAAACCTCTAAGGTGGTAGATGTGCTGTTGCTACTAGGGAGAAAACAACATTCATATGCTCAAGGGCGTATGCTTTGTTTACATTACACACTTTGCTTAATGCAATTATCTGTTGTTCGCAACTTAATACTTCTAGGGTGTTCGGATGATATCCCCGGGGGTGGATTATTAGTCATAGATGCAGTTGGATGGCGGTCTATGTATTTTGTTGTAATGCCCAGAGTAAATCTCATAGTGATCTTCTTGACATATCACGTTATCTTTATTCTATCAATTGCCCAACTGTAATTTGTTTACCCAGCATGTTATTTTATCTATGGAGAGACACCACTAGTGAACTGTGGACCCCGGTCCTATTTTAATCATATTGCAATCACCTGTTTAGTTTTCCCGCACTGTTTACTTTACTCGCATATTACTATTGTTTTCCACTCGATACACTCATAACCTTTGTTTCAAGCAAACCTGTGAGATTGACAACCTCATCGCAAGTTGGGGACAAAGTATTTGTTTGTGTGTGTGCAGGTTCCACAAACACCTTCAGTCGTCACCGTCTCTCTTCTCCTGATCGATAAACCTTGGTTTCTTAACTGAGGGAAAACTAGCCGCTACACTCATCATACCTTCCTCTTGGGGTTCCCAACGGGCTGGTCATCACCACGCACAAGGACTTACTGCTCCCACGTCAACTAAACGCCACAGTTTTCTGGCGCCATCACACGAGTAGCAGCTTCTTTTCTGGCGCCGTTGCCGGGGAAGAGAGAAGACTTCTGCGAGGGGAGTTCTTCGCACACACATTCTTTACTTTGTTATTTGTTTTGCTTTACTTTATTTTATTTTACCTGCACTGCTTTTTATATCAAAAACCCAAAAAAATTAGAATCCTTGGTAGCTGTTTTTACTTGTTTACTTTTGTTTTGCTGAAATGGGTACTCCTGAAAATACCAAGTTGTGTGACTTTGCTAGCACGAACAATAGTGATTTTATCTGCACTCCTATTGCACCACCTATTCCTGCTGCAAACTTTTATGAGATTAAGCCTGCTTTATTGAACCTTGTTATGAAAGAGCAATTTTCTGGTGCTAGTACTGAAGATGCTGCAGCTCATCTCAACAATTTTGTTGAGCTATGTGAGATGCAGAAATATAAGGATGTTGATAGTGATATTATTAAGCTCAATTTGTTTCCTTTTTCTTTGAGAGGAAAAGCTAAAGATTGGTTGCTGTCTTTGACTAAGAATAGTATTGATTCATGGGCTAAGTGTAAGGATGCTTTTATTGGTAGATACTATCCTCCTGCTAAGATTATAGCTTTGCGTAGCAATATTATGAAGTTTACTCAGTTTGATAATGAACATGTTGCTCAAGCATGGGAAAGAATGAAATCTATGATAAAGAATTGCCCCACTCATGGACTGACTACTTGGATGATTATCCAAACTTTTTATGCAGGACTGAATTTTTCTTCAAGGAACCTACTTGATTCAGCTGCTGGAGGCACTTTTATGTCCCTCACATTGGGCGCCGCATCAAAGCTACTCGACAACATGATGGTAAATTATTCCGAATGGCACACCGAGAGAGCTCCACAAGGTAAGAAGGTAAATTCTGTTGAGGAAACCTCTTCCTTGAATGATAAGATTGATACCATTATGGCTATGCTTGCTAATGATAGGACTCATGTTGATCCTAATAATGTTCCTTTGGCCTCTCTGGTTGCTCAAGAAGAGCAAGTTGATGTGAATTTCATTAGAAATAATAATTTTAACAACAATGCTTATAGGAACAATTTTGCTAGTAACAATTATAGGCCATATCCTTCTACCAATGGTAATGGTTATGGTAACTCTTATGGTAATTCCTACAACAACACTAGGGTCGCGCCCTCCGAGCTTGAGGTAATGCTCAAGGACTTCATCGGTAAGCAAACTGCTTTTAATAAGTCTATTGAGGAAAAGTTAGGCAAAATTGATATTCTTGCTTCTAAGGTTGATAGCCTTGCTCATGATGTTGAACTTCTGAAATTAAAAGTGTTTCCTAATGATGTGAATGTGAGCAATGTTGTTGCTGCCGCTAATGCTACCCAAGTTAGAATTGATGAAAATATTAGATTGTTAGCGGAATTGCATGCCAGGTGGGAAAGAGAAGATGAGATGGCTAGAGAGATGAAGGTATGTACTATTACTACCTCTAATGATGTTATTCCTACTGGTAGCAATCCTCTTACTTTGATTGGTGTAGAGAAAACTCCCACTCCTTGTGTTAAAAAGCCTAAAACTGCCAAAACTTTTTCTCAAAAGAGTGCTGAAATTTTTCGGAGTGTGGGAGATGATAGCTCTATTTCTTTTAATGATTTTGATGTTGATGGCTGCAATATATCTGAAGTAATTTTGTTCTTGCAAAATCTTGCTTTGACTCCCAATGCTAGTTCTTTAAATATTGCTTTTACTAAGCATATTACCAATGCTCTCATAAAGATTAGGGATGAAAAGTTGAAGCAAAAAGCCTCTGTTCCCAAGAAGTTAGAAGATGGTTGGGAACCCATCATCGATATGCATGTTAATGGTTATGATTGCCATGCTTTATGTGATCTAGGTGCTAGTATTTCTATCATGCCTAGAAAGATTTATGACATGCTTGATTAACCACCGCTTGAAAAATGTTATTTTGATGTTCCTATTGCTGATGTTGCTAAGAAGAAACCTTTGGGAAGGATTAATGATGTTATTATTGTGGTTAACAATAACCTTGTTCCCGTTGATTTTCTTGTTATGGACATTGAATGCCATGCTTCATGTCCTATTATTTTGGGAAGACCCTTTCTTCGAACTGTAGGTGCTATTATTGATATGAGGGAAGGCACTATCAAGTATCAATTCCCATTAAAGAAAGGTATGGAACACTTCCCTAGGAAAAGAAAGAAATTACTTTTTGACTCTATTCTTAGAGCAAATTATGAGCTTGATGCTTCATCTATTGATATTACTTGATTCGCAATTTTCTGCGCCTAGCTCAAAAGCGTTAAAGAAAAGCACTCTTGGGAGATAACCCAATGTTTACTTTTCAGTACTTTTTATTTTATTTGAGTCTTGGAAGTCATTACTACTGTAATGACCGCTCCTTATCTTGTTTATTTCGTTTTTGTGCCAAGAGAAACCTCTAGTTTGAGTGAGGTAAAGATTTGGGGTTATTGCTGTCCTGAAACTGTTTTCGGTCCTGCACCGTAAAAATTCGTAAAAATTCTCTGTTTATCTTTTGGACCTGCGATTTCTTGTGCATATGCCCCAGGTTATATCCAAACTTTTCTTAGTTGAACACTTTTTGATTTGAGCAACAGAAAATCCCTCAAAAATTTGTCCATTGTCAGCTGTCCAGTTTTGACAGATTTCTGCCAATATTTGTTTTTGCCACTTTATCGCTTTCTTTTGAGTTCTTTTTGATCATGGAACTCTTGTGGAAGTTGTTACAGTAGTATATACTTTATATGTGGTGGTTTTGGGTTGAAACCTGAAGCTAAAAGAGGTTGAATATATTTTATGCTTACACTAATGTTGCTAATAGAATTGTGTTTAGTTTTGTATGAAGGAAGTTTTCAAGTGTAGGGATTGGAGAATGATGAGATGAGTTGAAGAATGGACAAAAGCTCAAGCTTGGGGATGCCCATGAATCACCCCAAGAAATATCCAAGAATTACAAGCGTCAAAGCTTGGGGATGCCCCCCGAGGCACCCCTTCTTCATCGGCAAAAATCAGGTCACCTTTCAAAACACTATATTTTTATTGCTTCATGCACTATGTGTTTTTCTTGGAGCGTCAGTTGTTTTAGTTTTCTTAGTTTGTTTAGTTTGTTTGTTTGCTGCAATAAATGGTTGGACCCCAACAAATTTCCTTTGCGGAGATGTACTCGTTTTCATTTGCAAAGAACGCTCTAGTTTTCACTCTTATTAAAAATCGAGCGTTCTTCTTTTTCTGCTACTTCTTTTGGTTTTCGTTTTCGCCTTGATTTGCGTTCAGACCTTGTCATATCTTTTCATCAAGGTGTATTTTTGCCTCTGATCTTTATTGGTTTTCATCAAAAGAGGTGTTTATAAAAATTTCAAATGGTGTTGGAAAAGAGAAAAAGCTTTGTGCAAAATAGTGGTACAAGAAGGAGCTTGTGTAGACTGCGGCTTAGGCTTTTTCATGTCATGCTTGATGTCTTTTTGATAGTATGCTTAGTGGTTTTGCTGTAGCATGACTTGTCTCAAATAACTGAGATTGCTTAATGAGCCTTTGAAAAATCATGCGTTGTTTTTATTGTATGGAAGCATTATTTTGGTTTTCTCCTTGATGCTTTATTTGGGTTGACTTGGCGCATGCTCACACATGTTAGACTCTTACAAAGTCGCCTTTAGCCTTCATGATCATTTAGTTTTTGACTTTTGATGCGATCGTATGCTTCTTTTAATGTCGCTTTGTCGCTTTGCATGATTATGGCCATTACTGCTCTCTTAGTTGGTCGCTCCCAGTCTTTTGCTAGCCCTCGCCTTGTACTGAGTATGAGCTCTACTCGTGCATCCAACTCTTAAAAGCCAAGTTTGCCATTGTGTCCACTATAAATTCCTATGCATGGTATTTGTAAGCCATTCCAAAGTAAAATTTTCGTGTGCTACCTTTCAAAAACCTTCAAAATACTTCTCGTTTTGTGACACTGTTTTCAGCTCATGGGGACGTAGTGGTCGGATTTGCTATCTTCCATATTGCTTATTCCAAAAAAAGAAAAAAAAAGGAAAAAAGAAAGAAAAAAAATGCACTCCTCCAAAGAATGTGAATGTTGGTGGGCACCCGATGGAATCGGTTAGCCATGGTATGTGAAAGGAAAAGGTGGGGAGGAGTGCCAAGTTTTATAAAAAGAGCACAAGAGTGCCAATCTCTCTCTCAAAAACTTGCTTTATTTTTGTATGGAAGATAGTAAGAACCCCATTGCCAGTCGTTGACAAAGACAACCACCTCTCAAAATCAAGTTTTATCTCTGTTTTACAAATGAAAAGCTCTAGCACATGTTTAAATCACTGCTTCCCTCTGCGAAGGGCCTTTCTTTTACTTTTATGTTGAGTCACCACCTTCTTTCTTTATGCACCATTAAGAGAGCATAGTTGTCATTCTTAGTGTGATATGCATTGTCCCAAAGTTCATTGATTGACTCATATTGTTGGTTTCACTTGTTCTTAAATTATTTGTATCTAGTCGCCCTCTTAAACTTTGAGGTGTCCTATGCATTTATGTTTTGCTCTCTTTGAAGGACAAGCTGAAAACCATTTGTATGTTTTTCCTTATGATTTGAACACACGTTTGACTTTCATTGTTTCATTATCATGATCTTTTGTTTGTGTTCATTTGCGTGTTTACAACATGGTTGCTAAGTGCTTATTGTCATGATTATATCTTTCATGCCCATGTTTTAAGTTCTATTGATCCCAGCTCACCAATGCTTACATATATGATCAAGATTGTGTAGGTGCATGTCACCTCAAAAATTATTCTTTGTTATCACTTACCTACTCGAGGACGAGCAGGAGTTAAGCTTGGGGATGCTTGATACGTCTCAAACGTATCTATAATTTTTGATGCTCCATGCTTGTTTTTACACCATTTGTATATTGTTTCATTACACTTAGTGGCATTTTTATGCATTTTCCGGAACTAACCTATTAACGAAGTGCCAGAGTGCCAGTTTCCTGTTTTCTGCTGTTTTTGTGTTTCAGAAGTGATACACAGGAAATATTCTTGGAATTGGACGAAACAAGTTCCTGAAGTCATATTTCACGGGGAAGCTTCCAGACATCCGAAGACCTGACGGAGTGGGGCCACGTGGGCCCCAGACACAGGGGCGGCGCGGCCACCCCCCTGGCCGCGCCAGCCCCGTGTGAGGGGGCGTGGTCCCTCCTCTGACATCGTCCCTTCGCCTATATATACCCCCTGACGAGAAAAACCTAAGGGCCCGATCAGTTTTCCAGAACACATCGCGATCCGCCGCCGCCGTCGACCCGAAGATCGGGAGGGTCCAGAAGCTCTTCCCGGCACCCTGCCGGAGAGGGGAATCGCCACCGGAGGTCTTCTTCATCGCCATGCTTGCCTCCAGAGCGATGAGTGAGTAGTCTACCTTGGACTATGGGTCCATAGCAGTAGCTAGCTGGTTGTCTTCTCCACCATGTGCTTCATGTTTAGATCTCATGAGCTGCCCTACATGATTGAGATCACCGTTATGTAATACTATGATGTTGGTTTGTTGGGATCCGATGAATATTGGTGTTTATGATTAAGTTGCTGTACTGAATTATATCTTTTGTTATCTCTATGTTGTTTATGATCTTGCATGCTCTCCGTTGTTAGTAGCTATCTTGGCCGATTAGTTGCTATTGACTCCAAGAGGGGGTATTTATGCTCGATAGTGGGTTCATGTCTCTATTTCACCTGGGGGAGTGACAAAAACCTCTAAGGTGGTAGATGTGCTGTTGCTACTAGGGAGAAAACAACATTCATATGCTCAAGGGCATATGCTTTGTTTACATTACACACTTTGCTTAATGCAATTATCTGTTGTTCGCAACTTAATACTTCTAGGGTGTTCAGATGATATCCCCGGGGGTGGATTATTAGTCATAGATGCAGTTGGATGGCGGTCTATGTATTTTGTTGTAATGCCCAGAGTAAATCTCATAGTGATCTTCTTGACATATCACGTTATCTTTATTCTATCAATTGCCCAACTGTAATTTGTTTACCCAGCATGTTATTTTATCTATGGAGAGACACCACTAGTGAACTGTGGACCCCAGTCCTATTTTAATCATATTGCAATCACCTGTTTACTTTTCCCGCACTGTTTACTTTACTCGCATATTACTACTGTTTTCCACTCGATACACTCATAACCTTTGTTTCAAGCAAACCGGTGAGATTGACAACCTCATCGCAAGTTGGGGACAAAGTATTTTTTTGTGTGTGTGCAGGTTCCACAAACACCTTCAGTCGTCACCGTCTCTCTTCTCCTGATCGATAAACCTTGGTTTCTTAACTGAGGGAAAACTAGCCGCTACACTCATCATACCTTCCTCTTGGGGTTCCCAACGGGCTGGTCATCACCACGCACAAGGACTTACTGCTCCCACGTCAACTAAACGCCACAGTTTTCTGGCGCCATCACACGAGTAGCATGGACACAATGGAAAACTTTGGCTTTTAGGAGTTGGATGCACGAGTAGAGCTCATACTCAGTACAAGGTGAGGGCTAGCAAAAGACTGGGAGCGACCAACTAAGAGAGCAATAATGGCCATAATCATGCAAAGCGACAAAGCGACATTAAAAGAAGCATAAGATGGCATCAAAAGTCAAAAACTAAATGATCATGAAGGCTAATGGCGACTTTGTAAGAGTCTAACATGTGTGAGCATGCGCCAAGTCAACCCAAATAAAGCATCAAGGAGAAAACCAAAATAATGCTTCCATACAATAAAAACAACGCATGATTTTTTCAAAGGCTCATTAAGCAATCTCAGTTATTTGAGACAAGTCATGCTACAGCAAAACCACTAAGCATACTATCAAAAAGACATCAAGCATGACATGAAAAAGCCTAAGCCGCAGTCTACACAAGCTCCTTCTTGTACCACTATTTTGCACAAAGCTTTTTCTCTTTTCCAACACCATTTGAAATTTTTATAAACACCTCCTTTGATGAAAACCAATAAAGATCAGAGGCAAAAATACACCTTGATGAAAAGATATGACAAGGTCTGAACGCAAATCAAGGCAAAAACGGAAACCAAAAGCAGTAGCGGAAAAAGAAGAACACTCGATTTTTAATAAGAGTGAAAACTAGAGTGTTCTTGGCAAATGAAAAACGGAGTTCATCTCCCTCCAAAACAACATGATGTGATCAAACCATTTATTGCAGCAAACAAAACAAAACTAACCAACTAAAAAAACTAAAACAACTGACGCTCCAAAAAAAACACATAGTGCATGAAGCAATAAAAATATAGTGTTTTGAAAGGTGACCTGATTTTTGCCGATGAAGAAGGGGTGCCTCGGGGGCATCCCCAAGCTTTGACGCTTGTACTTCTTGGATATTTCTTGGGGTGATGCATGGGCATCCCCAAGCTTGAGCTTTTGTCCATTCTTCAACTCATCTCATCATTCTCCAATCCCTACACTTGAAAACTTCCTTCATACAAAACTAAACACAATTCTATTAGCAACATTAGTGTAAGCATAAAATATATTCAATCCTCTATTTGCTTGAGGTTTCAACTCAAAACCACCACATATATAGCAAATACTACTGTAGCAACTCCCCAAAAAGTTCCATGATCAAAAGAACTCAAAAGAAAGCGATAAAGTGGTAAACACAAATATTGGCAGAAATCTGTCAAATCTGAACAGCTGACAAAGGTCGAATTTTTGAGGGATTTTCTGTTGCTCAAATCAAAAAGTGTTCAACTAAGAAAAGTTTGGATATAACCTGGGGCATATGCACAAGAAATCGCAGGTCCAAAAGATAAACAGAGAATTTTCACGAATTTTTACGGTGTAGCACCGAAAACAGTTTCAGGACAGCAACATCCCCAAATCTTACCTCACTCAAATTAGAGGCTTCTCTTGGCACAACAATGAAATAAAAAGGATAAGGAAAGGTCATTACAGTAGTAATAACTTCCAAGACTCAAATAAAAGAAAAAGTACTGAAAGTAAAACATTGGGTTATCTCCCAAGAGTGCTTTTCTTTAACGCCTTTGAGCTAGGCGCAGTAATTTGCAAAGATGCTCATGTGGGCGCCATATAAGAGCTTGAGGCAAAGGCGCCATATAGGAACTTAAAGCAATAGAGAGCATCAAAAATCAAATGTGAAAGACATTTATATCTGAACCTCTTCCTATGCATAGGAATCTTGTAAGAAAATAAATCAACGAGGCACATAGTAGCAAGCATGGATAGATAAAACAAGTGCCACTTCAAGATTTGCAACATAAAGAGGGGAAACTTAATATTGTTGAGATCCATCAAACCATGTTTCCCTCTCTCATAATAACTTTCAGTAGCATCATGAATAGAACTAACAATATAACTATCACATAAAGCATCCCTATCATGAGCCACATGCATAAAAGAATTAATACTCACCACAGGAACAATAGTAGTAGGAGCAGATTCAACAGAATAATTATTCTCATCACCATAATCATCATAAATAGGAGGCCTATTGTAATCATAACTAATTTTATCCTCAATAGTAGGTGAACTGAAAATATTATACTCATCATCACAAGCTAGAGAACTACTATGTCGCAAAGCATACTCATCAAACATATCATCATAGGAAGGAACATCACATATGGGAGATAAAATATCATCAGAGCAAACTTTCTCCACTAAAGCTGGGGAAATAAAAACATCATGCTTAACAAAACCAGCTTCCCCAAGCTTAGACTTTTCTATAGTATTAGCAATAACGGTGTTCAAAGCATTCATACTAACAACACTATTAGCATGCGAATAAAGCTCCAAAGGTTTTTCAATTTTCTCTTCAAACACTTCATATCTAAACTCAGGAAAAAGACTAAAGAACTCATTGTTTTCCATTAAGCCTAACTAGTGAAAATAAAAACAAGAAACAAAAAGATGTAATTGCAGAATCTAAAGGAAATAACTCCGAGCACTCACACAGGAGGATACGAGTACCTTTTACCTTACCTCCCCGGCAACGGCGCCAGAAAAGAGCTTGATGTCTACGCACTTCTATTCTTGTAGACACTTGTTGGGCCTCCAAGTGCAGAGGTTTGTAGAACAGCAGCAAGTTTCCCTTAAGTGGATCACCCAAGGTTTATCGAACTCAGGGAGGTTAGAGGTCAAAGCTATCCCTCTCAAGCAACCCTGCAATTACGATACAGAAAGTCTCTTGTGTCCCCAACACACCCAATACACTTGTCAGATGTATAGGTGCACTAGTTTGGCGAAGAGATAGTGAAATACAAGTGGTATAGATGATTATAAGTAGCAAACGTGATGTGAAATAAATATCGCTGCGAGCAAACATGTAACAAAACAGCAAGTAAACGGTGTGCAAAGCTTGGAAACAAGGCCTAGGGATCATACTTTCACTAGTGGACACACTCCCAACAATATAACATGATTGAACAAATAAACAACTTCTCTCCACTATGGTACTCTGAATTACTCTCCTATTGAATAACACTAATCATTGTGTAGTGGCTACAGAAGCACCCATTAAAGTTCATCAAGTACTTGACAAACACCACTCATAGAGACATCCAAATCAGATCACAATTCAAGATAGATATCATTGCAACTTAGACCAAGTACTAACACGGTGCACACACTGTCAACATTACACCATGAAAGGAGGAATAGATCACTCAATACTATCATAGTAATAATTACTCTCATAATCCACAAGAGATCACGATCATAGCCTAAACCAAGTACCACCACGATGCACGCACTGTCACCGTTACACCATGGCAGGAGGAATAGATTACTTTAATAACATCACTAGAGTACACTATAATAATTAAGCATAGGAGTAGCATAATATCTGAATAATAACATCTACTTGTTCAACATGATACAAAGCTCACGATCACATAAAGATCACATCATGGGAGAGAGAGGTGAACCACATAGCTACCGGTAGAGCCCTCAGCCCCGGGGATGAACTACTCCCTCCTCATCATAGGAGACAGCAAGGTTGATGGAGATGGCGGTGAGGTCGATGGAGACGGCGGAGACGGCGATGGAGACCGATGGAGATGGCTCCGGGGGCACTTCCCCGTCCCGGTAGGGTGCCGGAATAGAGACTTATGTCCCCCGAAATTCGTCGGCGACGGCGGTGGAGCTGCGGAACTGTTTCTGGAAAATTGCCGACTCCTTTAGGGTTTTCCGTCCCGAGGCTTTATATAGGCGAAGGGGCGTCGCGAGAGGGCAGCCAGGGGCTCCTCACACATGGGTGGCGCGGCCAGGGGCCTGGCCGCGCCAGCCCTATGTGTGGGGCCCTGGTGGCCCCCCTCCGACACTTCTTCGGATCTCTGGAAGCTTCCGGGAAAAATAAGACTTCAGGAACTTGTTTCGTCCAATTCCGAGAATATTTCCTGTGTATCACTTCTGAAACACAAAAACAGCAGAAAACAGGAAACTGGCACTGTGGCAACTCGTTAATAGGTTAGTTCTGGAAAATGCATAAAAGTGCCACTAAGTGTAACAAAACAATAGGCAAATGGTGTAAAAACAAACATGGAGCATCAAAAATTATAGATACGTTTGAGACGTATCATGCTCTAATAGCTCCTTTGCGGCCACGATGTTCTCGATGGGCGTAGCCCTAACTTCATCGTGGTTTTTGTCCACGTATGGCGGATTCTTGATGTACATCCTGGCCAGAGTTTCCGCTGTTGGTACGGTGAACTCGAGGTTTCGTACCAGCTGCGGGTCGCCTCCCTTATTGATCTGGTTCTGAATGAGAGTGGCATACTTCTCTTCCATGTTCCTTGCGCGCTTCAGCGTGTCCTGAGCCTTAGCAATGTCGTCATCAACCTGCTGGCCCATCTTCTCGACTCGCTTTGCTTCCTTGAGGAGTGCTCGCCTCTTCTTCTCGAGATCGTTCACATCTCTGACATAGTCAGGGGTGATTGGATCTGCTAGAGTTCCGTAGACGACCTTATCCAGCGGGGTCGTGAAGTCTTCTTGGTGCTGGTCCTCAGGGATGGCGGGTAACGGCCTGGGTCCGCCATGAATCTCGGGAAGTTGCTCCGCGGCGGGATCGGCGGCTAGTGGCGGGTTACCCTGCTCATTGCCGGCATCTCCATTGTGGACTGCCTGAGATGGCGGATCACCGGTTGTCTGCCCAGCATCATCTCCTTTGTTGGTGACAAACACCTGCTTGGCCGCTGCGCGTTGCTCTTCAAGTGCCTGCTGCGCCAATTCCGCCTCGAGTTTCCTCATGGCGGCATCGTAATGGTCAGAATCATAGCCTTTTCTATCCCAGTCATCCGATTCACCACTTTCGTTAAGTGCCTCTAGGATGGATTCACCTGGGCTATCTTCTCCATTGGAGGTAGATCCCGAAGTGATACCTGCGAACGCAACAAGGCAGTACCGCGGTGTCTCTAACGCCAGATTGCTCATGGCGGATTCACTGCGGTCTTCCACCACTTCCTCTACCTCTAGGGCAGGCTGGGTGGGATTACTTTTCAGATCCGATCTAGATAACTTAGAGAGTTCCAGATCAGATGAGTCCTCCTCCGTATCCAGCTCGAAAGCGGTCCGTTTGGGGAATTCCGCCATACCAATCCGCCGGAAATTGGTTTCCGTAGCGGGGGTAGGGTTTGTCTCTCCAATGAAGATATGGATATCTCCAATCGGAATGACGGTGAATCGAGCAGGGTCTTCTCTAGCCGGCACCCAGAGGTTATCCGCTGGGACGATGGGGAAGCCGGAATCGTAGAGGACGCGCCCGATGGCGACGGTGTCGCCGATGCCTGCAAAGGCGGATCCCGCCTGGATCCGCGCTCCAGACGCGCCTTGCCCCACGGTGGGCGCCAACTGTCGTGGTTTCGTCAACAGATCTGCCATAGAGGTAGGGGTATGGCGGTTTGTGGAAGGGGGTGAACACGGAGGAGCGATCCAGGACGGTGGTAGCACGAGTTTACCCAGCTTCAGATCCCGCAACGGTGGCGAGACCCTACGTGCTGCTATAATTCACTATATGGCAACAAGTGCTCGATTACAATGATGAGGTTGGCTGTTTCGCTATGCGATTGGCCGTAAGATTGGTCTGATGCCTCAAGGGCTGCTCCACGCCGGGCTTATAAAGGCGCCTGGCGTGGGCTACACGTTGGTACCGGAGCGGATACAACTTGGAATCCTAGACTAAGTCCTGCGCGTACGCTACAAGGTCACCCGCCATGGGCCGTCATCCGGATCCGCCATAAGCTCGCCGCTAGTAGCCCGCCATAGGCCTGTCTCCGGATCCGCCATAAGCGCCTGCGTCCAGTACCGCCATGCCAACTTCAGCAACTGGGCCGCCCGGTATGGCGAATCCGCCGTACCACCCCTGATGGGCCACCCTGGCTTGCTGATTTAGGACTACGTCGCTGGTATACCTATTTGGTATATCCCCAACAGGCGTAGCCTTGCAGTCAAGCATGCCAACTTTGGCAAGAAGATCATGTGCATATTTGGCTTGAGTAAGAAGAAGACAAGTAGCTGTCCGTTTGACTTCAATGCCAAGAAAGAAGTGAAGATCACCCAAGTCTTTGATAGCAAAGTGTGCATTAAGATCCTGGAGCAAAACTGAGATAGCTTGATCAGAGGAGCTGGTCACAATAATGTCATCAACATAAATCAAGACGAAAATTGTAACACCGGACTTGTTGTAAAGAAATAACGAAGTATCAGCCTTGGAAGGAAGGAACCCAAGATCTTGCAGTTTGGCACTCAGCCGAGAATACCATGCACGAGGGGCTTGCTTAAGTCCATAGAGAGCTTTATCAAGTCTGCAAACATAATGTGGAGCATGAGGCTATTCAAAACCAGGTGGTTGTTTCATGTAGACTTCCTCTTCCAGAACACCATGAAGAAACGCGTTCTTGACATCTAGTTGCCGAAGACTCCAACCACGGGAGACAGCAATGGAGAGAACAACTCTGATAGTAGCTATTTTGACAACTGGACTGAACGTATCTTCATAGTCGATGCCATACCTTTGCTTAAATCCTTTTGCAACAAGACGTGCCTTATACCGATCAATAGTACCATCAGCACGGTGCTTGATACGATAAACCCACTTACAATCGATGAGATTTTTGTTGGTGCTAGGAGGAACAAGAGTCCACGTTTTATTGTCCATGAGCGCATTGTATTCTTCTTGCATTGCAGTATGCCAATTAGGATCACTGAGAGCTGCTGGTAAAGTGCGAGGTTCTCCTGTGGAGGCAAGCATGCCATAACGAACAGTACCGTCAGTATATTTTTTCGGTTGGCGGATACCTTGTTGAAGACGTGTCCGAGGTCCAGCAGGAGGCGGCACGGCCGAGGCGCCTGGGGGCACGGCCGAAGTGCCTGGGGGCGCGCGGCTAGCAGCGCTTGGAGAAGCAGTAGCGGGGGAGCATGCGGTATCGGTTGGAGCATGCGATGACGAGGACGTGGCCGAGCCGGGCTGCTCCACCGAATCCGCCTCGGGGGCAGCGCCATGAGTGTGGCAGGAAGGCGTGGCAGGGGAATCCTCCTCGGGATCCGCGCCAGGCTCGGGATCAGCGCCGACAGAGGGGTCGGCAGAATCAGCACCGGAGTCCGTGTCACCACCCCGGTAGTATAATCTTCAGAAAGAGAATGTGACTGCGTGGGCGCACCGTTTGGAGCAGAATTTTCACCAGTAGTTGTATGGTCCTTCGAGACATCATAAAGAGGAACAGTAACAGGCACAATAGTAGTCAAATGATCATCAGTTATAGAGGCACCCTCAGGGGAAGGATGTGTAGGTAAAAGCAGGATTTCTTTCCGTAGAAGGGCGCCGGCATTGGGATGTAAGGCTTGAAAGGGGAAAACATTTTCATCGAAAATGACATCAGGAGATATGTAAACACGGCCAGTGGAAATATCAAGACACTTAACTCCTTTATGCATGGGACTATAGCCAAGGAAAACACACCGTTGTGAACGAAAAGCAAGCTTGCGTTTGTTATAGGGACGAAGATTTGGCCAACAAGCACAGCCAAAAATACGAAGAGCATCATAGTTAGGTGTAATATGAAGAAGACGCTCAGCAGGAGACTGAAGATCAATGACTTTGCTAGGAAGCAAGTTAATGAGAAAAGTGGCAGTGAGGAAAGCTTAATCCCAATATTTGAGAGGCATGGATGCATGTGCAAGCAGGGAAAGACCAACTTCAACTATATGACGGTGTTTGCGTTCAGCAGAGCCGTTCTGCTGATGAGCATGAGGACATGACACATGATGTGTGATGCCAGCCTTCTAAAAGAAAGAATTTAACTTCTCATATTCACCTCCCCAATCAGTTTGCATAGTAACAATTTTTCTATCAAACTTGCGCTCAACATATTGCTGAAAGTTAAGAAAAGCTTGATAAACATCAGAACGCTTTTTAAGGAGATAGATCCAAGTGAATTTACTGAAATCATCGATAAAGCTTACATAGTACTGATGTTTCCCAACAGAAAGAGGTGCTGGTCCCCATACATCAGAGAAGACTTGTTCCAAGGGAACAATGGATCTACTAGTGGAGATGGGGTATGGCAACTGATGACTCTTGGCGAGTTGACAAGAGTCACATACATAAGGAGTACTTTCTGGAGTATAGTCTATTTTATTTCTTCTAAGGACTTGCTGAACGACAAATGAAGAAGGATGGCCAAGGCGACAATGCCATGTGGAGGAAGACGGCTTTATTGTGAAGAAAACGTGCTTGGAGGCCGCAGATGTAGTGGGCATCAAGGGATAGAGACCTCCATGGCACGGACCTTTAAACAGAGTTCGACGTGTTGCTCGGTCCTTGATCAAAAAATAGAAAGGATGAAACTCAATAAAGGCATGATTATCAAGAGTAAAACGGTGGACAGACAAAAGATTTTTAGTGGCAGTAGGAACATGTAAGACATCTTTTAGGCTGAAAGAATTATGAGGGGTGCATAAAACTGATTGACCAATGTGACTAATGTGCATACCTGAGCCGTCTGCAGTGCGCACACGGTCTTGTCCCGGATATGGATCATAGGTGGTGAGCTTATTCAGCTGGCCAGTGAGATGTTCGGTAGCCCCTGTATCATAGTACCAGTTTGTGTCAACACCATTGGGGGCAGCAAAGTGAGCACCTTTGTTGCCACGGTCATCACGGTCACCGCGATCAGCACGGTAGTGAAGGGTTTCGCAGCATAGTAAATCAAAAAATTTCCTACGGATGCGAACAAGAAAGCCAAGATCTAATCTAGGAGATGTAATCAACGAGAGAGGTAGATGAGATCTTCATACCCTTGAAGAAATCGCACAGCGGAAACGTTCAACAGAACGTGGATGATGTAGTCGTACTAGCCGTCTCCTCCCCGCGATCCAATCCGATCCTACGCCGCAAGTGGCGGCGCCTCCGAGAGATGCACACGTACGGTGCAGCGACGTCTCCTCCTTCCTTGGTCCAGCAAGTATGGTGGAGAGATAGATTGGATCTGCAGCACGACGGCGTGGTGCTTATGGTGGAGAGTTTCTGCGGCAGGGCTTCGCCTACGCACAGTCGCGAGAGAGAGAGGTGGAGGGGCAGCAGTTGGCCGGCGGCTAGGGTTGGAGTGGGAGGGGGCTGCGCCCCTGCCCCCCTTATATGGGGGGCAGGCCGGCTGCCTTGGCTCCTCCTCCAAGCCTCTAGGGCGGCGGCTAGGGGGGAAGAGTAGGGGGCAAGTCTTCCCCCCCCCTTCTAGAAGGTTCCCCTAGGGTTTCCCCTAGGGCTGGCCGGCTGGGCCTTTAGGGCCTTATGCGCCTGGCCCAAAGTGGCCAGGGCACTTCCCCTTAGGCCCACGCAGGCCTCCGACAAGTGGGCCCACGTTGGTCCCACTCTGGAACCTTCTAGAACCTTCCGGTACAATACCGATAAACTCCGAAACGATTCCAGAATCCAAAAACTGCTTTCCTTTATATGAATCTTATTCTCCGGACCATTCTGGAACCTCTCGTGATGTCCTGGATCTCATCCGAGACTCCGAACTAAAACTCATAAACCAATTATCCATTCTATCCTAGCGTCGATGCACGTTAAGTGTGTGACCCTACGGGTTCGAGAATATGCAGACATGATCTTCTATCAATAATCAACAGCGGGATCTGGAAACCCATATTGACTCCCACATATTCATCGATGATCATATCGGATGAACCACGATGTCAGGATTCAATTAATCCCGTATATGTATTCCCTTCGTCACACGATATTTTACTCGCCCGAGATTTCATCGTCGGTATCGCCATACCTAGTTCAATCTCGTTCACAGCAAGTACTTTACTCATTCCGTAATCCGATATCACATCATGATTAACTCCTTAACCATATGCTTGCAAGCGGTGTTGATATCGATTACCGAGTGGGCCCGAAGTATATCTCTCCGACTTGGGAGGGACAAATTCCATCTCGATACATACAACCCAACAAGTACTTTCCGATCACCTGAGAGACACCTTTATTATCACCCTCACATAGGATGACGTTTGATGACCTCAAAGCTTTCTTCCGATACTAGGGAGTTGTATTATCTCATGGTCTAAGGAATACAATACTTGACATAAGAAAAAGCTTCGCAAAGATGAACACGATGACACGATCTAATTGCTCTGCTTTATTTGGGTCTGTCCATCACATCATTCTCCTAATGATATGATCTCATTATTAATTGACAACTCATGTCTATGGTTAGGAAACCTTAACCATCATTAATCAATGAGCTAGTCTAGTAGAGGCATACTAGGGACACGGTGTTGTTCATAAACCACACAAGTATTAATGTTTCCGCTTAATACAAATATAGCATGGAGTATAAACATTATCATGAACAAGAAATATGATAATAACAATATTATTATTGCCTCTAGGGCATATTTCCTTCAGGTAGGAACGATCTTCTTCATTGCGCCACCAGCAGTCACGGGCAGGGTGCCCATGGATATTGCATATCTGGCAGGTGACGTTGACGTAGGGCGTGGGGCGGCGGTCGCGACGACGGCCACCATCATCACGGCGACCACCATCATCACGGCGACGCCGGTCATCATCATAGCGATGGGGGCGATCGTCACGGTACTCCTGGCGTGGACGATCATCGCGATACTCCTGGCGTGGACGATCCTGGCGCCAGCGGTCATCATAGCGGGGTCGGTCATCCTGACGCGGACGACGATCACGGTCGTCATAGCGAGGGCGCTCCTCCTGACGATCGTCCTGGCGGGGACGACGGTCATCATTGCGTGGGCGAGGGTCACGGCGAGCCACGTTTGCAGAGGAAGTGAAGCTCGGTTCTTCAGTGGCGTGCTGCCGATCAAACGCCTGGACTTGAGTGAGAAGCTCGGCAAGGGTGGTGTTGGGGTTGGCATTGACGGCTGTGCGGAGATTGTTGTAGTGGTTGCCGAGTCCTTGCAGGACAAAGTAGAGAAGCTCATCATCATCAAGCGGTTTTCCCGCAGCAGCAAGTTCAGCTGCGAAACACTTCATCTTGGAGAAATATTTGTCGGCGGGGAGGTCGTTCTTGCGTGTACTGTTGAGGTCCGAGCGAAGCTGCTGAATCCTGGTCTTGGACTGGCCCGAGACGTGGGTGTTGAGGGCTGCCCAGACCGCAGCCGAGGAGTCGAGGCCGACGACGTGAGCGAGTACATCGGGCGACAGAGCATTGACAAGCCATCGCAGAACTTGTTGGTCACGAGAAATCCATGTCTCGTAGTCGGGGTTGACGATGACAACCTTCTTGTTGTTGGCGTCTTCGGTGGAGACGAACTCATCGGGCGCCTTGTCCTTTCCTTCAACGAGGTCAAGAACGCGAGCGCCCCGCAGCGCAGGGATCACCAGCGCCTTCCACACGAGCGCGTTTTCACGCGTCAGCGGCTGGGATGGGGGAGATCCGAGAGCAGCGGCGAGAGCAGTAGCAGACATCGACGAGGAGGAGGCCATGAGCTCGGATTGAGGCGTGATGGCGGATTAGGGTTTTGGACGTGTCGTGCGGCAGCAGCAAGGAGCGGCGGCTGCAGGAGGTTTGATATCTTATGTGGCTGAGTTTTGTTTGTAGGAGCGGCGACGGCGGCTGAAGGAGACAGCGGCGGTGGCGGCTAGATGTGTTTGTGTGTGGTCGGCGGCGGCTGGAAAAAGCAGCGGCGGCGGCGGCAGAGAAGAGCTGCGGCGGCGGCGGCGGTTTTGGCTTGTGTGTGTGCGGCGGCAACAGCTGCGGCAGCGGCGGCAAAGGGCGGCGGCGACGGCAGGCTGTGGCGGCGGCGGTAGTTTTAGGGTTTCGGCAACTAGAGGGAAAAGACCCGCTCTGATACCATGTTAGTTTTGGTGGAACGATGCGTACCCTTTCGGGGCATCGGCTGCGTGTTATATAGTAGGGAAAAGCCCCCTACGTGGCGGTACAAGACTTGGACGTATACGGTCGGAGTACTACTCCGTACACATATACATACTCATATTACATGTGCTAACAGCCAGAACATTGTCCGTGAAGCCCTTATCTCCGGCAGTAGCCAGAGCTTGTCGAACTGCCACAGCTTCAGCCAATTCCGGGTTCTGGATCCCATCGATGCTGCCATGACTAGCCAGCTTCAAAGAACCCTAGTGGTCGCGTATTACAAAGCCCCATCCCATTCGCCTACTGGATTGGTCGAGATTGGTCGGTAGTCACGCACCTGACTGAAGTGGCTAGCCTTTTTATCGATTGACTAGCTTTATTATAATTCAGCAAACATGAGAGGTACACATAAGATCATCTCCACCTGTCTAACCGGGGATGCCTATACGCCGAGCCGTGCGGCCGGAACCCCGCGCCGCACACCCAGGGCGGGTGTGTTGGGCCAGCCCACGAAGCCTTTTTATTATTTCTTGTACTACCTTTTTTTTCTATTTTTTTGCTTTCCCAAAATCTGAACAATTTTAAATCTGAATAATTCTAAATTTCAAATTTTCCAAAATTTACATTTTTTTTTCAAAACTGAACAACCTTTAAATCGGAACAAAAACCAAGTCGGAATAAAATTTGAATTAGAACAAAAATTAAAATCAGACCAAAATTCAAATTGAAACAAATTTCAAAATCACAACAAATTATAAAATGGAACAAATTTACATTTTTTAGAATTTGAACATTTTTTTAAAAAAATAAACATTATTTGAAATCTGAACATTTTTCAAAAATGAACATTTTTTAGATTTTGAACAATTTACAAATTTTGAATATTTTTCAAATTTTGAACAATTTTCGAATTTTGAACATTTTTTTAATTTGCACTTTTTTTTAATCTGAACATTTTTTGGCCCATATCTATTTGGGCCGGGACAGCAGTGGCTTGACACATTTGATCCGGCAGCCCCATTTTACTTATTTTTTCCCTATTTTATCAAATAGGGCAACATACGAATAAAGAATGCCATAAAATATAGCAGTGCTAAATAAATTACCACTAATTAGGGGGTCATATAGTTCACAGGTAATAGCTTTAAATGGTAGTACACAAAACGCACAAGTTTTATGCAAAATAGACAAGTCATGTATGCCAATGTGCGATCACTCACCCCGTTGGCGGATGATGGCTTTGCTTCTTCTCGAACCAAGGGTCCATATGCTCAAGTCGGCTAACATGATCTGGTTCTCCTCCATGATGGAAGGACATGACGAGCTTGGCATAATCCTTCGCGGCAGTGGTCGCAGCGGCCTAGCCTTCCTTATTTTCATGGCAAGCCGCGAGACACCACGCTTCATGGTCTTGGTTGCCCTCACCGCCATCGTTAGCTCTTATTTGGGGCCTTGGCCTTCGCTTGCCGATGGCCATGGGGGAGTCAGGGCTGCAGTGGTGAGATTCACGACGGCGGCGACCTCCATCGTCTAAGGCTTTGGAAATGCGTCAGCAAATTTTTGGCGCGGGAAGTGGGTGTTGCGCCACTAGTGGGTGGGGCCTACGAATAGAAGAGGGAATGCCATTCCAAGCCCAAATTTAGGTAGCGAATGGTTCGCCGCGGACCCTCGGTCTGTTCAAGGCGAGCCGATATGATGAGTTTCAGCTGTCCTCCTGTCCTCGTGGACCAAAACGGACAACCTTGGTTCCTTTGTGTCGGATCGCTGGACATGCCGTAGGTGTAGCATTATTGTATCATCATGTAGGCAAAAGCGGGACACCGGTCAAATAGAATAACCAACAAATGTGAAGATTCCCTATCAGCTTTAATAATTTCTACTCCCTCCATTCTAAAATATAAGATGTTTTAGCTTTGTGAAGCAATTGTATCTAGACATATTCTAGTGTGTAGGTTCACTCGAATATACACACTAAAAAATATCTTATATTTTAAAATAGAGGGAGTATTCATCAGCATATGGTCTTATACAGGTTTACAGCACAACTATCAAAACTAAGTATGCGTCGAGAAGATCTTAAAAAAAGTATGCGTCGAGAACACACTGTCCATAAATTGTTTGGACTGCTTCTTAGATCAGTTGTGATCAGTTTGTACAAATTAAAGATGCCGGTGAGTCTGGAGCGGCGGATAGTAGGGATGGCTGAATTGACGAGTTGGATTCGGAAACAGAGTCCGACCGAGTATCAACTTGCAACCGATGGTTTCTCTACCTCCAATCCGAAATTCCGAATCCGTCCAGCACCGATCCAAGGTCTTCCCGACTCCGTATCGAATCGGCTTCACCTTCCTCGATCTATATAACTGGACGAATCTCCTCTCATCGCCTCACCAATTGTTCCAATCCTAGCGACATGGCTCCTGTCCAAGAGACATACAGCGGGAAGATGACCACGATCGCCTCCCGGGTCGCGTCCATCTGCGCCCTGATCGACGACGTCGGGGAGGAGACCCTGAGCGCCAGACGAGTCGCCGCCATCTCCGCCATGATCAACGACGTCGCCTCCTCCGCGACGACCAGCAGCAGCAGTAAGCGGCGGCGCATGGGCAGCGCGCGCAGCTACGAGGAGACGCGCAAGCTCGGCAAGCGCGGCTACGCCGTCGTCTCCAAGGCGCGCCACCGCGCCACCGGCCAGACCGTCGCCCTCAAGGCCCTCCAGCACCCGCGCGGAAGCTCCGCCGTCGACATGCTCCTCCGCGAGGCCTGCTTCATGGCGGCCTGCCGCGGCCACCCCAACGCCGTCGCTCTCCACGGCATCGTGCGCGCGCCCGGCACCGGCGACTACTCCATCGCCATGGAGCACGTCGGCCCTACGCTGGAAGACGTCCTCCACGACCGTGTCAGCCGCCTCGGCCGCCCGTTCACGGAAGCCGAGGTGCGCGGCATCATGCGCCAGCTGCTGTCTGCCGCGGACGCGATGCACGGCCACTGCATCATCCACCAAGACATCAAGCCCGACAGCATCTTCGTTGTCGACAACGACAATGACGGCACCAACCTCGTCGTCAAGATCGGCAACTACGGGTTGGCGATGTCAACAGCCGAGCCGGACCCCAACAGGTTCGCCGGAAAGATGGAGTACATGACGCCAGAGATTCTGCTGTGGAGGCCGGACTACGGCACGCGCGTTGACACCTGGTCCCTAGGCTGCGTCATGGCGGAGCTCCTCACCGGCGAGAAGCTCTTCGAGAAGGCAGACTTGGAGACCGACCAGCTCTACAGGATCTTCCATCTGCTCGGCGTCCCAGGCAAGAAGGCGTGCAGGGAATTCAAGTCACCCTTCTCGTTCGTCACGGACGAAGTGGACCTGTGGCGGCGAGAGCAGCAGCAACGAGGGCGCCAGTGTAGCCGGCTGCGTGAGATATTCCCGGAGAAGACGCTGTCGAAGGAAGGGTTCGAGGTCTTGAACGGACTCCTCACCTGCATCCCCAGCAAGCGGCTGGATGCGGCCGCCGCGCTCCAGCTTCCGTGGTTCGCTCACAACGACCACCACGCTCCAGCTCCTCTAGTTACTAACAGCGCTGGTCCGACCACGAGCATTTGGGCGATGGCGTTGTCTTCCTGGCAGGTGGCCTTCTCATGCTTTGAGCGTGCGCTCAGATCGGTCAGGCTCGCGCAGGAAGTGTAGAAATTCTAAGCAGTAACATGAATAGTGTGCGTTGAAAGTGTTGTAACATGAATAGTGCGTTTAAAGTCTTGTAACTTGTTATAAGCAGGGCTCTTGGTTAAAAGGAATAGTGTGCTGAAAGTGTTGTAAGCAGTGCCATGGTTCAAACGAATTTTAGAAAGTCCATGTTACTAGAAATTTTTCCTTGATCTATCGTGCATTACTTTTAGATAAACAAAAGCTTCGCCACATTCTAGAACTTTTTTTTTAGAATATAACTAGCATGTTTTAAATCTATCCAGAAAATGGTAGCTCGAGCTCCCACGTCGTTCATAGGATGACACAGGTGTTGACCTCACCGCCGCTGTCCAGACCGACTCCTCTTCTGCTCCTACTCCTAACTGCCGGGCCAACCCAACACGGTTGACTATGTGGATGAGATCTTCATATCACTATGTGGTGGCGGTTTGGATATACCGGCCGAGTGGGCATTGAAGAGCTTCGCGGCAGCAGCCGTGGCTAGTGCACGACGGGGCAGTCGCGTGAAAGAATTACGAATTAGCTGCGTGTGATCAATTTTGCTACATATACTTGTCACTTCATGTAACTTGCTTGTTATTCAATGTGTTTGGTTTTGCTGCTTGACAGCTTCGTCAATAAAATTGAAAATTGGCTGTGTGCATCTAGCGATGAAGAGGCCAGAGGTTTAACCTTTCTTTTAGAAAATAAAATAAAATACTATCACAATAATTCATGTGTTTTTCCAAATGGTGAAACCAAATAATATATCTTACCATTCGTGTGTCTCGGTTCATTTAGAATCCAAAATGGCATGACTTCTGGATCAAACATTTATCATATTCTTGCACTTTTTTGAAATTGTATTATTCATATCCGGTCTAAATTGAGAAAACATATGATCCACAGGACCACATCCATATTCGAGTAACATCTGATCTTTATCTGTATTTGACAATATTCATATTCTTATATTTATTCGTTTTACAAATATGAAAACGGATGTGGTAACGCACTATCCGATTTCCGTCCTTGAAAATTTCTTCCTTTAGATATTAAAAGAGACCATAGTGTAGTGTAGTGTAGTGCTACAATCTGTGGCGGGCCTTGGGTTAGTTGGACATCTTAACGAACCCAACTCATGTTATGTTAGTACCAAACAACGCAGCGACGCTGAAGCTAGGTAGAGAACTTCCATCTGAAATCATATTATTTTGCTATATTTATATCCAATTTTCATCTGATCCGTTTTTCACTCTTGAGAATTTCTTCCTTTATTTAGATATTAATAAAAGAGACCCAAGTGGTGCTACTACAATCTGTGGGGGGCCTTGGGTTAGTTGGACATCTTAAGAAACCCAACCCATGTTAGTACCAAACAAAGCAGCGACGCTGAAGCTAGGTAGAGAACAACACCAGAACACAACCCGGGATTGAAGGCCTCACACATGAACGTGCCTTTCATCACGATCCGAGTCGGATAACGTAGATCGATGCGGCACCGCCGCCTCGTTCTGGTGCGTGCCCCGTCCACATCGGCCACCGGTCAGCTGTTCACTTGGACCGCCGATACGTTACCCGGCGGCAACGGACGTACGGTCTCTAACTCACTCACTCGCCCAGGACCATATGCATACAGCATACGCATAATAATCCACACTCATACGGCATGGTGGTGGTATCGCATTCCCCTGTATAACAATATAATGCAATCCAGCTTGTCATAAAAGATACGGAGACAGTGAGGCGCACGTACGATCGATCAGTTCCACCAAACCATCGGGTTAGAAGACATTCAGAAGCCTCATAAATTTAGCAGCGCGCATCGGTAGCATGCATGCATGATGGCGGCGATCCACCAAAATGCTGGAGCAGTGTTGCCTCCTGCGCAAGTATGCCAGGTATGTATGTCGATACACATGCGGAAACATAAAAATGTATTGAGAAAAAGGGGGAAATTAGCATGGAGAAGCAAAGAATATTCTTGGCGATCATGAACCGTGCAGCTCGGGATATATAGCGTGAACAGCAGCCGTATCACTACACCTGTGTAACGAATCAAAGCATGATCGTGTGATGACGATCATACAGTGTTACATGCGTATGAGGGGAGATGATGAGCACATGATTTAATTCCAGATTCCCTCTCGAAACAGGCAGGGCGTTTCACTCTCGTTTTTGGAGGATTTTTCAGGGATTTCACTCAGTTTTGGAACCGAGCGCCAGGGGGGATCCATGAGGGCAAGATCATGCGATTTTTTCCCTTGTGTCCGCCCACATGCATATGGCTCCTCCATTCCCCCCGCAGCCACCGAGCCACACATGAGTGTCGCTCTCATAATCTTTACGTACAACAGCGCCGCACCGGCCTGTTCCTATACACATGGCCTGTAAACTGCATTTCTCTTCAGCGTTCAGAACTATTTCTCATAAACTTCACACAGTGCTTAGCGTACGAAGGATTGAGGATAAGATGTCACTAGCATCTCGTGGGCCTGCGAGCGAGCGCGTCTGTAGCAGCAAGACGCGGGGGCGAGCTAGGAGCACCACAACTCAGCATGGAGCAACTGGTCGGAGCGCGCGACGGGTCCATCGATCAACAGCCCGCCGTGTTAGTGACAGGAGATTAGCTTAGCTCGCCGTGATGGCCGGGCGGCCATGTGCAGCTAACATGGCATGGGGTCATGGCCTGGGAACTGTTGCTTTCCTGAAACTGATGCCGGAGCAGACCGCTAGGCTGCTCGCCGGCCGCCCCTGCGGCGGCGCCATGTTAGCCTCGAAAAGCATCATATCGCAGGCTAGGATCGAAGAGTGGGCCAGCATATAAAAATTGTACTGTATGAGCCGCCGCTCGATGTAAAATTTAAAAACATGGATTTTGTCAGCCATTCATGCATGCATCATGTTACAGCAGCCTTGTCTGAATTCTGAAAGCTGGTGGAATTGCATGCTGCGTGCTACGGTCTTGCTCGCTCTCACCTATACGGCTATACGGAGGTCATCCCATGTTACATGTCCCATTCACGTGAGCGGCTCGGCATGTGACCACGCATGTGCGTGCCTTCTCCTCCTACCGCTGGAGCCCACACGAACCAAGGTTTTGCCCTGTTCAAACCTTAATTAATCTAATCATCATCAACCTTAAAGCGTGCACTAATAATCATTGGAGCTAACTTCTTAATTGCTTGTTCTAGACTTGTGCCAGTCCGCTTGTGCGGCTGGACGGGTGGTGGTGTATACGCTCTTTTATATATGCATGGAGTCACTAAGAGCAAAACAAGATCAACAAATTTCCCTTCATATTATTGTGCCTTACAATAGTTTACCATGTACAAGCAAGCATTTCTACCAATATCGCGAATTAATAAACTGGACTCGTCTAACGTGATTGCTGAACATGACAACATGAAAGACATATAAAGGCAACAAAGAATACGTCTCTTCGATGTCGATATGGGTCCCAAGTTACGGCGAGCACTTTTTTGGAATTTTTAAAACTAGATTAACTTTAAAAAAAAATCAGGAAACAAGTACATGTATGTAGTAAACTATGTACACTACGAGCATGTAAGTTTTCAAAGTGATATTCATTGTATTTTGGGCTTAGCAAAAAAGACAAATCGAACAATTTTTTGAAGTTTCTAAATATGTATTGTTCACGTCCCCACCAGATCTGCACATTTATGTTTTTGTTGAGGCTAGAATGTATAGTATTCCTTATTGACAGTTTTCGTACAGATAGAATAACTCATTAACTACACCGTTGTATTTTTTTGAAGCTTTAAATTTCATTTTCTTATAAAGGGCTAATCGGAGCCTGGGAGCCGTATCGCTGCATTCCCTCTTGGATGCAAAATATAATCTAGAATTTTCTATCAACTTATACCTAAAGTAGACAATCATGCACTATCTTTTTGCTTAAAGAACGAATAAAACCACTTTCAAGATGTTTATTAGATTGTATGTTTTAGTGCATTTTGTCAAGATATTAATGATACTTAAATAAACATGAACTCATATATATACCTACAATTCATCAAAGTAAACAAGTTCATCCGTTAAGGCACAAAACTGTGTTGATTCTTTTCTACTCTAGGAGGGGGGGGGGTCAAAAAAACTAAATATCTCACTTTTTTCGCAGATCATGATAGACTTAAATTTAGTGCAATTGTGTGGTGTCTTAAGAACTAAAAAAATGGCCTCACTTTCTTTCCAAAATCTGATTTAAATTTAGTGCAATTGCACTTAATGGAAGACATTACAGTTGTAATAAAATATTGTATAACATTTTATAAAGATTTTATGTAAAAAGTATTATATGTATACAAAGGTAAAAATATTTTGTATAAGTAAGTAATAATGTCTACCAAAAGGCTTCATACATGTAAGTTGATCCAAAAATAAGAAGGAGCGCACTACAAACTGTACTGCAATTGCAGGCTTCCCATCGGACCTAGTTACTCCCATCTGATTTAAAAAAACTAGGGATGACGTATTTTGGAGGATTTGACTGGATTTAGGTAGCAGGAGGCGGCTAGATCGAAGCAGACGTGGGCGGGAGCGCGATTCCCTGCCAGAACGGGGCCGCACGGGACCAGCAGGACGGGAGCGCGGGGCCAGATCGAGGCGAGCGTCCAGGGGCGGGGACGGATCCCTGGCGGCTCGGCGGTCCAGGGGCGGGGACGGATCCCTGGCGGCTCGGCGGTCCAAGGGCGGGGACGGGGCCTCGAGGCGAGCGTCCAGGGGCGGATCGGGGGCGGATCCTGGCGGCTCGGATCGAAGACGAGGCGCGACCGGAGACAGTGACGGCCGGAGGGGCGGCGGGACGAGGCCGGAGGGAGCTCGCCAGTGGCGAGGAAGAGGCGGCGGCGGCGGCCGGACGCGGCGGCAGGAGGCCGGGGCGGGCGGCGGCTGCAGCTGCGAGAAGAGGAGCAACCTATGGCTCTGATACCATGTTAGGAATAGACAAGTTGTATTCCCTGGGGGCCAAAGGCCACAATATATAGTTACATGTACAGGTGATAATATGCAGGAAAACCCCCTAACAGGTGGGGAAATACACATATACAAATATACATCTAACATCTTTCACCATGTTTCAAATGTTATGAATAATTTCTGTATTTTTTTCTTTTAGATCAATATTGTTAGTATTGCAAGAAAAATAAATTAATTTTGAGGTTGTCCCCTGATGTAAGAAGAATGATGGATGTTTAATGAAATGGTTTAGCTTATTTACTTGTGTTCTATGAAGCATTTTAGTGCATTGTATGGAGCATGATGATTTTTCTGCTAGGATCAGCTACTTATGTTGTGTTATGAAACATCTGGATGCTATGGACATGTTTATGTGCATGTATATTATGGCAGGAATAAGGGGCATTTCTCACATGGAAACTCAAAACCATCTCGCCTATGTGGGTGAGTTGGTTCGAGGCCGAGCACGACACGCGCCGACGCTGATTTGAGGCCCACCTCGAGGGCCTCGATGACAAAGACATTGACTAGCAAGAGGAGGAGGGTTACAAAGTGCCCGACGAGGAACTAGCGGTGGGAGAGGAGGTGGCGCTGATGTCGCTAGTAAATTAGGAGGAACCCGACTAGTCCTTCTACCCGCCGATGATGGACGAGGAACGGGTGGGCTACACATTCCCGAGACCCCAAGTCCCAGCCAGCCAGACTTTGTAGTACCGTGTGGCACCGGCACCCAGTGCATGGAGCCGGCAAAAGTGGAGATGGAAGACCCGCCCCAGCACGATGACAAGCCATACATTAATGGAGGTGCCTCCATTAATGGAGGAGGAGGAGTTCCAGCGTGCCCTGTATCTCTCCAAACGGGAGGAGGAAGCCAAGTGGCTAGGCTTCAACGAGGCTACCCATTAATCCCAGAGGTTACGCCGTGATGCTGCCGAAAGCTCCAGGGACGCTGCACCCACCTCCACTATTGTTCGAGGGCGTCTGGCCGCCACCGCAGGTCCTCATCATCTAGTAGCACAACCTACTAGATAGGGTGTTTAATTATTACTATGTTTTTTAATGCAAGCGTGGATTTTTTTGTGTCCCAAAAAATATAAAATAAGTTTAAATTTCTGTGTTAATTTTGATTTCCCACCATTTTTTGCGGGATGTGGTTGAGCATTGCCACCCGCAAACAGACCGGGAGCCACCGCAAGGTTACCAAATCGGCCGGTTCGGTGTCCGAAAATGCGGCGGGTCATCGGAGTTGCCCTAACTAGCCATAATCCTTAAATCGTGCGCTAATCATCGAAGTCGTAATGCGATTACTTGTTAATTGCTTGTGTTTGGTCAGCTTGATGATTCCCTTCGTGTGTGCGGTGTGTACTACTGCACTCTCACGACGCGCGTGGCCAATGCATGGCAATGGCATGGCCTCACGGGGGGCAGCTTCATGTGCCGATGTGCGTTGTGGCCCCCGACAAATCCACGCTTTCCTTTTTGCGTCTGATGCTGGTCCAATCCAATAATCCAATGTGCTCTCTTCCGCTGGAACTGGACTAGATAGGTAAAGCCGAGATTAGCCGTAAGCTTGCAGAGTGACAGGAATCAGGATCGCCCAGCTAGCCGACCCCGATCTTGAACCGTCGATAGCTAGCTCCTCGACCAGCCCACTGTGATCATCCATCCATTCGGTGATCCAGAACGTGCAGAAAGCTTGCCGGCCGATACAGTGAACCCATCGCCAAGTAGCCGATCAAGTTGAGCAAAGTCGATAGCAATCTGCACCGTTAGACGTCGATCATGACTAGATTATCATCACGTACGTATCCAGCAGGGTTCAGACACGCCATGGCGCGCCCACGCCGCTCGGCCGAGCGCCGAGACACTGAACATGACCGGAGTCCGGACCCTTTCTTCCTCCTCCGTCCGCCCTGACACGCGCGGCGATCCATGGACACGAGGTCCACGCAGTTCTCACACCGCATGCGCTGCAATGCTCGTGGCTTCTCTCTCGCCGGGCCCGACCGCCCGAGTCAAGTCCTCGCTCAGCAGCCGGTGAGAGCCTCAGCCATGTGGGGGAGTTGGGCGCTCGCGCCACCACCACCACACACGCGCTCCCGCCGGGCCGGGGCGCAGCGGTTGGGGCCCGTTACGTACGCGCGCGCGCTGCCGATGCCGACGGAGGACACGAGCATGTGCGCCTGATTTGTACGTATTAACTGCCGCGCGCCCCCGTGGCCGTGGTCACCCCGCACGTCGGACGCCGCCCTCCCGCCAGCCCTTCAATTTCAATTTTATTTCTCACTCACCAAATCAGACAGAGAAAAAAGAACGAAATGTTACCGCACGGCCCCGAGTTTCTCAATCCAACCGCCACCAGCACCGAGCTTTGGCCAGGCTATAAATACATCCAACGGGAGGACCAAGCTCCTCAGTCCTCACTGCCTACCAAGCCATTTCCACTCCACCTCAAGATACCCTCCCTCCAATCCGTAGTTTGCTGATACAAGGAAGCTCTTAGAAATGGCGGTTGCCGGTGCTTTCTTCTTCCTCTTCTCCTCACTCTGCCTCCTCGCCCGGCATGCCGCGGCCGGCGGGTACGGTGGCTGGCAGAGCGCCCACGCCACCTTCTACGGCGGCGGCGACGCTTCTGGCACAATGGGTAAGTCAGCTCCCAACGCCGCCGGCGGTAGATGATTAACCTATAGCGAACCTGTCAAATACTCAAGCGTTGTGGATGCAGGCGGGGCGTGCGGGTACGGCAACCTGTACAGCCAGGGGTACGGCACCAACACGGCGGCGCTGAGCACGGCGCTCTTCAACGACGGCGCGGCCTGCGGCTCCTGCTACGAGCTCAAGTGCGACAACGCCGGCAGCTCCTGCCGCCCGGGCTCCATCATGGTCACCGCCACCAACTTCTGCCCGCCCAACTACGGCCTCCCCAGCGACGACGGTGGATGGTGCAACCCGCCGCGCCCGCACTTCGACATGGCCGAGCCCGCCTTCCTCCACATCGCGCAGTACCGCGCCGGCATCGTGCCCGTCGCATACAGGAGGTGAGCTCGACGACCGAGAAATTTTCAGTAATTTCATTCCTGCCACACGTTCATCTTACGCGGGAGGGACCGCATGGGGTTGGCTCGGCCCATAAGTATAGGTGGCCCACGCCGCAGATTTGATACGGTGCACGCCGATACGAAGGCTACTGTGCTGCACCGCCTACAGTGCACTGCATGTGCAACTTCACTGCCATCATGTCGATCGTGTACTGTATTTGTTTCCATCTCTCGATTTAACTGACGCGTCGCACATGCGCAGGGTCCCGTGCGTGAAGAAGGGCGGCATCCGGTTCACGGTGAACGGCCACTCCTACTTCAACCTGGTGCTGGTCACCAACGTGGCCGGCGCCGGCGACGTGCGCTCCGTCTCCATCAAGGGCACGCGCACCGGATGGCAGGCCATGTCGCGCAACTGGGGGCAGAACTGGCAGAGCAACGCCTACCTCGACGGACAGTGCCTCTCCTTCAGGGTCACCGCCAGCGACGGCCGCACCGTCACCAGCAACGCCGCCGCGCCCGCCGGATGGCAGTTCGGACAGACCTTCGAGGGCGCGCAGTTCTAGTCTTCTTCTTCGTCTCCGCAAGCATAAGCATCGGAGAGGAAGAAGGATTATTTATTCTGCATTCGTTTGCATGGAAGAGGTAGAAAGGCCGGCCTCTTCGCTATAGTGAAGAAAGAGGTTTATGCTGAGGCTGCTAATTAGCACCCGCTTAGACGTTTCCTTGTCTGATTGAAGTCTCGAGTTTATTAAAGACTTGATCACGTACTCAAGTACTACCGTAGTAGTGTGACACTCCTTGATGAGAAAAAGGGAAAGTTTATTATTTCATTAGGTACCTTTGATGGTTTGTACTCGTGAGTACTTTGTACTGGATAGTGCCTTTGTGATGAAATTGAAAATCACAAGGTCATATTTAAGGATCGATCAATGTTCTAGCCAGCTAGTGATGTACCTTCCGTAGAAGAAATGATGTTCTAGATTTGCTGGGCTGTGAACCTCACCGTATATATCTTCTTCTCGTCACATGGGTGAGCATATTTGTGGGGGCATCCCTGTCGTGCCTTTTCTGATGATAAGCTTGTGATGGAGCTGTTTGATTATCCATTTGTTCTCTGTCCGTTTCGCAATTTCTGCAGCTTTGCTTGCCTCCACACGCTTAAGCTGACTGATATGGTAGTGGTAGGAGCTCTTTGGCTCTGAATCGGTCCCATGGACACTTGCGAAATGCATCCCTATTACCGTCTAGGAAGAGTAGCTAGGATCCGATTCCGCGATCCGCAATTGAGCGGGCAAGCCGCATCTCGTCCTGAAGATGGTGTGTTTGCTCTGCAGGACTACCAGAGCTAGCTAGCGTGTAGAGGACAAGAACGTAAGTATTATGTCCCATTGTATCGATCACGTACTGAAGGACGTCTCCGTTTTTCCACAATTAGAATCATTGCTGCAGTACTGAACTACTCAACAGTTCGTCGTGAAATCATGAACATTTGTTCCTCTCTCTGTCTCTGAGATACGACGGCAACGGTTGAGTGCTTTTGGGCGGAGTGATCGTCGTCTGTTTCTTGTCAATTTCACCGCATCGGCATCATGCGACGGCGACGCGACGACATGAGACGGGCTCCGTCCCCTAGAAGGACCCCCCCGGCCCCGGGAAAGCTGACCGTGCTCGACCCCGGTTATCTTTTTGTGTATGCGGCCTGGCAACGACCCCGGCGATCTCCTGAAAGCCTGCTCGTCACGCGCTCGCAATCGATCGTGATAAATGGGCTCGTTTGTTCGGTAGGGCTAGTTGTTCCTACGACCAATTGGGCCTGGCGATCAGATTGGGGCCGCAGTAATCTGATCCCAGGGCCATTGTCGTCGGGGCAGCATTGTTGCCATGGTTCTTGCTTTGTTGGAAGTTTGTAGCTTTCTCTCTTTAAAGCTGGCAGTACAATGTTTCGTGTACTAAGGGAGTATTTGAGAGATCCATAAGCCTTTGCTACATTCAAGATTAAATGATAAATATTGAGTGTGTTGTTTTTTATTGTCATATCCTTGTGGCAAAGGTATTAATTTATTGTTTCCTTATTTGACCGTACAATTCTGATCACATGCATGGATAGATGCATCATGCATGCAAGTACATCGAGAGATCGATAGGTACAACTTGTTATGATGGCGCGAACACACGGTGCAGAAGCTTCCGAGACATGTGTGCATACCACAATTAACAAATTCCATCATGAGAAGGTTTCCTACACTTAGACAAAAGCTTTTTCATAAGGAGGCACATGAGTTCTAAAATGATTTCGAACTTCTAGATCTCCTCAAAGAATGCAATAGAAAAGATATTTTTATCAGAGAACCTTTAAGTAAATAAACTAGAAAGCTTCTAGCATTTAAATATCTATTCAAAGGTGCATAAAGCCTATACATCTAGATCAAAACTATGTGTTTTCAACGTGCCAAAAGTTTAATTGTGCTTGTCTCTTCAAACATGTAGTTATGGATTCATGCTTGAATATGGTATGATCTAGCGAACAAATGCCTCGCATACATTCTGATCGAATTCAATCCTAATCTCATGTGATCCAACATGAATTCCTTATCATCTACCAAATGTACCATACATTCTCTAATATGTGTACTCCTCATAGCACGAGTAGCAGTTTGTTAAATCAAAACTTATTTAAAAATATTAAGATTAGAGAGTTGATGAGTAGATGATGAAGCACAAGATTACGGCTTCTCATATGAATTTTCTAAGAGCATTGATTGTATTATGAACAAGTTGAAGAAAGATGGGTTAATTGGCTGCTATAATAATTGTTAAAATGATTCTAATATATGTGATAATGCGAACAGAGTAACTATATTTCATTTGTAGAAGTGAACAAGAAAAAGGCAAATTTTGTATAGTATATTCATAGTTGAATATTCGTGAAGGAGATTCATAAGCATAAACATTAATATTCCCTTGTCTGAGAAATGCGGTGAAAATATTCAGATAACAATATGTAATGAGGTCATTCCCATTAGGAAGAGTTTAACCATAAAATCATAATTTTAGCTAGTTTGTGTATTCATTTGTATCTACTTAATGTTTATTGTCTATTTATCAACATAAATAACCTTACCTTCATTTAGACATAAGAGGCAAATAATATGGAACGTTAACTCCAAAAGTCCATGCAACTACCATCTAGAAGGAAACTTTTTAATCAGATATGTTATGTTTGTGATTTCTAATTATACTCCCTGCATTCTTGAACATATGGAATATAAGTATTTCTAGAAGTCAAAAAATATAAATTTGATCAATTTTTTTGGAAAAAAATATCAACAACTTAGGCCATGTATGCAGTTTCACATTGAGAGAAAAGTCAGACACGTCTACCTTATCACGTGGGCCAGTTCGTACTCATCATCATGCATGGCATGCTCTGTGATGTGACGATTATAGGTACCAGTTAGACCTTTTAAGGCCCCCATCGCACTTGGTACGTAGGGTAACCCGTATGCGGTGTGAAAGATCTCTTAGGGCATGTACAATGTATAGCCTCAGGGTGCTGCCTCGCAGCTTTAGCTAGGTTTGGGTGGTCCAATTTAGGTTTGGATGGTACACTTTTGGAGAGGCGGTCTTTTTTGTAGGAGGCTGCCTCTTCAACACAAAAAGTGTAGAGGGAGGGAAAAAGGTGAGAGGGAAAGAAAGAAACTAAAGTAGATTTTAAGGGAGAGAGAAAGTGTCATGGGTTGAATCAATATTCTTCACACCTATTGCTCCATTTACTTTTTAGGTTCGTGCTTACGTGGCCCCATTACTCATGCCCTTACGGCCTGAGAAATTGACCGTGTACCTACGACCAGTGCCCAAAATGGATCCTTCGCAGGGACATCACAAATAAAAGGTTGAAAAAGAAGTAAGTAATTGTATGGCACACTATTATTGCTGGATATACCTTCTAGATTTATTTGGTTTTCTTTATACTAGACAACTAGACTTGTTTCGCCAATTTTTGGTGGGATAATTTTTTTGCCTAAGATTAACGAAGTAGAAAGGACCCAATAATACAAGCCTATCCGCCTTCTTAATGGTAGCTCAAAATATTTACGAAAAGCACAACATTTAGGCTAATGGCTGGCCATGATGTTTGCCTCACATGAAAACCACAACATTTAGGTTAATAATCCTACATGAAACAGTCCATGAACTGCAAACAAAGCCAAGTCGTCTTTCCTTCAACAAACTCTTAGAATGAAAGGTTTCTTTGAAGAGTGGCGCGCTTCAATCCATTCATATCTGGACATAGTATGGCCATCAAAGTCAACGATGTACTTCCAAACGAAAAAAAATGACTAAGAAAAGACAATCCATTATCGCTTATGCTAATTAATATAGTGTCTGATATGTTAGCTATCATAATTGAACCACAAATAATGATGGAAACATTGAGAGAGTGAGCATCTAGTATTATATACTCCAGTGTGGTCAACAACATCAGCGACGGTAAAAACAGTTGAATTCATGCTGAACGGAGAAAGAGAAATCAGCTGACTGAGAACACCTTGACCACTGAACTAGCGGCCCGGACGCCCGGCCTCCCTGCCCGCTAATCGGAATCAGGAACTGTTAACAGTCAAACCTATGGATCATTCTGCCGTGAAAGAGCGAGACACGTCAGGCAGCAACAAGATGGTGGCAACTCCGCTTCTACCCTACGATCCCTGCGTGGCTGTGTGTTTTTTAGAAAAACAGGGAACGCTCCCCGGTTCCATTATGAATAACGAAACCACAGCGTCTTTTACAACCACACATTCAAACCTAGTCCAACGAAAACAAGTCTAGAAACTGAAACCTAAAACATCCAAATTATTACAAACCAGGCATCAGGTGTCCACGACAACCTCTGCACAAATAGGAACTAAACAAAACAGAAAGTTTTCAGCTCTTGACTCGGGAACAGCTCCAGCACTCTACCAACGGCCAAGTGATCAACCCATCACCACATGAACCGACTCATCATCAGGATGAGCCTGTAGGTATGCCATCGAGGCACGGCCACCGTGCTGCGCTCCAGCCGCCGTCGAACTCCAGGAGGTAATCCATCCAAAGGACTTGCAGATCATCCCGGCATCAGTTCCAACGGCTTCCTGAGTCTTTGAGTCAACATCTCTACAAACTGATCCACTTTCGTCCAAACCTGGATTTTGAATGGTGTCTTCCAGCTTCTCAGGTAAGATAGAGCTAGATGCCACACCTGTTTCATGTTTAACCATGTTTTTCTGTTAAACACAATGCTATTTCTATTATTCCAAATGCTCCAAAGGATAGCAGATGAAACAAAATTAAACTGTAAATGTCTAGTATTACAAAGCCATCTGGAAGCAATGCTCAAAAAATCAGTAACTCTAATTCCAAACACATCAAAAACCAAGTCCCATAACAGTTCAGAAACTAAACACTCAAAGAAGAGGTGTTTAACAGACTCTATCTCCTTACAGAGGCTACATTCCAAGGGTTTTGGCATTCCTCTTTTCCTAAGATTATCTCTAGTCATTACTTTGTTTTGAGAGAAAAGCCACAAGAACACCTGGACTCTGGGAGGGATTTTTAATTTCCAGACACTAGGCAGGAAAATATGTTTCACTCCTCTAAAATTAACTAGAGCATACATGGATTGGGAAGAATAAACTCCATTAGACTCAAACTGCCAGATCAGTTGGTCTTCAGAATCAGTAAAAGAAATAGAACTAGCAATCACTAAAATCTCCTGCCACTGTACTAGCAACTCAGCAGTAAAAGTTCTTCTAAAGGTACATCTTAATTGTGAACCATCCCACAATTCCTCAATAGTTTTAGTCTGCTGATTAACTATATAATAAATGTCCCAATATTGTGTGGCCAGTGGAGAATTACCAAACCACACATCTTCCCAGAATTTTATAAGCTTGCCATTTCCTACATGCCACTTGTACCCACACCTAACAGCTTGAGTGGCCCACATAACCCCTTTCCAGAAAATGGAAGGATGTGTGTCCTGACACCATAAAATATTTGGTTGTCTAGTGTGATACTTGGCATCGACAATTTTCTTCCAAATACTATCCTCTGCTTTAATGTACCTCTTGACCCAAGATCCCAACAAGCAGAGATTGAGATCTTTCAAATTTGGAATACCTAAACCTCCAAATTCCTTCTTCATATAGATGGAAGGCCAGTTAGCCAAATGGATTTTCCTATTACCCTCCTCATCACTCTATAAACAATTAGAGAGTTGAGTATTAATCAACTTCAAAGCCCATTTGGGAAATTTGAAAAAGGACAGCATATAAATGGGTATACTAGCCAGGACTGTTTGAATCAACAGCCTCCTAGCCTCTAGAGAAAGTAATTTACCCCTCCAGCCAGACAGCCTTTTCAACAAACTGTCCACTAGAGGCTGTAATTCTTCTCTTTTAAGCTTCTCAAAATGTAGAGGTAAACCTAGATACTTAATAGGGAAATGACCCTCTACACACTGAAATATTTCAAGGAAAGGACTCATCTCCACACTATCTATGTTAATCCCAATTAACTCACTCTTATGGTAATTAATTCTCATCCTAGATAATTGTTCAAAATAGGCAAGGATCCACTTAAAATTAATAGCTACCTCCCTATCATTTTCTAAAAATAAAAGAGTATCATCTGCATATTGCAAACTAATGACACCCCCTGAGATCAAAGAGGGACACAACCCTCTAATCAGCCCAGCACTAGCTCCTTTAACCAGCATCCTGGAAAAGACATCTACAACAGTATTGAACAACAACGGAGCAAGAGGGTCTCCTTGCCTCAAACCTTTACCAGTGAGAAAGAAATCCCCCTCAACCTCATTAACTTTGACCCCTACAGACCCATTCTGAGTAACTTGTTTAATCATAAGAATAAACTTATCACTAAAACCTCTAGCACTCAACACCTCATAAAGAAAATCCAAATTCACCTTATCATACGCCTTTTCATAATCTATTTTAAAAACTAGTCCCTGCTCTTTTTTTGGAATGGATCTCATGGATCACCTCATGTGCAGTTACCACACTCTCCAAGATAAACCTACCCCTAATGAAAGCAGATTGACACTGAGATATCAATCTGTTCATAATTTTTGCATATCTATTAGTAACTGCTTTAGTGAAAAATTTAAAGCTACAATTAAGTAAACTAATGGGTCTGAATTTCTTCATGTTCCTAGCATCCTCTTCTTTAGGAATAAGAGTGATCATAGCAAAATTTAATCTATAAATGTCCAATTTATCCTCAAACCAATCATCAAACATTTCTAAAAGATCAAACTTAATAACATCCCAAATTTTTTGATAGAACATGAAAGACAGACCATCTGGACCAGGTGCACCATCTGCATATGATCCAAAAATAGCTTCTCTTATTTCTTCTAAGGTAAATCTACAATCTAGACTATCATTTTCCTCTCTAGTCACCTTCTCATCCAAAGAAAAGAAGTCCTGATCTAAGCTAATGTCAGGTCTAGCCTCCCAACTAAAGAGGTCTTTATAGTAGTCAGTAGCCACAATTATCATGTCTTTTACCTCTGTAACAGGGCCAGAAGGCCCATCTAACACACTAATTTGCTTCTTTCTTCTTCTCTGGTTAGCCACAGCATGAAAGTAAGCAGTATTTCTGTCTCCTTCCACAATATCTCTATCTCTAGCTCTTTGTTTTGCTTTGGTCTCTTCTATAACCCAAAAATTATTCAACTCTCTAAGAATTTCCTCCAGTCTATTACTCTCTATTACAGAAAGGGACTAAAGTTTAGCTTTAATGTTAAGAAGATCATACTCCTGCATCAGCTCCTTCTTATGTTTTCTAATTTCAGCATCAATATTAGCACTCCAACCTTTTGCCAATTTTCTAAAGTATCTCACTTTAGATTGCCACCACTCAAGACTACTCATTCCTCTCCTACTCACAGACCAAGCTTTAATGACAATATCTTTAAAATTTGGTCTGGAAAGCCACCATTTCTCAAATTTAAAACTAGACTTTTTGGGAGGATTCCCAATGCCAGAGTCCCAGACAATGGGAGTGTGATCACTTCCAATTCTTGGAAGAGCTCTAGCAGTTGCTAAAGGAAATAAAGCTTCAAACTCAGTAGAAACGAAAATCCTATCAATTTTACTCGTGATCCTATTTTCCTGGTTATTACTCCAAGTAAAAGTTCTACCAGTAAGACCAATCTCAATCAAAGACCACAAATCTACCCAGGCATTGAACCTATCTACCCATCTGAAGTCTACATTACCATTACTTTTGTCACTTTGAGCTCTAACAAGGTTAAAGTCACCACCAATCATAATGGGACCTTGCCAGTTCAGAAACAGTTCATGTAATTCAGAAATAAAAGCTTGTTTTCCTTCTTCATAAGGAGAACCATAAACAGTAACAATCCTAAAGATACAATCATTACTTCTATTCTTAACTACCACACCTACTGAAAAACTCTTTACTTCCCAGCTAATAACTTCTAATACATCAGCATCTACACCTACTAAAATACCACCAGCTGAACCAACAGAAGGTAGCATATTCCAAATAAAATTCTTATTCCCTAAAACTTTTTTAAGAAAAGTGTTACTAAACTTCTCTTTCTTAGTCTCCTGGAAACCAACATAAATTGGATTTAAAGGAACAATTGTATCATTGATACACTCCTGTCTACCAGGGGCAGTAATTCCCCTGCCATTCCAGAAAGCTACTAACATTTAAATGACTTCCTAGGGTGCTTGCCCCGTTTTCTACTACACACTTTTGTCCAAGAACCTTCATCTAAATCATAACTATCATGAGCTGTAATATACTGCTTAGGAGAATCTACAGAATCAATGGAAATCTGATCACTATCAACCTCTATTAACTCATCAACTATAACAGGACTACTCTTGTTATCATCTAGACAAGAAATGTCAACACTAGTAAGATTTTCAGCCTCAACATTATCCTCTACCACAGAGGCTAAAATAGAAGAACCAATCTTAACTCCTACAGTACTAGCCATATCACCTAAAGAATCAAAGTGCAGTAAATTAAAAGGATTACTTTTCATTATACGTGACAGTTTCTTGGAAGCTGGGATCTCCAAGTTGATTTTCTTCTTCATTTCCTTTGCCTTGTCCATGATCTTCAATGATCGATCAATCCTGTTACTCTGCCTTGTTGCCATCATAGGACCCCAAGTCTTCTGCTTCTTTCCCTTCTCAGCTCCCAAGCTATCACCCTCAACACTGACAGCTACATCTTCTTTACTAGCAAACAAATCTTCTGGTAACTGAACCACTTGGCCATCCTCCACAGATAGCTGCATCTCTTGCACAAAGCTTTGTTCCTCACTTTGCTAGAAGTTTTCAACCTCCTGCAGGACATTTTCTGACACCTTATCACACAACTGGAACTGGTCTGCAGAACCAATAGCCCCATTCTGGAGCAACAGACTGAAGATTTCTTCTCCCTTCAGGACAGAGACCTCATGGAGAATCCTCTTAGATCCCTCAGCACCATTACCTCTTTGAAAATTCTGATTCCCAGACAGATTGCCACCATGGTTTGAGGAATTACCATTACCATGCCCCTTAGATGAGTCAGCATTTGCACCATTGCCATCATCTGACTTCCCCCCATTGGCATTCTCAAGGTCATCATCACCTAGGTCCTTGTTTTGAACACCACCATCTCTACCATTCTTCTCAGTCACCATCTCCACAGTAAACTGTAACTGGAACAGCTTACCCTGAAAGTTGAACAACCTACCAGCTGGCACCTTGGAAGGCTCCCTACAAACTATCTTTACTCTCACCACCTCAGCACAATTCCTAAACACACTTTACCATTCAATCTCTTTAAGCAAGCCACACACAGACACAGCCTGGTCAATCACATTCCACTCACACCAAGGTGGGAGCAAACCTCTAATCTGCAGCCAGACTTCATGCAAGAATTCCATTGGTTCAGGATCATCCTCCCATTTGCACACATTGACAGTCACACCCTCTCTTGACAGACCAAATCTGGGATACCCTATCACCTGCTCCACAGGGATATGAGGAGGGAATTTCACCAGATAAGACCAGTCACCAAGCTCTCTAATCTGCCAAGGCCAGTTAGTCTTGTAGATGTTCCCAAATTCCACAGCAAGCTCTTCTTTAGTAATCACACCTTCTTCAACAGTGACCACACCACAATTTCTGGTAGTACTCACAGGATTTGAGGTAGTTTCAGGCATCTCTATGTGGTAAAAGCCTAACCCAGTGGCAGCACTTCCTATGTATTTGGCAATCTGGTGAGGCCTTTTGAGCACTGGACAACCTTCCACGACATGGTTACTTGCCTTGCATATGAAGCAAATCTGAGGCTTACCACATGTGGTCTTGGTATGACCAGGTTCCCCACAACAGGTGCAAATCGTATCAGCATAGTTCAATTGAGCCAGAGGAACCATGCCTGATTCAGGGACAGCAGTTTCCTTACCCTTCTTCTTGGGAAAACTCTTTGCTGTATTCTTACCCCTCCCAAAATCACCAACTTGGTTCTGCTGGTTGTTTGGAGCAACCCACTGATTAGGCTGCATAGCAAAAGCTGGTGGTGGATATGAAGGGAATGGACCTCCAAAACCCCATGGAGGCATGTTGGGAGGCACGAAACTTCCAAATGGTGGAAAAGGATAGGGAGCTTGACCTTGATTGAACTCAAACCCCTGTGGTTGCACCTGCTGTTGCATCCATGGTTCACCACGTCCAGTACCTCTACCCCTTCCCCTACCACAATCAGGCATCGCCTCAGACCCAGCAGTTGAATCCTCCTCCTCACCCGAGCAAAACAGACCATAACTATCAGGAGGCAGAGGTGGCGGCGGCTGGTAGGAACAGAAGCCCTAGCTGGCCTCCTTTCTCCACCCACCCCCTTTTGTACCCAGAGAGGTTTGGTGGGATGCTGAGGAATATTCCACAGCTGGTGGAAGAAAGGCTCCACCTCTTCTTCCCACCTAAAGCCCACCATTCTTCCTTTATCACATGGGCCAGAAAGCACCTCAACAACCCCCTGTAACGGCTCTTTCAGCAGCCTCTTTGAGCTTCTGCCGCCATTTTCTCGAGTGTCTTCTCTAACAGCAACACATGGTGACTGAACACTAGCAACGCAGATGTCGCCTTGCGATCCCTCCTCGAGCCACTTTATGAGGGAATAGGATCCCACATTGCAGGCATTTGCTTGTTTGCTCTTTGCAGAGCTACAGACAGTGGAGATAGCTCTCTCCGAGCTCTGCCTCTCCAGCGCGCCTCAATTTCTCCTCTACCTGATGACCTGTGAACTCTGCCTCTCCTCCGTCTTGCAATGCGAGTACTGCACACTTTCTCTGAGCAGGTAGAGCTAGAACCAGAAGTCCCCTCTGAGGTAGTTTCTTCCGCTCCATCATCAAAGGGGATTGGCCCAAAAGAGCCAATGCAGAGTTCAAACTTAGATGCTCGGATAGCCAAATTTGAGGTGTCGGCAATCTCCTGCCCCTCTGGCCTCGGGAACCCCAAGCCAGGAACCCTAGATGCGCCCGAACAAACCATACCAGATTGATGCAGCTCACCTTCTTCCTCGGTGATTTCCTCGAGCCCCCTTTCCTCCACTGGCCCCTCATGCTCTTCCTCTGCAGCGATCGCCAGCGTGAGACGGCGAGTGGCGGTAGATCTGAGCCGGAGGTGCTTGCAGATAGGCGGAGACCTCGAGAATGCCTGTGTCGGAGCGGGCTGGGGAATAAGTACATCAGAGCTCCGCCTCTGCTCGAGAATCGAGGTGAGTCCAGTGCGACCCGGCGTACGGGTCGCAACAGTACCCACACACCCAGTTAGCCCGACACAACCCGATTCCGGCGGCGACTCCCAGTTCATCGGCTCCTCCCATGGAATCCACCTCCTGAGCAGCGGTGGATCCCTTGCTCTGCGCAGCCCGCGGAAGCAACTCGAAGGAGCATGAGAACGCCGCCAATTCCTCCATCCCTCGCTTCCGATCGGCGGCAGCGCCCCAGCCGCCCGTGGCTGAGCGCCTGGAGAACGCGCGCCCCTCAGAAACGAGGAATTCCTTTGCCAGCACCGCCCTCCGCGAGCCGCGCCTGCAGGAAACGCAGCAGCCGACGGGGATCCACGGGAGGGATCTCCGGTCTCCACCCCAACGGCTCCACCATCAGGATCTGCTCCTCCGGTGATGCAAGCTGGAAGTAGAGGAGGTCGATTTTGTGCCGCAGGCGCTCTTGCATCTCCAGATCGACCTCGCAGCGGCGCCGTTCCTCCTCCCGATCCCGCGAACTCGATCCGCCGAAACTCCGCGAATCCGCCATCCCCGAGAAGCGGAGAAGGAGGAGGGGAGTAGCTCGGGAGGCGCCTGAGTAGAGGGAAGCGGGTGGTGGGGAAACGCGGCGGCGCCGGTGGAGGTGGGTGGAGGTGGGACGCAAGCGCGTGAGCGAGCGACATAGACTAGTTCTCTGCAAGAGCGTTCCGTGTGGTCATCTTTTTTTCTTATCCATGTCTTGTCTACTCGGACATTATATTCTTGCAAGAATAAACAAATGAGTTACCAGAAACAACAAATCTGCACTCCCACCAAAACTTAGAACTGTTTAACTTTTTTTCAGAATGTGTCTTGAACCATAAACCACTAACATGCCTTGGGATCCCTAGTACTATTTAGCCTTTGACGCATGCTTTACCCAATAATGAGGTGCCTACGAGTGTAGAACTGGCACGACCACGGAAGAGGTCAACAGCTGAAGTTGGTGCAAAGTCACACCGTTCCAACGTGCGTGGCTGTGTGTATAGCCACGAACAAAATACATGCTTCCAGAGTTTCAGTCCTCTTCACCTAGGCGCTGGAACTGCAGGCACACAGTCATGAGCAGTCGCCGACTGTAGGCAATCTCGGTTGGCGCCGTTCTGCACTGTCCCGGCCGAGACAAAGCGGCAGATCGCGGCGGTCACGTCAATCCCTATCGCCGCCGGCTGGGAGCTGGCTGGTTGGCACGTTCGCGGCAGCGGTACACGCCGGATTCAGTAAACACCAAATCTAACAAGAGACGTTCAAGGTAACAATCTAAAATTTGAGGCTTTTTATGGTAGAGGCAAAAAATATTGACCGTACAGTCAGGCAGATTCCAATGGTCTAATTTAATCAATACTAGTTGACGTAAAGAGTGGTATTTTTACAACTAAGATCAGATCTGGCAAATACAAAAAACAGATCCATCAATTAAAGGAAACTATCACGTTATCTTAATTTATTCCTTAGTATACGATAGGGAATTTGGAACAAGTCTTTACGCTCCATAGAAAAAACGAAATTGCTAGTTCTCAGTCGCCTGAATTTTTGTTAAATCTCAGTCGAGTCAACGTCCCTTAGATATCCATAAAGATTCGTGCGCCCACCAGCTGCGTGCAGACGTGGGACTTGTTCGGGCCTTTTTTCTGTTTTGTGTTACCGACATGGGCTAGTTGGCTTTGATATGTAGTATGTCGGCTTTTTGCCTTTTCAGTATTTTTTGCGTGGCTTTTCAGTTTTTTATAGAGCTGATTTACGTATATGTATTTTTGTAATATGTGGGCTTTGACGTGTGTATATTTTTTCTGCCCTAAAAAAGTACTTCTACATGTATTTTTGTTGTGCTTATTAAATGGACTTTTTTAATGGAATGTGGGGGGCGCGGACTATTGTTGGACCAATGTTTATTTTTCTGAAAATATGTATACAACTTATTGCAGTTTTGTAGACTCTTTGTACACCATTTTCATTCTTTCTTTTTCATCTTTAGTTTCAATGTTATTGGGGGTTTTTTCGTTGTTTTCGATCATTTATTGTTAGTCGCCCAAGAACTGGCTAAATCTCAATCAATACTAAAACAATAGGGTTTGCAGCGCTATTAATCATGTCCGGCCTTGTTGTATCTCTCCCACACAACCAAATCTATGGCACGTGAGTGCAAATGTGTTGTCTGTGTGTTTGGCATTATTTAAATGTTCTCTTATTTGGTGTCACGTTTCAAAATACTTGAATTGTAATTTTTGGCAAAATAAATTTGTGCAAATATACAATTGGTCAATTTTTTTTATTTTTTGAATATGTACTTATCCTTATCTTTAATGTACCCTTAATACATTTATAGTGACATCATTTTGAGTTGGGGAGTAGTTGCAACTAAACGTGCTGTCGGGCTGATCACACCTCATTCATCTTGTGTGCAACTGGATGTCCAGTTTCACTCGTATGCACAACTCTGTGCTTAGTTGCACCCGGTTTGAAACTAGTTGTCCAGTTACATCTTGTGTGCAACTAGGTGTACAGTTGCACCTCGTGTGCAACTGAGGTAGACTAGTTGCAACCTGTGTGTAACTGGGTGGCTGGTTCTGCCCCGTGTGCAACTAGGTGTATAATTGCACCCGTGCGCAACTGGGATGGGCTAGTTTCAACCAGTGTGTAACTGGGTATCTGGTTGCACCCCGTGTGCAACTAGGTGTCCAGTTGCATCTCGTGCGTAACTAGGGTAGTGTAGTTGCAAATCGTGTGTAACTGGGCGTCTAGTTACACCTCGTGTGCAACTAGGTGTACATTTGCATCTTGTGTGCAATTGGGGGTAGGCTAGTTGCAACCCGTGTGTAACTAGGTGTCGAGTTGCATCTCGTGTGCAACTAGGTATCCTGTTGCATCTCGTGCATAACTAGGGTAGGCTAGCTACAACTCATGTGTAACTGGGTGTCCGGTTGCATCCCGTGTTCAACTAGGTGTCCACTTGCATCTCGTGTGCAACTAGGGTAGGCTAGTTGTAACCTGTGTGTAACTGAGTACGGGGTTTGGTTGCACCCCATGTGCAACTAGGTGTCTAGCTGCATTTCGTGTGCAAATGGGGTAGGCTAGTTGCAAACCGTGTATAACTGGTTGTCTAGTTGCACCGTGTGTGCAACTAGGTGTCCAGTTATATCTCGTGTCCAACTGGGTTAGGCTAGTTGTGACCTGTGTGTAACTGAGTGTCTAGTTGCGCCCCGTGCGTCTTAAATTTGTGTAGGTTGAGACTTGCAGCTAGGTTGCAACTGGAATTTGCAGTTGCAAGTGGGTCGCAACCGAGAAAAAATGTCCTTTACCGTTAGATTAGCATTGTGATTCGTATTCGCTAAGAATTACAACTGGTATAAAACAGAATACATGGTGTCACTGTAGCAGAACTGTGTCTACAATTAAAATTGTATTATAATAGTATTATATTATCATTTCATTTTCCTATTTTTTTATATTTCTCTATTGCAAAGAGACTGTGAAATTGCTCCAAGTGATTATTGATCGATCAATCAATGATTGGCACACATTAAAACAATCAAGAAGCAGCCACTAGTTAGCCCTGAGACAAGGGCCCATGGGCTATCGGAAGCACGCACAACATTCAAAGATTCGATATCGCTAGCTACAGGTAGTAAAAGAATTCGATCGCTCCAGCCATCGACTGAGAACTAATTAGTTCTCAGTCGACTGAGCGCTAGCCGGTCTAGAAAAAAATATATACTGGAATGAAAATGAAGGAACGTTAAAATAGGATGCCCAAATCTTGACAAAACTTGTCAACTGTACAAAATTCATCCATATGTTTCTAAAAGATAATAGGAATTTCCGTGATAATAACTTCTTTTTAGAGTAATTTTTTGCACAAGATCTTACCATACTGTCATCCGTACAATTGTCGTTTTCACGCTCCTTGACCTCGATGCGCACCCCCACACTCATCCTTGGCGTTCACCCCATCCCCCGTCACTCAAAAGTGCAAGGTGAAGGAGGAGGCATCGTCCCCACCCAGAAGCTACTTCCCACAGGCGGCATTGTGATTCGCAAGCCACGGAAAACCGTCGCTTCCTCGTGGCCACATTTGCTTTGCCATGTGAAGATGGAGCCATCGAACAAGAAGAAGCCCGCCACTCCCCTTTCCCCTGTAGTGCTTGTTGGCCGAGTTAGAATGGCGGGTGGCATGACTGCGCTAATGAACGCCCTGGTCAACTTGATGAATGACCATCGTGTGATGGAGGCATTTCCTCAAAACCGGCATTTCCTAGTCGGCCAAGGAAGCCAGCAATTTCGTCGACCTCACGGTGGACGATGATGGTGTGGGACCAAGAGGGCACAGTGGCGACAAAGGACGAGGACCCAGTGAGAATAAGTGTGAGTTGTTCTAGCGTGTGAGCCAGGCAACGACCTCAACGATTGTTCAGGTGTTAGTTTAATATAAATTATATTCAAATTTTATTCAAATTTGCAATATGTAATGAAAATTTTCATGACATGCTAAATTCCGTTTGATTTTGTACAAAGGCTATTTGGGGCGTGACTGAAGAGAGGCGACCTCCATACACAGACATTAGAGTCGGCGCCCCCCCTAAACGGCTGATCTGATGCCTATGTCGAACGCTGTATGGGGCGCGACTAGAGATGCTCTTATATCCTTTCTATACATCTCTTAGGAGTTCGAACTCACATGTACCAATCTAGGCTGTCTACGCTCACATTTTTCTAGGCACGTGCTAGGTATCGGTTGAACTATTCAACCGATCATTCGCCTCCGGAGCCGACCAATTTTACTTAAGTTTGTGAACTAGATCGTCTGACCAATGCAACAGTAAACATCCAGGTACACATATAGGAGTCTCCTGTACCCAATTACACCAAATTGTTTTTCAGTTTAATATTTCATGCAAGTGGTGTGCATAAAGTGATAAAAAAATACACACAAAAATGGCGATGGCAACAACTAGCTTGCCTGCTTCACCTCTTTATAATACATATACACGATTTTTTTTTTGCGCGATATTGTTAACAGATTGATGCAATCAACTGGAGATAAAATGGTCTTGAGTTGTCCCTTCGGGGACATCCGATAAAAAATTGGTCTTGAGTTCAGTCGTGTCACATGCATGCATACATGGTAAGCATCATGGATGTAAATATCAAATCATGAGATGTGGCACGATTGCACTTAGAGGTGCCACATACAATGAGGTGACGTCAGCCTTCCCTTAGAGGTGCCACGTAGGATTTTTGCTTAGTTGGAGGAGAGATAAATAAGAAAGGGAAGGTTGCCCTCCCTTAGCTAAGGGATGATCCCTTAGAAAATAAGAGAAGGCTATTTTATGCATTATACCATCTGTCTTCTCTTAGCCAATTAATTTTTTACTAAAAATAACTATTTCACATTAATTACTAGGGATGACAACAAGAGATAATGCATTGTACAAGTTATCTCTTATGCTTTCTCTAGATGATGTGAAGGGCTAAGAGAAGGTATGCCTTCTCTACCATTGTACATGCCCTTACGAGTAACAAATCAAGCCAAATCCATGTCATGATTTTCTTACCTTTTGAATTGTTCAAAATATCCCTTAAATCAAGGATGGATATAACTTAATACTACTACTCTACAGGACTAGTAAATTGTACCCTAAAAGACCTCTAAAATTTTGGTCATTCGGCGGAATTGATAACCGAAATCACTGAAATTCACTAAAATACACAGTCAAAAAAATTCACTGAAATTCAGTGATTTCAGTAAAGACTGAAATTTTTCTGAAACTGAAATTTTGAACCATGTATCCGCACAACTTGCAGTTCCTTTTGCCATTGTGCGTGCGCGATACATGCACGACTTGGAGTGGCGAGTGATTGACACAATACTGTTCACCGGTCAGGGAGTCGCTACGACCTGCTCAGCGGCCTGCAAAAGTGGCACAGGAAACATCCTATCCAAGTGGGAAGCGGTCGAGGTGACAGATTCTGACGGCCCGCGGTACCAGATGATACCCAACACATCGTGCGTCGCTCTGACGAGGCTGAAGCTTCGATCAACAGTTAGTCAGTAACCCTCGCACAGTGCCTGTACGCGTCCCGAAAGATCACACACCCTGTGTCGCTAGCTTCTTCTACCCTGCGTCGCCGCTCTGTACATGCATGACGCATCGCGTGTTGACCTGGGAGCGCAACCTGAGAGGCGCCACACCGGGACAAACAAAGCTAGAGCAATGTCCTGCCATGCGAATGATGCAGGACGATTTGGCAAATATACGACGTACCTGAGCACGTACGTATACCGATCGAGCTGTGCTCGAGCGGCGCCAAGGCTGCGTCCCTATCTTCGCGCCCGGTAATCTGCGAGCCGTGACCAAATTCAGTTGGATCTCTCTCTGAATCTCCTTCGCAACAGCGGCAAACGGCATCGTCATCCCCAGGCGATACCCTGCCAAATGCAGCAGGCAAATCATGCATGGGTGATGGGTCCCTACTACTGTTACCTTCCTATGCGTCGGCCGGCAGCATTTTGCCAGCGGGTCGGCAACCGCAGGGCCTTCCACAACTGGCCGAGGATCGAACCTCGCTTCGGCGTCTTGACAACCCTCCTCGTACCATTCCGGAGGTATCATCCCATGTTTCCCGCGAAGCAAAACAAGAAGCTTTCCTTGTGATCCTCCGCGCCATGGGTCCCCGTGTCTCCAGCTATATCGAAGATTCAAAGGGTAACTTCGCACGAGCACCGACGAGGTGGAGCTCAGCTCCGACGGTTTGGCGAGCACAGTTGGGGTACACTGCATTTTGCGTGGGAGGGTCTCGTATTTGTTTGGCGAGCACAGTTGGGCTACTGCTGCCTCGGTATCTACCAACTATTTGCGGCAGAATGCGTTAGGTAGAACGAACACATTTTCCTATCGAATGGAGGCTTAGCCTCAGCATCTGCATCCATTGATGCATGCAGCCAAAGTAGGACAAACAAGATTGATGCACAATACTATTCACTATTGCTTCTTTACAAAATACCAAAAAAGCAAATGAATTGCCATGACAACCACAAAAAAGTACATAAGCATTACCAATCATATTGTTAAACTGTTATCCCCATTGTCTGAACATATATCCCGTGCACTTTGTCCAAATCGGTGCACCCATTCAACATCCAAATTCATATATTTTGTAAAAATATGTCCACGACATAGATGTAGCGATCGAGTGCCTCTTTGGATTTACAAATGAACTTTATGTTGTGTCCCATTAACCATATTGATATATGTAGACTTGGTCCTAATTCGTAAAGACCGAATGAATTTTTTTTCTTTCATGAAAAACTCAAGAAATATGAATCTTACATTTGAACGCATATGCTTCATGGCTTAAAGGGATATATAGCAAACAGTTGAACTCTCGGGTTGTGTATTAATCACATAGTTACATGCCCCGCCCCCCTTTGCAAAAACTACCGCGAATTGGGTTAATATTGAATTTAAATATTTTAAATTGCAAGTATGCTTGTAATGCTTATAATTGTAATATGTCTACATTGTAACTATGACAATACCAAGAAAACACTTTAACAAGACTACTTACCAATGATATGGCATCGAAGTAGGGCATTATGAATTATTGGTTTCCTTCCAAAACTTTAACTTGACTACTTACCGTCGTGCCAAAGAATGATTTTTGTGATTGTAATGAAATTCATTTATTTCTTCACAAAACTCAATTAGCATTTCTTTTGAAAATTTTGGGACTTGAATGATCGAGATTTATGGCAATCGTTGGTAACCGGGTTTATTGTTGTCCTCTAACAAAATAGAATCTCGTCTATGTGATATCCTACATCTTATTTTTACAATATCCTTTGGAGCATTAAACTTAAAGAGACGGTCATTGTGCGCTGACATCGCTTGTTGGCGCAGCAGCGCGCAATTGCATAGAGGTGCCGAGTTTTTCCTTGGTGGGCCCACGCAATTTGGCAGGTACTCCCTCTGTTCCATAAAACATGTCGCTAAAATGGATATGTCTAGATACGTTTTAGTGTCTGAATACATCCATATTACCGACATGTTTTATGGAACGGAGGGAGTAGCATTTACAAAATTTGCCATCTGCAGCACACTTTAAAATCCGCTGGTTCTCAAGATGCCATTAGCTCCGGGAGATTAAAATTACTATCATGTTAGCTCCTCGTGATTTTCCCTTTAATCATTGGATTATTACTATATGAGAAGAATTGATCAAGATCTTTACTTCATGCATGCCAGACAGTGAAACTAGTCAAGTGAGTGACGGACTGACCGTTACTACTGTATTACTGGCATGAATACCCCCAAGAGAATGCAAGAGTAATGCTCAAGAAATTAAGCAGCATCACATCACCATCACGCGACAAAGCATCCAGGCAAAGAAGAACCACACGAGCAAGAAAGGAACCAAACCTTTTAGGCAGACATGCGTTTTCTTTATCGATTTATTAATTTTATTGGAAATCTCTCTTCTTTTTTTCGAACCATGCATGAATGGCTGAAATAATGTCTATCTATGGAGATCTCCTTATTGCTACCATTAACAAAAAGAAAACAACGATCCAAAGAGCTAATTAAGCCAGTGCGGCAATGGCTGGATCCACCATGCAGCACGGAAGCACGCAAGGCCGGCGGCGGCCTCTTTCAGTTTCAGGGCTTAACACCGGCGAGTCTCATCCAAATCTGCTCGAACACCTCGATGATGAGGTCATGGTGCTCGGCGTCGTTGAGGGAGAGGTAGCAAGCCAGGAGGTCCTCCAGGTCTCTCGCGTGGCGGATGCCCTTCGCCCGGATCATCTCTTCCATGGACTCGCGGAAGTCCTTCCGCGGGTCCCTCGTCATCTTCACCACCGGGTAGCTGTCCGCGATCATGGGCGGCCAATTCCGTGCCGGCGGCTTTCTTCGCCTGGCGATGGCGGGCAGCCGCGGGCTCCTGACGCGCGTCTTGAGGCGCCGGCGCCGCGATGACGACGACGCGGAAAATAGCCTCGGCTTGCTGACGCCGCTCTTCTCCGAGGCAGAGCTTGCTATCGCGGTCACATCGGCGTGGCTGCTATCCGGCTCGTTCCGCTCAGGCTGCCGCCTCGCCGGCCTGGTCACGATTGGATATAGCTTTTTCTCGGGCGCGTCCTTCACGGTCACGTCGGCAAGGTTGACGTGGCTGCCATCCGGCTCGTGCGGCTCAGGTTGTCTCCTCACCGGCCTGGTGACGATTCGCCGGAGCCTTCTCTCCGGCGTGTCCTCTTTCCGCAGGTCGATGATGATTTCATTCTCTGAGGTGATCACCTGGACATCGAGGGCATCATCCGACGGGCCAGTCACCGTTGGCCTCCGGGGCTCGCCGCCGTCATTCTTGATGCACATGTCACGACGGCGACAAGAGCTATCAGGCGCGTCGAGCGCGGGCTCCTTCCAGCGCATCGGTACCGGCGCTGATACCTGTCTCTTGCCTTCAGGCGCGTGCCCCGCCCAGTTCCGCCTCCTGGAGCTCCTCATCGGCGACTGCGCCTCCTTGGCCCTCGGCGGACGCGGGACCTCCCTTTCTCTGGTGCTGTAGTAGTACGACGCCCGTCGGGGGAGCGGGGAATGGGAGGACCCCTTCGTCGGCGTGAGCGGCTGCTCCACGACCTCCGCCTGCTGCTTGTCGACCTTCCGGTTCGACAGAGACGGCGGCGGCTGATGGACGTCGACCTCCCTGTTCCACCGCGCGGACGACCACGACCCGCGAATCCACGACGGCTTCTGGGCGACCTCCCTGTAGTACCGAGCCGACGACGACCGACGAAGAATCGGGGCGCCGCCGCCGCCGCGTCCCTGCGCGCCAATGTCTCGGAGCTTGTAGAACCAGGCGTTGGGTAGCATGTCGGACAGCCGGAACTTGCGATGCTGGACCATGCGGCCTCGTCGCCGGCGAGGACACTCGCTCTCGTTTTCTCTGCACGATCGACAGTACGAGGAGGAGCAGGGGAAACTACTGTGGACCAGCAAAGAAAACGAAAATACTTGAGCACGACCACGGTGACTTTGGGAGTTGGGACCGGAGACGAAGGTTAAATAGCGGCAGCGTGACGAAGGCGGCCGGGTGGTGGAGCGTGTGACATGATGTGCTCCTCTTGTCTCTTCTTCTTCCCTGTGGAGTGTGGGCACCAGCATCCTTGGTTCACTGTACACCTGGCTTCCCAATGGATTTATGCACATTAAGTTAGTGTGATTAACACGCATATATGGGAGCTTTTAGGAACGTACGGTGGAGAGCATTAGGCGGCGCTGCAGGCCGTTTGCCCCTTGTCCGGCTTGGGCACTTGTTTCTTCCTCGCCTTTCACTTCTCTCCTATGCTGACCTCTCATCAAGCTTCCTGAAATTTTTCGTCGACTCGATTAACGCTGATGAAGAATTTTTTAGAGGACAAAAAAATCATGACTTTCTATTGCCTTATTTTAATTTTTTCAGAAAGGGCTATTCTCCAGCCTCTACATCGATCCATCCAAGCGGCAATAACAACTTCGTTTTCTAGAATTCTAAATCAAATTTATGTTTTTAACTACCTGGGGTGGACGGATTTTCTAACCAAAGAGAAGTGAAAGCTTTAGTTAAATATAAGAATCGAGCTCTTGACTTGCATACCTCCTTCTTTCACCTCACCAAATTGGATGTTCCTCCCAAAAAAGGTAAGTAGTGGTGAAGATTGGTGACACCGAAACGGGAGAGGAACTGATAGGAAGGCGACCTAATAGCAAACAAAACCGGAGCTTCGTGTCACGCATGGTAGAGGACATAGTGCGGGGGAAGAAAAATATGGAGCTCGTCTCGAGGGAGGAACTGGTAGCACCGAGAGAAATGGAAAGATGTAAGGATGAAATGGGGTTGCAGACTTGCAGTCGAGTAATATAGGGCGACAACGAGGGGTGTTCGTGGAGGTCGGGGTTCCACGTCGATAACGTCTTTGAATAAATAAGTCATATTTTTGTGGAATGTTAAGTATTGAATCGATTTGTCTTAGCTTTAATTTGTCGCTTCTTAATTTTGTGATATTCCAAATATAAGTCATCACATTGTGATGCGTCATTATAGTCTCGCCTCCGATATCCCCCCACCCTCCCCCGCCACACACACACACACATACTACTTTGCTTGATTTCTCCCCCACGGCACTACTTTATTATAATAAATTGAAGTGGGATATACGTTGGAGTATTCTTTGTTATCTTGATATATAGTGGTAGAAAATTTTCTAAGTTCAAAGAGAACATAAACATAGACAACATTTACAAGTAATATAGAAAAGAAACATATTTTGACTACGATATGTCGGTACATGTAAAAATAGAAAAATGAACCAAACCCTCTCCCAACTCCCATTTCATATATAATATAGGGAACACACTTCCACACACCCACACTATCCAAACCGTTGCATTCCCCTCTCTCCACTATTGACCATAGATCTAAGGCTCACCATTACCCACTTCCCAGTGATGCTAGGGCCATCCTGTCGCCGGACATGCTCAAGACACTGATGCGTGGTTGATGACCAGCCCGTTGGGAACCCCAAGAAGAAGGTGTGATGAATATAGCAGCAAGATTTTCCCTCAGTTAAGAAACCAAGGTTTATCGTTCAGGAGAGGAGAGACAAACGACTGAAGGTGATGCTTGCAAGCTTCGCGACAGCTTCGGACAATTTATATATGGCGCCTCGTCCAAGCTTTGCTTTGCTAGCAGCAACGTGGAACCTGCACACAACACAACCAAATACTTTGTTCCCAACTTGCGATGAGGTTGTCAATCTCACCGGTTTGCTTGAAACAAAGGGTATGAGCGTATCGAGTGGAAAACAGTGAAAGTATGCGAGTAAAGTAAACAGTGCGAGTAAAGTAAACAGGTGATAGCAAAATAATGGAAATAGGACCGGGGTCCATAGTTCACTAGTGGTGTCTCTCAATAGATAAATAACACATGTTGGGTAAACAAATTATAGTTGGGCAATTGATAGAATAAAGATAAATGTGATATGTCAAGAAGATCACTATGCGATTTACTCTGGGCATTACAACAAAATACATAGACCGTCATCCAACTGCATCTATGACTAATAACCCACTCTCGGGGATATCATCCGAACACCCCATGAGTATTAAGTTGCGAACAACAGATAATTGTATTAAGCAAAGTGTGTAATGTAAACAAAGCATATGCCCTCGAGCATATGAATGTTGTTTTCTCCCTAGTAGCAACAACACATCTACAACCTTAGAGGTTTCTGTCACTCCCCCAGATTAAATAGAGACATGAACCCACTATCGAGCATAAATACCCCCTCTTGGAGTCACTAGCAACTACTCGGCCAAGATAGCTACTAACAACGGAGAGCATGCAAGATCATAAATAACATAGAAATAACATAAGATATATTTCAGTATAGCAACTCAATCATAACACCAATATTCATTGGATCCCAACAAACCAAACATGTAGAATTACATAACGGTGATCTCAATCATGTAGGGCATCTCATGAGATCTAAACATGAAGCACAGGATGGAGAGGACAACCATCTAGCTACTGCTATGGACCCATAGTCCAAGGTAGACTACTCATTCATCGCGCCGGAGGCAAGCATGGCGATGAAGAGGACCTCCGGTGGCGATTCCCCTCTCCGGCAGGGTGCCGGGAAGAGCTTCTGGACGCTCCCGATCTTGGGTCGACGACGGCGGTGGATCGCGATGTGTTTCAGGAAAATTGATTGGGTACTTAGGTTTTTTTCCGTTGGGGGGTCTTTATAGGCAAAGGGGCATCGTCAGAGGTGGCCCGAGGCACCCTCACACATAGGGGGCGCTGCCAGGGGCTGGGCCGTGATGACCCACAAGTATAGGGGGTGTATCGTAGTACTTTCGATAAATAAGAGTGTCGAACCCAACGAGGAGCAGAAGGTGTTGATGAGCAGTTTTGATCAAGGAATCACTGTAAATACTAGCAGACAGGTTTTCAGGGGTATTTGGTAATACGAGTAAATAAAGTGCGAGTAAATAAAAGACAGTAGTAACAATTGCAGCAAGTGGCCCAATCCTTTCTTCAGCAAAGGACAAGCCAGTTGTGTACTTATAATAACCAAACGTTCTCGAGGACACACGGGAGTTTCTGTCAAGAGCTTTCGCTTCATAAAGCCAATAGTCTTTATTGGTTTGATAGGTGTTATGGGGGTGAACCTGTGCTAGCGCACTACCCTTACTAGGATAAATACACACTTGTGATTATACCCCTTGCAAGCATCCACAAATACAAGAAAGTAATTAAGATAAATCTAACCACAGCCTTAAACTCTAAGATCCTACGCTCCCTGGTGCAATGGTTTTCCAACGGAGGTTTAGGTTTCTGTCACTCCAGCAACCCCACAATCGGTAGCCAAATACACAATGCATCTCAATAGGCCCATAAATGGTGAAGTATCATGTAGTCGACGTTCACATGACACCACTAGTGAAATAGCACCACAACAATATCAAACCATTAAATATTTCTCAACAATAATTCACTACTAACATCTTGACTTCTCCCATGTCCTCAAGAACTAAACGAACTACTCACAAGACATCATATGGATCATGATCAGAGGTGAAATAATGGTAAATAACAATCTGAACATAAACCTTAACTCAACGGTTCCACTCAATAGCATCAACTACAAGAGTAATCAACACCGGGAAAGTTTCCCCTATGAATATAACAAGATCCAACTCAAGATGTTATAGCGATATGGCGTGGTGATGGTGGAGATGGAGGTACTAGTGATGGAGATGATGATGATGATCCCGATGAAGTCCGGTGCGATGGTGATGACGATGGCGACGATCTCCCCTCTCCGGGAAGGAATTTCCCTGGCAGATTTCTCCCTGCCGGAGAGCTTTTCTCTCTCTGGTGTTCTCCGCCCCGCAGAGGCGGCTGTGTCTAACTCTGAGCCCCCCCTTGACTTAGGTTTTCGGGGACGATGATGTACGCGAAGGGGCGAGACCAGAGGTGGGCCAGGGCGGCCTCACGCAGGGCTGGCGCGGCCAGGGGGCTGGCCTTGCCACCCTGGCGTGTGGGGCCCTCCTGGCTCCTCTCGACTCCTCCTTCTGGCTTCCTGAGTCTTCTGGGAAAATATAATTTCTGGGTATTTTTCTGGAATTTTCCTGATCTTCAAAATATGGTCCTTTGATGGTCCTTTTTCCAGCAGAATCCTGACTCCGGCAGCAAATCCTCTGATGATCATCAAACATGTGGAAACAAGGGAAATAACATAAGTATCAACTCTAAACATGAAATATATCAATGAATAACAGTAAATTATGATATAAAATAGTGATGCAAAATGGACGTATAAACCCCCCAAGCTTAGACCTCGCTTGTCCCCAAGCGAAAACTAAACTCGGTAAACATGACCACAGGTTTATGGAGTGACGTGTCGATAATCAAAATACAGACAAGAAGCATCACACTCACCAAGGCAGAAATTATAATAGATAGCAACTTCCCTTTATAAGATATAGAGTTGCAATAGGTAAAAGGGAATCACATGTAAAGATACACAAGGTAAACTATAATTGGCAATGGCAAACCTTAATTCTTGGTCAAAGAATGATGAACAAGCTATTCTTTCTTTTCAACGGAGCCTTTTAAAACAGAGCTAATATAGCAAAGACCATATGCTCAACAAGGTAAACTTTTGCATTCATAAAAAACTTTCAAAGATATATTCCTTCAGACAAAAGCATTATACAAAACAAGGAAGATAGTAAACATGATTAAACGGATCAACATATGGATGAGTGAAACCCAACAACTCAAATAGCCCTTCGTAGAGGGAAGCAGGGATTAAACATGTGCTAGAGCTTTTCATTTGTAAAACAGAGGTAAAAAAGTTATTTTGAGAGATGGTTGCTTTTGTCAACGACTAGCAACAGAGTTCTTGATATCTTCCATACTAATCAAGTGAGAGCGGTTCCGAGATGTTTGATTAATTGGCACTTTGGTGCTCTTTTATAGCTTTGCACTCCTCCCCACCTTTTTTCCTTTCTCAAACCATGGCTAACCGATTCCATCGGGTGCCGACCAACTTTCACATTCCCTGGAGGAGTGCTTTTCTTTTCTTTCTTTTCTTTTTGAGATTGTAATGGTCTGACCAGCTCCCTTGCAAAATTAATGACGAGCAGATGAAGCTGCCTAGTCGAGGGGTACTTAATTTAGTATGGAAGATAACAAACCCATCCACTACGTCCTCATGAGCTAAAAACAGTGGCACAAAATGAGAAGTGTTTGAAGGTTTTTGAAAGGTAGCACATGAAAATTTACTTGGAATGGATTGAAATACCATGCATAGGAATTTATAGTGGACTCTTTGGAAGTGACTTTGGTTTTTGGGAATTTGGATGCACGAGAAGTATTTCCTCTCAGTACAGGTTTTTGGCTAGCAAGGCTGGGTAGCAAGCATAAGAGTTGCATGTAACAAACAAACATACATATAATAAGAACAATCATGCAAACTCCCTTGAAGGTACAATGATTTTAACTTTGAGAATAACAATGCTTACAAGCCAAACATAAGGAAAACTGAAGTGATGTAACTACAAACACTTCTTTATTCTTTTCTACTCAAACCTCAAGGTAAAATTGCTACTGACCAAGCTAGGTTTGCCAAAACCAACTAAATTTACTCATGCTCCCAAAGTGATACCAATACCAATCAACAAGACTAGTCATACAAGAGAGATTGCAAACTAACATAAAGTGTGCGGAAAGTAAACGATAAAACTTCTCATTAATATTTCATTACCGCAACTCACACCAAGGGATACATAGATAACCAAATAAGGAGGATACTTCCAAACTGCAAACTATTCTATACGATAACTTCTCTATTCATGATATGACTCTACTTGAAAAGTAAATGAGCAAAAGGTAATGATGTGATACCGCGGCACTCCCCCAAGCTTGGAACAAGCCAAGGGGATGCCTATACCGATGACGAATTACTCCTTGGGTGGTGGATAATCTTTAATAAGCTTCTCAATCAATTCTTTCAGATCATCAATCTTGTACTCGAGGTTACGAATCATCTCAGAATTGTGCTCAACACGGTTCATGAACCCGTCGGCAAGAGAATCCCAGCTCTTGGAATTGTTTCCCCATCCTTCTTCACTCTTGGAGCTTTCTATCCCTGCATTGTTAGAACGATCTAGATCCCAGCCAGAGGGTAATCGTGATTTGGGCACCTTTTGAAACTGACGTTCATGAATTAGAGTATGGAAAGGATTTTGGCTTGGTGGAGATATCCGTGGAGCTAAGGTGTGATGCGGCACACCCCCTCCGGTCCTGATGCGAGCACTCTTCTTGAACTTGTCATGATCTATCACCACCCTTATACTAGCAACCATGGTGTTTGGCCTTGAACTTTGATCTTCCTTCTCGTCTTCACTTTCAACCTCTTCTTTCAGCCGGAAGTCTTTGGTGTCATCTTCCGGAGGTGTCTTCTCCTTGTCATCGCTTGAAGAGGCCATGGCTCCCCCAAGCTTAAGATCAACTCCTGACAGAAACAGCTCGAAACAAAACACGATGAGAAAACGATATACAGACCTCGGGGACTCCGGGGGGTTAAATAGGAGAAAATTATACATCGAAGCGAAGTCACTGGAGGAAACCGGGATGGAAACGAGCTCCGGGGTGTTCTCACACCTAGGTGGCACGGCCAGGGGTGGGCCCGCGCCACCTACGTGTGAGGGACACACGGACTCTTTTTCCTACCCTTTTTCGTCTCGTGATTTTTCATATTTAGTAAAAACAGCAAAAATATTAAAGGAAGAACTTTTTGCAAAACTTCTCTGACTAGAACTGTTACCTATTCGACAATGAACTCTGCAGGTACCTGCAATTTGTCTTGGATGAATTCTTCCGGAGAAACTATTTCAATAACATCAACATCTTCATTATAAGAATCTCCAGAGATATAATGTTTGAGTCTTTGCCCATTCACCACTTGTGTAGAGTCATCTTTCAATGAAGCAATCTTAATAGCACCTGAGCGGTACACTTCCACAATAACATATGGTCCTTCCCATTTTGAGAGTAATTTTCCTGCAAAAAATCTGAGACGAGACCTATACAATAGAACTTTCTCACCAACATGAAACTCTCTCTTAAGAATTCTCTTATCATGCCATTGCTTGACTTTCTCTTTAAAAAGCCTGGCATTCTCATACGCTTCGTTTCTCCACTCATCTAGAGAACTCAAATCTAACAACCTTTTCTTACCAGCTAGTTTAAAATCTCTATTAAGCTCTCTCACTGCCCAAAAAGCTTTGTGTTCTAATTCTAAGGGCAAGTGACATGCTTTTCCGTAAACCATCTTATAAGGAGACATACCCATGGGGTTCTTATAAGCAGTTCTATAAGCCCATAAAGCATCGTTTAACTTACTAGCCCAGTTTTTCCTAGATCTATTGACAGTCTTCTGCAAGATAGACTTGATCTCCCTATTTGAAAGCTCTACCTGCCCACTAGTTTGGGGATGATAAGAAGAAGCAATTCTATGATTGACATCATATTTAGCAAGAGTTTTTCTAAAACTATCGTGAAAAAAATGAGAACCTCCGTCAGTCATAAGATACCTAGGCACACCAAACCTAGGAAAAATAACATCCTTAAGCATTTTTAACGAGGTCTCACCATCGGCACTCTTTGTAGGTATGGCTTCTACCCATTTAGTAACATAATCAACAGCAACAAGTATATGGGTATAGCCTTTTGAAGGAGGAAAAGGACCCACAAAGTCAAATCCCCAACAATCAAACGGTTCAATAACAAGAGTGTAACTCATAGGCATTTCATTGCGTCTAGAAATATTACCAACTCTTTGACATTCATCACAAGATAAAACATACCTTCTAGCATCTTTAAAGAGGGTTGGCCAATAAAAACCTGATTGTAGAACCTTCTGCGTGGTTCTATCTCCAGCATGATGCCCTCCATAGGCGCTGCTATGGCATTTTCTTAATATCTCTTGTTGCTCATATTCCGGTACGCATCTTCTCATAATACCATCAACGCCTTCTTTATATAAATGTGGGTCATCCCAAAAGTAATGCCTCAAATCATAAAAGAATTTCCTTCTTTGCTGAGCTGTAAAGGTTGGAGGCAAATACTTGGAAACAATAAAGTTAGCATAATCAGCATACCAAGGAAGGTCTCGCGAAGTTACATTTATTGCAGCCAACTGTTCATTTGGAAAACTATCATTAACAGGAATAGGATCAAAAGAAATGTTTTCCAATCTAGACAAGTTGTCAGCTATAGGATTTTCAGCACCTTTCCTATCTACGATATGCAAATCAAACTCTTGTAAAAGCAACACCCATCTAATAAGCCTAGGCTTAGCATCCTTCTTAGTCATAAGATATCTAATAGCAGCATGATCAGTATGAATAGTAACTTTAGAATCAACAATGTAAGATCTAAACTTATCACATACAAAAACAACAGCGAGAAACTCTTTCTCAGTAGTAGCATAATTTTTCTGAGCAGCATCAAGAGTCTTACTAGCATAATGAATAACATTCAATTTATTATCTACGCGATGTCCAAGAACAGCACCAACAGCAAAATCACTAGCATCACACATAATTTCAAAAGGTAAATTCCAATCTGGTGGTTGAACAATGGGAGCAGTAGTTAAAGCCTTCTTAAGAGTTTCAAAAGCTTCCTTACAATCATCATCAAAGACAAATGGTACATCCTTTTGAAGAAGATTAGTAAGAGGCTTTGAAATCTTAGAGAAATCCTTAATAAACCTCCTATAGAAACCAGCATGACCAAGAATACTACGAATACCTTTAACATCTCTGGGACAGGGCATTTTCTCAATTGCTTCAACTTTTGCTCTGTCAACTTCAATACCTCTTTCAGAAATTTTATGTCCAAGGACAATTCCTTCATTTACCATAAAGTGGCATTTCTCCCAATTAAGAACAAGGTTAGTTTCTTCGCACCTCTGCAAAACTTTATCAAGGTTGTGCAAACAATTATCAAAAGAAGTTCCATAGACGGAGAAATCGTCCATGAAGACCTCCACAATTTCTTCACAAAAGCCATGAAAAATAGCAGACATGCATCTTTGAAAAGTAGCAGGAGCATTGCATAAACCAAACGGCATACGTCTATAAGCATAAGTTCCATAAGGACAAGTAAAAGTGGTTTTCTCTTGATCATCCTTCTTAACAGCAATTTGAGAAAAACCAGAATAACCGTCAAGGAAACAAAAATGAGTCTTCTTAGACAACCTTTCTAGCATTTGATCTATAAACGGTAAAGGGTAATGATCTTTCTTAGTAACTTTGTTTACCTTCCTATAGTCAATGCACATGCTATAACCAACTACTACCCTTTGAGGAATAAGCTCGTTATTCTCATTAGGCACAACAGTCATACCTCCTTTCTTAGGAACACAATGAACAGGACTAACCCATCTACTATCAGCAATAGGATAAATAATACCAGCATCAAGGAGTTTTAATACCTCATTTCTTACCACATCCTTCATCTTGGGAATTAGGCGGCGTTGATGCTCCACGACTGGCTTCGCGTCTTTCTCCATATTAATGGCATGCTGACATAAAGTGGGAGAAATCCCTTTTAAATCATCAAGAGTATATCCAATAGCTCCTCGATGTTTCCTCAATATCTCCAATAATCTTTCTTCTTCCTTTCCTAAAAGTTTAGAGCTAATAATAACAGGATATATTTTCTTATCATCTATGTAAGCATATTTAAGATTATCAGGCAAAGGTTTTAATTCAAAAATAGGATCTTCCTTAGGCGGCAAAGTGGTACCAAGATCCTCCACAGGTAGATTATGCTTGATTAATGGTGGTTGACAAAGAAGAATATCGTCAATCTCTTCCCTTTCCTTGCTGAAAACATCACTTTCGTGATCCTCCATGAATTGCTGCAAGGCATTATTAGGAGCAAGAGCAATAGAAGCAAGCTGTTCAACTCGAAAATTTTCATTAGGCGTGTCATTTTCATAAGAAGTCTTAGCAAACTTGGAAAAATTAAACTCATAAGACTCTCCATTGAACTTAGTAAAAAAATTCTCCTTCTTACAATCTATCACGGTGCCGCAAGTGTTCAAAAATGGTCTACCAAAAATAATAGGACAAGTTTTACTAGCCTCCTTACCAAGTACTAGAAAATCAGTAGGGTATTTAGTCTTACCGCAAAGAACTTCCACATCTCGAACAATACCAAGAGGCCAAACAGTTTCTCTGTTAGCAAGCTGAACAACCACATCAATATCTTCAAGTTCACAAGCGCCAATCTCGTGCATGATTTCTTTATAAAGCTCTAAGGGAATAGCACTTGCACTAGCACCAATATCAGATAAACCATAATAGCAATGATCTCCAATCCTGACAGAAATAACAGGGACACTTGTCTTCCTATGCTTTTTAGGACGTGAAAGAATGTTAGAAGCATCTTCACAAAAAAGAATATATTCATCCCCTACATCTTTAGTAACAAGATCCTTCAATATAGCTACAGGAGACTTAATAGTAATTTGCTCATCAGGTTCTGCAGCTTTCTTAGTACTTTTATTAGACACACTTACCAAAGTAGAATACTTCTTTACCTTAGCAGGGAAAGGTGTCTTCTCAAAATAAGGTTCAGGCACAATGCTATCAACAGTACAAACTTCAGTAGCTGCAGCAGGTATATGACTAATAGAATCTTTATAAGGCGCATGATATTTGTTCCAATCTTCCTTTGGAACATCAATATAAGAGGCAAAGGCCTTAAGACAATTAGCAAGTATTTGTGAATCAAGACCATAAACAGTGCTAACACTATGAAAGTCATCGGTCCCCATAAAAGATTTAATGCATTCATAATCATAGTTTATACCTGACTTCCTACCTTTGTCGTTTTCCCATCCTTCAGCATTCTCTTGTATACGGTCAAGAAGTTTCCACTTAGCATCTTCTTTCATATGAGTAAATGATCCAAAGCAAGTAGCATCCAAATAATCCTTATCAGGAAGAGTAAGCCGCGCATAAAAATTATCAATAACAATATTATTGGGGAGCTCATGAATGGGGCATTTGAGCATTAGTAACTTCAATCTCCCCCACGCTTGAGCAATACTCTCTCCATCATGAGGCCAAAAATTATATATCCGGTTACGGTCTTTATGAATTTCACTTGGAGGGTAAAACTTGGAATAAAAGAGAGGTACAATATCCTCCCATGCCATAGATGGACCATCTTGGAGTAGTCGATACCACTCTTCAGCTCTGCCTTTTAATGATAATGAGAATAATTTCTTCTTGACCTGGCTTGGTGAAATACCTGCACATCTGAACAACTCGCGTAATTCATGTATAAATAATAAGTGATCACCCGGATGGACAGTTCCATCTCCTGAATAGCAGTTATCCATAATACGCCCAACAATTTTCATAGGTATTTTAAAAGGATCAATTTTAGCAGGCGGTGGCGGTGGTGGTTCCTCCGCATGTGCAGCAGTAGTAGTAGATGTGTTTCCAAATAGGAAACCAAATGGAGAGTTCTCCATAGCAGAGTAAAATAGAAATAAAAGACAAAATAAAAACAATACTCACAGCGACGGTTACCTTTACCAATTCCACTCTTCAATAGCGCTACACTCCCCGGCAACGGCGCCAGAAAATAGTCTTGATGACCCACAAGTATAGGGGGTGTATCGTAGTACTTTCGATAAATAAGAGTGTCGAACCCAACGAGGAGCAGAAGGTGTTGATGAGCAGTTTTGATCAAGGAATCACTGTAAATACTAGCAGACAGGTTTTCAGGGGTATTTGGTAATACGAGTAAATAAAGTGCGAGTAAATAAAAGACAGTAGTAACAATTGTAGCAAGTGGCCCAATCCTTTCTTCAGCAAAGGACAAGCCGGTTGTGTACTTATAATAACCAAACGTTCTCGAGGACACACGGGAGTTTCTGTCAAGAGCTTTTGCTTCATAAAGCCAATAGTCTTTATTGGTTTGATAGGTGTTATGGGGGTGAACCTGTGCTAGCGCACTACCCTTACTAGGATAAATACACACTTGTGATTATACCCCTTGCAAGCATCCGCAAATACAAGAAAGTAATTAAGATAAATCTAACCACAGCCTTAAACTCTAAGATCCTACGCTCCCTGGTGCAATGGTTTTCCAACGGAGGTTTAGGTTTCTGTCACTCCAGCAACCCCACAATCGGTAGCCAAATACACAATGCATCTCACTAGGCCCATAAATGGTGAAGTATCATGTAGTCGACGTTCACATGACACCACTAGTGAAATAGCACCACAACAATATCAAACCATTAAATATTTCTCAACAATAATTCACTACTAACATCTTGACTTCTCCCATGTCCTCAAGAACTAAATGAACTACTCACAAGACATCATATGGATCATGATCAGAGGTGAAATAATGGTAAATAACAATCTGAACATAAACCTTAACTCAACGGTTCCACTCAATAGCATCAACTACAAGAGTAATCAACACCGAGAAAGTTTCCCCTATGAATATAACAAGATCCAACTCAAGATGTTACAGCGAGATGGCGTGGTGATGGTGGAGATGGAGGTACTGGTGATGGAGATGATGATGATGATGATCTCGATGAAGTCCGGTGCGATGGTGATGACGATGGCGACGATCTCCCCTCTCCGGGAAGGAATTTCCCCGGCAGATTTCTCCCTGCCGGAGAGCTTTTCTCTCTCTGGTGTTCTCCGCCCCGCAGAGGCGGCTGTGTCTAACTCTGAGCCCCCTCCTTGACTTAGGTTTTCGGGGACGATGATGTATGCAAAGGGACGAGACCAGAGGTGGGCCAGGGCGGCCTCACGCAAGGCTGGCGCGGCCAGGGGGCTGGCCGCGCCACCCTGGTGTGTGGGGCCCTCCTGGCTCCTCTCGACTCCTCCTTCTGGCTTCCTGAGTCTTCTGGGAAAATATAATTTCTGGGTATTTTTCTGGAATTTTCCAGATCTTCAAAATATGGTCCTTTGATGGTCCTTTTTCCAGCAGAATCTTGACTCCGGCAGCAAATCCTCCGATGATCATCAAACATGTGGAAACAAGGGAAATAACATAAGTATCAACTCTAAACATGAAATATATCAATGAATAACAGTAAATTATGATACAAAATAGTGATACAAAATGGACGTATCAGGCCGCGCCGCCCTGGTGTGTGGGGTCCTCGTGGCCCCCCTCCAACTCCTCTTCGGATCTCTGGAAGCTTCCGGGGAAAATAAGACTTCAGGAACTTGTTTCGTCCAATTCCGAGAATATTTCCTGTGTAGCACTTCTGAAACACAAAAACAGCAGAAAACAGGGAACTGACACTGTGGCAACTTGTTAATAGGTTATTTCCGGAAAATGCATAAAAGTTCCACGAAGTGTAACGAAACAGTAGGCAAATGGTGTAAAAACAAGCATGGAGCATCCAAAATTATAGATACGTTGGAGACGTATCAAGCATCCCCAAGCTTAACTGCTGCTCGTCCTCGAGTAGGTAAGTGATAACAAAAGAATAATTTTTGAGGTGACATGCACCTACACAATCTTGATCATATATGTAAGTGTTGTGAGCAGGGATCATAAGAACTTAAAACATGGGCATGAAAGATATAATCTTGACAATAAGAACTTAGCAACCATGTTATAACATGAATATGAACACAAACAAAAGATCATGAAAATGAAACAATGAAAGTCAAATGTGTGTTCAAATCATATGGAAAAACATACAAATGGTTTTCAGCTTGTCCTTCATAGAGAGCAAAACATAAATGCATAGGACACCTTCAAGTTTAAGAGGGCGACTAGATACAAATAATTTGAGAACAAGTGAAACCAACAATATGAATCAATCAATGAAAACTTTGGGACAATGCACATTATACTAAGAATGACAACTATGCTCTCTTAATGGTGCATAAAGATAGAAGGTGGTGACTCAACATAAAAGTAAAAGAAAGGCCCTTCGCAAAGGGAAGCAGTGATTGCAAGTTTTATAACCTTCAAAAATTATGTTACTTACCGGCTTTGAGCTCTCATTGCCCCCCATCATAAGCATCTTGAATGGTTAGAGTTAATGCAAGAACAATTATGATGCATATGCTTGACAAATCATAAGTTGAAAACCTCGTGTCCCGTGAATACGAGTACCCAAACCTCATGCTACTCAACTTAGAGTCCCAAGCAAGGCTTTTGTCATTGTAAGTATATATGTATCATCGAGAACCGCCAACGGGGTACCTCCGTGTCCGATGACATGGAACAAGCCCACATCAAAATGACAGGACAAGCAGACAATGAACACCTCGACATCTCTTTTATTTGCCATTTGTTTAGCTTTTTGTTGTGAGATGCGTCGTCGAATGTCCACCATGGGTATGCTGCAAATTTCCACCATGAATTATGCATGGCTTAGATTGGCGGCCCAGGCGTTTCCCTAACACATATACAAACTCCATGATCCCCGCAAGATTCCCAATTCATTTCACACCGCGGGCATCCATAAACAAAAGATCACGATATCAACTCAAAAGAGAAGTGCAATGTTGAAAGCTTGCCCCATGACAGCATGGTTGGGCTAGTATCCAACTTACAACTTGCAAGCATAACAACTCAACATAAGAGACCACAATGTCAAATTTTTAAGAACAGGAAAAAGTAAAGTGTGCCTTCCGGTTCGTGAGAGCTTTATTGACCAATTTTCGCATAACACTGGTAAGAGTTTAATTTGAAGAGTAAATAAAAGCAAGTCAAATTTACTTGGAATAGCAAATTGCTAGTAGGTATGTATGGTGGACACTTTGGCAAACTTGGTTTTTAGGAGTTGGATGCACGAGTAGAGCTCATACTCAATACAAGGCGAGGGCTAGCAAAAGACTGGGAGCGACCAACTAAGAGAGCAATAATGGCCATAATCATGCAAAGCGACAAAGCAACATTAAAAAAAGCATAAGATGGCATCAAAAGTCAAAAACTAAATGATCATAAAGGCTATTGGCGACTTTGTAAGAGTCTAACATGTGTGAGCATGCGCCAAGTCAACCCAAATAAAGCATCAAGGAGAAAACCTAAATAATGCTTCCAAACGATAAAAACAACGCATGATTTTTTCAAAGGCTCATTAAGCAATCTCAGTTATTTGAGACAAGTCATGCTACAGCAAAAGCACTAAGCATACTATCAAAAAGACATCAAGCATGACATGAAAAAGCCTAAGCCGCAGTCTACACAAGCTCCTTCTTGTACCACTCTTTTGCATAAAGCTTTTTCTCTTTTCCAACACCATTTGAAATTTTTATAGACACCTCTTTTGATGAAAACCAATAAAGATCAGAGGCAAAAATACACCTTGATGAATAAATATAAGAAGATCTGAACGCAAATCAAGGCGAAAATGAAAACCAAAAGCAGTAGCAGAAAAAGAAGAACACTCGGTTTTTGATAAGAGTGAAAACTAGAGCGTTCTTGGCAAATGAAAAGCAAGGCAACTTCTCCAAAAGAAATTTGTTGGGGTCCAACCATTTATTGCAGCAAACAAAACTAAACTAATAAAGAAAACTAAAATAACTGACGCTCCAAGAAAAACACATAGTGCATGAAGCAATAAAAATATAGTGTTTTGAAAGGTGACCTGATTTTTGCCGATGAAGAAGGGGTGCCTCGGGGACATCCCCAATCTTTGACGCTTGTACTTCTTGGATATTTCTTGGGGTGATGCATGGGCATCCCCAAGCTTGAGCTTTTATCCATTCTTCAACTCATCTCATCATTCTCCAATCCCTACACTTGAAAACTTCCTTCATACAAAACTAAACACAAATCTATTAGCAACATTAGTGTAACATAACATAGAATCAACCTCTTTTTGCTTCAGGTTTCAACCTAAAACCACCACAAATATTGGCAGAAATCTGTCAAAACAGAACAGCTGACAAAGGTCGAATTTTTGAGTGGTTTTCTGTTGCTCAAATCAAAAAGTGTTAAACTAATGAAAGTTTGGATATAACCTGGGGCATATGCACAAGAAATCGCAGGTCCAAAAGATATACAGAGAATTTTTACGAATTTTTACGGTGCAGCATCGAAAACAGTTTCAGGACAGCAACATCCCCAAATCTTTACCTCACTCAAATTAGAGGCTTCTCTTGGCACAACAATGAAATAAACAAGATAAGGAGCGGTCATTACAGTAGTAATGACTTCCAAGACTCAAATAAAAGAAAAAGTACTAAAAATAAAACATTGGGTTATCTCCCAAGAGTGCTTTTCTTTAACGCCTTTGAGCTAGGCGCAGAAAATTGCGAATCAAGTAACATCAAGTGATGGAGTAATTATGAAAGAAGCATCGGGATCCACAATAGGAGTCTTTTCAACAATGCAAGGAATTATGTCCAAATGAGTTTTTGAAGATCCTTTATGATCAAGCTTTGGTACACTACTTTCATCGAAAGGATTTTCAGGACAAATCCAAGTAGAATTATTTTCCCAAACATCATGTATTCCTGAAAGTTTATAAGGTATTGGCACTCTAAAATCATTGGGTGTGCCAACAACCGTTACAGGTGAGCCAAGCTTATTGAATTTCTTAAAAACTTTTCTAGCCTCATTGGCAACATCTTTAAATTCTAAGCGCATAGTTTCCAAAATGAAAGCTTTCTTTTTAGGATCTTCAATTTCATGAAGCTTAAGGAACATGTATTGCAAAAAGGGATTAAGATTAGCAAACCTAGCTTCTAACATGTGAACTAAATAAGTGGAAGCAACTTCATAACTAGGAGCTAGCTCAACCAAAGACTTTTCCTCAACTTCTTTATGCATACTAATGTGATTAAAGAACTCCTCAATGTTATCTTTCCCAATAATTGAACCACTACCTACTGAGAGGTCCTCCAAAACATACTTAGGGAACAACATGATAAACTAAAGTAAAGAAATAACAACTACCAAGGATTCTAATTTTTTTGGGTTTTTGATAAAAAAACGATGCAGGTAAAATAAATAAAGTAAAGCAAAACAATAACAAAGTAAAGGATGTGCGTGCGAAAAACTCCCCTCGCAGAAGTCTTCTACTTTCTCCCTGGCAACGGCGCCCGAAAATATGCTGGTGCCTAGTTGACGTGGGAGCTTATTCTTCTTTATTCCCCGGCAACGGCGCCAGAAAATATGCTTGATGCGTGGTTGATGACTAGCCCGTTGGGAACCCCAAGAGGAAGGTGTGATGAATATAGCAGCAAGATTTTCCCTCAGTTAAGAAACCAAGGTTTATCGTTCAGGAGAGGAGAGACAAACGACTGAAGGTGATGCTTGCAAGCTTCGCGACAGCTTCGGACAATTTATATATGGCGCCTCGTCCAAGCTTTGCTTTGCTAGCAGCAACGTGGCACCTGCACACAACACAACCAAATACTTTGTTCCCAACTTGCGATGAGGTTGTCAATCTCACCGGTTTGCTTGAAACAAAGGGTATGAGCGTATCGAGTGGAAAACAGTGAAAGTATGCGAATAAAGTAAACAGTGCGAGTAAAGTAAACAGGTGATAGCAAAATAATGGAAATAGGACCGGGGTCCACAGTTCACTAGTGGTGTCTCTCCATAGATAAATAACACATGCTGGGTAAACAAATTACAGTTGGGCAATTGATAGAGTAAAGATAAATGTGATATGTCAAGAAGATCACTATGCGATTTACTCTGGGCATTACAACAAAATACATAGACCGTCATCCCACTGCATATATGACTAATAATCCACTCTCGGGGATATCATCCGAATACCCCATGAGTATTAAGTTGCGAACAACAGATAATTGCATTAAGCAAAGTGTGTAATGTAAACAAAGCATATGCCCTCGAGCATATGAATGTTGTTTTCTCCCTAGTAGCAACAACACATCTACAACCTTAGAGGTTTCTGTCACTCCCCCATATTAAATAGAGACATGAACCCACTATCGAGCATAAATACCCCCTCTTGGAGTCACTAGCAACTACTCGGCCAAGATAGCTACTAAAAACAGAGAGCATGCAAGATCATAAACAACATAGAGATAACATAAGATATATTTCAGTATAGCAACTCAATCATAACACCAATATTCATCGGATCCCAACAAACCAAACATGTAGAATTACATAACGGTGATCTCAATCATGTAGGGCAGCTCATGAGATCTAAACATGAAGCACATGGTGGAGAGGACAACCATCTAGCTACTGGTATGGACCCATAGTCCAAGGTAGACTACTCACTCATCGCGCCGGAGGCAAGCATGGCGATAAAGAGGACCTCCGGTGGCGATTCCCCTCTCCGGCAGGGTGCCGGGAAGAGCTTCTGGACCCTCCCGATCTCGGGTCGACGATGGCGGCGGATCGCGATGTGTTTCTGGAAAATTGATCGGGTACTTAGGTTTTTTTCCGTCGGGGGGTCTTTATAGGCGAAGGGGCATCGTCAGAGGTGGCCCGAGGCACCCTCACACATAGGGGGCGCGGCTAGGGGCTGGGCCGCGCCGCCCTGGTGTGTGGGGCCCTCATGGCCCCCCTCCAACTCCTCTTCGGATCTCTGGAAGCTTCTGGGAAAAATAAGACTTCAGGAACTTGTTTCGTCCAATTCCGAGAATATTTCCTGTGTAGCACTTTTGAAACACAAAAACAGCAGAAAACAGAGAACTGGCACTGTGGCGACTTGTTAATAGGTTAGTTCCGGAAAATACATAAAAGTACCACGAAGTGTAACGAAACAGTAGGCAAATGGTGTAAAAACAAGCATGGAGCATCAAAAATTATAGATACGTTGGAGACGTATCAAACACTGATAAAGTTTTCCACCGTGCATGTAGAACTTTGTTATCCCTCCTACATATTGTATTCTATTTTGTTTTGGTTCTTCTTTATATTTTTAATTGTGCTTATATTTATTTTAGTTCCGCCATGAGGATTTACTTGACGGTTATAAACACCCATATATTGATAATTATTTGTCATCATTGGAGAACAAAAAGAAAGATACACGGTTAAATAGAGAAACAAGAACCAAAATGAAACAAACAACAATATATATCAGGGATAAAGAGCATTTACCCACATGAATGAAAACTCTAACGCGTATTGAGAATGTTTTGTCTAGGACCGCCAGGGCATCACCGAGGATTATCTATATTGGGGTGTGGGTAATGGATAGCCTTAGATCTAGAGTTAATAGTGGACAGAGGGGAGTGCGACGACATTGATAGCTCCCAATTATCCCTTTCTCAATAAATCTGATAATGATTTGATATGGTCATATTAGGCTCGCCAAAGAATTTGAATGACCACCCGCGAGATAGTTTGGTATGTATGGTGCAAAGGCAATGATGTGTGGGTGGGTACATGTGATTGTTGGTGGGTATGTAAGTCCCGAGAGCCGAATCACGCGCAGTAAGGAAAATTTAAATCTTCCTCATATTAACTCATATGGATAGTAATTAGAAAATAGCTATCCACAATAGTGATTTGGCCAATAATTGCTTAAGAAAAAAAGGAGAGCTAACACTAGATTTTAGGGTTTTTAATACTCCATCCTTGAATTACACTGAAAACCTTAAATACAAGAGGGGACTTTCTTGCTAGAATAGAGGAAGTAATCGGTAAGGAAACAACTCGTCGTTGTGGGACAAACCTATCAGCTCGGTGATGTCTACGCACGCGTCTGTTCTTGTAGACAGTGTTGGGCCTCCAAGTGCAGAGGTTTGTAGAACAGCAGCAAGTTTCCCTTAAGTGGATCACCCAAGGTTTATCGAACTCAGGGAGGAGGAGGTCAAAGCTATCCCTCTCAAGCAACCCTGCAATTATGATACAGAAAGTCTCTTGTGTCCCCAACACACCCAATACACTTGTTTAATGTATAGGTGCACTAGTTCGGCGAAGAGATAGTGAAATACAAGTAATAGTGATGATTATAAGTAGTAAATGTAATCTGAAATAAATATCGCTGCGAGCAAACATGTAACAAAACTGAATGTAAACGGTGTGCAATGCTTGGAAACAAGGCCTAGGGATCATACTTTCACTAGTGGTCACTCTCAACAAATATAACATAATTGAACCCATAGATACTAACTTCACTATGCCACTCTAAACTATTCTCCAATGGATAACAAACACTAATCATGCGTAGGGCTACGAAGCACTCCTCAAAGTTCGCATGTCCCCAAACTAGATTGTCCCACACCATCACCGTGAACGCACTAGATGGTTCCAACAAACACCAACAATTCATAGAGACATTAACCAAAAAGACACACATAATGCGCACACTAGTCACCTTCACATTACGATACAAGGTGTCTCCGGAGTTTACAATAATAAAGCACGGGAGTAGCATAATATCTGAATAATAACATCTACCAATTCAACTAGATACAAAGCTCACGATCACATATAGATCACATCATGGGAGAGAGAGATAAACCACATAGGTACCGGTAGAGCCCTCAGTCCCGGGGGAGAACTACTCCCTCCTCATCATGGGAGACAGCAACGTCGATGGAGATGGCGGTGAAGTCGATGGAGACGGCATCGATGGAGATGGCTCGGGGGGCACTTCCCCGTCCCGACAGGGTGCCGGAACAGAGACTTCTGTCCCCCGAAATTCATCGGTGGCGGCGGGGGAGCTGCATAACTCTTTCTCGAAAAACACCAATCGATTTAGGGTTTTCCGTCGGATGACTTTATATAGGCGAAGAGGCGGCGTCAGAGGTGGGCCAGGGCCATCTCACCATAGGGCTGCGCGGGCCAGGGGCGCGCCACCCTATGGTGAGGTTGCCCTCTGGCCCCCCTCCGGCTCCCGTTCGGTCATCGTCCTTCTTCCAGGAAAAATAGAAGTTTCAGCTTTTGTTTCGTCCAATTCCGAGAATATTTCATGTGTAGCTTTTTTGAAACACAAAAACAGCAGAAAACAGGAAACTGACACAGTGACATCTTGTTAATAGGTTAGTTCCGGAAATCGCATAAAGACGCCACGAAGTGTAAACAAAACATGAAGCAAATGGTATAAAATAAGCATGGAGCATAAAAAATTATAGATATGTTTGAGATGTATCACTCGGCGCGATTATTCTGTAGCAGGGAACCCACTTCAAACAACATGAACCAAGCGCAACACACAGAAAAATGCATATGTTACTCTAGCGCAACATTATGGAGCACCGCCATTACATGCCATGTACCACGGCGCCCAGATATGCCGGCATAGTATCAACATGATGCATATATAACTGTCTACGTTGCGAGTCGCCACGAAAGGTTGATTCGCTAGGCAAGAAACTTTTCCAGACAATTTTGGGATGCGTTGTTAAAATGCTCGCCGAGATATGCCATGCTTTCTTATAGTGTAAGTACTAAAGGTAAATCAATGCGCATGGCGACCACCTACCTAAATATTTTTTGGAAAATATAGTAAACAGAGATACTAAAAATCTTGACTAACGCGTCTGCAACAGATCAACAGTGTTTTTGAGTTGGCGGCAGTATCTTCTTGCAAATGAAAAGCATGACCTACTAAGATTTATCATGAAGTTTATGTGCAAGAAAAGCATCTATACAATTTTTCATTAATTTGATATTTTCTTATGTCAAAAATTAAGTTTTGTAGGTGGCCATGTGCAAGTCACACACTAGAAAATGACTTAAATAGGAGAATATCCTTTTACGGATAAAAGGTAAAATATTAGACCAGCCACACTGTGGATGCGATTCAAAGAAAAGATCGACCCGATGCGGGTCTATTACATTGTATGGAACCGGCATGGGCATTAACATGGGGCCCAATTTGCTATAAAAAACCGTTTTCCCAGAGCCGATTTCCGCACTGTATGGAATCGATTCCAAGGCTGCATGGAACCGCTTTTTGCCAACACCGTGGCTGGTCGTAGTATAAAAAAGATAACAAGTACACATGTAGACTGCAACAAGTTAACATCGAGGACAAGGATACATGCAACCGAGTTATTAAAAAGTAAAAAATCAATTTGCGTATTACTGTCCTTCAATTTTGATCATATTTGTCATATTTCTATGTCTTCACAATTTTTCTCTAGAGTACATAGAAGTATCCAGACACGGCTGAGTGACGTTGTCATAAAGACGGAAGGGCCGAACAAGCAACGATGCACGTAATGTATGTCGTTTGATTCATCTTCACTCCATTTGTTCTTTTGTGTCATCGGTGCTCTGCTTTGTAGAAAGCACATTGTCTGCGAGCTGGGCTGTTTCGTTTAACTTCTTTTGTTCTTTGCTGCCATCTAAACAAACACCAACAGATCATAAACGTAAGCTTATTTTCAAGACAGGCGCGCGCCTTTTTATGGAGCCGTTTTCTCAATTACCTTCGTTTTTGCAAAGCGTGAACAGAAGCTTTACTTGTTTGTCTTTTAGTTTTGCTTGTAGAAGTATCACATTAGGATCGAGCATTCACGTGTTCACGAAGGGTTACCATGGAATTTATCACGTAACTATTTTCCACAAAATGCTGAAATGTTTTTGAAGAAAGCAATACGTAAGTAACATGATGACTCACTCATTGATGGAATCACTTAAATGTTTACGGAAGTTTCTGAAGTAATACGAAAACTTTCTGCCAACCTGTTTCCAAGAGATGCCGCCACGAAATAATACATTCTTGGTGATATCTTAGGACTCTTGCCTATATAAACGCAATAAGAGAGAGGCCATTCCATCACAAAGCAAATGCAAACAATACCCGTAAAAGATAATGAATACAAGCTATACCCGCAAAAGAAAGTGAACACAAACAACAGAGAGTTGGAGAGACCCAAAGCTTCATGGAAGTCCTACAAACAAGGGATAATTAGATAAAGGCCACTTACAATTTCTAGCTATTTGAGAAATACCACCATAAGTTTGACTTTCGAAATACACCACTGCAATTCTCTATACATTTTGTATATGCCATTATGCCCATTTAAACATATGTCCTAGACAATATACACTCATATTTTTGTTGTATGTGTGTATTCGTTGTGCCCCCCACCAGAATCAGCATGTGGATTCTGGTCGTCTTTGTTCGCATCTCTCAAAAAAAAAAGTACCCGAATCAGAGGAGGGGCGACTGGAGCAAACGACGGTAACCTTCACTGCTGCAACTAAGAACGACGGCAGTGGACGTCCACAAACGTCGGAGAGCACTGCGACACATCCCATGACGCTTAGACACCTCATGTGCTGCTCCATCGGGCGATGCTCCACTCAAAACAGTACTCCCTCTATCGCAAAACAGGTTGCGTATTTTTTAATAAAAGTCAAACCTTATAAAAACTAGTTGAATGCCCGTGCGTTGCTACGGTTCATACTTATACTTCATATATTTATAAAATCATTTTTAGTTACAGTACATGCAACCATTATCGCCTTTTTCATCTACTTGCTCCTATGACTATCACCTCGTGCTCTTTAAATTTCTTCTCTCCGCAGATTTAGAATAATGCATATGAAAATAGCATACTCATGCTTAGTTTAGTTTGTGCTCATTAAGGCTTATTTTTCCATCCCTTATGTTAGTATATCAATCAAATCTAGGCCTTTTGCTTGTGAATATATATATGTGCCCTTATTCGCATATCCTTTTAACAGTTAGGCAAGAAATGCAAAATACAAGAAAATTCAAGTATGAAGAAAACAGTTGAAGCTAGTAAACTGAACCAACAATTCCATTTGAAACTTCAACAATATACATCTTGAGTGATTACAAAATATAATAAAATTTCTGGACAAAGAAGACCCCCAACTCGTGTGCAATTGATGTACCAGTGGATATGCCCACTCCGGCATCCTGCATAGATAGGAACCATATCAATCAGTGATCATCTAGTGCCTACAACAAAAGCTATTAAATATCAGATTCTATTACAACAAAGGTATTAAACATCAGATTATTACCACCATCAATGTTGATGCAACAGCTGAAATGTCACCAATTTCCATGACTCATGACATCATAGGAACCATCAGTCTTTTTAAATATTCTTCATGCGCACCAAGATAATCCTAGAACCATTTCTTGTCATAAATGCAATTGATTTTGTGCTGGATTGATCTGCTGCCATGACAAGATCCCCTTCGGCCTTCGGTGTCACCATTTTTATCATCTATAAATAGCAATAACAAGCTAGAGAAGAATGAATAGTTAATTGAGAGAAGTCTATATTACACCCCTGAACTTGACTCAAAGTTCATCTTCCAAGAAAGGCCCATTAGAAGTACTACTCTGAAATCGTTTGTAGATTTTTCAGTGTCATATTTAGCATCGCTGACAAAAAATTCTCTTATTTCCAAATTTTAGCACCAATAGCACCAACAGGCCCATTCGTGTTCTCCTTCAGAACGATTGCCCAACATCGCAAATAGCATAGCACCTTAATCTTACGCATCCGCTTCTGATAATCACAAATCTACTAATAGAGCCTTGTTGGATCTCAAAAAATACATTCAGGGATAATTTATGAAACTCTACGCTATTAAAAATAATCATTGAAATTGTGCAAGAGATAAAGGAAGGGAAGAACAATACCTTGCATCAAGAATAGTATGTGATGACAAATGTGAGATCAGAAAAATACAATCCATTTTGTGACCCTGATTAAACGGTCCTCGGAAATCAGCTAAAAAAAGGGATATATAATCCATCGCTTGCACACATATACGTGTACATACCTCTCGTCAGAGATTGCCTTGCTCCGCCGTAGGATCATCGTAGAGGGTGATGGCAGCGCCGCCGCGGAAGAACAGGGTAGAGAGGCCGGAGGTGGGGTGGTACTAATCCGGAGGCAGCATGGCCGCAACTCCTCCACTGCAGGAGGCAGCGCGCGACGACCGCGGCGTGAAACCCTCGAACGTATCCCTTTTGGATACGGGCATGGATGTGGCCATTGATTTACGTATACCTTTTCCGTCTTTGCGAGGACTATGTAATTTCCGTATTGATGTGTGATTTTCCTATTAAGTTGTGATTACGGGCATTGATGTGGCCAATTGCTTCCGTGATTAATTTATGATTTCCCTAATTGATGTGGCCGATTGCTTCCGTGATTGATTGTTGAGGTTTGTTGTTTCCTTTCCGGATATAGAATATGTGATTTAATACCGATCTTTTTTTGTTAGGAGTATTTTTTTGTTAGGGGTATTTTGGGAAGTCAAATGTTTTAATCAAAAGTGGTTTCACCATCACCAACTGGAATCCTATAGTAAAGAGTCGCAACTCCTCCACTGCAGGAGGCAGCGCGCGACGACCGCGGTGTGAAACCCTCAAACGTATCCCTTTTGGATACGGGCATGGATGTGGCCATTGATTTACGTATAACTTTTGCGTCTTTGCGAGGACTATGTGATTTCCGTATTGTTGTGTGATTTTCCTATTAAGTTGTGATTACGGGCATTGATGTGGCCAATTGCTTCCGTGATTAATTTGTGATTTCCCTAATTGATGTGGCCGATTGCTTCGGTGATTGATTGTTGAGGTTTGTTGTTTCCTTTCCAGATATGGAATATGTGATTTAATACCGATTTTTTTTTGTTAGGAGTATTTTTTTGTTAGGGGTATTTTAGGAAGTCAAATATTTTAATCAAAAGTGGCTTTACCATCACCAACTGGAATCCTATAGTAAAGATTTGACCAAGTATAAAGAAAAAAATATCAACATCCATAATATCAAATGTATATAACATGAAAGAACATTTCATGCTGATTCTAATAACATCGATTTGTTATTGTAGAAGGTGATATATTTTCCTATATATTTGATTGAACTTAACAAATTTAACTTCAACCAAAAATTATTTACAACATAATTAGGGACGGAGGGAGTACGACCGCCGTTGAGATCAATTGTGGATCTTGTAGATGTCCACTAGTTTCTTAAATTGGGTGTGGGAACTGATTAGAAGAAAGCGGGGTTCCTAGGCAAGGAAGTGAATGAGGGATCACCGTGGATGATGAAATACCATCTACAATCAAATGTTCGGGAAGTCTTGTACGGGTCGGAGTGGAGAGTAGAGGCGGCCTTGGGTTTCCCAAACCACCCTCCAATGATAACATCCTCGACGTTCCTACAAAAATAGAGTGATTGCGGTCCACGATGCAACCAAAACCTACTTGAAAGACATTGTCATTTCTCACTTTCTCTGAGTGTATGTCGACCTTCACATAAGATTGTTATATGCAGTCTATTAACAATATAATTTCTACCATTGATTATAGAAACCTCTTTCAAGTGTTGCTCAAAGATGGCAAGGGATACATGTAATTAATGATAGCTTGTGGCATATAGTTCCAAACAAGAAAGTTACCTCCAACAAACTTTCTTCTTAATTTTTGGCTAACTTACATGGAAGGCAAGTGCAACAGTGGACAGAAGATCCTCTTGTCGCGAATTGGTCACATCGCCAACAAGCGCAATCGCCTTAGTGGTTCGTGTTCTCGGCCTGCATTTTATATGCTCGCAGCCGTCTTGTTTTGCGGCCTTCAGATTAAGCCATCCATCATCCATGGCTGATGGCATCCATGCCTAATAATAAGGTTGCTTATGCACACGTCGCATGCAGTTCGGCAGTTAGTGACGGCGATGATCAGGGTTAGGTTAATCGAAGTAGGTCGGATGGGGCTGCACGGCCACATGGTTTCTTCCGTGAACATGTGGCCGATGGATCCGGTATTGTATCCGTCAGGGGGTGACATTTTCACATGACCATCCGTGCGGCCCGTGGGAATGCTCAAGCCTCCCGTCGAGACGTGAAATGAAACCTTGGTCATTGGTTGCGCAAGTGTAAATCCGGATCGAACCATTCAAGGAGCACAATATTGGATCAACAACACACGTGCACAACACCCGGACGCATTCAGATACTTCGCTCCCTGGCATGCTGATATGTTCTGATGTCCACAACTCAGTGTGTTTGTTAGAATTTCACATCTGTGTGCATCTTAGTTATGCAAAAATTAGGTGTATTTTGCTTGAACTTTTGAGTAATAAAGTGCCTATTATTAAAAAAAATCAGTCGGAATTTCAGGTCCAGGACGTACCAAACTATACCAATAGGCAGAACTGTAGTCCGATCACAAAGCACGTCTTGTTTCTACCCTGTATTGCCGTTTGATCGAAATGATCCGATCAAAAGCAACACGCACAAAGTATTAGCTATTGAGCTTAAAGCAGAAGGCTGGATGCATGGGTCCATACATATACACTTTGACATGCCATCCGTTCAGTATCCATCGGCAGTACACTATCGGTACCGCTTTCGAGTCTACTCGATATCGAGTGGTTCTATTACCCATGCACGTTATTTCTAGAGTGGACGCCTACATAGATAGACCAGTAGATCACCAACCTTCATCATCTTAACAAGGAAAGGCTTGTGAAAAAATCATAGATACTATGGCATGTACACGTGCAAAGATCATAAATAAACACTGGTGGACTTCTGGTTAGGCTACGCAATCATTGAGTGGTGCTCCGTGACAACGACGCTGCAGCGAAGCTCCAAACTTTCCGTTGTAACTTTCCTCAGGCTTTGGCAACCTGCCCTTGATGAGTGGTTGCTCCGTTTCCAATTTCGTGTCACGACAGTGGCACGTAGGCGTATAGCTATGATTCCTAATCTTTTGGTATCTAGTCTCCGCCTACCTAATGCCTAGCATGTCTGGTTGTGAAAGTTCAACTTTATTTTTTGCACGCCATGTGTAGGGATTTCATTTGGTCTCAGGACTTTGTGTTGTACTGTTCACTGTAAGCTGTTGTCGGAAATAGCCTGAATGTCGTCAGGTAGTTTTGCTGGTTTTTTCAGTAGCTGAATAATAACAGCCTGTAGCACGATGTTTGTTCGTGCCTGGCCCCATTCTTCAGGTAGCTTGGCTGCCGTTGATCGCTTTGTGGGATGGCACGACCAAAAGCATCAAAGGCGGCATCAGCTGGGCACTATCGATCGACGCAGTGGGATGGCACGACTGTAGGACTCGGTCTGCATCCGTTCTACTCGTTTTAGTTAAGTCTCAGCAGCTCGCACGGAGTTTGTTAGACAGATCAAATAAAACTGAAGAAATAGAAAAGTTGTTGTTGTATGCTGCGCAAATCTTTTGTGTCTTGTGTCTCTTCTACTTTTTTTCAATTTTAAGCAAACGTTGTTTGAAAGATCCAGCAAATGCTAGCTTTCGGTGTATTAGCAGGGGAAGTTCTACACAAGATGTCGCCCGGGCCAAATTACGCCCAGAAACTAACATAGCTGAAATTCTTAACATTTTTGGTATCTAGTCTCCGCCTACCTAATACCTAGCATGTCTGTTGTTAAGTACACCTTTATTTTTTGCACGCCATGTGCAGGGATTTCATTTGGTCGCTGACTTTGTTGCGTCGACACTTTTTTATCTTTGTGGGGGTGTTGGTTTCTTTGAAGCTTGAAAAAAATGCTCTAGGTCCTAACTCGCAGAACTTAGACCATGGTGAGTTTCTGAAAATTTGGGATCCTCGTATCGGTAGGAGGCGCTTCTTCAAGTTGGTCTTCGCGGCAAAGATATGGACCATACATATTCATGCGGCATGTATGTTCAAATTTTCTTGACATTTTTACAGTAGTGACGCCCATTGCGAAGGCAGCGAGACAGAGACCTAGACGACATGCTTCAGGATTTATTTGGTGGTTGGGCGCCATCTCTCACTCAAAGTTTGGATGTGCTTGTGCAGACTTTTTTCTCTCCGACTTGATCGCAAACCTAGTATGGATGTGGTTTGCTTTTATTTATAAAGCAAGAAAAAATATTGTTTCGAGAGAGCGTGTAGGTTAATGGTTAACAGAAATGAGGTGGCAAGTGGCAACATCGAGCCCCTCGATCAGAGCTAGGTCGATAACTCGTAGTTATGGTGCTGGTATGTGTGTCACGCGATAGAAAGAGATCAGGCTGTGGTTGCTACCATGTCTCATCGCTGGTGTCGGAAGCTCATGCGCAGTTGCTTCAGGTGGGCACTTTAACTGGGCTCGTATGTACATATGGGAGCAAATTAGAAAACGAATATTTTGGTAGCCAATGCTGGGTTTGCTCCACTAGGAAACATGCATTGTTTCCGTGAAAACATTGTAAATATGTGGTCGTGATCTTCTCCAAGTATCCAGCATTAAGGCCGTCCGAGCTCAGCTCATGTTTGCTACTAGCCTAACGTGATGTTTAACCAAACTATCTGTTAGAAAACATGCATTCTATAGTATCCATGACGAAGATTGTGGAATGCATTGATTATTTCTAATGGTATATAGCGCGATAGTATAAGAAGATCATAAATGCATTACAGAGATAATAAGATCTGTAAAATCAAAATGTGCTAAATCAATATGATGGGCCTTGAAGTAGCAGACCGTACAAAATAAGGGTCACGTGGATGTCAGCCTCTTGCCAATCTAGCCCGTTCTCCTGTTGCTGGCTCGGCCCAGCTTACGTGATATTTTTCTTTTATCTGTTCTTTATTGTTTGCTTCTTGCTTACTTTTCTTTTTTAATAAAGCACTGGACTACACAACGAGCTGCAGATATCAGCAGCATTTAATGTAAAGTCCGAATATTAAAAAAGTTTTGTAGGCCAAATAATTTATCCGATTAAAAATCTGTTTTCACCATTAGGCTAGTCGTGATGAGATCTTCGAAACTATATCCTATATTGATATGTTCTAACGACTTTTTTCAGACCCAAAAGTTACCCACCCACTTGTTGAAACATTTGAACTCGAACGTAACTTGTACCCACCTCTTTTCTTTATTGTTTGTTTCCTGCTTACTTTTCTTTTTTAATAAAATATGAAAATGTATCAACTTTCCATAATTTATATGAAAGTCATTTCTATTTTGTAAAAAAAAAACCAAACCGCCTTGGACCATTTTTGAAACTTTATGAAAAAAATTCCAATTTGCTCACATTTTATAAAATCACATAAAAGTACATTTTAAATTCCATGAACTTTTTTAACCTGATGAACTTCGTTTTGAATCGTGTAACAACTTTCTGAACTCTATAAGCATTTTACAAACGCCCTCTAAACAAATATTTCGGAACCCTGTGAACATTTTTAAAGCATGAACATATTTAAAAGTTATTTTTTAGATTTGAATTTTTTAATTAGTGATTTTTAAATAAAATTTGAACATATTTTAATTCATAAATATTTCCAACAAGAAATAAAAATAAGAAATATTTTAATGAAAAATAAAAATAACATAAAAATAACATAAAAGTAAGAAAAAAATTCAATACCTAGGTCCAACAACAAATATTTAATGATCTTTACTATTCTTTCACCTTCAAGGTGTTTGACTCACTCACGAGTCACGGCTCTTACGACGGTTCATGGGGTTTGTACCAAACTTGAAGGAGGCCATTGATCGGGACCAAACTTGAAGGAGTCTATTGAGAAGTTCTCCACTTCATATCAAGAACTCCTAGCTAGTTACTTCCACCTCTGAGTGCTATGACCTCGTCAACGTTCGTCCACTTCACAACCATGACCCAAGTCACAAGGTAATGTCATGGTGAGGGCATATATAAATTTGTTTGATGATTTTCTTAATATTGATGGTATAAGTTGCATGGTTAGGACGGAAAAACTTCATTGATAATATGAAAAAACCGGTGAAAATTGGAAGAATTAGCTTCTTTCCAGTAATATTTATTGATATGCTAAAATTTGGTATGGATACAAAGATAAATTCATAAATCATTGGGTGGTTACTTTTAAGAATTTTTTTTATTTGTGGGCCAGACCCATATTGGATCTACCATCAATGTTGTGTTTTACACAAAGCTGCTGGTGAAGTTGAATCATAAATGAATTTATGGTTTAAGAGTTGAAACATTGCAAGTTGTAACCTTGCAAAGAATCTTGGTGGTGATATTGGGTGGGATCAGTTATCGAGGAAAAACCGCTTCGTCTCGCTCCTGCGGTCGCTCCCCGCGGGCGACGCAGGGGCCAACCCTAGCCGGCCCAGGTTCCTCGATCTCCCCTCCCCTCCTCTCCCCGCCGCCGCCGGCGTGCGCCGCCGGGCAAAGCCCGCGCGGTGCCGGCGGCGGCGGGCTCTCCCCTGACCCGCTCGCTCGGCGGTGGTCGCGTGGGGTGGCCCAGCTGGCGGCGGTGCTCCTTGGCAGTCCAGGCGCTCGGTCCGACGGCGACCGCAGGCATGGCGGCGTAGCCCTCTGGCAGAGGAGTTCAAGGCGCAGATGTGGCGACGGCCGGCGGCTCGGCCCAGGTTTGGGCTAGGCGGGTCCGATCTGGGCCAGGCGGGCCCCGATCTGGGTCAGGAGGGCCTCGATCTGGGCCTGTCAGATCCCGACCTTGGCCAGCGGACCTCGGTGGGGTTGTGCCAGCGAGCTCTCTCCTGGGTGCAGATCCGGCTCGGGCTCCGCGCTGCCCCTGGAATCCTCGGTCCAGGAGGGTCATGGCAGCTACGTATTCTGTCGTGCAGAGGCGAGTTAATGGATGCCGCGTGAGACGGACTTGACCGGTGGCGGTGTTGTGTCGGCAACGGTGTGGCCTGTCCCCGGGCATTTGTGGCTGTGGTGCTCCTTTCTTGAGGAGTGAGGCGGCGGCGATGCCGCTCATGGCTGCAGGCGACAGAGCATAATGGTTCGGTTGGTGGTGACGAGGAATGGGTCGGCGGAGCTGCAGATGGATAGCTGTAACAACTCAAAAATTTGTAACCTACTTCCTCTTATTAAAGTGCCAAATTTTGGACTAAGATAAAACTTTTGCACTTCATATTGCATGTATGCATAGATTTTCTAATATATGTCTTTTATGATTGCATGTGTGTTATAATTTGTTGTGCAATGTTTAGATAAGCTACACCTAACCAGCAGAAACATTAGAGAAGTACCACAAGAGCTAAAGAAACCAGAAGCTAAAGAATTAAAGAAAGGAAATGAAAAGTTTGATCTAGAAAACATTATTGACTACCCTACTTTGGACACTTATAGTAAGCAATATGTAAATCAATTAAGTGTGTGGTCAGTTGGTTGAGCTAGACCAAACTACATACTTACTCAACCAAGGAGTTTCAAACAAAAATTCAAACCAAAACCCCACTCAAACATCTGCCAAAAACAGAATCTGAATCAGTGACCAAACCTAATTTTCGAATTCAGATTTTTGGCAAAACGTTATCTTTCTTCAGAACAAAAATAGATTTGGAAACCTTACTAAATATCTTGACAACCCACGGTGGCAGTTTTCAAAAATTTCAAATTCGAAGTTCATTCGGGCATTTGACTGAACACCTTGTGGGCGGAATTTGGTGAAACATAATCTACTGTAGATGACGGCTTCCCCGTACGCCCTAGCTCGTCGCCGTACTTGTAGAATCCCTTGCTGTCGATCCCCAGCCTCACCTGCCCGGACCCCGTCCGAGAGACCCGGGAGAAAGAGAGGAAAAAGGCCCGGACCCCTCTCCTTTCCCCTCTGCCTCTCTGCACGCCTCCGACCGGCGTGAGCTCGCCAGAGCACGCCTACAGTGCCCCGACGCCGTGACCTCACCTCGCCAGCACGCTCCCAAGGCCGCCGCGCCCAGCGTTGATGTTGCAAGCCGCCGGACCCCTACCTTCTGGACACCCCCGCTCCAGCCCGCTCTGGCCTATTAAAACCCCCTCCGAGCTCTCCTTCGAACGCACACCATCCCCAGCAACCTCCCAGACATTCTCTCTTCCCTCTGTTCTCTCTCGTCCGTCGTAGCCAGCAATGCCGGCGAGCTCCTGGACGCGGTTGGCGCCACCGCATCCGGTCGCCATTGGAGGAACGGACGGTGGGAGGTGGACGAGGAGAACCGCCGGACTCTTTTCCGCCCCGCGCCGTCAAGCTCTTCCTCCCCTGCGTCTCTCGCTGTTGCTGCCCTCTTCCCTGCCGCCGCCGGTGAGTCCCTGGTCGAGCCCGATGTAAACGACGTCGACGCGCCGTTGGATTCTAATCCAACGGCAGCATACCGGTTCGGGTCACTTAAGTGACCTGACGAGAGGGCCCCGCTTATCAGTTCGAAAATTGAAAAACTCTCCCGCACTGTTTCGTCCAGTTGGGCTGGCCCGTTCGGGAAACGCTGCGTGCGGCCCAGCTCGGTTAGATTTCAATCCGATGCGATTTTTATTTTTCCCGCCCGTTTCAAAATTAGTTTCAGAGATGATTTTCAAATTTAAATTCCTGGAGATTTAGAAATCCGTTTTTAACAAATAAATACTCGTTGGAAAGCTTAGGAAATTACCTAGCCCCTGGAATCATTCTTAATCCAATTTGAGTTAGTAATTTAATTAAATAAGAATACTTTGACCGTAACCTTATGAATCTTAGGAAAATTTTAGAAACTTGTTTAAACCTTCTAAAATTTTGAAACTTAGTTTATGAACACACTAATCAACTTACCTACTGGTTATTACAACCCTTGCAACTTAAAACCTTGTTAGTGCCATCAATTAACTCCTAATCAAATCCTAGTGTGTAGCATAAAATGATAGATTCCTTCATACACTTAGTTTGACTTTTCCCTCACTACTAATTTACTTAATTAATCCCTCTCCCCTTGAACTAGCCCTAATACCCCTGGCTTCATACCAATGCTAAGAAAGTGATCAACACATGGCACATGGTAGAAAATCTAACTTGCACACTTAATGGAAACTTGGAAGAAAACTTGCAAACCAACTCAATAAAATTCAACATGACTACTATTGTTTGAAAACAAGTATGTGTGCTTGGAGTGTTGTTGGTATTGTTTAAGTGATTGTGTGCATTGTGTTTATTTGTTATTAGACGCTAGTGTTGCTGAAGAGGATATTGAGGGGGGATTTTATCAAGAAGAAGAAGACTATCCAGGACACCTTGCCAACCAAGGCAAGCCATCTTTTGAATCATACTCCAAATGCCTAGTTTTCCTATTGCATTCTACTTGTTTTTAAGTAAATTGCATGATTGAATTGCTACTTTAGAATGATAGTTGTGTAGTGATATTTTGCTTAGCAAGAGTATCAAGCTGAGTTTATCCTACCCTTTTTAGTGGTATCATCACTCAATGTAGCTGCTTAGTCGCTAATAAAATTGAGGTCATCTATAAGGGGAACCCTATTTGAAATTGGTGACTTGAACTTGGAAACTTGAATTGGAGACTTCTCCTACATGATGGTTTTATGAAGGAAAATAATCTTGACTAAGGACTATGGAATGTATTTGAAAAATGATAATAAGTGATGTACCATGTGAGCCAACCATTACCGTACGACCACATTACCCCTAAATGGGAAGGGGCTTAGTCCGTAGCTTGTTTACCCTAGTATGGGAGACCTTGTATCATCCTTTATAGAAGTGCACCGTGCGCGGGTACTTCCGAACCGGGTGGAAATTTCCATTCATGCAGCATCCTGTAACGGGAAAACTAGAGACGCCGGAACGGAGATGTCCGTGTCTCGGGCTCTAGTAAAGGATCCTATACTAGAGTGAACAAGTGAAAGAGTTTGTTTGATTATCTGAAACTCGCATACTTTGTGTATGACGATCCGTGGATTTCTCCCGGCAGATGTATCGAATCTTGTGGGTAAAGTGTACCCCTCTGCAGAGGTTTCAAAACTATTCGAATAGCCGCGTCCGCGGTCATGGACAGTTGGCAAGCTGTACTTGACTTTTGTCAAGATTGTTAACAACTTATGATGAACTTGGTGAATGACTTGACTTGACATTGATGTTGACCAACACTTGAAGTTCCTCTTTAGATTGAACTTAGAGAATTAAATCTTCTTCGCTACTAATGAACATTCTTGGGAAATAAAACTAGCTTTTGCAAATGAACTTAGTGCTTAGTCCAGCATATCAACCATGCATATCTACTTCATCATTTTGTTTATAAGATGGTTTGTGAGTGCATCCAATGTACTCATGGCTGTGTCCCTGGCTATCAACTTGGCCAGACTATGGGGAAGATTATCCGGAGGAAGGTTATGAAGATGAGTACCAGAACTAAGATCATCTCCTGAGTCGCCATTGCCTGTAGGGTGAAGGCATGGACCCGAAGACGTTATTTCTGCTGCTTTATTGTGTTGTAATATGAACTTGGTCACTATGACCATTTGTATTTGAACTATTCATATTGTAATGTCTATGGAACTGGTTACCAACTACGTTATGTGTATCACAACAATGATTCTGGGATTGTGGTGGAATACATAACGGGCACTTTGAATTTCTGGAAATTCGGGTGTTACAAGTTGGTATCAGAGCCTAGGCTGACCATAGGAGACCTTAGTTAGAATGGGCGTTAGATGAAACCTTTATAAAAGCAAAGGGATAAGTAATGGTTTAAAATTGCTTAGTCTTTCCTCTCTAATTACAAAGCTTTGTACATGATTCAGTTTTGCCTACTTAAAATTTTGCACACTTGAGTTGATCACTAACTTAATCTAATCTAAAATTTTGTAGATGGCCCCGGTGTTCACTGAGCAATACCAGTTAGGGCATGGTGGCACCCTTGTTTTCGAGCACGACCTCACTACCCTGACCTTGTTCTTGGATCGTATGTATCCGGAGTTCAAGGGAGCCGTGCTCAATGAGCACCCGGATGGAGAGCTTCGGTGGCTTATCAGGGCAAGTTGCCGTGGCAAGAAGGGAGATTTAAGTTCTCCAAGGATCAAGTTTGAGCTTGTGGAGAACACTTGGGCCGATGGTTTGGTCCAAGGTATGCAGGAGATGCTTGCCCGCTTATGCGGACTGCATGTTGAGGAGGTCCAGGTGGAGCGCTTTAGGAACTTTGCTCGGCGTGATGCAGAGGGGCGTCCCGCAAACATGCCAGGGCACAATGAGCCGAGTTCATATATAGATCACATGGACTTCTTGCTGTACTCCACTCAGCAGGAGGCAGATCGTGCCCGTACCAAGGCCAACCTTGAGCACTTCGCACTTGTGGAAGCAAGGAGCACTATCAGGATCCTTGCCAGGGATCGCAAGAGCCAGCGCCGCCAGCGCCAGGAAAAGGATGAGACCATTGAAGAGTTGAAGGCCCAGGTGGCTGAGCTGACTAAGTACATTGGAGATCTAGAGAACCATCTTGGTGAGGAGGAAGGCATTGACCTCCGCAAGGAGGATAATGCCCTCATTAGTGACGAGGATGATTTCATGGAGGACCTGGATGATCAGGAGGATGATGAGGATGCTGGATTCATCGAGGATGATGAGGAGGAAGACCCCGAGGAGCCCGATGTTTAGATTCGAGATCCAAGTGTTATCTAGTTATGAGTTCACTTTAAGTCACTTCGTGTAGGTGTGAGTTGTATCCCCCTCTCTAGTAGACGAGTCGCAATGGTTTGATGTAAACCATTTGTAATGTGTGAACTCGTATGTGTGGTATGTTGGATGTTTGTTGAATGAAATATGAATTTGGCCCTTCAGGCCTTAGTAAGATTAAAATGCATCATTAGTTTTACATTCAAAACTTAGCAAATTAGTTTGTCCCTCTTGTCTTACACCCATTATCTTCAGATGCCGCGAGCACCCCCACCCCCAAACCCGGAAGTAGCACAACTGCTAAGGTTGATCATGGAAGACCGGGAAGCAGCCCGAGCTGAGCGCCAAGCTAACTTGGCCACTCTTCAGCAGCTAGCCCAGATGGCAATGAACCACAACAATGGCAATGGAAATGGCCATGGTGAAGGAGAGAACAATGGCCATGGTGATCACCGATCCAAGTTAAGGAGTTTCCAAAACACCAACCCACCTATGTTCACTAAGTCTGAAGAACCCTTAGATGCTGATGACTGGCTTCGTACCATGGAGAACAATTTGGCAGTCACCGGAGTGGGCGAACATGAGAAGGTCTTGTACACCACCCACTATCTTGCTGGAGCCGCAAGAGCTTGGTGGGATAGCACTCGTGCAATGCAAGCCCAAGGGTATGTGATGCCTTGGGAGGAGTTCAAGAGCAAGTTCAGCAAAGCCCGTGTTCCTTTGGGATTAGTTAAAAGGATGAGAGATGAGTTCAGAAATCTGAAGCAAGGTTCCCTATCTGTGGTTGATTACCGTGACAAGTTCCTCACTTTGTCTAGGTATGCCCCAGATGACACCAACACCAATGAGAAAAAGCAAGAGAGGTTTCTGAATGGACTTCATGATGAGATGCAATGTGTCTTGGTCAGCATTCCCTTTGCAGATCTGGAGTCATTGGTTGACTCTACCATTCAGATGGAAGGCAAACTCAAGCAAGCGGCAGAGAACCGCAAGCGCCGTATGATGTATCAAGGCAACTCAAGCAACTCGCAGAAGCCAAGGGGAAATCCACCTATGGGTTTTGCCCCTAGACCTATGAGGCCATCTGCACCTGCTCCACGTCCCAACTTTCCCAACCGTCTGACCAGCAACAACTTCAACCGTACACCTCCAAGACCTAATGGCAACAACTTCAACCCCAATACTCCAAGGCCAAATGGCGCACCTGCGCTACCCAAGTCTGGTGACAAGTCTGGTGTTACCTGTTATGAGTGTGGAATCAAGGGGCACTACTCCAATGAATGCCCGAAGAAGCTGAATGATGCATCCAAGACCACTGCTCCTGCTCAGCAACAGCGCCGTGTTGGACATGGCAAGAATTATCCACCAAGGAACCAGCCTCACCCTCGAGGCCGTCTGAATCACATGAATGTTGAAGAAGCTCAGGAAGCAACCGACGTTGTGCTTGGTATGTTCCCTGTTAACTCAGTTCCTGCAAGAGTTCTATTTGATTCTGGAGCTTCACACTCATTTGTCACTAAGTTATTTGCGGATAAAAGTGGACTTCAACAAACACCCCTGAAAAATACAATGTCTGTACAAATACCCGGGTCAATAACAAAGGCTAGTTGGACCTGCTTGGCAGTGCCCATAGAAATCCATGGGATAGCATTCTTAGCAAGTTTGATTGTGTTAGGAACCAAAGGATTGGAAGTAGTCCTAGGTATGGATTGGATGTCTCAACATCAAGGAATTATAGATTGTGCCAAAAAGACCATCACCATGAAGAGCAGCACTGGAATTGTAGTAAAACATGTGTCAGTCAAACCACCCCAAACCACCAGATGTCATAAGAGTATCTCAGGACCAACTCTGGAGCAAGTCCCCATCGTCTGTGAATACCCGGATGTTTTTCCCGGTGAGCTACCCGGAATGCCACTGGATCGGGATATTGAGTTTATCATTGAGCTTATCCCTGGAACTGGACCTATAGCCCAACGACCCTATCGTATGAACCCAGCTGAGTTAGTGGAGTTAAAGAAGCAATTGGATGACCTTTTGAGTAAGGGATTGATCCAGCCAAGTTCATCTGCTTGGAGATCACCCGTCTTGTTTGTGGATAAAAGTGACGGTTCCAGCCGACTGTGCACTGATTACCGCAATCTAAATGATGTTACCATCAAGAATAAGTATCCTCTCCCAAAGATTGATGATCTGTTTGACCAATTGACTGGAGCTCAAGTCTTCTCAAAGATTGACCTTAGAACTAGATACCATCAACTGAAGATCCGTGCAACCGATATACCCAAAACCGCCTTCACTACCCGCTACGGATTGTATGAGTACACCGTAATGTCCTTTGGATTAACCAATGCCCCTGCCTATTTCATAAATCTCATGAATAAGGTTTTCATGGAGTTTTTGGATAAGTTTGTTGTTGTCTTCATTGATGACATTCTTATTTATTCCAAGTCCGAAGAAGAGCATGCAACCCATTTGAGATTAATCTTAGAGACCCTGAGAGAGCATCAGCTATATGCCAAGTTTAGTAAATGTGAGTTTTGGTTGAAGGAAGTTGGATTCTTAGGCCATGTATTATCAGCTGGAGGAGTTTCAGTGGACCCAAAGAAGATCAAATCAGTCATGGAATGGGAAGCCCCTACCACTCAAACTGAAGTTAGAGGTTTTCTCGGATTAGCAGGATATTACCGCAAATTTGTTGAAGGGTTTTCAAGCATTGCCAGACCCATGACCCAACTATTGAAGAAGGACAAGAAGTTTGAATGGACCCCTAAATGTGAAGAAAGTTTTCAAGAGCTCAAGAAGCGATTGGTGACCGCCCCCGTCCTAACCATGCCCGACATCACCAAAAACTTTGATGTCTATTGCGACGCCTCCAAACTTGGACTTGGTTGTGTGTTAATGCAAGAAGGCAAGGTCATAGCTTACCTCTCCCGGCAGCTTCGACCTCATGAAGAAAAATATCCAACCCATGATCTGGAGTTAGCAGCCGTAGTTCTAGCTTTGAAGACTTGGAGGCATTATCTTATGGGTAACCGTTGCGAGATCTACACTGACCACAAGAGTTTGAAGTATATTTTCACCCAGAAGGAGTTGAACATGAGGCAAAGAAGATGGATAGAGTTGATCAAGGATTATGATCTGGAAATTCATTATCACCCCGGGAAGGCCAATGTAGTGGCCGACGCATTGAGTAGAAAGCCATGCACCTTGAATATGATGATCAAGGAGGAGCAACCCATGTTGCACCAAGAGTTTGAAAAGTTTGGATTGGAACTAGTCAGTCAAGGATTCTTAGCCAACCTTGAGTTTCAACCCACCTTGATGAGCCAAATCAAAGAAGCCCAGAAGGGAAATGAGAGTATTGACAGAATTAAGCGCAGAATTAGTTCCGGCAAGATGCCAGGATTTGAGGAAGATGATCAAGGAGTTCTCTGGTATAAAGGACGTATTTGTGTGCCTGCTGATTCAGAACTGAAGGAAGTCATTATGAAGGAAGCCCATGAGACTCCTTACTCCATCCACCCCGGTGGAACCAAGATGTATCAAGATTTAAAGGAACAGTTTTGGTGGCATGGAATAAAGCGTGAGATTGCATCGTTCATATCCAAGTGTGACATTTGTCAAAGAGTCAAGGCTGAACATCAACGTCCTGCTGGACTGCTGCAACCTTTGCAAGTTCCGGAATGGAAGTGGGAATCAGTTGGAATAGATTTCATCACTGGATTTCCAAGGTCTAGCCGCGGAAATGACTCTATCTGGGTCATTGTGGATAGACTGACCAAAGTTGTCGACTTTATTCCTGTCAAGACCACTTATACATCAGGACAGCTGGCAGACCTCTATTTATCCAGAATTGTTAGTTTGCATGGAGTCCCTAAAACCATAGTTTCTGATCGAGGTACCCAATTCACCTCAAGATTCTGGAGAAGTTTGCATCAAGCCTTGGGAACCAAATTAGCCTTTAGCATAGCTTACCACCCTCAGACTGATGGACAGACTGAAAGAGTAAATCAAATACTTGAAGATATGTTGAGAGCCTGTGTTCTAGCCTATGGAGCTAAGTGGGAAGATTGTCTGCCTTTCGCGGAGTTTTCCTACAACAACAGTTATCAAGCCAGTTTGCAAATGGCCCTATTTGAAGCTTTATATGGAAGAAAGTGTCGTACCCCTTTGAATTGGTCTGAAACCGGAGACAGTAAGATATTTGGACCTGACATTCTACAAGAAGCTGAGGAGAATGTTCACATGATTTGTGAGTACCTCAAGGCAGCCCAGTCTAGACAGAAGAGTTATGCTGACAAGAGACGTAGAGAACTGACCTTCAAGATTGGAGATTTTGTCTATCTTAGAGTATCACCTCTCAAGGGAATGCAGAGATTCCAAGTAAAAGGAAAGCTTGCACCAAGGTATATTGGACCCTTCAAGATACTAGGCCGCAGAGGAGAAGTGTCTTATCAGTTAGAAATGCCCCCTGAATTGTCTGAAGTGCACGATGTTTTTTACGTGTCTTTACTTCGGAAATGTCTTGAAGTTCCGGAGAAGCCAGAAATCTTCAAAAATATTGATCACCGTTCTGTGGACATCAATAAGGATTTGACCTATCGTGAAGTACCTACCCGTATCCTCGAGGAAGCATATCGAACCACTCGAACCCGAAGCATCAAGTTTCTGAAAGTTCAGTGGAGCAATCACACAGAAGATGAAGCCACTTGGGAACACGAAGATTACCTTCAGAAAGAATTTCCAAATCTTTTCAGTTCTTAGTTAGTGAATCTTGAGGATGAGATTCATTTTAAGGGGGGAAGATTGTAACAACTCAAAAATTTGTAACCTACTTCCTCTTATTAAAGTGCCAAATTTTGGACTAAGATAAAACTTTTGCACTTCATATTGCATGTATGCATAGATTTTCTACTATATGTCTTTTATGATTGCATGTGTGTTATAATTTCTTGTGCAATGTTTAGATAAGCTACACCTAACCAGCAGAAACATTAGAGAAGTACCACAAGAGCTAAAGAAACCAGAAGCTAAAGAATTAAAGAAAGGAAAAGAAAAGTTTTATCTAGAAAACATTATTGACTACCCTACTTTGGACACTTATAGTAAGAAATCTGTAAATCAATTAAGTGTGTGGTCAGTTGGTTGAGCTAGAGCAAACTACATACTTACTCAACCAAGGAGTTTCAAACAAAAATTCAAAACAGAACCCCACTCAAACATCTGCCAAAAACAGAATCTGAATCAGTGACCAAACCTTATTTTCGAATTCAAATTTTTGGCAAAACGTTATCTTTCTTCAGAACAAAAATAGATTTGGAAACCTTACTAAATATCTTGACAACCCACGGTGGCAGTTTTCAAAAATTTCAAATTCGAAGTTCATTCGGGCATTTGACCGAACACCTTGTGGGCGGAATTCGGTGAAACCTAATCTACTGTAGATGACGGCTTCCCCGTACGCCCTAGCTCGTCACCGTACACATAGAATCCCTTGCTTTCGATCCCCAGCCTCACCTGCCCGGACCCCGTCCGAGAGACCCGGGAGAAAGAGAGGAAAAAGGCCCGGACCCCTCTCCTTTCCCCTCTGCCTCTCTGCACGCCTCCGACCGGCGTGAGCTCGCCAGAGCACGCCTACAGTGCCCCGACGCCGTGACCTCACCTCGCCAGCACGCTTCCAAGGCCGCCGCGCCCGGCGTTGACGTTGCAAGCCGCCGGACCCCTACCTTCTGGACACCCCCGCTCCAGCCCGCTCCGGCCTATAAAAACCCCCTCCGAGCTCTCCTTCGAACGCACACCATCCCCAGCAACCTCCCAGACATTCTCTCTTCCCTCTGTTCTCTCTCGTTCGTCGTAGCCAGCAACACCGGCGAGCTCCTGGACGCGGTTGGCGCCACCGCATCCGGTCGCCGTTGGAGGAACGGCCGGTGGGAGGTGGACAAGGAGAACCGCCGGACTCTTTTCCGCCCCGCACCATCAAGCTCTTCCTCCCCTGCGTCTCTCGCCGTCGCCGCCCTCTTCCCTGCCGCCGCCGGTGAGTCCCTGGTCGAGCCCGATGTAAACGACGTCGACGCGTCGTTGGATTCTAATCCAACGGCAGCATACCGGTTCGGGTCACTTAAGTGACCTGACGAGAGGGCCCCGCTTGTCAGTTCAAAAATTGAAAAACTCTCCCGCTCTGTTTCGTCCAGTTGGGCCGGCCCGTTCGGGAAATGCTACGTGCGGCCCAGCTCGGTTAGATTTCGATCCGATGCGATTTTTATTTTTCCCGCCCGTTTCAAAATTAGTTTCAGAGATGATTTTCAAATTTAAATTCCCGGAGATTTAGAAATCCGTTTTTAACAAATAAATACTCGTTGGAAAGCTTAGGAAATTACCTAGCCCCTGGAATCATTCTTAATCCAATTTGAGTTAGTAATTTAATTAAATAAGAATACTTTGACCGTAGCCTTGTGAATCTTAGGAAAATTTTAGAAACTTGTTTAAACCTTCTAAAATTTTGAAACTTAGTTTATGAACACACTAATCAACTTACCTACTGGTTATTACAACCCTTGCAACTTAAAACCTTGTTAGTGCTATCAATTAACTCCTAATCAAATCTTAGTGTGTAGCATAAAATGATAGATTCCTTCATACACTTAGTTTGACTTTTCCCTCACTACCAATTTACTTAATTAATCCCTCTCCTCTTGAACTAGCCCTAATACCCCTGGTTTCATACCAATGCTAAGAAAGTGATCAACACATGGCACATGGTAGAAAATCCAACTTGCACACTTAATGGAAACTTGGAAGAAAACTTGCAAACCAACTCAATAAAATTCAACATGACTACTATTGTTTGAAAACAAGTATGTGTGCTTGGAGTGTTGTTGGTATTGTTTAAGTGATTGTGTGCATTGTGTTTATTCATTATTAGACGCTAGTGTTGCTGAAGAGGATATTGAGGGGGGATTTTATCAAGAAGAAGAAGACTATCCAGGACACCTTGCCAACCAAGGCAAGCCATCTTTTGAATCATACTCCAAATGCCTAGTTTTCCTATTGCATTCTACTTGTTTTTAAGTAAATTGCATGATTGAATTGCTACTTTAGAATGATAGTTGTGTAGTGATATCTTGCTTAGCAAGAGTATCAAGCTGAGTTTATCCTACCCTATTTAGTGGTATCATCACTCAATGTAGCTGCTTAGTCGCTAATAAAATTGAGGTCATCTATAAGGGGAACCCTATTTGAAATTGGTGACTTAAACTTGGAAACTTGAATTGGAGACTTCTCCTACATGATGGTTTTATGAAGGAAAATAATCTTGACTAAGGACTATGGAATGTATTTGAAAAATGATAATAAGTGATGTACCATGTGAGCCAACCATTACCGTACGACCACATTACCCCTAAATGGGAAGGGGCTTAGTCTGTAGCTTGTTTACCCTAGTATGGGAGACCTTGTATCATCCTTTATAGAAGTGCACCGTGCGCGGGTACTTCCGAACCGGGTGGAAATTTCCATTCATGCAGCATCCTGTAACGGGCAAAACTAGAGACGCCGGAACGGAGATGTCCGTGTCTCGGGCTCTAGGAAAGGATCCTATACTAGAGTGAACAAGTGAAAGAGTTTGTTTGATTATCTGAAACTCGCATACTTTGTGTATGACGATCTGTGGATTTCTCCCGGCAGATGTATCGAATCTTGTGGGTAAAGTGTACCCCTCTGCAGAGGTTTCAAAACTATTCGAATAGCCGCGTCCGCGGTCATGGACAGTTGGCAAGCTATACTTGACTTTTGTCAAGATTGTTAACAACTTATGATGAACTTGGTGAATGACTTGACTTGACATTGATGTTGACCAACACTTGAAGTTCCTCTTTAGATTGAACTTAGAGAATTAAATCTTCTTCTCTACTAATGAACATTCTTGGGAAATAAAACTAGCTTTTGCAAATGAACTTAGTGCTTAGTCCACCATATCAACCATGCATATCTACTTCATCATTTTGTTTATAAGATGGTTTGCGAGTGCATCCAATGTACTCATGGCTGTGTCCCTGGCTATCAACTTGGCCAGACTATGGGGAAGATTATCCGGAGGAAGGTTATGAAGATGAGTACTAGAACTAAGATCATCTCCTGAGTCGCCATTGCCTGTAGGGTGAAGGCATGGACCCGAAGACGTTATTTCCGCTGCTTTATTGTGTTGTAATATGAACTTGGTCACTATGACCATTTGTATTTGAACTATTCGTATTGTAATGTCTATGGAACTGGTTACCAACTACGTTATGTGTATCACAACAATGATTCTGGGATTGTGGTGAAATACATAACGGGCACTTTGAATTTCTAGAAATTCGGGTGTTACAATAGCGACGGTGGCCTCGACGCAGCAGCGCGGCGGTGGGGCTTATAGGACCTGATCTGTGCCCGACAGGTGGCTGGGCCTGATCTAGACCTACTGAGCCCTGCTACTGCGTCCGGACAGCAACCACAGCTGGTGGTAGAGGGCGGTTCCCCTCTCCTGGGCTACTGTGCGGCTTTATGGCAGCTAGCTATGGCGTGGCCCTTTCTAGTCCAATCCGTCGAATTTGTGGTGTAATGTTGGCTGGGCCATGGGCTCAAGTGCGTGGATGCCGGGGTGGCGGCCCCGGAAGGTGGACTGCGCGATCGACTCTACAGTGAGCGACATGGCGGTGGTGGTGGTCTCTCTCTTCGGCTATGTGGATGGCGTGGAGCGGACGGTGGGAGATCCTGGTGTTGGCAGCGCTTTGGCCCTGGCAGCTCCCAGATCGCGGTTCGGAGGCCTAACTTGAAGACAGCGGGCGACTGAGTTTTTAGGAGCGCTGTGAGGATTATTCCGGGCGAAAGCACAGCGCAGCAGCGCCAACGGCGGCGATGCCTGTGGGTGTCATAGCCCTCTTGAGGGCGCCGTTGTGGTTATCCTCACCGCACTACGTCTCCGGGTGAAAACCCTCGACCTCACGGTCTCGACAGCGGCGACGCTATGCGGCGTTACCCTCTTGGGGGCGTCGTCGTGGAGCCCCGATACGCTTGGTATCGTTTCATTGTTTTCGTAGGTTTGGTTTTTCCGTGTTTTCTTTTCTTTATCTTTGATCTGCTTGTAAGAGGTTCTCCTCACCACCTTGTATCGGTTCGGCCGTTATGGCTTTATTTATAAAGCGGGGCGAAAGCCTGTTTCGAGCACATTGTTTCCTTATTACTGCAAACATGCATATACTCTCGATGCACCGGCGGTGTCACTAACCGGCACCTAATGTGCAGCGCTGTGCCATACTATTGTACTAGATCATGATGGCGCGCGTTGCCGCGCCCATTCATTTTGACAAGAAAATGGTAGGAATTTACATAAATATTTAGTCACAGAACATAAAAGTTTTTTTTTTTTTGACAGAACACAGAACATAAAAGTTAAATATGCATAAGGTGACATATATATGGATTTGTTGGTAACAAAGATTAAAGTTGAACTCTGTAGCAGATTGTCAAATTACAAGACTTGTGCAGATCTCAGAAAGTAACAAGGAACCTATCGGCTAATGGTTCTCGCTTCAGTGTTGCAGTGTCTTCATCCAGAAAAGAGATTTTCCTGAAAAATATTACAAACGTAAAACCTCTAAATGATAGTCATAAAATTGATAGGCGGAATTAAATTTAAAAAGTGTAAAACCTCTAAATGATGTTTTTATATCATTTGCAGCACCAACTCATACTTCTATACAACAAGTTGTTACATTTGTAACCAATAGTCGGGAATTAAATTCGCAATGTGTGAAACCTATTAATGATATTTTTATATCATTGGGAGCATCAAATCATCCTTCTATACAACGAGCTGTTACCTTTGTAGCAAGATCCATCGCATCTGCTCAGATTAATATAAGCAAATTCAGAAAGAAATGAGGTTCATTGACATAAAGATAATTATGATGTCTAGAAGGGGTATCAGATTATCAACCCAACGTTAGTATAATACTAATCTGAACAAAACAATAAAGAGGGACATGCTGTCCTTATTGTTGGATGGTGAAAGAACCAGGGAATAACATAGAACTTTGAATAGTAAAGTGAAAAATAAGACAAACCTAACACCTTAAACCATGCCTACATGTAGTGAGGTAAAAATTGCATGAAGTTCCTCTGAGAAAATAAATAGCACTTTAGAAAACCAGCATTAAGCCATGTAACTAACAATAAGAGCACAACAGTGTTGACATGAACTCCCAAAGAATTTACTGTCAGTTATATGGAGATTCATTTTAGTAGTTGAAGATTCAAAATAGTCAAGATCGATGTGGTAAAGCGGCTAGAATAAGCAGAAACATTTATCTGTCCTCACCTATCTAAAAATTACCATGGAATCCAATTGATCAAGAGAGACATGCACACGATCAAGAAAAACTTTCTTGCGCCAGCCCGCATGGCAGTTGTATATCTTACATACCTTTTTTTCTGGTTTCAATTCAACACTGAGACGTGGAAATGTCACCCAAAAGTGTAGAGCCAACTGGAAGGATGCAACAAACAAATACAGTAGTAGAAAATAAATAGATGACAAGCTGGAGGAGATAAGTAGAAATCTAACAACCGCATACCTATAGACCAGCTAGATCATAGAGTGTATATATTTTCTCTGGATGCAAGAAACAACAATATCAAACAATTTTGGTTACACTCTCATGTGTCTGTCACATCAAGTTGAGAACCTTACTGAACATAGTCATCCTGTTTCATGGAAAATATTATATTAGTAAAGTAATACAGTTTTTTCTTTAAATCAATTTCAACACAATCACTGTAAGAAACTTGATCACACCATCTCTTAGGCACTACCACCTATAACTAACCTTACAATACTAAACTATTCAGGTAATAGAAACTTAACAATCCATATATCTCATGTACAATTTCACAGACTGCAGATGGCAAGTAAACCAAATTCAGAAATACATTAATAGCCATATAACGCATCCTGCAACATTGTAAAGAGTGGGTATTAGCATTACTGAAGGCCGGGAAGGATTAAAACACTGAAAATTTAACTCATAAGTTCTGATCTACAAGTTTTGGCTTGGATTTCTGAACTAAATAGTTCTTTCTTATAAATCCAACTAAATACATAGCTTGGAATTAACTTGATGCCTTCACCTAAAGAGAGAACTTATATCATTAATCTAATTCATATGCACGCAAGGAGTATAATAGCAGACCTAAAAAGGTAAAGCCCTTAAAGATTGGTCAACTATCAGCAACTTGATTGGCATTTTATCATGTGTTTGGGCACGAAATAAGACTACGGTCACAACATCCATTTGGTCTGCCCTAAAATATGTTTTTGATGCCTATTTAGTAGCATGTCATAGGAAATATTTATTGGCAAGATCCATAAAAAAAGGTTATTAAGTACAGAATAAGATTATGTTAGGGACTTTCTTCTGGACGGATAGTGGATGCCATTCAAATTTCTGTTGGTTAATTGGGAGGATGGATATAATGGTGTATCACTCCAGATTCATGTACTCCAGTAGTCAACAAAGTTGAATGTAGCCCAAGTGCCCAGCAGATAAAATGAAGGCAAAAATTAGATCAACGTGAATATGAACTACAATTGATTATTTTGGTGTACAGACCATCTTATTCAGATCTGAACATTCTTGGCAGAAAAAGAGAAATGGTGCGAGGAAATAAAAAACTTACAACACCAAATTCTTGATCGAATAATTTTTGTAGTCTTCATTTAAATAAATCCACACATCAGGCAAAACTTCACCTAAACTATACGTATGCATTTATCATCAAACTTATCCATACTCTTGTCAAAGAATGGATATGCTGGAAGGCTGATTGCGACCTTGGTAAGAGAAGAAATATATCTGCAAACACCAAGAGTTTTTGTCATGTCTCTAAGGCTGCAGTTACTTTTTGATAAGAGGATAAAAGTAAGAAATACGGAACACGAATATTTCAGCAATAGTACATCGTTCGTCGCTTACCCAAGTTGTTGGCCGCATGGTCGCCATTGATGCATCATGCTCTCCACCTTCCTCTTCATCGTCTCGTCAGGCCTGCCGACGATACCTGCTCATCCTCACTCTCCTTCTACTCATATCCGACCAGCGAGTCATAAGAATCCTGCTTGAGATCGAAGGGATTTTCTTTAGTGGATCTGGCAGAAGCAGATGCATGCAAGGATTGAGGAAGGCATGTCCAGCATCGAGACCTCGAGGGAAAGCGTATGTGCAACCGTGGTCTTGGACGGCAGCCTCGCGCCGGCTCTGGTGGCGTCGGCTTCAGCGTCGGAAGACGGAAGTTGGAGAATCACGGTGGCCGCCGCCGCTTGAGACCGCATCGCCTCCGCTCTCGCCTGGGAGGCTGGGACCTCACCTCTTCGGTTCTACCCATATCTTTTTTTTTTTACCGAAGTTCGGTGCTGATCGGTCCAAGCTGGGCTCTATTAGGCATTCAGGCCCAATTCACCACAGCACATGTATTTGATGCGCAGAGTAGCCTCCCCAGAGACATTTGGCCCAAATTGGGATTGAGGGCGTAATCTAACGGTCAGAAATTAACAAGAGGGCGATCGGACGGCCGAGAATGCTCAGATCGTGAGAGGGCTCCCTCTTGTCCCAGTTATAATGTCCCTAATTTCTAATAGCATTACACATGTTATCAAGTAATCGATTCATGGCAGTATGCCATTGTTTTTTTTTATAGATAAAAGGCACGATGTGCCCGACTTTAAATTAATAAAGCCCACACATTTAGGTTTTACAGCAATACAAGCTGTCAACAAAAGGACAACAATACTTGGGGGAGTTCAGGTGCAACATGCACAGCCACACTGGCGAGATAGAAGTGCAGGAACTAAGATATGTTAAGTTAAGGGCACAGCACGCAGGCTGGAACTTTCTAAAACATGGACAGTAACTCAGCAACGAGAGCTTAAGTTGGTGGCGATGGTGGGGAGTAGTTGCTGCTGAAGAAAGTTCTGCCGAGGGAGATCACTTCATCCAGCAATACCCGATCCTTATCATTTTGGAGTTGGCGCCACAGCTGCAAAGACAGAATGGTTTTGAAAATACAGTCAGCAGGCTGGCGAGGAAATTTCCTCTCAATAGTGAATTTGTTACGAATAGTCCATAAAGCCCAGCACTGGGCAGCAAAAAAGATCCAGATTAATCGTTTTGCACGCGGGGGTAAAGAATTTAGGATCGAGAACCAGGCCAGTCGGGAGTCAGGGTTCCAGTTCACACTGAACATCTCTCGAACCCCACTCCACATGAACTTAGCCAAGACACACTGGAAGAAGATGTGCTCTACATCCTCGTCCACCCCACAGAGAGCGCACTTCCCATCTGAAGGACCTCCCCAAGCATGAATGTGATCGTTAGATGGCAAACGACCTTTAGCCAGCTGCCAGGTGAAGATTTTAGTTTTCAAAGGGATCTTAGCTTTCCAAATAGGCTCGGTTAGAGGGACAACCGGAGCCTTACACAGCTCCAGGTACAGCGACTTTGTGGCAAACACCCCTTTTGCCTCCAGCCGCCACGAGATTGAAGTGGGTATATCTGGGAGGTCGATCTCATCTACCAGGCTACACAGTTCTTCCCAGGCAAGAGCATCATTCTGATTTAGGCTTCTTCGGAAGGGAATGTGCCATCCCTCATCAGAGTAGGCCTGGGATATCGACAAATCAGTCAATGAGCTTTTCTCGAATAAAGTGGGGAACCTTTCACAGAGCGGTTGATCTCCTATCCAGCAGTCCTTCCAGAAGCTGACATTAGATCTTTTTCCAGGGAGGAATCTTACTCCTAGCTTGAACTTATCTTTGACTTTGTGAATGCTGTGCCAAAAAGGAGAGCATCCCACAGGGTTTGAGGAGAAAATCTCATCAGTTCCGTACTTGGCTTTCAGCAGCCTAAGCGAGAGCAGATCAGCATTCTGCTCCATGTAGATTCGCCAAATCCACTTGGCCATTAAGGCTATATTCATCGCCTTTGTGTTCATCACGCCCAGGCCACCCTAGCACTTGGGTTGACAGATGGTTGGCCAACTAACAAGGTGATATTTCTTCTTTGAGCCTTGGCCTTCCCAAAAGAATTTGTTCCTATGTTTATCGAAACCAGCATGAGTCCCATCAGCCAGTAGCACAAAACCCATTGTGTGCAGGGGCAAGTTGGAAAGACATGCGTCAATGAGAGTTAGCCGCGCGGCCAAGGACATGAACCTCCCTTGCCAAGGAGCCACTTTCTTACCCACTGCAGCCACCAGTGGTTCCAAATCAGCTATAGAAAGCTTGTGATCACTCATTATGAAACCTAAATAGGTAAAGGGGAACTTCCCTTGCTTACAATTCAACAGTCTAGCCACTCTGGCTTGTTCCTCGGCCTCGACACCCATAACTATACCTTCACTCTTGTGAAAATTGATTTTCATGCCAGACAGGAACTCAAAACAGAGAAGAATGAATTTGAGGTTAACCAGGGCTTCTGGTGAGTTCTGAATGAGGATCATGGTGTCATCAGCGTACTGCAGGTGAGAGACGCCTCCTGGAATCAGGTGAGGAACCACTCCTTGGATATGTCCCGCTTCCCTAGCTCGGACTAAGATAGCATCAAGGGCATCTGCCACAAAGTCGAATAACAAGGGAGAGATGGGGTCACCTTGGCGAACCCCACGCTTATTTCGAAAATAGGGACCCACTTCCCCATTGATTGAAATGGCTGTCTGCCCACCAGAGACCAGCTGCATCATACGATGGACAAAACCAGGATCAAATCCTTTCCTCAGCAGAACTTCCCGAAGAAAGTGCCAGTTGACTCTATCGTAGGCTTTTTCGAAATCTAGCTTCAGCAGCACCGCCGGCAAATTCTTGGTCTTGAGTTCATGGATGATTTCATGCAAAGCAAGGGGACAATCCTGGATAAACCTGCCTTTAATGAAAGCAGTTTGGGCCTGAGAGATTACCCTGTGGGCCATAGGAGAGAGCCTAACCGCATAGGCTTTGGAGACCAGCTTGAACAGCACATTGATCAGAGCAATTGGACGGTATTGCTTGATGTTTTCAGCTCCTTGTACCTTTGGGATCAGGGATAGAATGCCAAAGTTCAGTCTTGCAATATCAACTCTTCCTAAAGCAAAGTCATTCAGGATTTGCAGCACCGCACTCTTCAGAACTGGCCAAAACTTCTTATAGAACTGAACAGGTAGCCCATCAGGGCCTGGGGCAGTGTCAGTCTTAGTATCCTGGAGAACAAAATCCAGTTCTGCCTCAGTAAAGGAACGCATCAGTTCCTCATTTTCCTGGGGAGAGACACGCTGATGGGAGGGCCAGAGATCCTGGACAGTGCTTAGCAGCTTGGGTTCCTCAGCACCCATGAGGTTACGATAGAAATCATAGATCAGCTCTTGAATATCTCCAGGATCCGTGATCACCCCTTGATCCGAGGACAAGGAAAGAATTGCACATTTTCTCTTCCTGCCATTAGCAAACGCATGGAAGAATTTGGTGTTTGCATCTCCTTTCAGCACCCATTGCTGTTTACCTCGTTGTCTCCAATATTCCTCCTCAGCCCCCAAGATATCCATCATTTGGTCTTCGAGATGGTAACGCAGCGCCCAGCCATCCTCATCCAGGCCGACGCCATCTGCCGCCACATCCAACTCTTGGATTTTTGCAAGGAGGCTTGCTTTGGTCACTCTTGTGTGCTTGCCAATGTTCGCACCCCAGCCCTTGAGGAACTGCCTGATGTCATTGGACTGGGCGTGCCACCAGTCTATAGAACCACGGCAGCGAGAGATCCTGAGAGCATGATCAAGCCATCTGTCAATCACCATCTCCTTGAAGCCTAGGATCTCAAACCAACTAGATTCAAAGAAGAATCTAGGTTGTTTCTTGGGTAACACACCACCTGAGTCCAGCACCAGAGGGGAGTGGTCTGAACCAAGACTGGTAGTGGCTCTGAGAGAGAGGAGAGGAAATTGGAGCTCCCACTCTGGGGACACCAGCACCCTATCCAGCACACAGTGGACAGGGTTCCTCTGTCTATTAGACCAAGTAAATCTGGCACCAGATCTAGCAACTTCTCTCAGTGCTAGTCTGGCAATGGTATCATTGAAAGCATTAACAAGTGTCCAGTTGATATTAGAGTTGTTCTTGTCCTGGGCACCCCTGATTAAGTTGAAATCTCCCAGCACCACAACTGGGAATGCACTCCTTTGGACTTTGTCCTCCAAGTCCAGAAGGAACTGGGCCGAGCGAGAATGATCCGCTGGGCCATAAACACCAATCACCTCAAATTTGAATTTTGATTCTCTATGAAATAGCACTGCACTGAGGAAGAAAGTGCCTTGATCAATAGATCCCACTTCGAAAACCTCATCCCTGATCCCCATTAGCATTCCCCCTGATCTACCCACTGCAGATCGCCAATGCCAGTGAAACAGTTCCCCATTTACAATACCCCTGAGCTCTTGGTCAGTGAAATCTTGTCTCATAGTCTCCTGTAAAAAGATAATATCCAGATTTTCTTTTCTGACAAACTCTTTGACTTGGGTTTTCCGACCACTCCGGCCAAAACCCCTCATATTCCATCCAGCAACCCTCATTGCGACCGACCAGAGGCAGCTCGTGCTTGGCGAGCAGGGGTTGAACGAAGATTAGTTCTGGGAGGGAGCGGCGGCGCTGGAGTCTTCCTCTTCTTCTTCCTAGCCAGAGGGGTTGAACGAAGATTAGTTATGGATTCCGGGTCCCCAGTTTCCTCTCCCAGGCACCCTGCTTAGGAGAAAGATGAGCTGGAGGTACCACACTGGTACCCACCAGCTAAGATGGCAAATGGGTATCCGAAGCTGGATTAGTAGCCCTTGCAGCTGCCAGAGCCGCTTCTTTTTCCGCTGCTTCAGCTAGTTTGGCTTGCGCAAATTCTCTTGCTCTAATAACCGAAAGGACAGTTGAAGGGGAAGTGCTAGAATCCCCCAAGGACAAGCCACAGTCTTTCGCTAATCCCAGAAAGAACAGGTCCGGGGTAGAGGAAAAAGCCTCAAAATTAGATTTCAGAGGGGAAGTGGAAGGGGAATTCGTACCTGCTTTCGCCGCTGCACGCTTGATTGCCTTCTGGAGGATGGGGACGTTCTCCGATCCTTTGCCCCTTACACTGGAACGGGTGCCGGCAATCGGAGAGACGACCGAAGCTGAGCGCTTGGCCTTAGCAACCTGAACCGAAGCCGCCAATTCTTCTGCTAATTCTGGCTTGCATGGGGTAGATGGGGGGTTGTCCACCTCTCCATATTGCTTCTTCTTAAGCTTTGCAATCTTTGCGGCCAGCGTCTCGTTGTCATAATCCCAGTCCTCAGGACTTTCCCAACCAATGTCTTCACGATCAGCAGCAGAGAGCTTGGAGCGTTTCAAGATCATTGGATCCACCGGGGCGTCAGAGGAGGGGGGTGGAGAGTCTTCATCCAGAATGATCGTCATGGAAATGGCCTGGGGCTGCAGGATGGGAACTGTGGAGAAGTCTTCTTCCAAGTTGGAGCCGTACTGGTTAAAGGGGATGGGCTGGACCTTGATTTTTGCTGGAGCAGAGGCTGGCTTAGTTGCTGAGTGATCTTTGGCCGAGGGGGGCGGGACACTGCTGCTACCCACTGAAGATTTTGTCCCTGACTTTTTAATCAACTTCTTCTTGTAAACATTCAACTGGTGCTTGCCCAACTCTGCCAAAGGCTCAACAGGCGCTGGAGGGGTAGAATCCAACCTTTACATCATCCGAGCGCTCCCAGGTAACTAAGCACCTGAAGCACCAGTGTCCTTGGCCTTCTCTGTGTCCTTCCCTTTACCCATTTTCCAATGGCAATCAGATTGGCTCTGATCTTCTGTGAGGTCCTTGGCAGAGTCATCATCTCCATCGTCTTTGCTCTTGACCACTGGCTCCGTCGCCTTGGTGCCATCTCCCTTGATGAACTCAGCAGCAACACCAATTCAGAATCCTTGCAGGTTGGCAAACAGCGTGATTGACTTTGGAAGACGATCTGGCGCCTGGGAGTGGAAAAGCATCCGAACAGGACCATCTTTGTCAGCCAACGAATCCTCGTCCACCGAACGAGGCCTTCCCAGCATCTTTGTTCCTTCAAGCAGCAGATCCTCCCGGCGCAGGCACGCAGGTACGTCCGAGAGATGAACCCAGACCTTAGAGAGCACTGCAGAGGCCCTGAGATGGGGGGCAGGGTCCGCAAAGAGGACCGAGACCTTACTGACAGGAAGGGCGATCCCTCCCGCCGTCCTGCAGAGGTTCTTGCACAGGGTGAGGCTAGCTTTTGTCAGGCAAATTACTGAGAAATCAGTGTCACTAATGCGACGGACACGCCAGTCCCAATTGTCTTCCACAAGTGCCTTCAGATCTTGAGAGAGCAGCTCACAGGTAAGGTGAATCTCCGCCGCGATCACTATTGCTTCATTCTCCATCCCCGGCGCCTCTGCAACCAGCATTGCATCATCTACCTCCAAACAATGAAAGCCCATACCATCAACCGCGTACCCGTACCACTGGAGGGAGGGCTGCTTGGCTGCTCGCGGGCACATACCAGTGGTGTGGCCATCCACGTCGCACACACCGCAATGCGCCGGGAAGTGACACCCTGATTGGTAGTGCCCGTCCTTGCTACAATTGAAGCACTTGATGCCAGCCTTCTTGGTGCCCTGAGTCGGCGGATCAGAGTGGGAGGAGTGGGCGGCCGACGAGGGAGGGGGTGCCACCTGCGGCGGAGGAGGCAGAGTAGGGGTAACCGCCGCCGCCGCCCTGGATCTTGCTGTGAACTTGCGGACACCAACCTTCTTCCGAGAGACCCGCTCCTGCACAAAGGATGGGCCAGCCTCATAGCGCCTTTCTTCCTCGGAGCGCCGACCCTCGCTCTGGTGCCACTCTGGCGACCGGTAACGATCCCAGTCGCGGTCTGACTCCCGTGCCCTCTGGCGATGGGGTTCTTCTTGGTCCAACCTTTCACGCCGCGCCCGCTCCATCCTGCGAGAGTCGTCGGCGACGAAGGTCTCGAAGGATCTCTTGGAGCCCCTTGGGTCGCCATGGTTGCGGTCCATCGGAGACGACGAGGGAGGCTTGCGAAGAAGACGAGGAGTGGGGTTAGGTTTGGATCTGGATCTGCGCCGCCACGCTTCGACGTCAGAGAGGGGAGTGGGGAAGGAGTGAGTGGGATCTAGGGTTCCCACCCTCACCCATGCCCACTTAAATACCGCCCCACTACGGGAGCGAAAGGAATGGGCTGATGGGCCGGGGGGGCGGCCCAAAGACCACCTGGTCCAGTGACACCAAAACAGGACGGGCTACCAAGGGACTTGGCACCGGAGCCTCTGGCGCCTGGGTCCCACCCCCACCCAACGACTGTTGGCCCAACGGCTGCTGGCCCGGGGCCTGAGCGGCTCCCGCCGGCGATGGCCGCAAGGACGGAGCCGAGGACGAAGGCGGCGATGGACCTGCCGTCGGTGTCGCAGCCGTCCCGAAGCTTCTATCCACCTGCGCCGCCCGAGCTGGTCCAGCTCCCGCCCCCTCTGGGCAAGGTCGCCGGCCCTCGAAGCAAGATCTAGATCTGGAGCTTGCACTGAAACGGGATCCGCGCCCTCCCGGCGCAAACCGGCCGCGCCGCCCCTGCCTTCGCGCAGCGGCCACACCGGCGACCACCCGGCTCCACGCTGGAGACAGGAAATCACCGAGTGTGACGCGCGACGGCCCAGATCTGGGGGAAGAAGGGGGTACCTGGCCGGACGGATCTTGCGGTTCCACCTCGACGCTGTCCTCATCCTCGTCGGAGCTTTCTCCGGCGAGCGCCCAGAACCTAGACCCCCAACTGACCCGACCCTCAGGCAGCGGAGATCGAGGTGAGGGCGGCGCTTGGGCTCCGGCGGCGGTCTCGGGCTTGGTCGCCTCAGAGTCGCCCGAGAGCGGAGCACGGTCCAACGGTCATTTTTTCTAGCTCGTCCGATCATGGTATTCTGGAGTATGCCATTGTCATCAAGGAGAAACCGATATGCATTTATTGTATCCTTGTAGATATTTTTAGGCCATAACACATATATTGAGTACCTTCATATTCTCTAGACAAAAAATAAAAAGGTAAAGCCATTCAACGATCGCATTGGTCACCCAGTCTCTTATGCCTCTATTTTCATTGTAAATCATGTGGCGAAAACTAATCCGGCAAGGCATTATTGTTTGGAGTGTTACTCAGGTTGTTTTATTCCTTCCTTTGCTTAAATTAAGAGAGTGTAATAGGTGATGTACTTGTGCATCTCATTAAAGCATTATTTTATTTTTAATAACATGTGATTATAGGATTGTTAAAAATGGCCATGTATTACTTGTAATCTTAATGCAAGTTCAAGACACAAGACAAATTAAGCAAAGGATAGGACATTGGTATATACTATAAGACATTGAAAGAAATGGTAAAAACAATGAAAACATATTGAGTTTGATCCGTCACTTGTACCCACCTCTACTTAATCCTAATATCTATGGAACATGAAGGCCTAATCCATATGGGAGGTGGGAAGTTGAGAAATCCATCATGATGAGGTAAGAAATCTTTGAACGTTCCATCGGCCAGGTTGAACACTAGCAGCTCCTCTAAGTGGATTTTGTCTAGATGGTCAAACTTGGCTTTGTCGTATGAAAGGTAGATGCAGTTGGGAGTTAACATGGGGAAGTCCTTGACGCGGAACCAACGAATAGTGCATCGCCTTGCAGGTCATTTATTTGAACAAGGTCGTTCCAGATCTCGGGCGGTCTATCCTCCTTGTTGAGATCAATCTTATAGACTACGATTTTGTCTGTTTTCCTCTCACCATCCTCGGGAACAATGTGGTGATAACTCGAGTTTGAAGTACGTAGCGAGTATTTGCTCCGGCAATTCACTGGTTTCTGATCTATCAGATGCACCAAGCTTGTTCACCAAATTCCCCATAAAAGATTTGAGAATATGAAAGTCTGAAAGTGAAGAAGTCAAGAATTGATAATGAAGTCGAAGATATGTAGCAAACGAAGAATACAAGTCGAAGATTCAAGATTTGAGATTCAACCTAAATTTGTGATTCTGGTAGAATCTCAGGGGCTACTGACAAGGGTATGACTACCAAGGCTCACGATGTTAGTACCCCTGAGGCCTGTTCGAGTAGCGGCCCATGAATAGACAAGCCGATAAAGACTTGTATTGTAATTTATATGATGTAGACTAATTTGTATCATACCCGACCGGTTCCTCGGGACCTGGTCACCTATAAGTAGGGGCCAGGAGAGGCTGGCAAGGGACACGTCGAATTGAGCTGAGATTAATCCCAAGTTTACTTTCGATACACGATATTCGCCTTGTTTGTCTGAAACCTTACCTTCGAGTTTATCCGACGTCCTCTCCCCCGATCCTAAGTCCATCATATTGGAATTTGCCAAGTTAACCGTCGTCAGTGTGCTTTAAACATTGGATATAATTCTTTCTTCTTCTAGCGTTGACCCGCAAATGGAAAAACTTGGTTTTAGCATCACCCTCCTTTATATTCGCAATGCGGGCACTTTGCTTTTTCCTAGCCCGCTCCACCACGGCCAGCGCAATGACTTCCCTCTTAAGCCACACTCTAAGGTCCCTCTCATTTGCGCTTAGAGCCCTCTTCTCTTGCGCCATGTCGAAATGGAGAATGACCATAGTGTTGGAGAAGAGGCGTATACTCCAAGCGGAAAGGGCCTTAGCCGCCCGCCTCAACTTGTGGAACAAAATATGACATGGATCAACATGGGTTGTCGTAGCATTCCAAGATTGATTAGCAACCAACATAAAACCGGTCATTCTCAACCAAAAGTTTTCAAACTTGAAAGACCTTGGCCTCTTAGGCCCCCTATCATCGGCAAGCAAGAGTGACAATGATCTGAAAGCGACGATGAAAGTGCATTAAGCACATGGCAAATTGTAACATGGTGCCAAGGTTCATTGGGAAAGCCTTAATTAAGAGAAGAACATGGTGGATGTCGATCAATTGGACAATACAGGCATGTTCAGTTATTTTTCATTTCATTGCCTTCTTGTTGGATAGAAACTCCGCTACATGGTAAACAGAAGCAATTTTGTAGGGGTGGTAACCGGAAGCTAGTAGCATACGAGCCAAACTGGATAAAATTGATAAAAAGAATTGAAATTTACACACAGTTGGAAACTTAAACTTGGCCAAGACATTTCCCTTAATTCTTCTAGTTCAGGACATAGAGATTTTACTGCTCCAAAAGGGAAAACTAGATATCTTATACTACCAGTTATATTGGAGAAATGAGTGCAGTTCCTTATCTTTAGGCGTCGATAATCCCTGAATTAACAAAGGCTGCTGTACCTCGACAAGCTTAGGGCAGTCAGATACGTCAACATGCTGTATGGATGAAAGATCAGCTGGCGATCCTCCAATGGATGATAACTCGGAGCAGTGACGAAGCACCAGGCATCTGACGCTTGTGCTGATGGAGTTCAGTGCAACAACCTTCACGTTGTGACATCCTTCCAATTGCACAAGGGTGAGAGATGCAAGGTTCTCTAAGCAGCCTGGCCGAAATGACTTGTCAAACTGGCCGCAGTAGCAAATGGAGAGTCGTTGGATTGAAGGAGGGAAAACAATTGCTTCGCTATGGCACACCAAGTTCCAGCAAGAATGGATCTTGAGGTCCTGGAGGCAAGCAAACCCCTCAAAATTACTGACAGGAATCGACAGTAGACTTGTGCACCACACAATCTCGATCGATTTGATGAATGGTAGATACTGCGGGCACAAGAAGTGGTCAAGATTTGTCAGCTTGCGACAGCTGAAAAGTCGTAAACTAGTTAGGTTTGGAAGGGGAGGATGGCCACCATTGTTGCTTGCCTCCATGGCAGCACCCTCGGCAAGAGCTGTGAGTTCTTCGACGCCAACCTCCCATAGTACCAGCTGATCGAGTGAGGGAAAGCGGATCAGCAAATGTCTGAGTGAGCGACACCGTGACAGATGTAGATTTCTCAGATTCGGGAGGTTTTCAGGCTTAAACCAGCTCGGCGCAACATCGCCCCCGAAGCATTCAACTCTAAGTCGTTCAATTCTTGAAGGAGGATGCAGACCTTCAAGAACTTCGTTTTCAACCCTCCTCCAGCCGCATGTCTGCACTCGCCACTCCAGTACCAACTCCTCCAGGTAATGCTTGTCGACAAGGCTAGCCTCGATAGCTTCTGCCATACTCTGAACTCTACCAATGTATCTGATAGATAGTGTCCCACTGAGCTGGTTCATTTTCTTCAGCTCGCCGATTTTGCGTCCATTTACATTTCCAACCCTAAAATAGCTCAAGTTCCTCAGACAAGACAGACTCCCAATTCCACTTATCTTAGATAACTCGTGGGATGACTTCACCGGTAGTGCCAGACGACGCAAGTTGACTAGCTTCGTTACTCCCTCATGAATTGTTTGCAACCTTGTGCGACTGGCGTCGACAACTTGCAGGTTGTAAAGGCACCAGAATTTGTCAGGGAATTCCTGAATACTACTATGAGATATGTCAAGGTAGCGAAGACGATTCAGGACACAAAGGCTCTCAGGTAGCTTTACCAACTTGCAGCCTTTCAGGCTCAAAAAGAGAATGTTGGAGAGCTGATTAAACCATGAGATCTCAACCTCGAATTTGGTTCCAAACCTAAGAGAACGCAATTTGTTCAGATTGTCGATGCTTGTTGGCATTCTGATTAGAGTTGCATCATCCACCTCGATTGACATATGGCGAACTGTTTGTGGCATTCTTCCCAATCTCTGATAGCTACTAGAATCCTGCATCAAGAAGCACTCACCCACTGAAACAGATTGTGCCATGTCATGGATCAAGTCATGCATTACATATCTACTTAGTCCAGGAAACTTGGGATCAGCTTGAAGTAGAAACCGGCTACTCAGATCATTCAAATATCTATTACCCATGTCTTCAAGGCGCATGCTACCTGCTGGCGCAATTAATCCCTGTGATGCCCAAAGGTCAACTATCTCATCTCTTTCGAAGCTATAATCCTTGGGAAACATACAGCATAATGCAAAGCATCTTTTTAGTTTCTGTGGGAGGTACAAGTAGCTCAGACGAAGGGCCGGTAATATCTCATTATCTTGATGTGCTAGCTCCCACAGTTCACTATTCTGGATACTCCTCCAATGTCGATCTGTCAGCTCCGCATTCAACAAGCGGCCAAGAGTTTTGGCAGCTAGAGGAGACCCGCACAACCTAGAGACAATGCCACGGCCAATTTCTTGCAGCTGAGGATATGACTGCGGAGACTCTTTACCGAATGAGCACTTGCTGAAGAAGTTCCAGAATATATCAGTGGGCAGACCTTGGAGTTCAACAACAGCTGCAGGCTCAGTGGTGGCGACAAGGTCGGCAACCGTTCGAGATCTAGTTGTCACTAGGACCATGCTGCCTAGACGCCCATACCTCAATGGCGCAGAGAATCTCCGCCATTCCTCATTAGCACTGGGCCATACGTCATCGAGAACAAGAAGAAATTTCTCCTCTTTCAGCCGTTTACCGAGTTCAACCTGAAGAGTATTTAGGCTTGCTAGCGAGTCCAATGCTTCAGCAGAGGTGTGTTCCAGAATTTCTTTGGTGATCCTTTTTATGTCGAAGAGGTCGGATACACAAACCCACATTCTCAGGTCAAAGTGAGCTTTCACCCTTGGGTCATTGTACACTAGCTGAGCAAGCGTGGTCTTACCGACCCCGCCGATGCCAGCTATCGGCAACACAGTAGGAGAAACAGCATCCTCCACCATCTCAGCAGGTTTTGCTCTGATACTCTCTCCTCTCAATCGCTTGGCAGATGATGCAAGGATCGTGGGTGGAACACCCAACAGACTGATCACCCGGCTCTGTTCTTCGTCACGTCCAAACACCAGGGGCTCGCTGAGCACTGAGCTTGTCTCTGGCATGCACTGCGCCTTGCCAAGCTGCATCGGCTCGACATTAGGACCTATAAAATTGAGTGATCCCTCCATCTCAGCGACGACCTTGTCGAGCTTAGTCTGGGCATCCTCTACTCTTGCTTTGCTGCGGCTGATTAAAACTCTTAAGGTGATGAATAGGGAAGCCAAGAGTTGACCTGTGCTGCTTCTATTGGCGTTGTCCATCTTCTGCCGCAGCAGCTGGTCATCCAGCTCGCACAGAAGGTCTTCGGCGTCGTAGGTGGCGTCCTTGAGCTGCGAGAGCAGCACCGCCAGGTTCACATCTTTGAACCTTCCCCACTCGGCGCGATCGATGAGGAGGTGAGCCTTGGGAAAGCTGGCCCGGAGCCGTGACAGGTTGCTGCTCAGATCCGATGCCTCCAAGATGTTGGCGGCGGCGGAAATGATCTGCTGCACCGTCTCCATGGACATGGAGTCTTCTCCCTCCTCGACTCCCTCGTGGAACTTTCTGGTGAGTGTTGCACTAATGGAAATTGTGCAAGTGTACAATTGATAATGATACGGCCCCAGTGATAGACGATGCTCTTATCCTGAGTGTATGGCTGTTAGACTATGTATAGCTTCTGTATACGTGTACGTGTATTGTATTAATTGTAACATATCCATTATCTATATGTGATAGGCCACCCCTAGAGGGTTGTGCCGGTTCCCCCCAAATCATTGTCTCACATGGTATCATGCATTCATCCTCCATTGCCGCTGACCAATTTGAAGATGTTGCATATTCTCCTGTGTTGTTACCTAACCATGGTGCAGGGATTGGACGCGGTGCACGATTAGAACTGCTTGACGCAGCTCCTCCTTCATCACCGCCCTCCGAGCACGTCGCTCCTGGTGCTCCTCTGCATGACCTTGGTTTGCGTGCTGATCATGCAGCCTCGACCTCGCCTGTGCTAGCTTTGCCGACGTCTAGTGCGCGGCCTTCCACGCCTGCCTCGCCAACGTCGCCTGCCTCTCCTGGGCTATCTCCCTCGCCGAGCAGCCCACTGCCCGCGACACCCCTGGCGGGCTCTGGCGCCGCCTCGCCGACGCCCAGTGCGTCGCCCAGCTCCTCATCGGCTGGATTGTCGCCATCGCCCAGCCCCTCGCCGGCTGGGCCCTCGCCATCGCCCAGCCCCTCGCCGGCTGGGCCCTCGCCGTCTCCGCCGTCCAGCCCCTCGCTGGCTGCACCCTCGACCTCGCCGGCTCCTATTCTGCGTCCACATACGCGCAGTCGCAGTGGCATTTTTCGCCCAAAGGAGCGCACCGACGGTACTGTTGCTTGGTATGCTGCATGTATGACTGCAGCTCTTGCGGATCCGTCCTCCGAGCCCCACACGTATCAGGCTGCTATGAGCATTCCCCATTGGAGAGAGGCTATGGAACAGGAGTATCACACTCTCCTTCGCAATGAGACGTGGACCCTTGTTCCTCCATCACCACGAGTCAATGTTATTGATTCTAAATGGGTATTCAAAGTGAAGAAGCATTCTGATGGGTCTATTGAGCGCTACAAAGCGCGTCTTGTTGCCAGAGGATTTCGGCAGCGCTATGGTCTTGACTATGAAGACACCTTCAGTCCAGTGGTCAAGCCTACCACCATCAGGCTTCTTCTCTCCATTGCAGTCACTCGAGGTTGGTCTCTTCGTCAGCTTGATGTGCAGAATGCTTTCCTTCATGGCCTATTGGAGGAGGAGGTTTATATGCGACAGCCGCCTGGTTTTTCTGATCCTGACCGTCCTGATCATATATGTCGTCTTACCAAAGCACTCTATGGTTTGAAGCAAGCTCCTCGTGCCTGGCATGCTCGTCTTGCAACAGCCCTTCGTGCTCACGGTTTTGCGCCGTCTACTGCTGATTCATCATTATTTCTTCTACAGAAGCCCGAGGTCACTATGTACCTGTTGGTCTATGTGGATGATATTATTCTAGTCAGCTCCTCCCAGTCAGCTGCTGATGCTCTTGTTCGGTCCCTTGGTGCTGATTTTGCTGTCAAAGATCTTGGGAAGCTTCACTACTTTCTTGGTGTGGAGGTTGCTTCCCGTGCTAATGGACTTGTTATGACGCAGAAGAAGTATTCCTTGGATTTGTTGCAACGGGCTGGGATGCTTAAGTGCGCGACGACCACTACACCTATGTCGACCACTGACAAGATCACTGTTGTTGATGGTGAGCTTCTGTCTTCTGCGGATGCGACGGAGTACAGGAGTATTGTTGGTGGTCTCCAGTACTTGACGATCACGAGACCAGATATTTCTTATGCTGTCAACAGAGTTTGTCAGTATCTACATGCGCCCCGTGACACTCACTGGTCTGCTGTTAAGCGCATATTGCGCTATATAAGACTCACAGTGTCCTATGGGCTGCATATTCGGCCGAACCCCTCTGGGGTCCTCTCGGCATATTCTGCTGCGGACTGGGCTGGCAGTCCGGATGACAGGCGATCCACGGGGGGCTATGTTGTGTTCTTTGGCTCTAACTTGATCGCTTGGAGTGCTCGGAAACAGGCTACTGTATCACGTAGCAGTACTGAAGCTGAGTATAAGGCTGTTGGTGATGCTACTGCAGAGATTATCTGGGTACAGTCTTTGCTTCATGAATTGGGTATACCCCAACCGCAACCTCCTATTCTTTGGTGTGATAACATCGGTGCTACATACCTTTCTGCAAATCCGGTATTCCATGCCCGAACGAAACACATCGAAGTTGACTATCACTTTGTCCGGGAACGTGTGTCACAGAAGCGACTACAGATCAAGTTCATTTCCTCTAAGGATCAACTTGCAGACATCTTCACCAAGCCTTTGCCTCTACCACAGTTTGAGTTCTGTAGGCGCAATCTTACTCTTCTAGATTCTTTAGAAAGTGGCTAAGATTGAGGGAGGATGTTAGACTATGTATAGCTTCTGTATACGTGTACGTGTATTGTACCAATTGTAACACACCCATTATATATATGTGATAGGCCACCCCTAGAGGGTTGTGCCGGTTCCCCCCAAATCATTGTCTCACAATGGCCCGGTGCTAATGTGGAATGGCGGATTGCCAACTGCCAAGATGTGTTGACCCTGCAAGTCTGCAACGTTTTGTGCTCATCTGATCTGAACCAGACAGGTCGGACTACGAGACTAGAGCATACAATGGTTCCAACTCAGTTTAGTAACTACAATCCAAGATTAGCTCAACAACTCACAGTATGCAGACGCGATACGTCCCTATCAGTAGAGCTTGTTTGTTTATCTAATCTAACATGGATGGAATCTTCGGATTAGTCCATCATCACCATAAGCGATTTACAGTTTCTTCTAGTTTACTTGTTTATCGCCTTTTTCTTTTTCCTCTTCGTTTGCCGGATCGTTGCGACTGTATATTTTAGTTATGCAGATGTTGTGTGTATTTCTCAAACATTTTGGAATAATAAAGCCCTTTATGAAAAAAGGTAACAGTCTGCTTCTTTCTTTTTGAAGATAGATGCGCTACACCATCGGGCAATCCACTTTGGCTTTGTCTGCGTAGATCATGTGCAACAAGACTGCGAGCGCATCTCCAACATATAATTGCGATCAGGAGGCAAGAACCTGCTATCTTTGGTTTAGGTTGCAAATCAGATATTCCCTCCGATTCATATTACTCTTCATCAATATGGATGTATCTAGACATATTTTAGCGATAGATACTTTTTTATTAGCGAAAAGTAATATAGGTCGGAGGGAGTAACAAATTTTGGCATACCGATTATGCTACAATCATGAGAGGCAATAACTGAATATAGATCAAACCAATAGAGGCAGGGAACACAAGGATTTCACGCGGGAACCCTCCAATATGAAGGGTAAAAAACAACTGGCACCAGCAAATAAATCTTCACTATATGCGGGAGTGTTTACATAATGCTAGGGATTTTACAGATGCAACTTATCTTATGCGACCGGGACTTTAAAAAGGCACATAAAACGGTTGAAACCTACTCCCTCCTTCTCAGTTTATTAGGCTACGTGTACTTTCAGGTTGACAATTTGACGAAGTTAATATAAATTATATATTATAAAAAATATACCATAAAATCGTCAGTTGTTATACTTTCTAATGGTATAATTTTAAGTTTATATAATTTATATTATATAGATCAAATTAACCACCTAGATGGACGTGCAAGCCTAATACCGAGAAGGAGGGAGTAGTTCGATTCTCGCCCCCCCTCCCCTAGGCCCTCTCAGGCGTCCCTGGTAGGATATGGTGTGGGAAAACTTCATACTCTGTTTCACTCGGTCTAAGCCTTTCAGCGACAGGCCTCGTTCCGCTACGTCAAGTGTTGTCCTTCTCCTCTGTTCTAAATTTGGATCATAATACAACAAACTCCACCTTAAGAAAAATTTCTTCTTGTAGCATGAAAAGTATACTTCTCACTTAACAACAAAGAAAACACTTTCGGCACCAAAGACGTCACTTGGGCTAAGCGATTATACCAACTAAGCTCGAGTAAAGCTCAAACTTAGCAACATGACTAGTTTTTTTATTATATTAGCGGGATTATCATGAGTATTAATCTTATATACCTTTAGTTTACCTTGAGTGACCATGTGTCTCACATAATAGTTTTGATATCAATGTGTTTTTTTTCTCATGGAACATTTGGTCTTTAGTAAGGCATATAGCACTTTGACTGTTGTTGGGGATATACCAAATAGGTATACCAGCGACGTAGTTCTAAACCAGCAAGCCAGGGTGGCCCATCAGGGTGGTATGGCGGATTGCCTACCGGGCGGCCCAGTTGCTGGAAGCCCATGGCAGATTCTGGACGCAGGAGCTTATGGCGGATTCGAAGACAGGCCCATGGCGGGTTGCCTTGTAGTGCACGTATAGGACTTAGTCTAGGACTCCATATTGTATCCACTCCGGTACCATCGTGATGCCCACGCCAGGCGCCTTTATAAGCCGGCGTGGAGGAGTGCTTGTTGCGTGGTGAATGACCAGCCCGTTGGGAACCCCAAGAGGAAGGTGTGATGAATATAGCAGCAGATTTTCCCTCAGTTAAGAAACCAAGGTATGTCGATCAGGAGAAGAGCAGACAATAATGACTGAAGGTGATGCTTGCTAGTTTGCGACAGCTTCGGACAATTTATATATGGCGCCTCATCCAAGCTTTGCTTACTAGCTGCAACGCGGAACCTGCACACAACACAACCAAGTACTTTGTTCCCAACTTGCGATGAGGTTGTCAATCTCACATGTTTGCTTGAAACAAAGGTTATGAGCGTATCGAGTGGAAAACAGTAGAAGTACGCGAGTAAAGTAAACAGTGCGAGTAAAGTAAATAGGTGATAGCAATATGATGGAAATAGGACCGGGGTCCATAGTTCACTAGTGGTGTCTCTCCATAAGATAAATAACACATGTTGGGTAAACAAATTATAGTTGGGCAATTGATAGAATAAAGATAAACGTGATATGTCAAGAAGATCACTACGAGATTTACTCTGGGCATTACAACAAAATACATAGACCGCCATCCAACTGCATCTATGACTAATAATCCACTTGTGGCGAATCAATCCGAGAACTCCACAAGTATTAAGTTGCGAACAACAGATAATTGCATTAAGCAAAGTGTGTAATGTAAACAAAGCATATGCCCTTGAGCATATGAATGTTGTTTTCTCCCTAGTAGCAACAGCACATCTACAACCTTAGAGGTTTCTGTCACTCCCCCAGGTTAAATAGAGGCATGAACCCACTATCGAGCATAAATACCCCCTCTTGGAGTCACTAGCAACTACTCGGCCAAGATAGCTACTAACAACGGAGAGCATGATCATAAACAACATAGAGATAACAAAAGATATAATTCAGTATAGCAACTCAATCATAACACCAATATTCATCGAATCCCAACAAACCAAACATGTAGGATTACATAACGGTGATCTCAATCATGTAGGGCAGCTCATGAGATCTAAACATGAAGCACATGGTGGAGAAGACAACCATCTAGCTATTGCTATGGACCCATAGTCCAAGGTAGACTACTCACTCATCGCTCCAGAGGCAAGCATGGCGATGAAGAAGACCTCCGGTGGTGATTCCCCTCTCCGGCAGGGTGCCGGGAAGAGCTTCTGGACCCTCCCGATCTTCGGGTCGACGGCTGCGGTGGATCGCGATGTGTTCTGGAAAAGTGATTGGGTACTTAGGTTTTTCCCGTCGGGGGGTCTTTATAGGCGAAGGGGCGATGTCAGGAGTGGCCCCCTCACACCATGGCGGCGCGGCCAGGGCCTGGGCCGCGCCAGCCAGGTGTGAGCCTGGCCTGTGGCCCCTCTCCTACTTCTCTTCGGATCTCTGGAAGCTCCCGGACAAAATAAGACTTCAGGAACTTGTTTCATCCAATTCTGAGAATATTTCCTGTGTATCACTTCTGAAACACAAAAACAGCAAAAAACAGGGAACTGGCACTGTGGCAACTTGTTAATAGGTTAGTTCCGGAAAATGCATAAAAGTGCCACGAAGTGTAACGAAACAGTAGGCAAATGGTGTAAAAACAAGCATGGAGCATCAAAAATTATAAATACGTTGGAGACGTATCAAGGAGCCCTTGAGGCACCGAGACTTAGATACGGCCAATTGCATAGCGAAACAGCCAACCTCATCATTGTAACCGAGCACTTGTTGCCATATAGTGAATTATAGTAGCATGTACGGTCTCGCCACCGTTGCAGGATCTGAAGCTGGGTAAACTCGTGCTACCACCATCCCGGATCGCTCCGTCGTGTTCACCTCCTTCCACAAACCGCCATACACCTACCCCTATGGTAGATCTATTGATGAAACCACGACAGTTGGCGCCCACCGTGGGGCAAAACGGGTCAGGAGCGCGGATCCAGGCGGGATCCGCCTTCGCAGGCATCGATGACACCGTCCCCATCGGGCGTGTCCTCTATGATTCCGGCTTCCCCATCGTCCCAGCGGATAACCTCTGGGTGCCGGCTAGAGAAGACCCTACTCGACTTACCGTCGTTCCGATCGGTGACATCCACATCTTCATCGGAGAGACAGACCTTACCCCCGCCACGGAAACCAATTTCTGGCGGATCGGTATGGCTGAAACCCCCCAAACGGACCGCTTTGGAGCTGGATACGGAGGAGGAATCATCTGATCTGGAACTTTCCAAGTTATCTAGATCGAATCTAAAAACCAATCCCACCCAACCAGCCCTAGAGGTAGAGGAAGTGGTGGATGACTGCTATCAATCCACCATGAGCAATACTCTGGCGTTAGAGACACCGCGGTACTGCCTTGTTGCTTTCGCAGGCACCACCTCGGGATCTGCCTCCAATGGAGATGACAGCCCAGGTGAATCCATCTAAGAGGCACTTAACGAAAGTGGTGAATCGGATGACTGGGATAGCAAAGGCTATGATTCTGATCACTATGACGCCGCCATGAGAAGAATCGAGGCAGAACTAGCTCAGCAAGCACTGGAAGAGCAGAAAGCAGCCGCCAAGCAGGTGTTCATGACCAACAAAGGAGATGACACTGGTCAAGCAACTGGTGATCCGCCATCCCAGGCAGCCCACGACGGAGATACCGGCAAAGAGCAGGGTAACCCGCCACCAGCCGCCGATCCCGCCACGGAACAGCTGCCCGAGATTCATGGCGGACCTAGGCCTCTGCAACCCACCATCCCCGTGGTGCACCACCCGGAAGACTTCACGACTCCGATGGACAAGGTCGTCTACGGGACTCTAGGATATCCAATCACTCCTGACTATGTCAGAGACATGAACAATCTCGAGCAGAAGAGGCGAGCAATCCTTAAAGAAGCAAAGCGAGTCGAGAAGATGGGCGAAAAGCTGGATGGCGACATTGCTAAAGCTCAAGATACGCTTAAACGCGCAAGGAACATGGAGGAGAAGTACGCTACTCTAATCCAGAATCAAATTAACGAAGGCGGTGACCCACAGCTAGCACGAAACCTTGAGTTCACCGTGCCAACCGCGGAAACACTGGCTAAGATGTACATCAAAAATCCGCCATACATGGACAAGAACCGCGATGAAGTCAGGGCCACACCCATTGAAAACATCGTGGCAGCAAAGGAGCTACTGGAAAATAACCAAAGCCCGGCAGCCCTAGAGACAACAGTAAAACTAATGACCAAGGCATTGGTGCAGCAGGAGAAAGCTACATCATCATGAAAGCTCGAATCTGATGTTGCGCTATGCCAATCTAGTACTGCCTCCAAAGCCCGGGGTAACGGAAATCATGGTGCTCGCCCCGATAACGAATCTCATACCGGATCCTCAGAGGCCCGAAGAAGAGAAGCTCGCAACAGGGCAGGCGCCATCCCAATATCCTCTGACGACAGGCCACATGGCAAAGGCCAGCAAAGGAATCCATCACCACCGCACAAGAACTATCCTGCCTATGGATACCACCAAGACAAGACCGCTCCCCGCCATAAGTCCAATATGCTGCCACCAAAGTATAAGACGTTCGAAATCTCACAGGGAGGAATTGTCATACGCGACAACGACGGCAAGCGGGGAAGGAGTCGTGACGCAGGCCGCAGAGACGAGCCGCCATGACATGAAACCAGTCGAGATAGCGGATCCAGGCAGAAGGAACAATCTCGCCATGACAACGGCACGCACCACAGCGGCGACAAAGATAAGCATCGCTCTTCACGCCGCCGCGATGACAAAGGGCAAGGCTCCCACCGCCATGACGATGATCCAGATCCGCGAAGAGCAGAGGGAAGCCGTCGCAGTTGCAGAGACCCATCGTAGGACGTCGAGAGCAAAAGGCGTGACTCTTCACCATCCCCAACAAGCAGCCCCCTGATACGTCTCCAATGTATCTATAATTTTTGGTGCTCCACGCTTGTTTTTACACCATTTGCCTACTGTTTCGTTACACTTTGTGGCACTTTTATGCATTTTCCGGAACTAACCTATTAACAAGTCGCCACAGTGCCAGTTCCCTGTTTTCTGCTGTTTTTGTGTTTCAGAAAAGCTACACAGGAAATATTCTCGGAATTGGATGAAACAAGTTCCTGAAGTCTTATTTTTTCCGGAAGCTTCTAGAGATCCGAAGAGGAGTCGGAGGGGGGCCACGAGGGCCCCACACACCAGGGCAGCGCGGCCCAGCACCTGGCCGCGCCCCCTACGTGTGAGGTCGCCTCGGTCCACCTCTGACGATGCCCCTTCGCCTATAAAGACCCCCCGACGGAAAAAACCTAAGGACCCGATCAATTTTCCAGAACACATCGTGATCCGCCGCCGCCGTCGACTCGAAGATCGGGAGGGTCCAGAAGCTCTTCTCGGCACCCTGCCAGAGAGGGGAATCGCCACCGAAGGTCTTCTTCATCGCCATGCTTGCCTCCGGAGCGATGAGTGAGTAGTCTACCTTGGACTATGGGTCCATAGCAGTAGCTAGATGGTTGTCTTCTCCACCATGTGCTTCATGTTTAGATCTCATGAGCTGCCCTACATGATTGAGATCACCGTTATGTAATTCTACATGTTTGGTTTGTTAGGATCCGATGAATATTGCTGTTATGATTGAGTTGCTATACTGAAATATATCTTATGTTATCTCTATGTTGTTTATGATCTTGCATGCTCTCCGTTGTTAGTAGCTATCTTGGCCGAGTAGTTGCTAGTGACTCCAAGAGGGGGTATTTATGCTCGATAGTGGGTTCATGCCTCTATTTAATCTAGGGGAGTGACAGAAACCTCTAAGGTTGTAGATGTGATGTTGCTACTAGGGAGAAAACAACATTCATATGCTCGAGGGCATATGCTTTGTTTACATTACACACTTTGTTTAATGCAATTATCTGTTGTTCGCAACTTAATACTCATGGGGTGTTCGGATGATATCCCCGAGAGTGGATTATTAGTCATAGATGCAGTTGGATGGCGGTCTATGTATTTTGTTGTAATGCCCAGAGTAAATTGCATAGTGATCTTCTTGACATATCACGTTTATCTTTATTCTATCAATTTCCCAACTGTAATTTGTTTACCCAGCATGTGTTATTTATCTTATGAAGAGACACCACTAGTGAACTGTGGACCCCGGTCCTATTTCCATCATATTGCTATCACCTGTTTACTTTACTCGCACTGTTTACTTTACTCGCATACTATTATCACTTTCCACTCAATACGCTCATACCCTTTGTTTCAAGCAAACCGGTGAGATTGACAACCTCATCGCAAGTTGGGAACAAATTACTTGGTTGTGTGTGTGCAGGTTCCACGTTGCTGCTCGCAAAGCAAAGCTTGGACGAGGCGCCATATATAAATTGTCCGGAGCTGTCGCGAAACTTGCAAGCATCACCTTCAGTCGTATTGTCTGCTCTTCTCCTGATCGACATACCTTGGTTTCTTAACTGAGGGAAAACTTGCTGCTATATTCATCAAAACCTTCTCTTGGTGTTTTCCAACTGGCCGGTCATTTACTTCATTAATTTCATACACCATCACCGCACCGTCAACAAGTTTTCTAGCGCCGTTGCCGGGGAAGAAGTGGAAGACTTCTGCGAGGGGAGTTTTTCGCATGCACATCCTTTACTTTGTTTTATTGTTTTGCTTTACTTTATTTATTTTTACTTGCATCGTTTTATATCAAAAACCCAAAAAAAATTAGAATCCTTGGTAGTTGTTATTTCTTTACTTCTAGTTCATTACGTTGTTCCCTAAGTATGTTTTGGAGGACCTCTCAGTTTGTAGTGGTTCAATTATTGGAAAAAGTAACATTGAGGAGTTCTTTAATCACATTAGTATGCATAAACAAGTTGAGGAAAAGTCATTGGTTGAGCTTGCTCCTAGTATTAAAGTTGCTTCTGCTAATTTAATTCACATGTTGGAAGCTAGGTTTGCTAGCCTTAATCCTTTTATGCAACACATGTTCCTTAAGCTTCATGAAATTGAGGATCCGGAAAAGAAAGCTTTTATCTTGGACACTTTGCGCTTAGAATTTAGAGATGTTGCCATTGAAGCTAGAAAAGTTCTTAAGTGTTTTAATAAACTCGGTTCACCTATAAAGGTTATTAGTACAAACAATGAAGGAACCGAAATACCTATACCTAGCAAGCTCTTGGGACTGTATGAAGCTTTCGAAAATAATTTTGACTGGATCTGTCCCAAAAACCTTTTTAGTGATCTGAGTGAACCAAAGCATGATCACAAAGTGTCTTCAAAAACTTATGTGGATGAAATACAATGCCTTATTGACAAGACCTCTGCAGTTGATCTTAATGCTTCTTCTAAAATTACTTGATTCGCAATTTTCTGCGCCTAGCTCAAAGGCGTTAAAGAAAAGCACTCTTGGGAGATAACCCAATGTTTTCTTTTCAGTACTTTTTCTTTTATTTGAGTCTTGGAAGTCATTACTATTGTAATGACCTCTCCTTATCCTTTTTATTTCATTGTTGTGCCAAGAGAAGCCTCTAATTCAAGTGAGGTAAAGATTTGGGGATATTGATGTCCTGAAACTGTTTTTGGTGCTGCACCGTAAAAATTCGTAAACATTCTCTGTATATCTTTTGGACCTGCAATTTCTTGTGCATATGCCCCAGGTTATATCTAAACTTTCGTTAGTTGAACACTTTTTGATTTGAGCAACAGAAAACCCCTCAAAAATTCGACCTTTGTCAGCTGTTCTGTTTTGACAGATTTCTGCCACTATTCGTTTTTGCCGCTTTATCGCTTTCTTTTTTAGTTCTTTTGATCACGGAACTTTTGGGGAAGTTGCTACAGTAGTATATACTTTATATGTGGTGGTTTTGGGTTGAAACCTGAAGCAAAAATAGGTTGATTATATGTTATGTTACACTAATGTTTCTAATAGATTTGTGTTTAGTTTTGTATGAAGGAAGTTTTTAAGTGTAGGGATCGGAGAGTGATGAGATGAGTTGACGAACGGACAAAAGCTCAAGCTTGGGGATGAACATGCATCACCCCAAGAAATATCCAAGAAGTAGAAGCGTCAAAGCTTGGGGATGCCCCCGAGGCACCCCTTCTTCATCGGCAAAAATCAGGTCACCTTTCAAGACACTATATTTTTATTGCTTCATGCACTATGTGTTTTTTTGGAGCGTCAGTTGTTTTAGTTTTCTTTATTAGTTTAGTTTTGTTTGCTGAAATAAATGGTTGGACCCCAACAAATTTCTTTTGTATAAGTTGCCTTGCTTTTCATTTGCTAAGAACGCTCTAGTTTTCATTCTTATCAAAAATCGAGTGTTCTTCTTTTTCTGCTACTGCTTTTGGTTTTCATTTTTGCCTTGATTTGCATTCAGACCTTGTCATATCTTTTCATCAAGGTGTATTTCTGCCTCTGATATTTATTTGTTTTCATCAAAAGAGGTGTTTATAAAAATTTCAAATGGTGTTGGAAAAGAGAAAAAGCTTTATGCAAAAAAAAGTGGTACAAGAAGGAGCTTGTTTAGACTGCGGCTTAGGCTTTTGCATGTCATGCTTGATGTCTTTTTGATAGTATGCTTAGTGGTTTTGCTGTAGCATGACTTGTCTCAAATAACTGATATTGCTTAATGAGCCTTTGAAAAAATCATGCGTTGTTTTAATTATTTGGAAGCATTATTTTGGTTTTCTCCTTGATGCTTTATTTGGGTTGACTTGGCGCATGCTCACACATGTTAGACTCTTACAAAGTCGCCAATAGCCTCTATGATTATTTAGTTTTTGACTTTTGATGCCATCTTATGCTTCTTTTAATGTCGCTTTGTCGCTTTGCATGATTATGGCCATTATTGCTCTCTTAGTTGGTCGCTCCCAGTCTTTTGCTAGCCCTCACCTTGTACTGAGTATGAGCTCTACTCGTGCATCCAACTCCTAAAAACCAAAGTTTTCCAAAGTGTCCACCATACATACCTATTAGCAATTTGCTATTCCAAGTAAATTTGACTTGCTTTTATCTACTCTTCAAATTAAACTCTTACCAGTGTTATGCAAAAATTGGTTAGTAAAGCTCTCACGAACCGGAAGGCACACTTTACTTTTTCTTGTTCTTAAAAATTTGACATTGTGGTCTTTTATGTTGAGTTGTTATGCTTGCAAGTTGTAAGTTGGATACTAGCCCAACCATGCTGTCATGTGGCAAGCTTTCAACATTGCACTTCTTATTTGAGTTGATATCGTGATCTTTTGTTTATGGATGCCCGCGGTGTGAAATGAATTTGGAATCTTGCGGGGATCATGGAGTTTGTATACGTGTTAGGGAAACGCCTGGGCTGCCAATCTAAGCCATGCATAATTCATGGTGGAAATTTGCAGCATACCCATAGTGGACATTCGACGACGCATCTCAAAATAAAAAGCTAAACAAATGGCAAATAAAAGAGATGTCGAGGTGTTCATTGTCTGCTTGTCCTGTCATTTTGATGTGGGCTTGTTCCATGTCATCGGGCATGGAGGTACCCCGTTGGCGGTTCTCGATGATACATATATACTTACAATGACAAGAACCTTGCTTGGGACTCTAAGTAAAGTAGCATGAGGTTTGGGTACTTGTATTCATGGGGCACGAGGTTTTCGACTTATGATTTGTCAAGCATATGCATCATAATTGTTCTCGCATTAACTTTAACCATTCAAGATGCTTATGATGGGGGCAATGAGAGCTCAAAGCCAGTAAGTAACATAATTTTTAAAGGTTATAAAACTTGCAATCACTGCTTCCCTCCGCGAAGGGCCTTTCTTCTACTTTTATGTTGAGTCACCACCTTCTATCTTTATGCACCATTAAGAGAGCATAGTTGTCATTCTTAGTATAATGTGCATTGTCCCAAAGTTTTCATTGATTGATTCATATTGTTGGTTTCACTTGTTCTCAAATTATTTGTATCTAGTCGCCTTCTTAAACTTGAAGGTGTCCTATGCATTTATGTTTTGCTCTCCATAAAGGACAAGCTGAAAACCATTTGTATGTTTTTCCTTATGATTTGAACACACGTCTGACTTTCATTGTATCATTTTCATGATCTTTTGTTTGTGTTCATTTTCATGTTATAACATGGTTGCTAAGTTGTTATTGTCAAGATTATATCTTTCATGCCCATGTTTTAAGTTCTTATGATCCCGGCTCACAATGCTTACATATATGATCAAGATTGTGTAGGTGCATGTCACCTCAAAAATTATTCTTTTGTTATCACTTACCTACTCGAGGACGAGCAGGAGTTAAGCTTGGGGATGCTTGATACGTCTCCAACGTATCTATAATTTTTGATGCTCCATGCTTGTTTTTACACCATTTGCCTACTGTTTTGTTACACTTCGTGGCACTTTTATGCATTTTCCGGAACTAACATATTAACAAGTCGCCACAGTGCCAGTTCCCTATTTTCTGCTGTTTTTGTGTTTTAGAAAAGCTACACAGGAAATATTCTCGGAATTGGACAAAACAAGTTCCTAAAGTCTTATTTTTCCTGGAAGCTTCCAGAGATCCGAAGAGGAGTCGGAGGGGGGCCACGAGGGCCCCACACACCAGGGCGGCGCGGCCCAGCCCCTGGTCGCGCCCCCTACGTGTGAGGTCACCTCGGTCCACCTCTGACGATGCCCCTTCGCCTATAAAGACCCCCCGACGGAAAAAACCTAAGGACCCGATCAATTTTCCAGAACACATCGCGATCCGCCGCCGCCGTCGACCCGAAGATCGGGAGGGTCCAGAAGCTCTTCCCGGCACCCTGCCGGAGAGGGGAATCGCCACCGGAGGTCTTCTTCATCGCCATGCTTGCCTCCGGAGCGATGAGTGAGTAGTCTACCTTAGACTATGGGTCCATAGCAGTAGCTAGATGGTTGTCTTCTCCACCATGTGCTTCATGTTTAGATCTCATGAGCTGCCCTACATGATTGAGATCACCGTTATGTAATTCTACATGTTTGGTTTGTTGGGATCCGATGAATATTGGTGTTATGATTGAGTTGCTATACTGAAATATATCTTATGTTATCTCTATGTTGTTTATGATCTTGCATGCTCTCCGTTGTTAGTAGATATCTTGGCCGAGTAGTTGCTAGTGACTCCAAGAGGGGGTATTTATGCTCGATAGTGGGTTCATGCCTCTATTTAATCTGGGGGAGTGACAGAAACCTCTAAGGTTGTAGATGTGCTGTTGCTACTAGGGAGAAAACAACATTCATATGCTCGAGGGCATATGCTTTGTTTACATTACACACTTTGCTTAATGCAATTATCTGTTGTTCGCAACTTAATACTCATGGGGTGTTCGGATGATATCCCCGAGAGTGGATTATTAGTCATAGATGCAGTTGGATGGCGGTCTATGTATTTTGTTGTAATGCCCAGAGTAAATCGCATAGTGATCTTCTTGACATATCACGTTTATCTTTATTCTATCAATTGCCCAACTGTAATTTGTTTACCCAGCATGTGTTATTTATCTTATGGAGAGACACCACTAGTGAACTATGGACCCCGGTCCTATTTCCATCATATTGCTATCACCTGTTTACTTTACTCGCACTGTTTACTTTACTCGCATACTATTATCACTTTCCACTCGATACGCTCATACCCTTTGTTTCAAGCAAACCGGTGAGATTGACAACCTCATCGCAAGTTGGGAACAAAGTACTTGGTTGTGTGTGTGAAGGTTCCACGTTGCTGCTCGCAAAGCAAAGCTTGGACGAGGCGCCATATATAAATTGTCCGAAGCTGTCGCGAAGCTTGCAAGCATCACCTTCAGTCGTATTGTCTGCTCTTCTCCTGATCGACATACCTTGGTTTCTTAACTGAGGGAAAACTTGCTGCTATATTCATCAAAACCTTCTCTTGGGGTTTTCCAACTGGCCGGTCATTTACTTCATTAATTTCATACACCATCACCGCGCCATCACCCCCATGGCGGCGGCGGCGGTGGCCCAGCCAGGTCACGCGCCTCCCGAAAGGATCCGCAGGACAAGAAGCCATACGACGAGCGTACCCACCTAAACGAGATTGCCAAGTCTCAAACAACCTTCTTCCTCGGCCCAAAGTGCTTTGGACAACGGATCCGTGATGAGCCCATCCAACATGGGTTCGAGATCGAGAAAAACATCCGCCAGTACAACGGAGTTGATAGGCCCTTAACTTGGCTACAAGACTACTTCAACGCAGTGCAGTTTGCAGGGGGATCACCCAACGCTGTTGTCCGCTATCTGCCTCTGATGCTATCTGGCACAGCGCGACAGTGGATCAATGACTTGGCGGAAAATTCCATCCAAACATGGTTTGACATGCAGACTGCGTTCACAGAAAACTTCGAGGGTACCTACAAGCGACCTCACAATATAGGTGACCTCCAACGGTGTCGACGAGCGGATGATGAGACCTCCCGAACTTTCCTTGCGCGTTGGCTGGATATAAAGAACTCTTGCGAAGGGTTTACTGACGAATCCGCCATCCTTGCGTTCATTGATAGTTTGGAGAGAGGCCAGCTACTCCGCCATCGCCTGCTGCGAGAACGGAATGAAGGAAAACTAACCCTAAATTGCATGATCACCATTGCAAGCAACTACGTGGCCACCGATGATTGAAAGCTTCCGCCATCCAGAACACTGGAAAGCGGAACAATAGGAACAAACGAAAGAATCCGCCAGAAGAGCAGCAAACTCCGGATATGGTGGCCACAACCTTCTCCGACAAGGGACAGAGCAGCCAACGCAGTCGGGGTCGCGGTTCTAGCAGCAGCCAGCCACGAAGCTCCCCAGCTTCCGCTACGGCACTGTCTTCCCCCGTGTCCTACGATGAGTACCGCGACATGCGATGCTTCGCCCATCGGGACGCCTCAGGAAAGTGCAATCACACCAACCGGAACTGCAAGTTTGTCAACGACATCAAGGCGGACCAAGAAGCTGGCTACAAACGCACCCGGCGACAACGGCCTCGTGGCAATGGGAAAGCGGACAAAGAGAAGGAGTCCAAGGATGGCAGCAATATGGAAGAAGACCCTGCGCCCAAACCCACCAAAAAGGCAGAGGCTGGAACTAGCACGGGTAACCCATACAAGAGCACCAAGAAGGGGGCTGATGGAGCAGAGTCGATGAAGTAAAAATGACCGGCCAGTTGGAAAACCCCAAGATCAAGGTGTGATGAATATATCAGCAAGTTTTTCCCTCAGTAAGAAACCAAGGTTTAATCGTCCAGGAGGAGGATGTCAATACGATTAAAGGTGATGCCCACTAGCTACGTGATGCTCTAACAAGGGCGCCGTTAACGATTACTTGTTAGCACGTCTTCAACCAGTAGCAACGTGGAACCTGCACACAACACAACCAAATACTTTGTTCCCAACTTACGATGAGGTTGTCAATCTCACCGGTTTGCTTGAAACAAAGGGTATAAGCGTATCGAGTGGAAAGTGATAATAGTATGCGAGTAAAGTAAACAATGCGAGTAAAGTAAACAGGTGATAGCAATATAAAGGAAATAGGACCGGGGTCCACAGTTCACTAGTGGTGTCTCTCCATAAGCTAAAATAATACATGCTGGGTAAATAAATTACAGTTGGGCAATTGATAGAATAAAGACAACGTGCATATGATGAGAGGATCACTATGAGATTTACTCTGGGCATTACAATAAGATACATAGACCGCCATCCAACTGCATCTATGACTAATAATCCACTTCTGGCGAATCAATCTGAGAACTCCACAAGTATTAAGTTGCGAACAACAGATAATTGCATTAAGCAAAGTGTGTAATGTAAACAAAGCATATGCCCTCGAGCATATGAATGTTGTTTTCCCCCTAGTAGCAATAGCACATCTACAACCTTAGAGGTTTCTGTCACTCCCCCAGATTAAATAGAGGCATGAACCCACTATCGAGCATAAATACCCCCTCTTGGAGTCGCTAGCAACTACTCGGCCAAGATAGCTACTAACAACGGAGAGCATGCAAGATCATAAACAACATAGAGATAACATAAGATAAAATTCAGTACTTCAACTCAATCATAACACCAATATTCATCGGATCCCAATAAACACAACATGTAGAATTACATAACGGTGATCTCAATCATGTAAGGGAGCTCATGAGATCTAAACATGAAGCACATGGTGGAGAAGACAACCATCTAGCTACTGCTATGGACCCATAGTCCAAGGTAGACTACTCACTCATCGCTCCGGAGGCAAGCATGGCGATGAAGAAGACCTCCGGTGGCGATTCCCCTCTCCGGCAGGGTGCCGGGAAGAGCTTCTGGACCCTCCCGATCTTCGGGTCGATGGCGGCAGCGGATCGCGATGTGTTCTAGAAAAGTGATCGGGTCTTTAGGTTTTTCCCGTCGGGGGGTCTTTATAGGTGAAGGGGCATCGTCAGGAGTGGACAGAGGTGCCCTCACACATCGGGGGCGCGTCCAGGGCCTGGGCCGTGCCACCCTAGTGTGTGGGGCCCTCGTGGCCCCACTCCGTCTCCTCTTCGGTTCTCTGGAAGCTTCGGTGAAATTCTGGGCGACTGGCTTTGGTTTCGTCCAATTCCGAGAATATTTCCTATGTAACTTTTCTGAAACACAAAAACAGCAGAAAACAGGGAACTCGCACTGTGGCGACTTGTTAATAGGTTAGTTCTGGAAAATGCATAAAAGTGCCACGAAGTGTAACGAAACACTAAGCAAATGGTGTAAAAACAAGCATGGAGCATCAAAAATTATGGATACGTTGGAGACGTATCAGGGGCCTTTCACACATTCCTTGGACCTCCCACGGCCAAGGCACAGCGAGCCGCTATGCGCTCACTAAACGCCACCATGCCTAAAGTCTGCCAGTACGTCCGATGGTCCGAGATGCCAGTGCAATGGAGCCACGATGATTATCCAGAGCTCATCCCAGACGGATACTATGCCATGGTAGTCAACCCCCTGATCCAAGGCTACGAGGTCTCCAAGTGTCTGATGGATGGCGGAAGTAGCCTGAATATCATGTACGTGGAAACCTTGACCAAGCTAGGCCTCACCAAGACCCAACTCCGCCATAGTGCTGTGACGTTCTACGGAGTGGTTCCTGGCCGCCAAGCAAAGTCCCTTGGGTCTATCACCCTCAAGGTCGCCTTCGGCGATGAAAATAATTACCACGAAGAGCCCATAACCTTTGAGGTGGTCCCTTTCAAGAGTACTTACCACGTGATCTTCGGCCGCCCTGCCTTCCACTGTTTTCATGCCAGGCCATGCTACATCTACAACCAACTGAAAATGCCAGGACCGGATGGCATCATCACTGTTTATGGCAGCTTCAGGAAGGCTAAGGAGTGCGAGGACGGAGAAGTTGCCTTCACGGAAGCAGTGTTCTTTGGCAAGGAGTTCTAGGAAATCCATGCCGCCATAGACCCCGCGGAGATGCCGGCATCCAAGCAGGAAGTTTCTACCTCCCCACCCACCTTCAAGCCTATAGTTGATACAAAGCAGGTGGAACTTGTCGCTGGCGATGCTGCCAAGACCACCTCGATTGGGACAAACTTGTCCCCCAAATAGGAAAGCGCGCTCGTCGAGTTCCTCCATGAGAACCGGGACATCTTCACATGGCAGCCATCTGACATGACTGGTGTACCCAGGGAACCCGCCGAGCATGCCCTGCAGATAATCCCTGGCTCTAAGCCAGTAAGACAAGCAATGAGGCGCTTCGGAGATGAAAAACACCGAAAGGAAATCTCCATGCTATTGAAAGCAGGCTTCATCAAAGAAGTGATCCATACAAAGTAGGTGGCAAATCCCGTGCTAGTTTCTAAGAAAAACACAAAGGTTCTGCGCATGTGTGTAGATTACATTGGCCTGAACAAAGCGTATCCAAAAGATCCTTTTCCCTTGCCTCGCATTGACCAAGTCATCAACTCGACGGCGGGATCGGAGCTGCTATGTTTCTTAGATGCCTACTCAGGATACCACCAGATAAAGATGAAGGAATCCGACCAGCTTGCTACCTCGTTCGTAACACCTTATGGCACATATTGCTATGTGACAATGCCATTCGGTCTAGAAAACGCAGGAGCAACGTACCAGCACACCATGCAAAAGTGCTTGATGGATCAAATCGGACGCAACATCCACGCCTACATGGACGACATCGCCGTCATGTCCAAGAAATAGGACGACCTCATAGCGGATCTACAAGAGACCTTCAATAATTTAAGGAAGTACAACATGATACTCAACCCCACAAAGGGCATCTTTGGGGTACCAGCAGGACAACTCCTAGGATTCATCGTCTCCCACCACGGTATTGAAGTCAACCCAGAGAAAATCAAGGCTATCCTCGACATCTCCTGGCCTAATGACATGAAGGACGTACAACGACTCATAGGCTGCATAGCAGTAGTGAGCAGATTCATCAGTCGCCTCGGCGAGAAGGCTTTGCCACTCTACAAGCTGATGAACAAAATCAGACGAATTCATCTGGACCGAAGAGGTAGACGCTGCGCTCAAGGATCTGAAGAGAGTGCTATCCACTGCACTAGTCCTAGCAGCTCCCAAAGACCAGGAGCCCATGTTACTTTACATGGCGACAACCAACAGGGTCGTCAGCATCGTCATCGTGGTAGAACGCAAGGAAGAAGCGCAGGAGTACGGCGTACAGAGACCAGTCCACTATGTCAGATGACGGAATCCAAGTAGCGCTACCCTCACTACTAGAAATTGGCATACGGAGTTTTCCTAGCTTCACGCAAGCTACGGCATTACTTCTATGACCACAAGATCACAGTAGTGAGCAAGGCTCCACTGAAGGACATCATCAACAACAGCGACGCAACAGGGCAGGTGGCGAAGTGGGGCATCAAACTAGCTTCCTTCGACATCGACTACAAGCCTCGCACCGCCATCAAGTCTCAGGCTTTGGTGGAATTCATGGCGGATTGGAAGGAAGCACAGGAGACTACGCCCGTCCCAGAACCAGAGCATTGGGTGATGCACTTTGATGGCTCAAAGCTGCTACACGGCTCGGGGGCTGGAGTGACACTCAAATCCCCTAAGGGAGATGAGCTCAGCTATGTTCTCCAAATCCACTTCCCTACCACCAACAACATCGCGGAGTATGAAGCGCTACTGCACGGGCTACGCATCGCAAAGGAGATCGGTGTACAACACATCATGTGTTGTGGAGACTCTGACCTTGTCGCTCAGCAGGTGGCTGGCACATACAAGACTCAGAACGAAGTCATGGCAACCTACAGGGACCAAGTGGACGAGATGGCCAAAACTTTCCTCGGCTACAACATCAAGCACGTACGGCGAGAGGATAACATGGCAGCTGATACCCTGTCCAAGTTAGGATCCAACCGAAAGGCGGTTTCGCCAGGCGTATTCCTTGAGCACCTGCATGTACCATCGGTCAAGATGGTAGATCCAGAAAACCCAGAACTTGCAAGCTCTCCCGTTATGGCGGTTTTGCCATGCAATCCGCCATGGGCAGAGCCCTATCTGGAGTATCTGATGACCAAGAAGCTACCCGAAGACGAAGTCCAAAAGAGACAAATCGAACGTAGAGCAAAAGAATACACCATCATTGATGGCCAGCTCTACAAGCGAAGTACTTCGGGAGTGTTCATGAAATGCATATCCCAGGTGGACGAAATCGAGATACTAAGAGAGATCCACGAAGGGCGAATGTGGGCATCATGCCGCCGCTAGATCCCTCATAGCTAAGGCATTCCTCCATGGGTTCTACTGGCCTACAGCCAAGACAGATGTAGACCGCATCGTGGAGCTCTGCCAAGGTTGCCAGATGTAATCCAAGCAAACCCACATGCCCGCCACAGCACTACATACGATCCCTATAACTTGGCCTTTTGCGGTCTGGGGGCTGGACATGGCGGGTCCGCTGAAAACAGCGGCCTCGAGATTTACGCACCTACTGGTAGCGGTAGACAAATTCATGAAGTGGGTAGAAGCTAAGCCCATCAGAAAACTTGATGGCAAAACTGCCCTAAAATTTGTCAAGGACATTGTGGTGAGATTCGGCATCCCACATAGCATCATCACCGACAACGGCACTAACTTGTCTCAGGGAGAGGTTGAAGAATACTGCCATCACAACGGAATCTGCCTTGACCTTGCTTCTGTGGCACATCCACAGTCCAATGGCCAAGTAGAAAGGACTGATACGTCTCCAATGTATCTATAATTTTTGATGCTCCATGCTTGTTTTTACACCATTTGCCTACTGTTTCGTTACACTTCATGGCACTTTTATGCATTTTCCGGAACTAACCTACTAACAAGTCGCCACAGTGCCAGTTCCCTGTTTTCTGCTGTTTTTGTGTTTCAGAAATGCTACACAGGAAATATTCTCGGAATTGGACGAAACAAGTTCCTGAAGTTTTATTTTCCCCGGAAGCTTCCAGAGATCCGAAGAGGAGTTGGAGGGGGGCCACGAGGGCCCCACACACCAGGGCGGCGCGGCCCAGCCCCTGGCCGCGCCCCCTATGTGTGAGGGTGCCTCGGGCCACCTCTGACGATGCCCCTTCGCCTATAAAGACCCCGCGACGGAAAAAACCTAAGGACCCGATCACTTTTCCAGAACACATCGCGATCCGCCGCCGTCGACCCGAAGATCGGGAGGGTCCAGAAGCTCTTCCCGGCACCCTGCCGGAGAGGGGAATCACCACCGGAGGTCTTCTTCATCGCCAAGCTTGCCTCCAGAGCAATGAGTGAGTAGTCTACCTTGGACTATGGGTCCATAGCAGTAGCTAGATGGTTGTCTCCTCCACCACGTGCTTCATGTTTAGATCTCATGAGCTGCCCTACATGATTGAGATCACCGTTATGTAATTCTACATGTTTGGTTTGTTGGGATCCGATGAATATTGGTGTTATGATTGAGTTGCTATACTAAAATATATCTTATGTTATCTCTATGTTGTTTATGATCTTGCATGCTCTCCGTTGTTAGTAGCTATCTTGGCCGAGTAGTTGTTAGTGACTCCAAGAGGGGGTATTTATGCTCGATAGTGGGTTCATCTCTCTATTTAACCTGGGGGAGTGACAGAAACCTCTAAGGTTGTAGATGTGATGTTGCTACTAGGGAGAAAACAACATTCATATGCTCGAGGGCATATGCTTTGTTTACATTACACACTTTGCTTAATGCAATTATCTGTTGTTCGCAACTTAATACTCATGGGGTGTTCGGATGATATCCCCGGGAGAGGATTATTAGTCATAGATGCAATTGGATGGCGGTCTATGTATTTTGTTTTAATGCCCAGAGTAAATTGCATAGTGATCTTCTTGACATATCATGTTTATCTTTATTCTATCAATTGCCTAACTGTAATTTGTTTACCCAGCATGTGTTATTTATCTTATGGAGAGACACCACTAGTGAACTGTGGACCCCGGTCCTATTTCCATCATATTGCTATCACCTGTTTACTTTACTTGCACTGTTTACTTTACTCGCATACTTTCACTGCTTTCCACTCGATACACTCATACCCTTTGTTTCAAGCAAACCGGTGAGATTGACAACCTCATCGCAAGTTGGGAACAAAGTATTTGGTTGTGTTGTGTGCAGGTTCCACGTTGCTGCTAGCAAAGCAAAGCTTGGACGAGGCGCCATATATAAATTGTCTGAAGCTGTCGCTAAGCCAGTCTGCATCACCTTCAGTCATTTGTCTCTCCTCTCCTGATCGACAAACCTTGGTTTCTTAACTGAGGGAAAATCTTGCTGCTATATTCATCACACCTTCCTCTTGGGGTTCCCAACGGGCTGGTCATTTACCACGCATCAAGCTCTTTTTCTGGCGCCGTTGCCAGGGAGGAAGTAGAAGACCTCTGCAAGGGGAGTTTTTCGCATGCACATCCTTTACTTTGTTTTAAGTTTTGCTGTACTTTATTTATTTTACCTGCATCGTTTTATCAAAAACCCAAAAAAATTAGAATCCTTGATAGTTGTTTTTACTTATTTGCTTTTAGTTTTGCTGAAATGGCTACTCCTGAAAACACCAAGTTGTATGTCTTTTCTAGCACGAACAATAGTGATTTTATCTGCACTCCTATTGCGCCACCTGCTCCTGCTGTAAAATTTTATGAAATTAAGCCTGCTTTATTGAACCTTGTTATGAAAGAGCAATTTTCTGGTGCTAGTACTGATGATGCTGCAGCTCATCTCAACAATTTTGTTGAGCTATGTGAGATGCAGAAATATAAGGATGTAGAAAGTGATATTATTAAGCTCAAGTTGTTTTCTTTTTCTTTGAGAGGAAAAGCTAAGGATTGGTTGCTGTCTTTGACTAAGAATAGTATTGATTCATGGGCTAAGTGTAAGAATGCTTTTATTGGTAGATACTATCCTCCTGCTAAGATTATAGCTCTGCGTAGCAATATTATGAAGTTTAGTCAGTTTGATAATGAACATGTTGCTCAAGCGTGGGAAAGAATGAAATCTATGATAAATAATTGCCCCACTCATGGACTGACTACTTGGATGATTGTTCAAACTTTTTATGCAGGATTGAATTTTTCTTCGAGGAACCTACTTGATTCAGCTGCTGGAGGCTGATACGTCCATTTTGCATCACTATTTTGTATCATAATTTACTGTTATTCATTGATATATTTCATATTTAGAGTTGATACTTATGTTATTTCCTTTGTTTTTACATGTTTGATGATCTTTGGAGGAGTTGCTGCCGGAGTCAGGATTCTGCTGGAAAAAGGACCATCAAGGGACCATATTTTGAAGATCAGGAAAATTCCAGAAAAATACCAGGAAATTATATTTTCCCAGAAGACTCAGGAAGCCAGAAGGAGGAGTCGAGAGGAGCCAGGAGGGGCCCTCACGCCAGGGTGGCGCGGCCTGCCCCCTGGCCGCGCCAGCCCTGTGCGAGACCGCCCTGGCCCACTTCTGGTCTCGCCCCTCCACGTACTTCATCGTCCCCGAAAACCTAAGTCACGAGGAGGCTCAGAGTTAGACACCGCCGCCTCTGCGGGGCGGAAAACACCAGAGAGAGAGAAAAGCTCTCCGGTAGGCAGAAATCTGCCAGGGAAATTTCTTCCCGGAGAGGGGAGATCGTCGCCATCGTCATCACCATCGCACCGGACTTCATCGGGATCATCATCATCTTCATCTTCATCACCAGCACCTTCATCTCCATCATCACCATGCCATCCCGCTGTAACATCTTGAGTTGGATCTTGTTATATTCTTAGGGGAAACTTTCCCGGTGTTGATTACTCTTGTAGTTGATGCTATTGAGTGGAACCGTTGAATGAAGGTTTATGTTCAGATTGTTATTTACCATTATTTCACCTCTGATCATGATCCATATGATGTCTTGTGAGTAGTTCGTTTAGTTCTTGAGGACATGGGAGAAGTCAAGATGTTAGTAGTGAATTATTGTTGAGAAATATTTAATGGTTTGATATTGTTGTGGTGCTATTTCACTAGTGGTGTCATGTGAACGTCGACTACATGATACTTCACCATTTATGGGCCTAGTGAGATGCATTGTGTATTTGGCTACCGATGGTGGGGTTGCTGGAGTGACAGAAACCTAAACCTCCGTTGGGAAACCATTGCACCAGGGAGCGTAGGATCTTAGAGTTTAAGGCTGTGGTTAGATTTATCTTAATTACTTTCTTGTATTTGCGGATGCTTGCAAGGGGTATAATCACAAGTGTGTATTTATCCTAGTAATGGTAGTGCGCTAGCACAGGTTCACCCCCATAACACCTATCAAACCAATAAAGACTATTGGCTTTATGAAGCGAAAGCTCTTGACAGAAACTCCCGTGTGTCCTCGACAACGTTTGGTTATTATAAGTACACAACCGGCTTGTCCTTTGCTGAAGAAAGGATTGGGGCACTTGCTGCAATTGTTACTACTGTCTTTTATTTACTCGCACTTTATTTACTTGTTTTACCAAATACCCGTGAAAACCTGTTTGCTAGTATTTACAGTGATTCCTTGATCAAAACCGCTCATCAACACCTTCTGCTCCTCGTTGGGTTCGACACTCTTATTTATCGAAAGTACTACGATACACCCCCTATACTTGTGGGTCATCAAGACTATTTTCTGGCGCCGTTGCCGAGGAGTGTAGCGCTATTGAAGAGTGGAATTGGTAAAGGTAACCGTCGCTGTGAGTATTGTTTTTATTTTGTCTTTTATTTTTATTTTACTCTGCTATGGAGAACTCTCCATTTGGTTTCCTATTTGGAAACACTTCTGCTACTACTGCTGCACATGTGGATGAACCACCACCACCACCGCCTGCTGAAATTGATCCTTTTAAAATACCTATGAAAATTGTTGGGCGTATTATGGATAACTGCTATTCAGGAGATGGAACTGTCCATCCGGGAGATCACTTATTATTTATACATGAATTATGCGAGTTGTTCAGATGTGCAGGTATTTCACCAAGCCAGGTCAAGAAGAAATTATTCTCTTTATCATTGAAAGGCAGAGCTGAAGAGTGGTATCGACTACTCCAAGATGGTCCATCTATGGCATGGGAGGATATTGTACCTATCTTTTATTCCAAGTTTTATCCTCCAAGTGAAATTCATAAAGACCGTAACCGGATATATAATTTTTGGCCTCATGATGGAGAGAGTATTGCCCAAGCGTGGGGGAGATTGAAGTTACTAATGCTCAAATGCCCCATTCATGAGCTCCCCAATAATATTGTTATTGATAATTTTTATGCACGGCTTACTCTTCCTGATAAGGATTATTTGGATGCTTCTTGCTTTGGATCATTTACTCATATGAAAGAGGATGCTAAGTGGAAACTTCTTGACCGTATACAAGAGAATGCTGAAGGTTGGGAAAATGACAAAGGTAGGAAGTCAGGTATAAACTATGATTATGAATGCATTAAATCTTTTATGGGAACCGATGACTTTCATAGTGTTAGCACTGCTTATGGTCTTCATTCTCAAATACTTGCTAATTGTCTTAAGGCCTTTGCCTCTTATCTTGATGTTCCAAAGAAAGATTGGAACAAATATCATGCGCCTTATAAAGACTCTATTAGTCATATACCTGCTGCAGCTACTGAAGTTTGTACTGTTGATAGCATTGTGCCTGAACCTTATTTTGAGAAGACACCTTTCCCTGCTAAGGTAAAGAAGTATTCTACTTTGGTAAGTGTGTCTAATAAAAGTACTAAGAAAGCTACAGAACCTGATGAGCAAATTACTATTAAGTCTCCTGTAGCTATATTAAAGGATCTTGTTACTAAAGATGTAGGGGATGAATATATTCTTTTTTGTGAAGATGCTTCTAACATTCTCTCACATCCTAAAAAGCATAGGAAAACAAGTGTTCCTGTTATTTCTATCAGGATTGGAGATCATTGCTATTATGGTTTATGTGATATTGGTGCTAGTGCAAGTGATATTCCCTTAGAGCTTTACAAAGAAATTATGCATGAGATTGGCGCTTGTGAACTTGAAGATATTGATGTGGTTGTTCAGCTTGCTAACAGAGAGACTGTTTGGCCTCTTGGTATTGTTCGAGATGTGGAAGTTCTTTGCGGTAAGACTAAATACCCTACTGATTTTCTAGTACTTGGTAAGGAGGCTAGTAAAACTTGTCCTATTATTTTTGGTAGACCGTTTTTGAACACTTGTGGCGCCGTGATAGATTGTAAGAAGGAGAATTTTTTTACTAAGTTCAATGGAGAGTCTTATGAGTTTAATTTTTCCAAGTTTGCGAAGACTTCTTATGAAAATGACACGCCTAATGAAAATTTTCGAGTAGAACAGCTTGCTTCTATTGCTCTTGCTCCTAATAATGCCTTGCAGCAGTTCATGGAAGATCACGAAAGTGATGTTTTCAGTAAGGAAAGAGAAGAGATTGACGATATTCTTCTTCGTCAACCACCATTAATCAAGCATAATCTACCTGTGGAGGATCTTGGTACCACTTTGCCACCTAAGGAAGATCATGTGTTTGAATTAAAGCCTTTGCCTGATAATCTTAAATATGCTTATATAGATGATAAGAAAATATATCCTGTTATTATTAGCTCTAAACTTTCAGGAAAGGAAGAAGAAAGATTATTGGAGATATTGAGGAAACACCGAGGAGCTATGGGATATACTCTTGATGATTTAAAAGGGATTTCTCCCACTTTATGTCAGCATGCCATTAATATGGAGAAAGACGCGAAGCCAGTCGTGGAGCATCAACGCCGCCTAATTCCCAAGATGAAGGATGTGGTAAGAAATGAGGTATTAAAGCTCCTTGATGCTGGTATTATTTATCCTATTGCTGATAGTAGATGGGTTAGTCATGTTCATTATGTTCCTAAGAAAGGAGGTATGACTGTTGTGCCTAATGAGAATAATGAGTTTATTCCTCAAAGGGTAGTAGTTGGTTATAGAATGTGCATTGATTATAGGAAGGTAAACAAAGTTACTAAGAAAGATCATTACCCTTTACCGTTTATAGATCAGATGTTAGAAAGGTTGTCTAAGAAGACTCATTTTTGTTTCCTTGATGGTTATTCTGGTTTTTCTCAAATTACTGTTAAGAAGGATGATCAAGAGAAAACCACTTTTACTTGTCCTTATGGAACTTATGCTTATAGACGTATGCCGTTTGGTTTATGCAATGCTCCTGCTACTTTTCAAAGATGCATGTCTGCTATTTTTCATGGCTTTTGTGAAGAAATTGTGGAGGTCTTCATGGACGATTTCTCCGTCTATGGAATTTCTTTTGATAATTGTTTGCACAACCTTGATAAAGTTTTGCAGAGGTGTGACGAAACTAACCTTGTTCTTAATTGGGAGAAATGCCACTTTATGGTAAATGAAGGAATTGTCCTTGGACATAAAATTTCTGAAAGAGGTATTGAAGTTGACAGAGCGAAAGTGGAGGCAATTGAGAAAATGCCCTGTCCCAGAGATGTTAAAGGTATTCGTAGTATTCTTGGTCATGCTGGTTTCTATAGGAGGTTTATTAAAGATTTCTCTAAGATTTCAAAGCCTCTTACTAATCTTCTTCAAAAGGATGTACCATTTGTCTTTGATGATGATTGTAAGGAAGATTTTGAAACTCTTAAGAAGGCTTTAACTACTGCTCCTATTGTTCAACCTCCTGATTGGAATTTACCTTTTGAAATTATGTGTGATGCTAGTGATTTTGTTGTTGGTGCTGTTCTTGGACAGCGAGTAGATAATAAGTTGAATGTTATTCATTATGCTAGTAAGACTCTTGATGCTGCTAAGAAGAATTATGCTAGTACTGAGAAAGAGTTTCTTGCTGTTGTTTTTGCATGTGATAAGTTTAGATCTTACATTGTTGATTCTAAAGTTACTATTTATACTGATCACGCTGCTATTAGATATCTTATGACTAAGAAGGATGCTAAGCCTAGGCTTATTAGATGGGTGTTGCTTTTACAAGAGTTTGATTTGCATATCGTAGATAGGAAAGGTGCTGAAAATCCTGTGGCTGACAACTTGTCTAGATTGGAAAACATTTCTTTTGATCCTATTCCTGTTAACGATAGTTTTCCAAATGAACAGTTGGCTGCAATAAATGTAACTTCGCGAGACCTTCCTTGGTATGCTGATTATGCTAACTTTATTGTTTCCAAGTATTTGCCTCTGACCTTTACAGCTCAGCAAAGAAGAAAATTCTTTTATGATTTGAGGCATTACTTTTGGGATGACCCACATTTATATAAAGAAGGAGTTGATGGTATTATGAGAAGATGCGTACCGGAATATGAGCAACAAGAAATATTAAGAAAATGCCATAGCAGCGCCTATGGAGGGCATCATGCTGGAGATAGAACCGCGCAGAAGGTTCTACAATCAGGTTTTTATTGGCCAACCCTCTTTAAAGATGCCAGAAGGTATGTTTTATCTTGTGATGAATGTCAAAGAGTTGGTAATATTTCTAGACGCAATGAAATGCCTATGAGTTACACTCTTGTTATTGAACCATTTGATTGTTGGGGATTTGACTTTATGGGTCCTTTTCCTCCTTCAAAAGGCTATACCCATATACTTGTTGCTGTTGATTATGTTACTAAATGGGTAGAAGCCATACCTACAAAGAGTGCCGATGGTGAGACCTCGTTAAAAATGCTTAAGCATGTTATTTTTCCTAGGTTTGGTGTGCCTAGATATCTTATGACTGACGGAGGTTCTCATTTTATTCATGGTGGTTTTAGAAAAACTCTTGCTAAATATGATGTCAATCATAGAATTGCTTCTGCTTATCATCCCCAAACTAGTGGGCAGGTAGAGCTTTCAAATAGGGAGATCAAGTCTATCTTGCAGAAGACTGTCAATAGATCTAGGAAAAACTGGGCTAGTAAGTTAAACGATGCTTTATGGGCTTATAGAACTGCTTATAAGAACCCCATGGGTATGTCTCCTTACAAGATGGTTTACGGAAAAGCGTGTCACTTGCCCTTAGAATTAGAACACAAAGCTTTTTGGGCAGTGAGAGAGCTTAATAGAGATTTTAAACTAGCTGGTAAGAAAAGGTTATTAGATTTGAGTTCTCTAGATGAGTGGAGAAATGAAGCGTATGAGAATGCCAGGCTTTTTAAAGAGAAAGTCAAGCAATGGCATGACAAGAGAATTCTTAAGAGAGAGTTTCATGTTGGTGAGAAAGTTCTTTTGTATAGGTCTCGTCTCAGATTTTTTGTAGGAAAATTACTCTCTAAATGGGAAGGACCATATGTTATTGTGGAAGTATACCGCTCAGGTGCTATTAAGATTGCTTCGTTGAAAGATGACTCTACACAAGTGGTGAATGAGCAAAGACTCAAACATTATATTTCTGGAGATTCTTATAATGAAGATGTTGATGTTATTGAAACAGTTTCTCCGGAAGAATTCATCCAAGACAAATTGCAGGTACCTGCAGAGTTCGTTTTCGAATAGGTAACAGTTCTAGTCAGAGAAGTTTCGCGAAAAGCTCTTCCTTTAATATTTTTGCTGTTTTTACTAAATATTAAAAATCACGAGACGAAAACGGGCAGGAAAAAGAGTCCGTGTGCCTCTCACACACAGGTGGCACGGGCCCACCCCTGGCCGCGCCACCTAGGTGTGAGAGCACCCCGGAACTCGTTTTCGTCCCGGTTTCCTCCTGTGATTTCGTTTCGATGTATAATTTTTGCCTATTTAACCCCCCAGAGTCCCCGAGGTCTGTATATCGTTTTCTCGTCATGTTTTGTTTCGAGCTGTTTCTGTCAGGAGTTGATCTTAAGCTTGGGGGAGCCATGGCCTTTTCAAGTGACAACAAAGGCAAAGGACCCTGGGTAGATGATCACCAGCGCCAAAAGTGGAAGGAAGAGCAAGGTTCAGGGAGAGAAAGGCCAAAGAACCCTGCTTTTGAAGGACCAACGAAAGCTAGACGTATCTTTTCTCATGATCTGCAGGGACCAACATATCATGTTTTGGATCTTAACTCCATGCCCGTAATAGAAGAGGGTATGCTGGTCACTTATGGGTTTTGTGCTCAGTATCAAGCTTTGAAAAGGGAGGTAGAGATGCTGCAAGAAGAAAATCTTAGGCTTCGCCAGATGCTGGAATACTTCATTAATCCAAGGCTGCTACCAATACCATCCAAGGAGTAAATCGTCATCGGTATATGCATCCCCTTGGCTTGCTCCAAGCTTGGGGGAGTGCCGCAGTATCACATCATTACCTTTTGCTCATTTACTTTTCAAGTAGAGTCATATCATGAATAGAGAAGTTATCTTATAGAATAGTTTGCAGTTTGGAAGTATCCTCCTTAGTTGGTTATCTATGTATCCCTTGGTGTGAGTTGCGGTAATAAAATATTAATGAGAAGTTTTATCGTTTACTTTCCGCGCACTTTATGTTAGTTTGCAATCTCTCTTGTATGACTAGTCTTGTTGATTGGTATTGGTATCACTTTGGGAGCATGAGTAAATTTAGTTGGTTTTGGCAAACCTAGCTTGGTCAGTAGCAACTTTACCTTGAGGTTTGAGTAGAAAAGAATAAAGAAGTGCTTGTAGTTACATCACTTCAGTTTTCCTTGTGTTTGGCTTATAAGCATTGTTATTCCTAAAGTCAAAATCATTGTACCTTCAAGGGAGTTTGCATGATTGTTCTTATTATATGTATGCTTGTTTGTTACATGCAACTCTTATGCTTGCTACCCAGCCTTGCTAGCCAAAAACCTGTACTGAGAGGACATACTTCTCGTGCATCCAATTACCAAAAGCCAAGTCACTTCCAAAGAGTCCACTATAAATTCCTATGCATGGTATTTCAAGGCATTCCAAGTAAATTTTCATGTGCTACCTTTCAAAAACCTTCAAACACTTCTCATTTTTGTGCCACTATTTTTAGCTCATGAGGACGTAGTGGATGGGTTTGTTATCTTCCATACTAAATTGAGTACCCCTCGACTAGGCAGCTTCATCTGCTCATCATTAATTTTGCAAGGGAGCTGGTCAGACCATTATTATCTCAAAAAGAAAAGAAAGAAAAGAGCACTCCTCCATGGTATGTGAAAGTTGGTTGGCACCCGATGGAATCGGTTAGCCATGGTTTGAGAAAGGAAAAAGGTGGGGAGGAGTGCAAAGCTATAAAAGAGCACCAATGTGCCAATTAATCAAACATCTCGGAACCGCTCTCACCTGTTTAGTATGGAAGATATCAAGAACTCCGTTGCTAGTCGTTGACAAAAGCAACCACCTCTCAAAACAATTTTTACCTCTGTTTTACAAATGAAAAGCTCTAGCACATGTTTAATCCCTGCTTCCCTCTGCGAAGGGCCTATCTTTTACTTTTATGTTGAGTCAACCTATTTTCCTCTATCTAAAGCAAGCATTTGAGTTGTTATGTTTCACTCATCCATATGTTGATCCGTTTAATCATGTTTACTATCTTCCTTGTTTTGTATAATGCTTTTGTCTAAAGGAATATATCTTTGAAAGCTTTCTATGAATGCAAAAGTTTACCTTGTTGAGCATATGGTCTTTGCTATATTAGCTCTGTTTTAAAAGGCTCCGTTTAAAAGAAAGAATAGCTTGTTCATCATTCTTTGACCAAGAACTAAGGTTTGCCATTGCCAATTATAGTTTACCTTGTGCATCTTTACATGTGATTCCCTTTTACCCATTGCAAGTCTATATCTTATAAAGGGAAGTTGCTGTCTATTATAATTTCTGCCTTGGTGAATGTGATGCTTCTTGTCCGTATTTTGATTATCGACACTTCACTCCATAAACCTGTGGTCATGTTTACCGAGTTTAGTTTTCGCTTGGGGACAAGCGAGGTCTAAGCTTGGGGGGTTGATACGTCCATTTTGCATCACTATTTTGTTTCATAATTTATTGTTATTCATTGATATATTTCATATTTAGAGTTGATACTTATGTTATTTCCTTTGTTTTCACATGTTTGATGATCTTTGGAGGAGTTGCTGCCGGAGTCAGGATTCTGCTGGAAAAAAGGACCATCAAGGGACCATATTTTGAAGATCAGGAAAATTCCAGAAAAATACCAGGAAATTATATTTTCCCAGAAGACTCAGGAAGCCAGAAGGAGGAGTCGAGAGGAGCCAGGAGGGGCCCTCACGCCAGGGTGGCGCGGCCTGCCCCCTAGCCGCGCCAGCCCTGTGTGAGGCCGCCCTGGCCCACTTCTGGTCTCGCCCCTCTGCGTACTTCATCATCCCCGAAAACCTAAGTCAGGGGGAGGCTCAGAGTTAGACACCGCCGCCTCTGCGGGGCGGAAAACACTAGAGAGAGAAAAGCTCTCCGGCAGGCAGAAATCTGCCGGGGAAATTCCTTCCCGGAGAGGGGAGATCGTCGCCATCGTCATCACCATCGCACCGGACTTCATCGTGATCATCATCATCTTCTTCTTCATCACCAGCACCTTCATCTCCATCATCACCATGCCATCCCGCTGTAACATCTTGAGTTGGATCTTGTTATATTCTTAGGGGAAACTTTCCCGGTGTTGATTACTCTTGTAGTTGATGCTATTGAGTGGAACCGTTGAATTAAGGTTTATGTTCAGATTGTTATTTACCATTATTTCACCTCTGATCATGATCCATATGATGTCTTGTGAGTAGTTCGTTTAGTTCTTGAGGACATGGGAGAAGTCAAGATGTTAGTAGTGAATTATTGTTGAGAAATATTTAATGGTTTGATATTGTTGTGGTGCTATTTCACTAGTGTTGTCATGTGAACATCGACTACATGATACTTCACCATTTATGGGCCTAGTGAGATGCATTGTGTATTTGGCTACTGATTGTGGGGTTGCTGGAGTGACAGAAACCTAAACCTCCGTTGGGAAACCATTGCACCAGGGAGCGTAGGATCTTAGAGTTTAAGACTGTGGTTAGATTTATCTTAATTACTTTCTTGTATTTGCAGATGCTTGCAAGGGGTATAATCACAAGTGTGTATTTATCCTAGTAAGGGTAGTGCGCTAGCACAGGTTCACCCCCATAACACCTATCAAACCAATAAAGACTATTGGCTTTATGAAGCGAAAGCTCTTGACAGAAACTCCCGTGTGTCCTCGAGAACGTTTGGTTATTGTAAGTACACAACCGGTTTGTCCTTTGCTGAAGAAAGGATTGGGCCACTTGCTGCAATTGTTACTACTGTCTTTTATTTACTCGCACTTTATTTACTCGTTTTACCAAATACCCCTGAAAACCTGTTTGCTAGTATTTACAGTGATTCCTTGATCAAAACCGCTCATCAACACCTTCTGCTCCTCGTTGGGTTCGACACTCTTATTTATCGAAAGTACTACGATACACCCCCTATACTTGTGGGTCATCAGAGGCACTTTTATGTCCCTTACCTTGGGCGCTGCAACAAAGCTTCTCAACAATATGATGGTAAATTACTCCGAATGGCACACCGAGAGAGCTCCACAAGGTAAGAAGGTAAATTCTGTTGAGGAAACCTCTTCCTTGAGTGATAAGATTGATACCATTATGGCTATGCTTGCTAATGATAGAACTCATGTAGATCCTAATAATGTTCCTTTAGCCTCTTTGGTTGCTCAAGAAGAGCATGTTGATGCGAATTTCATTAGAAACAATAATTTTAACAACAATGCTTATAGGAACAATTTTGCTAGTAACAACTATAGGCCGTTTCCCTCTAATGGTGAAAATGGCTATCTTGGTAGACCTAAAATGCCTAGTGAAGAGAGGTTTTTAGAACTTGAAAAGTCTACCAAGAATTTTATGCAAATGCAATATGAGCAAAATAAGTTGTTTACTAAGACTATGGAGGAGCAATCAGCTCTGTTGAGGACTATTAGTCATCAACTTGAAAATTTAAACAAAGATATTCCTGAATTGCAAGCTAAGATTTCCAAAGCCGAAACCGATATTTCATCTTTGTCTAATGTGCAATCCTCTTTGGATAACAGAATGTCCACTAAGCCTGATCCTTTTGCTACTGCTAATGCTATTCAAGTTGGAATAGATGAAAATCTTAGATTGTTAGCAGAATTGCATGCTAGATGGGAAAGAGAGAATGAAATTTCTAGGAATATGAAAGTTTGTACTATTACTACCTCTAATGATGTTGCTCCTAATGCTAGCAATCCTCTTACTTTGATTGGTGTAGAGAAAACTCCCACTCCTTGTGTTAAAAAACCTAAAATTGCCAAAACTTTTTTCTCAAAAGAGTGCTAAAAATTTTCGGAGTGTAGGAGATGATAGCTCTACTTCTTTTAATGATTTTGATGTTGATGGCTGCAACATATCTGAAGTAATTTTGTTCTTGCAAAAGCTTGCTTTGACTCCCAATGCTAGTTCTTTAAATATTGCTTTTACTAAGCATATTACCAATGCTCTCATGAAAATTAGGGATGAAAAGTTGCAGCAAAAAGCTTCTGTTCCCAAGAAGTTAGAAGATGGTTGGGAACCCATCATTGATATGCATGTTAATGGTTTTGATTGCCATGCTTTATGTGATCTAGGTGCTAGTATTTCTATTATGCCTAGAAAAATTTATGACATGCTTGATTTACCACCGCTTGAAAAATGTTATTATGATGTTCCTATTGCTGATGTTGCTAAGAAGAAACCTTTGGGAAGGATTAATGATGTTCTTATTGTGGTTAACAATAATCTTGTTCCCGTTGATTTTCTTGTTATGGACGTTGAATGTCGTGCTTCATGTCCTATTATTTTGGGAACACCTTTTCTTCGAACTGTAGGTGCCATTATTGATATGAGAAAAGGCACCATCAAATATCAATTCCCACTCAAGAAAGGTATGGAACACTTCCCTAGGAAAAGAAACAAATTACTTTTTGACTCTATTCTTAGAGCAAACTATGAGCTTGATGCTTCATCACTTGATGTTACTTGATTCGCAATTTTCTGCGCCTAGCTCAAAGGCGTTAAAGAAAAGCACTCTTGGGAGATAACCCAATGTTTTATATTTAGTAATTTTTCTTTTATTTGAGTTTGGAAGTCATTACTACTGTAATGACCTCTCATTATCCTTTTTATTTTATTGTTGTGCCAAGAGAAGCCTCTAATTTGAGTGAGGTAAAGATTTGGGGATGTTGCTGTCCTGAAACTGTTTTTGGTGATGCACCGTAAAAATTCGTAAAAATTCTCTGTATGTCTTTTGGACCTGCGATTTCTTGTGCATATGCCCCAGGTTATATCCAAACTTTCGTTAGTTGAACACTTTTTCATTTGAGCAACAGAAAACCCCTCAAAAATTCGACCTTTGTCAGCTGTTCTGTTTTGACAGATTTGTGTCAATATTTGTGTTTGCCGCTTTATCGCTTTCTTTTGAGTTCTTTTGATCACGGAACTTTTGGGGAAGTTGCTACAGTAGTATATACTTTATATGTGGTGGTTTTGGGTTGACACCTGAAGCAAAATAGGTTGATTATATGTTATGCTACACTAATGTTGCTAATAGATTTGTGTTTAGTTTTGTATGAAGGAAGTTTTCAAGTGTAGGGATTGGAGAATGATGAGATGAGTTGAAGAATGGACAAAAGCTCAAGCTTGAGGATTCCCATGCATCACCCCAAGAAATATCCAAGAAGTACAAGCGTCAAAGCTTGGGGATACCCCCGAGGCACCCCTTCTTCATCGGAAAAAATCTGGTCACCTTTCAAGACACTATATTTTTATTGCTTCATGCACTATGTGTTTTTCTTGGAGCGTCAGTTGTTTTAGTTTTCTTAGTTAGTTTAGTTTTGTTTGCTGTAATAAATGGTTGGACCCAACAAATTTCCTTTGGAGAAGTTACCTTGCTTTTCATTTGCCAAGAACGCTCTAGTTTTCATTCTTATAAAAAACCGAGTGTTCTTCTTTTTCTGCTACTGCTTTTGGTTTTCGTTTTCGCCTTGATTTGCGTTCAGACCTTGTCATATCTTTTCATCAAGGTGTATTTTTGCCTCTGATCTTTATTGGTTTTCATCAAAAGAGGTGTCTTAAAAAAATTCAAATGGTGTTGGAAAAGAGAAAAAGCATTATGCAAAAAAGTGGTACAAGAAGGAGCTTGTGTAGACTGCGGCTTAGGCTTTTGCATGTCATGCTTGATGTCCTTTTGATAGTATGCTTAGTGGTTTTGCTGTGGCATGACTTGTCTCAAATAACTGAGATTGCTTAATGAGCCTTTGAAAAAATCATGCGTTATTTTTATTGTTTGGAAGCATTATTTTTGTTTTCTCCTTGATGCTTTATTTGGGTTGACTTGGCGCATGCTCACACATGTTAGACTCATACAAAGTCGCCAATAGCCTCTATGATCATTTAGTTTTTGACTTTTGATGCCATCTTATGCTTCTTTTAATGTTGCTTTGTCGCTTTGCATGATTATGGCCATTATTGCTCTCTTAGTTGGTCGCTCCCAGTCTTTTGCTAGCCCTCGCCTTGTACTGAGTATGAGCTCTACTCGTGCATCCAACTCCTAAAAACCAAGTTTTCAAAGTGTCCACCATACATACCTACTAGCAATTTTCTATTCCAAGTAAATTTGACTTGCTTTTATTTTCTCTTCAAATTAAACTCTTACCAGTGTTATGCGAAAATTGGTTAGTAAAGCTCTCACGAACCGGAAGACACACTTTACTTTTTCCTGTTCTTAAAAATTTGACATTGTGGTCTCTTATGTTGAGTTGTGATGCTTGCAAGTTGTAAGTTGGATACTAGCCCATCCATGCTGTCATGGGGCAAGCTTTCAACATTGCACTTCTTACTTGAGTTGATATCGTGATCTTTTGTTTATGGATGCCCGCGGTGTGAAATGAATTGGGAATCTTGTGGGGATCATGGAGTTTGTTTATGTGTTAGGGAAATGCCTGGGCCGCCAATCTAAGCCATGCATAATTCATGGTGGAAATTTGCAGCATACCCATAGTGGACATTCGACGATGCATCTCACAATAAAAAGCTAAACAAATGGCAAATAAAAGAGATGTCGAGGTGTTCATTGTCTGCTTGTCCTGTCATTTTGATGTGGGCTTGTTCCATGTCATCGGGCACGGAGGTACCCCGTTGGCGGTTCTCGATGATACATATATACTTACAATGACAAGAGCCTTGCTTGGGACTCTAAGTTGAGTAGCATGAGGTTTGGGTACTCGTATTCATGGGACACGAGGTTTTCGACTTATGATTTGTCAAGCATATGCATCATAATTGTTCTCGCATTAACTCTAACCATTCAAGATGCTTATGATGGGGGCAATCAGAGCTCAAAGCCGGTAAGTAACATAATTTTTGAAGGTCTATAAAACTTGCAATCACTGCTTCCCTCCGCGAAGGGCCTTTCTTTTACTTTCATGTTGAGTCACCACCTTCTATCTTTATGCACCATTAAGAGAGCATAGTTGTCATTCTTAGTATAATGTGCATTGTCCCAAAGTTTTCATTGATTGATTCATATTGTTGGTTTCACTTGTTCTCAAAATATTAGTATCTAGTCGCCCTCTTAAACTTGAAGGTGTCCTATGCATTTATGTTTTGCTCTCTATGAAGGACAAGCTGAAAACCATTTGTATGTTTTTCCTTATGATTTGAACACACGTTTGACTTTCATTGTTTCATTTTCATGATCTTTTGTTTGTGTTCATTTGCATGTTATAACATGGTTGCTAAGTTTCTTATTGTCAAGATTATATCTTTCATGCCCATGTTTTAAGTTCTTATGATCCCAGCTCACAAATGCTTACATATATGATCAAGATTGTGTAGGTGCATGTCACCTCAAAATTTATTCTTTGTTATCACTTACCTACTCAAGGACGAGCAGGAGTTAAGCTTGGGGATGCTTGATACGTCTCCAACGTATCTATAATTTTTGATGCTCCATGCTTGTTTTTACACCATTTGCCTACTGTTTCGTTACACTTCATGGCACTTTTATGCATTTTCCGGAACTAACCTACTAACAAGTCGCCACAGTGCCAGTTCCCTGTTTTCTGCTGTTTTGTGTTTCAGAAATGCTACACAGGAAATATTCTCAAAATTGCACGAAACAAGTTCCTGAAGTCTTATTTTCCCCGGAAGCTTCCAGAGATCCGAAGAGGAGTTGGAGGGGGGCCACGAGGGCCCCACATATTAGGGCGGCGCGGCCCAGCCCCTGGCCGCGCCTCCTATGTGTGAGGGTGCCTCGGGCCACCTCTGACGATGCCCCTTCGCCTATAAAGACCCCCCGACGGAAAAAACCTAAGGACCCGATCACTTTTCCAGAACACATCGCGATCCGCCGCCGCCATCGACCCGAAGATCGGGAGGGTCCAGAAGCTCTTCTCGGCACCCTGCCGGAGAGGGGAATCGCCACCAGAGGTCTTCTTCATCGCCATGCTTGCCTCCGGAGTGATGAGTGAGTTGTCTACCTTGGACTATGGGTCCATAGCAGTAGCTAGATGGTTGTCTCCTTCACCATGTGCTTCATGTTTAGATCTCATGAGCTGCCCTACATGATTGAGACCACCGTTATGTAATTCTACATGTTTGGTTTGTTGGGATCCGATGAATATTGGTATTATGATTGAGTTGCTATACTGAAATATATCTTATGTTATCTCTAAGTTGTTTATGATCTTGCATGCTCTCCGTTGTTAGTAGCTATCTTGGCCGAGTAGTTGTTAGTGACTCCAAGAGGGGGTATTTATGCTCGATAGTGGGTTCATGTTTCTATTTAACCTGGGGGAGTGACAGAAACCTCTAAGGTTGTAGATGTGATGTTGCTACTAGGGAGAAAACAACATTCATATGCTCGAGGGCATATGCTTTGTTTACATTACACACTTTCCTTAATGCAATTATCTGTTGTTCGCAACTTAATACTCATGGGGTGTTCGGATGATATCCCCGGGAGTGGATTATGAGTCATAGATGCAGTTGGATGGCGGTCTATGTATTTTGTTGTAATGCTCAGAGTAAATCGCATAGTGATCTGCTTGACATATCACCTTTATCTTTATTCTATCAATTGCCCAACTGTAATTTATTTACCCAGCATGTGTTATTTATCTTATGGAGAGACACCACTAGTGAACTGTGGACCCCGGTCCTATTTCCATCATATTGCTATAACCTGTTTACTTTACTCGCACTGTTTACTTTACTCGCATACTTTCACTGCTTTCCACTCGATACGCTCATACCCTTTGTTTCAAGCAAACCGGTGAGATTGACAACCTCATCGCAAGTTGGGAACAAAGTATTTGGTTGTGTTGTGTGCAGGTTCCACGTTGCTGCTAGCAAAGCAAAGCTTGGACGGGGCGCCATATATAAATTGTCCGAAGCTGTCGCTAAGCCAGTCCGCATCACCTTCAGTCGTTTGTCTCTCCTCTCCTGATCGACAAACCTTGGTTTCTTAACTGAGGGAAAATCTTGCTGCTATATTCATCACACCTTCCTCTTGGGGTTCCCAACGGGCTGGTCATTTACCACGCATCAAGGACCAATGGACTAATCATGTCAGGGATCAAGCCACGCCTGGAAGCACCGCTACATCGAGCAGCTGGAGCCTAGGCAGAAGAGTTGCCATCTGTGCTGTGGAGTCTACGGACCACACCAAACAGATCAACGGGCCTCACCCCTTTCTTCCTAGTCTACGGGACAGAAGCAATCTTGCCAAGTGATGTCCAGTATGATTCCCCAAGAGTCGAGGCCTATGAGGAGGAAGATGCAGAGAAGTCCAGGCAACTATCTGTGGACCTGCTTGAAGAAGAACGGGACATAGCAGCCCGGCGATCCGCCATCTACCAGCAGAATCTCCGGCCCTATCACAGCCGCCGAGTTTGCAAACGCTCATTTAAGGAAGGGGACCTGGTGCTACGCCTTAAACAGCAGAAGTCGCACAAGCTATCCCCGCCTTGGGAAGGACCCTTCGTCATCAGCAAAGCTCTACTGAACGGTTCCTACTACCTCGTTGATATTCGCGAGCTAGATAAGCGACCCAGTAAAAAGCGCAAACGAAGAGACCCTGACGATATCTATGACAAAACAGATTGTCCATGGAACATCGCACAACTACGTCCTTTCTACACTTAGCACTTACCTAGGCTATGTAATGGCCACCTCTATATGATCAATGAAATAAAGCATTCGGTTCATGATGGCTTGTAAGTACAGCCCGTTGGGAACCCCAAGAGGAAGGTATGATGAGCACAGTAGCAAGTCTTCCCTTAGTTGTGAAACCAAGGTTTAATCAAACCAGTAGGAGAAAGCCAAACTTCAGAAGGTGATGCTTGCTAGCTTCGTGATACTCCGGACAATGGTGCCAAAAAACTTATTGCCGGCGTGTCTTCCCCCAGCAGCAACGTGAAACCTGCACAACACAAACAAGTACTTTGCTCCCAACTTACGATGAGGTTGTCAATCTCACCGGTTTGCTGTAAACAAAGGATTGAGCGTATCGAGTGGTAAAAGGATAATAGTAATGCAAGAAAGTTAACAGTGCGAGTAATGTAAAACGGTAAAGCTATGTAAAGGAAATTGGACCAGGGTCCACAGTTCACGAGTGGTGTCTCTCCATAAGATAAAAAAAGCATGCTGGGTAAACAAATTATAGTTGGGCAATTGATAGAGTAAAGATAACGTACATACATCACGAGGATCACTATGAGGCTTACTCTGGGCATTACGACAAAATACATAGACCGCCATCCAACTGCATCTATGACTAAAAATCCACTTGCGGGGAATCGGCCGAGGACCCCTTGAGTATTAAGTTGCGAACAACAGATAATTGCATTAAGCAAAGTGCATAATATAAACAAAGCAAATGTCCTTGGACACAAGAATGTTGTTTTCTCCCTAGTGGCAACAGCACATCTACAACCTTAGAGGTTTCTGTCACTCCCCCAGATTAAATAGAGGCATGAACCCAACTATCGAGCATAAATACTACCTCTTGGAGTTACTAGTATCTACTCGGCCAAGATAGCTACTAGCAACGGAAAGCATACAAGATCATAAACAACATAGAGATAACATAAGATATAATTCAGCACATCAACTTGACATAGTACTAATACTCATCGGATCCCAACAAACGCAACATGTATGATTACATAAAGATGATCTTGATCATATAGGGCAGCTCACAAGATCTAAACATGAAGCATATGGTGGAGAAGACAACCATCTAGCTACTGCTATGGACCCGTAGTCCAAGGTAGACTACTCACACATCACTCCGGAGGCGACCATGGTGGTGGAGAAGGCCTTCGACAGGGATTCCCCTCTCCGGCAGGGTGCCGAGAAGAGCTCCTGGATCCTCCCGATCTCGTTTCAACAACGGCGGCGGCTTACAGTATGTTTCTGGGAAAAGCGATCCGTCCCTTAGGTTTTTCCCATCGAGGGGACTTTATAGGCAAAGGGGCAGCGTCAGGAGCTGGGCCAGGCGGCCTCACCATGGGTGGGCGCGGCCAGGGGCTGGGCCGTGCCCCCTGTGGTGTGGCCAGCCTCTGGCCCCCCTCCGTCTCATCTTCGCGAAGCTTCGGTAAAAATAGGAGGTTCGGCTTTTGTTTCGTCCAATTCCGAGAATGTTTCCTGTGTAACTTTTCTGAAACACAAAAACAGCAGAAAATAGGGAACTAGCACTGTGGCGTCTTGTTAATAGGTTAGTTCTGGAAAATGCATAAAAACGCCACGAAGTGTAACAAAACACTAAGCAAATGGTGTAAGAACAAGCATGGAGCATCAAAAATTATAGATACGTTTGAGACGTATCAGTTCATTCTTGATTTTTTCTGAGCCTTTTACCTCCTTTATTGTTCATTTAGATCGTATGGAACATTTGCACAATTGTGCTCTGCACTTGTGTCTTTTAAATCCGCCATAACGCGGTCCGCGCAGCATCTCTATGTTTCATTCTCCACCTGATGTTCTTTGTGTGAATTCCCGAGTAGTGACTTTTTGACGATCCAAGCCGCTATCCGCTGGGGTTTTGGATGGTTGTTATTAAGTATCGTCGCCCTGGTGGATTGTTCGTGCGAAGATTCCGCCATCTCATGAAAAGTCAAGCACAAAGAGCCGGATGGCGGATTGCATAGACCTACGCGTGATTTTTTTTTTCAAAGTGTTGTTTTTTGGGCATGCTAAACTGCTGCAAGTTGCATAAAAATAGGCCTGCAGTTTTCTCGCGCATAACCACTTCAAAGACTTGATAAAACTGTGCCATAAGTTCAAAAGCATTTTCTGATCCGCCACAGGCAGATCAGGCACAATACAAGCACACACATAGTTTAAAAGTTTAACTTACAGACCCACTCAGGGGTTGAATTGATGCAATTGTTTCTCCTGCCATAATGCAGGGTATGACTTAGGACAGCAGGGCGGCAGAAGTTGTGTCGTCACCGCCATCAGCGACTTCAGCAGCTACGGAGACCGACGCCGAAGGAGACCCGGGCAAATCGTATGCTTCATAGTATACGTTCAGTTGCGTGCCCAAGGCACAAAGCTGATCGTATCCAAGCACGCTATGCCGGATGGCGGCTTCATCCACCGGCGCTCCGTCCTCGCTGCTCTCCGGGATGCCGGAGGTGATCAGATCCAGGTCCATCTCGGGGTAGTGGGCCTTAGCCAAAGTGAGTGCAGTTCTAGCACCACCCCGAGCGGAGGACTGTTTTCAATCCGCTACCAGCCCAAGCAAGAGCAGAAGCTTCTTAGTTAGTCCGATGGCGGTGAGGTCAGAGGAACCCGCTATCTGCAGGCTGCCGCATGCTTAGCGACCTGCGTTGAGAAGGCCATCCAGCTCCTTCTTCGCAGCGTCTGTCGCAATGCGCAGCCCTGTGGCGGAATCCACTTCCCCTACTCCAGAGTCGCTGTACAGCAGGAAGAAATCAAGCGTCATAATCAACTCAACATATTGCTACAAGCTGCAAAGAACAGAGAACTAAGGTTACCTAGCAGTGTCTTCTGAAAGTGGTCGAGGACCTCGTTGAAACCTCTCTGCCGCTTTTCAAATTCGGCGGCGTCTTGGTGGAGATCCTCTACTTCCACTACAAGAAATGTGTTGACTAGTGACGTTTTCATCATGACCCTAGAGAAAAGTGTCATAAAGTAGTGACAATTCTGTACTAGATCGTCATGGGCTATTTGGGGAGGCCACCAACCCTAAAAATTACGACGATTTGAACTAGAAACGTCATAACCTAGTGGGCATAAAATTGTCATAACCTATCACATGCAGTTTCAGATCTTATCTGAAGCCGCTTACGACAAAAATAGATCGTCATAACGCTATTATTTTCATATTTTTTTATACAACGAGTTGACTGGATTGACACCTCAGCAATTCATCTACATGTTATGTCTACGTGGTCATCTATGTGGCCATTTAAATTAGTAAATTTCAGCCTGACAGCTAGGTCCCACCAACCGATCTGACGGCCGGGTCCCACGAACTAATCAGCCTTGTAGGCAGATCCATTGGCTGACGGGCTGGTCCCATGGACCTGATACCAGATCCGATCTGGCAGACGGATCCTACCAGCCGACCCTGACGGTGGGTCCCGGGTCTCGGGTCCCGATACCAGCATGACGGGTGGGTCCGCCGGCCGACCTCACGGGCGGGGTGGCAAAACAAATTTAATCACGCGGCCAGGGGATTCGAACCCAGCACCTCCAACTCCCACGGGTGACACCTTACCAATAAGCCAAAGAACTCCTTGCGTTCTAAGCCCACGCTACATCCTTTTAAGTGTAAGCATTTTGTTAGTTGGGCCTAGACGGCTGCGGATAATACTTGGGCCGCTGTGGGACAAAGGCCCTCGGTGATGTTTTTTTCCCTTTTGTTTCTTCTATTTCTTTTAAGATTTTAACACACAAAAAATTTAAAAAAGATTCAAGACAAAACAAAATAAATTCAAACAAACTTTGTAAATTATATTTATTAAATATATAATGACAATGAATCTTTTTCTACGCAAAATAAATATAGAAAAAAATTAATCACTCGAATGCTATTATGGTGTATTTAAAATACGGTCAAAACAGCGGGCATAACCCTTCTTAGCTAGGTGTTGAATCTTGCAAAACTTTTACTAGTTCTATGATAAAATAGCTACTTTTGTAACTAAAAATGATTTTTGGAAAAAAACATGAGCAAATTATCATGTAGTTGTAGTTCAAATTTGACCCGCTTCCAACTGAATCGGCAGATATTTGTCAATTTCTTGATGGGTGGCTATAAAACTTTTTCATGCAAAAAACTTGTCAATTGTGCATAGAATATGGTATAATATGATTTAAATTTGTGGTGGTCCATTTTTGAAACTTATTTTTGGTAGATGCTTCACAAAATAACCCATTTTTAGTATTAAGAAAATGAAAAATGAATTTTTTGTGCAAAGAAAATTAATACTCCCCAAAGCAACTTTGTTTGCCATCCCAAGATGCATACATGTGTATAATATGGGATCATTTGAACAAACTATGCCATGATTATGGTCATAACTAGCTCATCTGGTTTGAAAGCCATGAAACTTCGTACAAGGTACCTTTTTTTTGTGAACACTTTTTCAAAATGTTGGCAATATTCAAAGTTTGTTATTTTTCCTAGCAACTAGGTCACATAACATGATACAATGCGAAGAGTTTGTATTTTTTGAATTGTTTTGAATTTCTTATGTCGATTTCAAGATGCGGCCAAAACGGCGGGCGTGACCGTTCCTATGACGGGATAGAATATTGCAAAATTCTTTATGGATCTCTGATAAAATAGATAGTTGTGTACCTAAAAATGATTTTTTGAAAAAAACATGAGCAAACTATGAAGCACCTGTAGTTCAAATTTGACCCGTTTCCAACTGAATTGATAGCTATTTGTCTTTTTTAGGGGTGGCTATATAACTTTATCAATGCAAACAACTGGTGTATTGTGGATCAAATATGATATAATATCATTTAAAATTTGGTTGTTCTATTTTTGCAACATATTTTTGGTAGATGCTTCACAAAAAAACCCATTTTTTGCACTAAGAAAATGAAAAATGAATTTTTTGTGCAACAAAAATTAAAACTCCCCAAATCAACATTGTTTGTAATCCCAAGATGCACACATGTGCACAATATGGGGTTGTTTGAACAAACTATGCCGTGATTGTGGCCATAACTATCTCATTTGGCTTGAAAGCCATGGAACTTCGTATGAGATAGCTCTTTTTTGTGAACAGTTTTTCACAATAGTTGCAATATTCCAAGTTTATTATTTTTTCTAGAAACTAGGTCACATAGCATGACACAACGCGAAGGATTTGTATTGTTTTGATTATTTTTGAATTTCTTATGCCCATTTTAAAATGCGACCAAAACGGTGGGCGTGACCGCTCCTAGGTCGGGATCGAATCCTACCAAACTCTTGATGGATCTCTGATAAAATAGATAGTTGTGTACCTAAAAATGATTTTTTTTAAAAACATGAGCAAACTATGAAGCACCTGTAGTTCAAATTTGACCCGTTTCCAACTGAATTGATAGCTATTTGTCTTTTTTTTAGGGGTGGCTATATAACTTTATCAATGCAAACAACTGGTGTATTGTGGATCAAATATGATATAATATCATTTAAAATTTGGTTGTTCTATTTTTGCAACATATTTTTGGTAGATGCTTCACAAAAAAACCCATTTTTGCACTAAGAAAATGAAAAATGAATTTTTTGTGCAACAAAAATTAAAACTCCCCAAATCAACATTGTTTGTCATCCCAAGATGCACACATGTGCACAATATGGGGTTGTTTGAACAAACTATGCCGTGGTTGTGGCCATAACTATGTCATTTGGCTTGAAAGCCATGGAACTTCGTATGAGATAGCTCTTTTTTGTGAACACTTTTTCACAATAGTTGCAATATTCCAAGTTTATTATTTTTCCTAGAAACTAGGTCACATAACATGACACAACGCGAAGGATTTGTATTGTTTTGATTGTTTTTGAATTTCTTATGCCCATTTCAAAATGCGGCCAAAACGGTGGGCGTGACCGCTCCTAGGTCGGGATAGAATCTTGTGAAACTCTTGATGGATCTCTGATAAAATAGATAATGGTGTATCTAAAAATGATTTTTTGAAAAACACTTGAGCAAACTATGAAGCACCTGTAGTTCAAATTTGACCCGCTTCCAGCTGAATCGGCAAAATTTTGTCAATTTCTTAAAGGGTGTCTAGAAATTTTTTCCATGCAAACAAATGGTTAATTATGCATAAAATATGGTACAATATCATTTAAAATTTTATTGGTCCATTTTTGAAACTTATTTTTGGTAGATGCTTCACAAAATAACCCGTTTTTAGCATTAAAAAAATGAAAAATGAATTTTTTGTACAAAAAAATTAATACTCCCCAAAGAAACTTTGTTTGCTATACCAATATGCACACATGTGCACAATATGGGGTCATCTTAACAAACTATACCAAATTCGCAGCATATTTTTTGGTAGGTGATTAAAAAAACCCAGTTTTGATGCTACCCTCACTCTAGCCAATCAAATGACCAGAATACACCTCCCACGGATCACCCTATTAAAACATCTCAACCGTCGAACCACACCATCCAACGCCCCTCATTTCTTAGAGAAAACACAAAACAGACCCACCCAATCAAACCCTAGACCCCCGCAGCGCTCCTCCTGAGTCCCGATCCAAACCCTAGTCTTTTCCCTCCCTCGCGCCGCCCTCTCCTCTCCCTCTAGCCCGATCGGATCTGCCCTCAGATCTGCCCCTCATCCACCTCCTCCTCGCTGGCGTCGACCGATGGCGGTGCACGGGCGGCTGACAAAGTGGGCGCGGCGGACGCGGGTCACCGTGGAGTCGTACCTCCTCGACATGCGGGCGTTCCCCGGCGCTAAGGAGTACCCGACCTCGGTCATGGAACTCGACACCCCGGACCAGAAGACGGCATCATCCGGACAAGGACGAGCAGCTGGCGCTGCTCCACCAGATGCGCCGCCGCCGTAACAAGCAGGGCGACCTGCTGCTGCTCTCCAACGACTTCTACAGCTCCCGTCTGCCCCGACTACTCCGCCCAAGCTCGCCGTCCCGGAGCACCTCCTCTGCCTACCCTGCAGGCGCCGGCAGCGGCTCCTTCCCGGTGCTAGCGACGAAGCCAGCGACGGCCAGGCACCTAAGTCAGGGTGGCGAAGCGGCTGTCGGATCTGGCGTGAAGCCCGGCAAGGTATGCTTCCGCTGCTCCTCACTCAGTAGGAATCCCGAGCTTGGTCGGCATTCGCTTTCGCCTTGTTCCTTTCCTGGGCTTGTGCGTGCGATTCGTTATGTTTTCCGAGTATGCCTGGGAATTGAGATGCAGATGCGTAGCACCGATGACCAGCTCTTGTGATTTTTTGCTTTGCTATGTGGGATATTTCGGTCGCGTGGATAGCTGGTAGAAGTGGTATTCGATATATCAAGCTCTTGTGATTTTACTGCCTCACAGGTTTAGGAAGTTTAATCACCATACCAGTTGAAGTAGTTTGATGTGACAAACAACGATATTAGAGTAAAGTGACTTCTCTAGTGATTTAGCCCTCCTGGTAGTTAAGTCAATGTGTTGCAGTATAGTTGTGTAGTACTCAGTGTGTAAGCTTAATGCTTGCTGCAACTTTTTTCTCATGTCTGATGACTTACTGAAAATTCTGCTTACCTCACTGCAGCCCGAATAGAGATTATTTGTGCGGTATCTTGTGAGATACTTAGAGGACAAGATCAAGGAGAACCAAGACAAATGTGTTAAATTTATAGATGCTTCGGTGAGATACTTTTGAATGAGATGAATAATGTTGACAAGAAGTGTTGTTGAATTATATGTTTTATCCTGCTGCTAATTAAATGTTCATGTAGTTACACCATAGATAACTTAAAGATTAGAATTGTTCTAGTAACGAGGTTCTGGTAACATTTGCCATGCAATTTGTTATTATGCTCTTTAATCCTGCTTGCCTACTAAGTTTGCCATGCTCCTTCAGTTAATCAAATAGATGAAAAATTCTATGCAAGTTTGTGTTCTGCTACTTAGCATGCTTTACTAAGTCTACTTGTATAGTCTAATTAGTCTACCTGTGAGATGCAACTATTTTACTCCAGTAGTAGTGATGTATGCTGCATGTTATTGACCACATGCTAGTAAGCAAGTTAGCCGCTGTGTACTGTTGCTCTCATATTGTCACATGCAAAAAACTATGGACTATTCCCTGTCGTTTGCACATTTTCAGTTTGTTGTTCTCATGTCTGTTGTTCTCATGTCTGCTGTAGTTCTCATGTTCAGTTTGCTATTCGCATGTCTGTTGTTCAATACTTTGCTGTAGTTTTGCCTAAAATAGACTATGCAAACTTTTGTTCTCTAAAATAATATAGAATCATTTATAGATAATTTGGCTTAGTGTGCTGTTTCTATTTTGGCTTTTGCTATCTAAGCTTCAAGTAAGGGTGCTCTTGTGACTTCCAGGTGCACAAATGCTGGAGCTAGAAGGCAAGCTGGCCTGGACGCGTACTTGTTTCTGGCTTCTCGTGGAATCCGAAGGTGTTCATGTGTCGACACTTGCATGCTGTAGAGTAAGTTTGTTTATTGATCTGAGAGCGTTGTTTTTTAGCTCTTAAGTGTTTTGGCACCAGTTGTTGCTTAACTGTCATGACATGTAATTACCAGAATCTTGTTGGTTGCTTTATTCTGTAATGTGTTACGTGCACAATGGACATCCTATCATTTCAATGATGCAATACTAGAAGAACTATGATGAACTTGTAATCCTGGTTATGCAAAATCTTGTGTAGGTTTCCTGGTTATGCAAAATCTTGTGTATATTTGCTGGTTATGCAAAATCTTGTGTAATCTGGTATATTTGCTTGACAGCCTCACACACTTGATGAACATGTTATAGACAATATTTGATGCAGCCAGTAGTATAATAGGCAGCATTCACAGCTTATTACATTTTTTTGACTAGGAACTTATGTGCTCCCTGTAACTGAATATTGTTACTTACATGTCATTTCTGAACTTATTTGCTTCTGTTTGTAATTGTTTTGTCGAAACTTTTTGCAGATATCCTTTAGTTACAAGAGCTACAGCCGAAGAAGTGAAAGCGTGAGGACGTCAAGATGTTCCGTAGTGTTATTTGTAGTTTTGATTAGAATATACTGTAGTTAGCAGGCTGATGAGCTGCACGTTGAAGTTTATTGGCTAGAATATCCAGCCTTGTATATATTGTATATATATGTGTTCTGTGGAAATTTTGTTATGCTTGTGAATTTTTTTTATCTGTTCATTGCTTCTTATCTAGTATTTAATTGTTGTCAAATTGTGGGAAAATAAGACCTGACCAGTGGGACTAGTATGATAATACGAACTGAAAAGTGGGACCAGTGCGAGAATTGACAGGTGGGACTAGCCCAGTAAAAAATTAACTGTAGAAAATAAAAAAAGGATATAAAAAAGCTATACAGCCCAATAGAGATATTGACCAAAACAAGGCCAAGGCCCAGGGAAAAAAGGCTAGACTTATTGGGCTTGGTCCATATAGATCACTAAAATGGATTGGGCTGATTTCAATTTACATGTCTGCCACGTGTATGCCACCTGTATTCCACGTTGGATTGCTGATGTGGCCTTCTGCCACGCGTATGCCATGTCGGATTGGTGATGTGGCCTCCTCAAATTGCCCATGACGATATTGAATCGTCACAAGTGTTATGACGGTCCAATATCGTCATAGACGGTTATGACGATCTCAGTGAATTCGTCATGTTCGATCATCAACGACACCCCGTTTTTGACGATGATTTTTTCGTCATAAAATCGTCATAGATCAACCGTTATGACGATTTAGTGACGAATTTTGAGCGTCAGTAGTCAACACATTTCTTGTAGTGTTCTTTCTGCTTCTGGCGGTTCTGGCGCTCCTGGTCCTTGAGTTTCTCTTCGAGGAGGGTATTCGCGGTCATGGATTTCTAGAGCTGCATTTGCAACCCCTCCATCGCAATGGCATGACCCTTTTCCACCCCCTCGAGAGTGGACTTTAGCTTGGCAGCATCTGCATGGCGGAAAAAATGGCAGAATATTGATCAGCTAGCGCAAGGGTACTAAACTTGCCAAAGGCAAAAGAAAGTTACCGCTATTCTCGAGCTGATTCTGTAAATCCACCACGAGCAAATTCTTTTCCGCCAGCTCCTTCTCTTGTGAGCTGACAGCCTGGACCAGGTCCTCCACAACTTTTTTGTAATTCTGTTAAAACATTATATGTTAGTCACTCTTAGAGCTTTATGCCGGATTGCATCCGCTATAACGCTCGGGGGCTACTCATGATGATTTTTAACATTAGTCTTCTTAGAGCCTTATGCCGGATTGCATCCGCTATAACGCTTGGGGGCTACTCATGATGATTTTTAACATTAGTCTTCTTAGAGCCTTATGCCGGGTTGCATCCGCTATAAACACTCGGGGCTACTCATGATGATTTTTTATAATTAAGTTCTCTTAGAGCTTTATGCCGGATTGCATCCGCCATAACGCTCGGGGGCTACTCATCGCATTTAAACAAGTTCTCTAAGAGCACCACTGCAGCATAATGTATAGCGGCGCTCGGGGGCTATATGATTGAAAATTCATAAGTAGTTTCTCTTAGAGCACCATGACATATTACCTATGAAATCTGCCATGGCACTCGGGGGCTACAGGGAATGCATACCTTCTTCATTGTTGATGTTCTCTCTACAAAAGCGGCAATTCCACTGGACAACTGATTGCTGGCATCTTCTTGGCTGTTGATGAGTTCGACTATCTCAAGCTGCTTCTGCCTCCAAAACGAGCTATCCCCCGCGGAAGCGTCTGCCCTATGACCTTGGAACGAGCCAGAAGTCTTGTTACTTTGTACGACATCATTAGCCGTAGCTTCAGTCGTTGGGTTAACTTCTGGCATCGGCCCAAATTAACCACCAGCATCCTCCATATTAATGTCATCACAAATAGGAGATGGAGCTGGTACGTCAGGGGTCGGCGGGACAGAGGCAGGGGAAGGCTTAGCATGCTTGGATGGCAGCTCTTTGACAGCAGGCTTCTTCCTTCTGTATAAGAACGGATTCGTAAAGAAACAACAAACAATGAAGTAAGAAAAGGAGGCAATAAAAGATTACCTGGATTTTGGCAAATTGATGGTAGCGGTATTTTTGGATGGCGTTTCTAGCTCCGCCCGGCGTTGAGCTTCGAAACGGTGGGAATCAATAGATCTCCCGCCACCACCACGAGATTTTTCGCTACCACCTTGTTTCTTGGTAGCCACTTTTGCCCTGCCTGTGCAGGCGGAGTCCTCCACATCTTCCGCCATCTCCTCCTTGTTCCCGCTAGAGTGGACCTCTTCCTTGTCATCAGCGACGGGTTGAGGAGTTGAGTGGCGGAGGGGATGGGCAAAGTCCGCGGGACCAAGCGACTTCAGCTGGAAAATTGGAAAGTTGAAAACGTTAGCTCCCATAAAATACAAAGGTATCATGTGTACTATGGCGGAACAGCAACGAACCGGAGGGCAGCTGCCATTCTCAAACATTGCCATGACAAATTTAAGAGGCTTCTTCCTAGGAGATTTCATAAGCGAGCGGATGCGCTTCTCGATGATCTACTCGTGCATCAGGCGATCACGTTGCTGTAAAGGCTGGATCCGCTGAGATATCCAGCAGTTGATGGTATCAATTCCCTTGAGACCATCCTTGGATAACTTGGCAATCTGCCGTGCGAGGATCTTGACGTATGGAGTGGCGGAATCATCGTTAACTGGCTTCCAGGAGTCGAGGGGCTGCGCCGCTATGTTGTCGAAGGGATGAAGACCACAGTATTGAGATGGCGCAGCTTTGTCCGCCATATAGAACCATGATCCTCTCCATCCCACGGCGGAATCCAGAGGCATGATGAAGGGATATTCTTTGGACCTCCGAGGAAGAAAACATATTGTTCCACAGGTCCAAAGAAATCCGTCATTCTCATAGTTGGGCCGCACAGAGAAGAATAGCTGGAAGAGATACACCCTGGGCCGAATTCCGAGGAATCCTTCGCACAAGGCCGCGTAACCCGCTACAGACACTAAGCTGTTGGGAGCTATGTGGTGGAGCTGCAGCCCGTAGAATTTCAGAAGATTGCTGAAGAAATGAGATGGTGGCATGCTTAGGCCCCTCTCTACGTGAGATTTGAGCATCAAAATCTCCGTAGAGTTTGGGGCGGGCACCGAGGCTTTAAGATCAGTCCGCCATCGGGATTCTGCCCGTGGAGCCACAGTGCCTTCATCCTCCAGAGCCTGGACATGGGCATCCTTGATATGGCATTTCACCCAGTACCCGTGAAGGTTCACAGGGATCTGCTCTTCCTCGGCCCTGATTCTGCCATCTTGTTCTTCTTCTTCGGCCCCGCTGTCATTTCCTTCCTCTTTTGCCGCCTCTTCCGCAGCTTGTCCCGCTACCTCCTCCTCGGCTTCGGATGTGACGTCCTCTGGATAAGAGTCCGCCATAGGAGGATGGGAGGTGTGAGCAGATTGCTGTAGTGGAGAATCTTCCTCCTCAGCATCGGAAGAATGGCGGGAAGGAGATCCAGGATTCATCTTGATGGCGGGATGGAGATCTGTTCCCGCTATGAAAAATGGTTTGCGCTATTGCAGGCTACTCCAACGGAAAGTGACCGGCGTCGAGGTATTCCGGCCGGTGGTTCGTCGGAGATTGCGGAGCTCTCGCAGCAGCGCTGAAGAGAGAGAATGTGGAGGATTGAATGAGGAGTGAAATGGCGAGGGGTGACCGGCTAGGGTATATATAGGCCCTGGGCCTCGAGATTCGTGCCCGCCATCCGCACTGTCCATCTCAAATTCACAAACCCTAGATTGATAACGCGTGTCCCAGGGTAAAACGGTAACTTTTATCAACAGTACTTATGCCGTAAATCTTACCCTAGAAGGAACTACGTGGCGAAAGTTACGGCGGATCTTGTGGTACGATCCAACGGATCCCAGAAATCTCGCTTAGCTGAAACTATGTCGCACAATCCGCCATCTACAGCGGATTGAGATGAAGATAGAAGGAACAACAAGAACCGCTATCCAGATGCAAATAGAAGACGAGCTATGGCGGATAAACTTCACTAAGCATAGCGGATGAAGATGGCGATCTTGAAGTTCCCTGGGGCTACTGTTGGGGATATACCAAATAGGTATACTAGCGACGTAGTCCTAAACCAGTAAGCCAGGGTGGCCCATCAGGGTGGTATGGCGGATTGCCTACCGGGCGGCCCAGTTGCTGGAAGCCCATGGCGGATTCTGGACGCAGGAGCTTATGGCGGATCCAAAGATAGGCCCATGGCGGGTTGCCTTGTAGTGCACGTATAGGACTTAGTCTAGGACTCCATATTGTATCCACTCCGGTACCATCGTGATGCCCACGCAAGACGCCTTTATAAGCCGGCGTGGAGGAGCCCTTGAGGCACCGAGACTTAGATACGGCCAATCGCATTGCGAAACAGCCAACCTCATCATTGTAACCGAGCACTTGTTGCCATATAGTGAATTATAGCAGCACGTAGGGTATCGCCACCGTTGCGAGATCTGAAGCTGGGTAAACTCGTGCTACCATCGTCCCGCATCGCTCCACCGTGTTCACCCCCTTCCATAAACCGCCATACATCTACCCCTATGGCAGATCTGTTGATGAAACCACGACAACTGTCACAAACATGGGTAATGCAAGAACCATCACCATAAAGCTCAGCATACAAATATTTCAACCAAACAGACTCTTTTACATGCTTCAGCAATAGTCATGTATTTTGCTTTAGTCGTAGATTGGGCAACAACTGATCACAAACTTTTCCTCCAACTCACAGCACAATCAGCAACAGTAAACACATTGCTCAAACCAACAAGTGGTTGCAAAATTGCCCTCCACTCGGCCTAAGCCTCTCGGCGACGGGTCTCGCTCCGCTAAGTTAGAAGTTGGCCTGTTCTGAATTTGAAGCATAATATTAAATATTTTACATCAATAAAGATGAAGGAAACCAAGAACACGTCCCAAACTGGAAGATAACACGAATCATCCTCTAGTTAAATTACAAGTCCTTGATCATCCATAGAACGACAAGGTGACGGTTGTGAAGACTAGTGAGTAGTTGTGAGAGAAAGATTTGATAAACAATCTCTGATATTTCATCCAAGTGGCATTAAAGTAATCCAAAAAATTCAAACCATAAAAATCTTTAAGAATAACAAAACAATGAACATAATATATATCACGAAAAAACTAGTGTAGGCTTCAAGATTCAACCGTCACTACTCCTAACTTGTGAATACCAACCTTCTCGTAAGATAGTATATATTTGTGCAGCTTCTCTTGATAAAGGGATTTTTATTACTTAAGACATTTTAAGCAGTATTACATCTAGCCTCTGCATAACAAAAAAAATGCACACAGCCGCCACCCACCATAATCCTAGAAAATAAAAGTAAAAAAGGCGAGTTACATATCATAATGAGAAATTATAAAACACCTAAGATGATGGAGGACCAATTCGAAGATTATGCTACCATCCGCGCCTGGAAAAAAATGTCACTCGCCGTATCCTGCAGTCGCGTGCACACCTACGTGAAAACATCGTGAACCTCCACACGATATAGAGACGAACATAGAAGGAAAGTAACTGTACACCAGTAAATAACTTGCAAGAGATAAGAATTTTTGTCATTAAATGCAATACCATGTATTCAATTCACAAAAATATTGGCAACACTAGTTGGCGGATACAAGCCTAAAACTGCTTGGATGACTGACCATATAGAACGAGCCATTATATTGAGAAAACTAGTGTTTTATTGTCTCATCCTGAGAACAGAAAACACATGCCTTACTACCATGTCAGTTCCGCTTAATAAGATTATCTTTAGTAAGAATAACACCTTGACGTAAATACCATGCAATTTTTAATGATATCTTCTTTTTCTAGATTTCCATATTATTATCGACTGGTAAGTATTGGATCAACGCATTGTACATAGATGCAACTTAGAATTTTCCATTCTTATTCTTATGAAGATTCCATAAGAATTCATCTTTTCTATTTGTTAATTAGACAGTAGCCAAGCGCTGAAGCAAGGCCTCCCAAGAAATGAGCCTAGGGCCAAACAAAATCCTCCTAAACATCATATTTGGAGGATTGAACTCCAAAACATGAGCGACTGTATCACAATAGCATACAAAGTCAGATGCTGTTCTCAAAGAGTAGCATTATCTACCCATTTATCCTCCTAGAACCGAATCTCATATCCATCCTTAATTAAAATGATCCAAGGCAGAAGAAATGACTCTTTGTCGCCATAAGACGAGCCTAGAAATGTGAATCGCTGATTTCCAAATTACCTGTGATAGCGCTTTCGAGACAACATATTTTCATTTAGGGAGTGTCTACAAAATCCCATCTTCAGTTAGAAATCTGAAGAGCTCCATTTCCCCAGGAGGGCTGTATTTTTGACCTCAAGGTCTCGAATACCTAGCCCACCCTGGTCTTTTGGACGACAAACCACACTCCACTTAGCAAGTCTATATTTCTTCTTTTCACTATCGCCCTGCCAAAAGAATCTTGATCGGAAAAAATCCAATCTATACAAGACTCCTTTTGGAAGTAGGAAAATGGACAACATATACAGTACCATGTTAGATAGGACTGAATTTATGAGACCAATCTTCCCCTATGGACATTTTTCTTTCTAGCTAGTTAATCGTAACTGTAGTCTCCCCTCCACAATTTTCCATTCGGCATTTGTAAGTCTTGGAAAGTGTACCGGGATAACCAAATACCTGATTTGAAATTGACCATGATTGCATCCGAATAACTCGGCGTATAATTGGGATTGATCTTGAGCCTCGCCAAAACGAAACAATTCGCTCATATGGAAGTTAATTTTGAGACCCGAAAGCTGCTCGAAAGCCGAAAGGATTAGTTTTAGATTTCTCACTTTTTTATATCATATTCCATAAAGAGAATTGTGTCATCAGGGTATTGAAGAATAGACAGGCCACCATCAACAAGATGTGGAATCACTCCTTCAATTTGGCCATCTGATTTTGCACGCTCAATCATAATAGCTAACAAATCAGCCACTATATTAAATAGCATTGGTGATAATGGATCGCCTTGTCGTAGCCCTTTGTTTGTTCAGAAGTAGTTGCCTATGTCATCATTGACTTTGATGACTACACTACCTCATGACACAAAGCTATTGATGAGAGCACCACATTCATCAAAAAAACCTTTCATTCTAAGAGTTTGCTTGAGGACAGACCTCTTAACTTTGTTGTAGGCTTTCTTGAAATCAATTTTTAAAATAACCCCATTCAATTTTTTGCTGTGTAATTCATGCACTATTTCATGCATGGTAACCATATGATCAGCCATAGTGTTTAGCCTGATTGTAGTAACTTCAGTGAATATTTTAAAACTAACATTAAGGAGACAGATGGGCCAATATTGTTGGATCCTTTCTGCACCAGTAATCTTCGGTAGTAAAATTATCTCACAAAAATTCAGGCGAAACAACTCAAGTTATCCAGAAAGCTAAACAACTTAAGAAGGTCTGATTTAACAACTTCCCAGAAGTTATGTAGAACTCCGCTGGGAAGCCATCGGGATCGGGGGCTTTGTTGTGTTCCATTTGAAAACAGCCTTCTTACCTTCCTCCTCTGACTAGGGAGCAGTTAATAAGTTGTTTTCCTCAACGGTAACCAAATCTCACTAGTGGAAAAAAGGGCTTCCATTCGCCCCCATTAGTCCCCAACCAATTCGATCCGCGGCTAAAGGGTCCATCAGTCCCGGTTCATTTGAAAATGTGGGCCAGAGGGCATTAGTCCCAGTTCAAATGGGCCCTTCAGTCCCGGTTTCAGCCACCAACCGGGACTAATGCCTTTGGGCCTTTAGTCCCGGCTCGTGGCTCAAACCGGGACTAAAGGTCACCCTTTAGTCCCGGTTCGTGCCACGAGCCGGGACCAATGGCCCGTTCAAACGAACCGCCCTCTTCGCGCCAGTTAGGATCGACGATGCTTCGGATCGATCGACATTAACGATGACGCTTCGTATATCGTCGCGTTGTCGGGAACCGCCGGCGACACGCATTGGAACTCGACTGCATTCACATCGCCGGCGTGCTCATCTCCCTCTCTCTACACTATATATAGCACTCATATTTGATCATCTTAAGCACACCATTCTCATCTTCTTCTTCCCCAAACATCTCTCCCACACATATCACCATACCGTCGGCGCCCTCGAGAGCTCTCTCTCCCTTGACTCAATGGAGGAGCAATTTTTTCCAAGATCTCGGCTCTACTACGTCGTCATCGAAGAGATGAACTTCACCATCATGGAGACTCTCCGTGCTTCGAGGGTGGAGAAGTGGATCCACGCCGTCAAGCGACAGTTCCTCGACGACGCACCGATCAAGTGCGTGGGCTTGGATTGTGAGTTCACCACTCACGAGGTCCCGCAGCGTGCCACCGTCCTTCAACTCTCGGTGGCGTCCGAGATATTGATCTTCCAAATTTGTAAGGCCAATGGCGTGTCACAACTACTCAAGGACTTCTTGAAGGACACCACCATCAAATTTTGTGGTGCGGCTATCAACAATGATCTGCGCATGCTAAGGTCATACGGAATTGTTATTCCGTCTGCGTATGATCTTCAAAAGGTTGTCCCAAACCCCACTAGCAAGCTAACGCCGAGTCTCTATGATTTGGCCAATGCTACTATTAGGACACATCTTAAGAATAAGAAGATGGACAAGAAGAAGAAGGACAAGAAGAAGAAGGACAAGAAGAAGTACAAGAAGAAGGAAGAAGAAGAAGAAGAAGAATAAGAAGAAGAAGAAGATGATGATAATGATGATGAAGAAGATGAACTAATATTTGGTTGGGAAAAAGTTTCATTGAGCTTCAACCAAATATTATATGCCGCTTTAGACGCTCACCTAGGCTTTGAGATTGCTAGGAGATTCTGGAAGCTAAAAGACTACAATAGCCATGTTGATCGTCTTAAACTTTATAATTAGGTGGATGATTATGTTTGGAAAAATGTACTCCCTTTGAGCCATGTTGGATGAGTATGTTTGGAAAAATATACTCCCTTTGTTTCGGTTAACAAAGTCTATTAATTTTCGAATTTGTGATTTTTCAAGTATTTTGGCTTTTTTGAATATTTTAATTATTAAAAATTAATAATTAAATTATACATAAAGATTATTTGAAATTCATTGGTGCTTATTATACTTAATCATTGTTTCTTATTTTGTGAATTTATTTGGAATTTAAAAAAGTAATATTATATATTACCAAAGTGTATAGGTTAATAGAATTGGTAGCATACCATTATCAAGAAGTCGCGAGCGCAGTCTTAGAAGCTAGTAGAGAAGGAATGGAGAAGTTAAGCGTGCTAAGGGTGGAGTGTGTGAGGATGGGTGACCGACCGGGAAGTGAGGACCACAAGTACTTGTAATTTGATATAAGATATGGAGTGAGAGCCATAAGTATCTAATTTGATATGAGAATAGAGATGATTAGATAATAGAGAAATAAAGAAAATACAGAAATTTCAAAACAGAAAATACAATTTTATTCTGGCGAAGGAGAGCTGGTTGCGAGGCTTATGGATGAGCATGACAATGCATTCGCCTCCTGCAGCGGGGTCACAGGAGAGCGCGGAGGGTGTGGCGTGTTTGTTCCATCCTAAAGATTGACGGCCTCGGTGCAAGATTTATATCCGGCGAGCTAGGCGAGATGTCGAAGACGGCATGTCCGTAGAGAACCCGGTCCTTGGTGAACCAAAATTTGACAGGCGCCAGAGTCTTGACCGGCGGCAGGTCGATCTGAGCACCAGTTATAGGGTTGAAGAGATGGGGGTTGGACCGTTCGTCTGCGGCGGCGAGCCAGCCGTGGGAGGACCCGAAGACGTACCGGTTATGGAAGGGCGGCGGGTCAGGGATTGGGATGTGGTAGGGCCTGCCGGTAGAGAGGCGGTGCAGCGTGGCAGTCTCCGGGTCTCCGCCATGGGAGGCATAGACGAGGAAAGGGGCCCTGGTTCGCCACGGAGTAGAGGCCGAGCCGTCGGACCGTCGCGTGCTTGGCGTTCCAGAAGCGGCAGACGGCGCCCGAGACTATGTGGTCTGGGATCTCAAGATACTGATAAGCAGATCCGCCGGAAGATGAGACCATCGGCAATCGGGCTCGGAATTTCCTCTTCCATGAAGTACTACCTACTCCGTATTAGCTACGCCCTGCAAATTTTTCTCGCGCGAGCGGAGGTTCCGACTCCGAGTCGAGACTGGACTGCACGGCAGGGCCTGGTATCCGGTCTCCATTTGGATTCGATCAAGAAAACTCTAAACCGATTATAGCAGGGGTTCTAAAAGCCTAAAAAGTAGGACATAATCAACAGCGAAGGTGTCCAAAAAACACAGGGCACAAATCGATCTGTTGTTCGAAGCGATTAAATCGATCTTACTTTGGTCGCCACGGCTACGAGCGAGAACCAATGGCGCTTGTGGAGTCTCTGATCCTCGTGGGAATGTATACCACTGCCCTGATGGGGTGCGTCGTCTTCTTCCGGCTCATCTACATCATCGTCACCGCCATCTGGAGAAAAATAAACGTCTACCGCGATAGCGCCGAAGACTCCTCCTCAGAGGAAGGCTGGCATCATACCGGCACTCGTTCCCAGGAGGACGGCGACGGCAACAAAGACCCTAACTGTTACGACGAGGAACAGGGCGTCATCGGCGAGGGAGACGGCGACGGCGGCGACAGATGCTGCATATGCCTGGAGCAGATTCCGGAACCGGACGCTGCCGGCGGCAGTATATGCCGGAGGCTGCGAGCGACGTTATTGCTGAAGCAGACGACGCCGGAAGCCGGCAAGACGTGCAGACGGCTGCAGGGATGCGGTCACGTCTTCCACGCCGGCTGCATCGACGAGTGGCTGAAGAGGAGCCGCACCTGCCCGTCGTGCCGGTCGCTCGTCGACCCAACGCCGGCACAGTTTTCAGCGCGTGCACTGTTGCTTACCGATGATCCTGATGTTTTAGTTCGCATTATTATGCTGTGTGTCCTTTTGAACTCTGGTTTGGGTTATTGTGTCAACTAGCACACTGCAAGGGCAACATGGCCCCCTTCTTTTCAGCTTATTTTCCAGATTCTCCCAAAAGCTACCCTCCACCAGCTTCTCCCAGAATCTCGTTTCTAAAATTTTCACAACAATCTAGATTAGTCTTCTCAATACTTATCTAGATTGTTGTGCAAATTTTAGAAACGAGATTCTGGAAGAAGCTGGTGGAGGGTAGCTTCTGGGAGAATTTGGAAAATAAGCTGAAAAGAAGGGGGCCCATATATATGAACGGAAATTCTGCCTGGCGCACGCGCGACAAAACGATGTCCTCGTCGCACGCGGGACAAAACGATGTCCTCGTCGCACGCTTCACGGCCGCCCGATACCACTCCAGAAAAACAGTCTGACCCTATCCTCCCCTACCTCACTCTTCACACAACTTCGTACAGAGAAAATCATACCGCCGCCCTGGTGCTCGCGCCGCCGGCCGCGTCCTATTCCCCTAGTTGGGAGCCCGTCCAATTACCCCTGCCGCCGGCCGCGCCCCGTTCTGCTGGCCGCCGGTCGTGCCCCGTTCCCCCGTTGCTAGCCGTGCCCTGTTCCCCTCTCTCGTCTACCTCGGCTGCATCGGTCTGAGCTTTTCCCCCTCCCCTAGCACGAGCTCTGCCACCAGATCCCCTTATTTTTGCCTATTACGCGCTCGGACGGCGACGGATCGTTGCCCTGGTGCTCCGGCGACATCTCACTTCCACTAATGGAGTTTGGTCCAGCGTCGGAAAAGCTAGATGCCCTGGTGATGGAAGATGGCTAAGGCCACACCGGATGGAGAGCCTGAGGCAGCCGTCGGCGGTGGGGTGTGACCAGACTCCAGCTGCAATATGATCCAGCTGGCCAGGACATCTAGGGTGTGGCGGCCGACTCTGGCCGCAACAGCATCGTGCTCACCCACGAGGCCACGACCTCCAGAGCCGCACCAATATCGGATCTTTTTTTTTTCAAGTCCAACTCCACCATGCTCAACGCCCTGGTCCTTGTGCTATTGTGCTATTGACATCCAGGGTGTGAATAGATAGGGATATATGAACTCATCCTAGCTGTGCTATTGTGTTTATTTGCGTGCGGGTAGAGTACACAACAAACTTTGTTCTTTTTTGTATGTGAACTTTTCTTGCAACATCAAAGAACCAGTGCATTCAAAATTTCCACAAGATCTTCATAGTTCGATTAGTTTTACCAGAGTTGTCTAACCACTGTTGAAAAAAATTGTACTATTTTAGGAAGTTGTCTAGAGTTGCTGTGAAATTGCCCACCGTAGTCGTGAAGTTGTCAAGTTATTTTTAATTATTGCTGATATTTCTATCAATATTGTAAAGTTGCCTACGACAAGACAGTTGTGAGTCACCTATGTCTACGTGAAGTTACTTTTCCCATATGTGACCCGCGTGAAGTTGCTTACCGATATCGTTAACTTGCTTTTCATTAAAATAAAGTTGCCTACTCATGTTGTTAACTTGTCTTTTGTTGATAAGAAATTGCCTAGTCCCGTCGTGAAGTTGCTTACTACCAGTAATAAGAAGTTGCTTAGTTATGTTTTGAAGTTTCTTATTATTACTATAGTGAAGTTTGATGATTTTGCTTACAAGTGCAATGAAGTTGCCTCGAGTTGTTGCGAAATTGTGTACCACTGTAGTGATATTGCATGTCGTTGTAGTGAAGCTGCCTACCACTGTTGTGAAGTTGCATATTGATCGTCTTCCAACACTTTCCCCTCCCCTCCCGGGCCGCTCGCGCGAGCGGCTCAGGAGGCCCCCGAACCCTAGCCTAAAAATCCTCCTTGATCTCCCTTCCCGGCCGTTGCCGTCACCGGCGGTGGCGGCCACGCCCGGCCATCAAATGGCGGTGGGTGAGGTGCGCGCGCCCCGACGGGCTCCTCTCACGCTGGGGGAGTCGTCTTCCGGGCAGCGCGGCTGGTGTGCGCGAGGTGGTGTGTGTGGTGTCGGAGGAGCTCACCGACGCAAGACGGGGATACGTTTTAAGGAGTGCAGGATCTCGACAGGCTGCAGCGGAGTCGGGTGTGCAGCGATTCATCGGTATCTCCGGAAGGCAGTGGCGCAGATCAATTCGAGGAGGCGGTGGCCGTGGAGTGTTGCCAGGAGGAGCTCCTGGCACAACGGCTGGTTGTCTCCGCGTCGGCAGTGCGCGGTGGCGGCTTCCCAGTGGCACCAACGAGGTTGGTGGAGCGGAGGCGCAAGACCTGATTTCAGTCCTCTTGGGCTCGATTTGGGTTCCAAGGGCCTGGCCCAGTGCAAGGCAGTCAGCCAAGAGCGGCCTAACGCTCTTGCGATCGGCTGGGTGGTGCAGGTGGTGGTCCGCTGCAGTTCCGTTTGGTTGGAGACTTCAAGGTGGGAGTTGAGCGGCGTCTCGCCTGCGGTGCTGGAAGCTGGTGGATCGGCGGGTTATGGCTACGAGGACAAGGCGCATGCTATTGATTCAGTAGGGACTCTTAATAGAACCATGTACTTTTCACTAGTAGATTTTATATAATGTTTTTTGATGATTACTACAAGGTGAATGTGTCTACTGTTGTTGTGAAGTTGCATGTTGTTATTAATAAGTTGCATATCACACTTGCTAACTTAATTTTATTTGTAGCTAAATTGCCGAAAATGTTTGAAAAGTTGCCTATAGTTGCTGCTAAGTTGCCTAACATGTTGCGAAGCTTCCTATTTTTGTCGTGATGTCGATTTTAATTTTCTTATAGTTATTGGTGTAGTTGCCTACAGTTGTGTTAATGTTGTCTAATGTTGTTGCAAAGTCACACATCGATGTCGTGAAGATGCTAAGTTGCTTATAGTTAAGTCTTCCAACTTGATTGCATCTTTTCCTCGTCATATAATAGTTGCTCAATTATGTTAATTTATTGTCTACCAAATATTGTAACTTTGTTCAATATTATAGTAATGTTGTCTATTGTTGTAGTATTATGGCCTACCACTGTAATAAAGTTACTTGTCGCAGTAGTGAAAATACCTAACTCTGTTGTTGTACTAGTACACAATATTTTCTGGCAATTTCACAAATTTTTTAGACAACTCGTAGTATGTGTAGGCTACTTTATAATAGCTTGTGGTAACTTACAATTCGGTAACAACATTGTTGGGGCAAATTACCACTATAATATACTGATAGGCAACAAACTAGTATATTTTTAGCAATACTATGTGATTTTAGCAACAAATTGGCATCATTAGGAAAGAAGCAACTTTCTTACACAATGGACCCATTTTTTAGTTTTTTTCTTCTGAAGTTGCATATTATTACACCTAAGTTGCCTACTATTATACCAAACTTGCCTATCGGTGCAGCAAAGTTTCCTACACCTGCCATTGTACCGAATTTGCCTACCGGTGGACCGAGTTGTCTATTATTGTATCGAACTTGCCTAGCGATGTACCGAAGTTGTCTAGCATTGTACCGAACTTCCATACACGTGCAGCGAAGTTGCCTACCAATGTACCAAACTTGCTTAATGGGTTCCCTCTCACAACATCAGTGGGACAATTTTATAACATCAGTACGCAACTTCGGAATTTGGCAACTGCGCCATTGTCGGGCAAATTACAACTATGGTATTCTTTTTAGGCAATAACTATCCTATGATTTTAGGCATTAAATTAGTATTTATTGGAGACCTATTGCTCGGGAAAAGCAAAAATGAATGTTCTCATCCCACCGTCATTTGGTCGCCGTTGGTTGTTCGCGCAATATAATTTCTCTAATATGTGAATTTGGGCAACAAATTAGCAACCGATATATGATTTAGGAAAATATTATTACATGATTTTAGGCAACAAACAAGAATTTTTAGCAAGTATTATGTGAATTTAGGCAACAAATTAGCAACCAATATATGATTTAGGAAAATATTATTACATGATTTTAGGCAACAAACAATTTTTTTTAGCAAGTATTATGTGAATTTAGGCAACAAATTAGCAACCAATATATTATTTAGTAAAATACAATTGTATGATTTTAGGCAACCAACAATCATTTTTTAGCAATTATTATGTGAATTTAAGCAAAAAAATAGCTATGTGAGGAGGGGTCGCAGCGGCCCCAGAAGATGCGAATGTCCAGCCGCGAGGAGGACTAGGGGCGGTCTGCGGCTGCGCTGGCTGCTTCCTCAGGCCGTCCTGCTTCTTCAGGCCGTCCTGGTCTCAAAATTTCGACTATCAATCAAAATGAACTAAAGTTGGATTTTGGCGGGTCTCGCTTGCATCTCTGTCCTCTAGTCAAAAGTGCTTCGACAGATCTCGGTGCACTTTGACGGCTGGCGGACTGGCTGCTAGGAGGTGAGTAAAAACTGCACTCTGGATCAGCAAGATCAAAGACTACGGACGAGAGGCGGGTTTCAGAATGCAGCACGTAATGGCATAGCTGAACTTGCAGTCTCCCGGGGTGTCGGCGAAGTGCAGAGGGGTCGACCACGGGTTCTTGCGGCGCTCGGTGTCGGGTCACGAGCACACCGCCGCGATCTCGCCGCCGGCCGACTCCGGCAGGAGCCCTTTCACTGCCACCGACGCCTCGCTCGTCAGGTAACTCTGCACGAGAAATCTCAGTTCAGTTTCCTCTACGTACTGACAGATACCAAAAACTTCAACCAAAAAGAAAGACGGATATTCAGATATAACCGCTAGTGCGGGGACGGTGGTTCACGCGCGTACCTCGGCGATCTTGCAGACCATGTAGTGGCCCTCCACTCCCCACGCCTCAGCCGCCGGAGATCTCGCCGCCGCCATGACCAGGACGGCCTGAAGAAGCAGAAGAAGGGGCGAGGCGGCGGCGCGGGAAGGGGATCGAGCGGCAGAGGTCCCCTCCCAGTGGTGGTCGCTATGAGCACGCGGAGCGGAGGTTCTTCTCCCGGTGGTGGTCGCCTGGAGCACGGGGATTCGGGACTCGGAGCGGAGATTCTGGAAGAGGAGCTGTAGCGAAGCGGTGAGGATAGGATGACCGTACGTGTGCCGACCAGAACTTACTATTTTGGGGTGTGCGATGGAAGATGCGGGCTATCGCACGCGCGATGCCTAGACGAGTCCTTATATTTTATACCTTGTGAATTTTTTCTGCATGTATAATTATATGTTCTCTAGTGCAGATTTTTTTATTCCACTTACTCTATAAATTTAGTTTCACTAAAATTCTTTCGTAGACACACTTTTTATTATTTTTCTATGTTGCATAGTAGCAGGTAGCAGCACACACGCACAAGCATACCTAGAAAATACTAGGTCTGACAGACTGACACACTAGCACATAGGAGTACAGGACGCGCAACAAAATGTTCAGTAGGTGCATGTCGCACCAGTGCGGGCCCACCCGCAATAAGTGGCAGCTGTAGCAGCGGAGCAGCCAGCGTGCGGCGATGCCTGCCAGGAATTTTAGTCCCACCTCGGAAAGTTAAGGTGAGACCTACCAGTTTAAATACTAGCTCCGTCCCCGATTGTATGTACAAGTTCTTGTTTCGGGCCGCGGAGCGCGCTACAGCTCACGAAAAGAAGAAAGCACCTGCAGCTAGTATTGCGCTTGTTGGGCCGGCCCAACTAACCATCCTTCAGTGAAATGGAAGTTTGGTAGCGCCCGAGCGCCAAGGAGAAGGGCCCTTGAACGCAGGAATCAGACCGTCTCTAGCCAAAAAGCAGAAGCGAGTAAGGAAAGCAAGGCCTCTATATTAAGAGAGCAATATTTCAGGTAAAAAAAGAAAGGAGAGCAACATTTGATGCATTTCTATTCTAATGCCTCTAATTACGGTTTGACTAAGTGCGCTAGAAACTTCTCGGGGCACTTCGGCAAAGTGCCCTAGAAAGTTTTTGAGGGATTTTAGCAAACTGCTAAAGTGCCTTAAAAGCTTTTTAAGGTATTTTAGTTAAAGTGCCCTGAAAGCTTTTAGAGACACGAGTAAATTCGGCACTTTGCTAAAGTGCTCTAAAAAGTTTTTAGGGCATTTTTTTGACATTTAGGGGCACTTTGAAGTGCCCTTAAATGACTACCGTGACGTAGTGTATGTCATGGCGGTTGCATCCAAAGCGATTGTATCAGAGGTCTCAACAGCTCAATTCGAGTCTACCAAGTCTTGCTGAACGCGAGGTATATCGTAAACAACTTGGTGGTTCGCTTTGCTAGCATGGTTTTTCAGTTCGCGATGCGAAAAAAAGGTCATCAGTCTGGTTAGTAATGGCCATTAGTTCCGATTGTGTAACCGGGATTAGCAAAGTGGGACTAAAGGCCTCCCTTTTAGTCCCGGTTGTAAACAGGACTAGTAAAGCGGGATTAATGACCATCCGCGTGGGCACGGTTGCGCGCGCCGAACCGGGACTAGAGGGTTTTGTTTTCTTATTTTCTATTTCAAAATATGGGTTTAGGGTTTATGGTTAGGGTTCGCTTTAATTTCAAACAAGTTTCCATACACATATTCTACTACTAGTACATACACATTACACGTTGATGCATATATAATATTCGATCTCTTGCGACCGTATATACTACAATTTCAAACATATTCTAGGCGTTGCATAACGCGACCACGTCAGCAATGCAACGCCCGGATTACAGCACCGGTTCCTAATAGCGGCACGGACGTCGAGCCGCGCTACCATCACGGGCGCATTCCGTGGTGTGGTACCGCACACCACCAGATCAACGAAACGGTGGCGTGGTCCTGCACGCCACCAAATAGAAAGAAATGGTGGCGTACGGGACCACGCCACCGAACACACGATATGGTGGCGTGGGACACGCGCCACGCCACCAGCATTCGGGATAATGGTGGCGAGCAACGCCACGCCACCATTATGTATCGAATAGTGGCGCGAAATTGGTGACGTGGCGGATCCGCGCTACCAAAGCCAAAATCACCGCGCTATCAATGACCTATTCTGTACTAGTGTGTATGCGGATAACATGAGAACAAAGATTCTCCGTATCTGGTCAAATTCTTTCCGTTTTCAATATGCATCCACTTCTGATGCGCCTATTTTTTCAATTTTTACAAAAAAAATGGTCGTATAAAAGAGAGCATGTGGGCCTGTGTCCAATCTAGGCCGTCCGATCGGTAACAGTCCTCCTATTACTCGTTATGTACAATTCTTTCGAACAAAATTTGGACTCGATCAACCAAAAGAACTCTAAACCGATTAGGGTTTTGAAAGCTTCAAGAGCATAAGAGGAAGACATGATCAACTTACAAATACAGAACAGACTATAATCGTTTTTTTGTTCGAGACAATCAAATCAATCTTCCTTCGTGGTCGTGGTGGTTACGTACGTGGGAGATCCGATGCCGATCATCGACTTTCTCATTGGCTTTTTATCATGTGCGAGTTACTTCGTGGGGCTCGCCTGCGCTTTCCGGTACTACATCATCTCAGGAAGGAGAAACGCCCACGGCAGCGCCGCAGACTCCGACGACCAAGGCTTGTACACCGCCATTGCCCCCGAGGAAGACGGCGGTGGCAACCAAGACTCTAATAACTATGATGAGGAACAGGGCGTCATCAGCGACGCAGACGGCGGCGATGGCACGGGCGGTGGCGGAGGCGACAGATGCCTCATATGCCTTGAAGAGCTTGCCCTCACGGTGTCGAGCTCGTCCCAAAATGGGGAGGCTGCTCCACCTCTCTTAGAGCGACGCAGCTGCCGTTTGGACAAGAAAAGCAAAGACTGCAACATTCCGGTAGCCAAGCGTGCGGAGTATAGGCGGGCGGAGGCTTTTGGAGAGGTTCCAAAGATCAAGAGCAAAGGGAAAGCCTCCGATGAAGTCCTAGAGGAGAAGATGCAACATTATTTGCAGATGTACAAGAAGCAACACACACCCCAGGGAATCGAGGCGGTGCGCGCCTTAGTTAAGGTCAATGCTTGATCACTTCTGTTGTGAGGGTGCACAAAGGTGCACTACCTACGGCGAGAGTTCGCGTGTGTTTGCGGAGTTTGTCTTTGTCGGATTCAAGGTGAGACATGTGTTCTTAGGTCTAGGGGCTCTTGTATCCGGCACAGATGATGTGCCATGAGTTGGTGTGTGGGATCTTTGCTGGTTTCCCTGAATTAACCGTGCGTTGTGTGGTTTTTGGATCCGGTTTTCCTTATTAACCGGATCATTTTCCCTTTTCTATAATACAAAGGCAGAGCTCGTGCCGTTCACGGTCAAAGATGCAGGACGCCGCTGGTGTGTGGGGAAGGCTGCGAGCGACCACTTGCCTGGTGCAGCAGGCGCAGGACGCCGGCCAGACGTGCCGGCGGCTGCGAGGATGCGGCCACGTCTTCCACGCCGGGTGCATCGACGAGTGGCTGAGGAGGAGCCGCACCTGCCCGTCGTGCCGGACGCCGGCACAGCTCTCTGCACGAGAACGAGCACGATTGCTTAGCGAAGACACTTATTTTTTACATCGCATTATTATGTTCTGCTTGCTTCTGCACATCTGTATTTATGTAACCCAAGGTAAGGTCATAGATGACTACCTGTTGGAGATGAAGGAAGCAATAGCGCAGATGTTTTAATGAATTTTGTTCAGCAGAGATCTTATTTGACTTCAGATGTACCTGGAAGTCAGTCATTGTACATATTCGTATATGTACTCACTTTGTAGTTTTAAACTTGATCGCCTATCAGTGCGCACTGGATTCATGCCATCTACTGACGGTAATGTGCCCTTAGTTATTTCGTCTACTGGATTAAGAAGAAAACCAGCCCAGTATGGATTAATCTGAGCATTCTCCCTTATAAATGTTTTCTTAATATAGATTCGATGTAAAAAATTGCTTGGTTAATTATTTAAAATCGAGTTTGGACTGCGGATAGGCTAGAGGAAAGACCATGGCAAAATTGTATGCTTTGCAAACTTTGTAACCAAGTTACAAGAGTGGGCTGACCATGTTTTTCCAAATGTTCGTTCACTATTAGAGCGTGGTCCTCCTTGAAGAACTGGCTTGTTCTCCAAGACGTTGAGACAAGAGATTGGCAAGATATGCATACCATCAAAGATTGGTCGACTGAAAGAATTCACAAGAGAAGGCGATCGAGGAAGTCCATGGCATCGCTTGCTATGTTGGTTTTGTGGGAAATTTGGAAAGGAAGAAACGACCAATAACCTTCACAATGCTTGTTGCAAAAATTAAAGACGAGCGGCAATGTCATGCCTAGCTTCCTTGAGTAATGTAATGACATGAGGGTAGGTTTTTCTTTTGGTCTTTGCCCTTTTGGGCTAGATTGGTTTGTAAAACCTCTAACCACTTCTTATTAATTAAGAAAATGATAAATCTTTTGTCTTATTTTAAAAAGAAATATATTCGAGTGTTTTCTCTCTAAGAAGAGGAGAAGCCACTAATGACTATCAATTTGTAGCAATTTTAATGACATAGCCTTAATTGGAATATTCTTTAGGCCAAATTGTATAAGAAGGAAGTCAACAATCTCATCATTATCATCTCTAGTCTCTAAAGAGAACTAAGCTCCCTAGCTTTGAGGTCTTCTTGTTGATTGGGGTGTCACTTTCATGGGGTCTACATGTAAGTGAAACAATGATTTGTTGTTTCATCCATTAAACTTTGCCTTACATACTAAGGTGAAAAAGATATGAATAGTAGTAATGTCTATGAGAAACCACAAATGTAGCTCGAGCTACATTTTCTTGTGCTAATTTTTTTTTCAAAAATGATATTTAAATTATTAGAAAAATCTAAAACTAAATCTATATGTAGAAAATATTGTTATCTCAAATCTTGCAATTTTCAAGTGAAAATACCTTATATTTGGGGCTGTGCAAAAATGACAAAATTTAACATCTATAGTAGTTAACAATGTCAAATTTCAAAATCTCAAAATCTGTCAGATTTTGTCTTTTTTGTGAAGCTCTGAATATAAGGTATTTCAAGTTCAAATTTTATAGGTTGGTAGATCACATCATTTTCTACATTTGGAATTTTTTTAAGAATTTTTCAAAACTTTAAAATGATTTTTCTTATTTTTTTTAAAAAAACTGAACTACATGTAGCACGGTCTATAAAAATCCACTCTTTAATGTCTATCCTATGGGATGTCATATCGAGAAAATTATTTTAGAATAGTTGTTGTCCGCTCCATATGGTTGGGCAATAGCCTCACTTTCTCATTCATTTATGTTATATACAAAGTCTAACATATACATTAATATGCTTAGATATGTATGATAAATGATTACCTAGATATTGCTTCTATTGTCGAGCTAAACGTGTAATATATTACCATTGGGCTTACCTGCAGAGAATTGTCATGGGTGGATGGTTGACAAGTGGGCTAGGAAAAATGTGGGACGGATTAAGGGGCTGAACATGTACGCCCTACCTCATTTTCATTACAAATTTGGTCTTAAAATAGGGTGGTCAGAGCCAAAAACCAAACAATGGTCAGTTTGGAGTGCTTTCTTGGGTGGAGGTTTTGTCTGCGCAGACCAACATTGAGAACCACGGTCCCATTAGGACCTGCCGCTGGAGATACCCTTTAAACCAATATGGGCATGTGCCGACTCCAACAAATAAGCGTCCGCCAACGAACGGGCATGCATGTGCAACGGCACATCGACCATACGAGTCATCCTACAAAACGCGTCGGTTGTACCCAAGTCTAAAACTCAACAAGCTAGAATGAACATATGTATATACTGACAAAATAATAGCTATGCCATAAAAATTAAATGTTGATACCACAAGACGGCGCGGTAAAGCGCGCTGGATGCATCTAGTATATGTCAATGTCAATCATGTGGGGAGAACCAGGCTGTTGTTGTCTTGAGGGTTAGTGAACGAGGGTGTACTGTACCCTTGTTCACGAGGGAAACTTTCTTCGTGGTCCTCTGCGTGATTCTATGGTCTAGATGTTTACAAATGTAATCAAGTAGCATCAATCAAAAACTCCAAATGAAGCTCAGGCACCAGGTAGCCCGGTTTTGATTTTTCTTCTTTCCAATTTGAAAATTTTGAATTCAAACTTCTAAAAGATTCTAAAAAACATCTACATGTAGGCAATGTTGTACTTTATTATTGTGTAAATTTTTAGAATGAAATACGTTGTACTTTGAGCTCGGTAAAAATGATAAAATTGCAAAAAAAGACAAAATTAAATTTCCTATGCAGTGTTCATCACTGTTCGTAGAGGACAAAATATCAATTTGTTATTTTTGTTGAGCCCATAATACATCATATATTTTTTTGAAAAATTACACACTGATAAAATACAACATTGTCTATGTCATGGTAATTTTTTCAAAATAGATTAAAGTGTTTAAATTTGATTTTTTTGAGCTTTGAAATTCAGGCTCCATGGAGCCCAAGCTCCAAACATCCGCGCTCTACCATCAATTCACTATATCCAACTGTATAGTGAACTAACTTACTCTCTTCGATTCATATTACTTGTCGCCAAGGTTCAAAAAAGCGCTAAGCGGCACTGCTTAGAGGAACTGTTGTTTAAGCGCTCAGGCTAAAATCATAAGAATATAAAACAAGAAAGTCAAGCTGGGCACATAATCCCTATAATATGCTGTAATTTTGTATCCTAAGCATGTAATGCTATATTTCTGAGGAATGCGGGGATTAATATCTTGGTTGGCCTCGGTTTTGCTCCATTTTCTTACAAACACGCAAGCAACTAAGCAAACAATGTAACAAACACAAACATGTAGCTAAGCAGCAGTGGAGTAGCAAGCCACTAAGCAAGAGACCTAATCAAATTAATATAGCATCAATGCATCATGCAAGGAGCAGAGCAACACAGGCGACATACCAACACTCGCATAGAGGAGATTCTAGCACAAAACATGACCAGATTCCTTGTCTCGTTTAATCGAACGCTTAGGCCAAAAGCAAAGCGGAAGGCAACCTCTCGGCGCTTAAACGTACCTAGACGTACATATTTTTGAAGCATACTTGTCGCTAACATGGAGGTATATAAGTAATATGAGTCAGATGGTTTTTTCGAGAGCGGCAGTAGGTAGGAGCCTTTGCGTCATTGTATCAAGACAAGGGGGAGCTCTAGGCACTAATTCTGCAAAGCCTGGGGCTCGAAAGCCCGACCTATGTGTTTTTTAGCATGGATGACCGTGGGCTGCTACCAACTGGTCAACGACCGGTTTCCAGTATGGGTTTTTTCTAGCTCAAAGATAACCAAACTTTTCGTAAAGGTTCATCCGAATATGTGTTTACATGTTCTCTAGGTTTTTTTAGGGGTTTAGGTCATCTTTATTGATCAAAAGTCATAGGGATACAAGCACCTTCAGGAGGTACACCAAGCCACACACAACGACCGATATCTAAAAGCACACTACTTCTAGCTAAAACATGAGCTTCAATATTAGAGCTTCTCTTCTCGTGGCAGAACTCTAGGGACTCGAAAGATCGCCTCTGCTCGTGGATCTCCTGGGCTATGTGGGCATAGACACCTCTGGTTCCACGCAACAGGCTGGAGAAAACACTCTGGCAATCACTCGCTAAACGAACACGGCGAGCATAAACATCGCTGGCTAGGGCGAGGCCCTCTCGGCAAGCAAGTGCTTCAAGGGTTTCTGCATCCATTTGACTTGGGAAAACCAGCGCTGATGCCCCAAGGAAAAGGCCTATGTGGTCTCTTGCGATTGCGGCCACCGATCCGATACCTGTATTCTTGCTGACTGCAGCGTCAACGTTAACTTTGGTAACTCCCTGCGGCGGCGCTATCCAGCGCTTCACTATTTCTGATGGCGGTATCTTCTTCTTTTCGGCCTTGATTTGAGATTGCTCTAGGTCTGCGACAAACTGGTTAACAAAATGGTGCACCTGTTCTCTAGGTGCATAATATATTCTCACGAGGTTTGGAAACTTAAGCCAGAAATTTTATCAAAGTCAAAATAGATGTCCATTAATTTACGCAAGAGATCCCATTAACTAACTAACCGGCTACCTTCTACTTCGGTTTACAGTTAGTCCATGTGTGGCAAAACAACATCAGCTGACCTGTCAACGGTCTCAGTTGATAGCAAACACTCGTGCAATGCAATCTGCCCTCTGGTTCACGCCATTAGCTAGCGACTGTTATCTAACTCTGGTGATGAGGACTAGAGGACCGAGCGTATGTTGTCCTTGTCGGCAGGATGCAGGTGCTACGAAGCTCGCCAACCATGCAGATTATTAATCAGAAATTCAGTATAGGTATGTGTTTATGCCTGTACCCAAGTGGCGTGCATCAATTGCTTCAGATAGCACTAACGGTACAGCCTTGACTTCTGATGATCAGCATACTGATTTTACGCAATAACTTAACTTGGTCCTGGACACGGTAGATGTACGCCTCAGAATGTTAACACCGCCGCGTGAAGTAGCTTGCTGGGGTTGTTTATAGTAGATCAGGCTACAGATGTACTCCAACTTTGCCATTGCAGAGGAAGCAACGTGAGGCTGATTAGGAAAGGAAGGAGAGGCGTGGCTTGGATCTCTGAAAGATACTTCCACTGAAGCGTCAAGCATGTTCGGAGTACTTTTCTCTCCAAGGAAACACCGATGACTCGCCATTCTTTTCCCCCAAATGACGCGGCGGCCAGCGCGGATCAACAGTCAATCTCAGACTTTGAGTGAGGGAGCCCATGTGCAGGCGCAACAGCGTACGCCCTGGAGTGCATCTTGCTTTCTGGCAAAAGAGAGGAACCAAGCAAAATGTCAAATGCAAGATAATCATGTTAGCAATCTATAGCAGTAGCATGGATGATGCGCACCGGCTGGCAGCGGCCAAAGCGCCGCCCTTTCTGCCCAAAAGCCGGTGACGAGCTAGCTGGACATGCCCACTCCTCAATCCTCTGGAGCATTTCCAGCCGCGCGACATATTCGTCGCCGGGCCTCTTTTCTTCTTCTTTGAACGGACGAACGGCTGGGAAAGGCTGGCGATTCGGTCCCTCCGGCGGCACCGCAACAACCACTCACGGCCGCCGTGTATGTAATGTAGCCTCGACGACCCTGCCCCCTCCCTAGTTGCGCCATCGATTACCCAATCATTGCAATTTGCAAGACGCGTTCCGTTTTGTTGAGTATTAGTATACGAGCACAATTGACACCGTTGCCGTGTTCAACAGGACGAACCAAGAAGAGATCTCAACCAAGAACGAGCACAAAATGCACCATGGTTACGGTGAGGAAGGATAAAGTTTGATGCTCGCGCTTAGTGGGAAACCGTACAATTATCAACTCTGCCTCCGTTCCCCGTCTTTACCCCTATCTGAGCCCAATCGCGAAACCCACTCCTCAAATGATGGATTAGGTGAAATGAAACATGTACACAAGTAATCTTTTGTAATTTCATTTGAGTTTCTCCAGTATTACAACTAACTAAAGGAAGCAAAGAATGTTTGTGTATGCACAGTTGATCAAATTACTCTGTGTTTGTGTCCCACAGGGACTAAAGAATCGTCACAGCCTACAACTACAATCCAACCAATCAATCAAATTCTGTACAAGCTCCTACTCTCTCTACTTTTTTTTGGATTTTGAGCTGTTCCTATGGATCAATGTCGCGGTAGCGGGGCCGAATTCACGACGCCGCCACGGTCCGCGGCGACACGGTGGAGGTGGGGCACTCGGTGTCCTGCGCCACGTTGGCGGCCGCCCAGCGCCGGCACGCCCTGCCGAGCGACGCCGCCTTCCGCCGCGCGCGCTCGGAGCCAGACCCCATCAGCTCCCAGATGGCCCACTCCACCCCGGAGACCGCCAGCACCTGCGTCACCGCGGCAGCCCCCGAGCGACGGCAGAGCAGCACCAGCGCGGCCGCGGCGCACTCCCTCGACCACTCCGTGCCGCGCCGCATCTCGGCCACGAGCCGCGCCACGGCGCCGTCGATCTTCACGATCGCCTCGGCGCCGCCGCGCTTCGCGAGCGACGCCAGCACGGCCGCCGCGGTCTCCTCCTCGCCGATCGCCGACAATGCCGCCTCGGCTGCGCCCGCTCCCACGAGCTTGCCCACGTTCTCCCGCTCCGCGGACAGGCACAGCAGCGCGGCCAGAGCGTCCTTCCTGGTGCTCGACGGGCCCGTGCGCACGAGGTGCACCACCTTCTCGACCACGCCCCGGTTCCGGCCCAGCCGGCGGCGGTAGGTGTGGACGGCCGACAGGCTGAGCACGGTGGCCGCGGCGTTCTCCTTGGCGCGCCAGGTGGCCCCGGAGCCCATCACCTGGCAGAGCGCCGCCACGGCGCCGTCCGCGTGCATGATGCGCTTCTTGTTGGCCTCCAGGATGGAGAGGTTGAGCACCGCCGTCACGGCGTTGAGCTGCAGCGCGGCGTCCTCGGAGTTGAGCAGCGGCACCAGCAGCGGGACGGCGCCGGCCTCACCGATGAACGCGCGGCTCTCGGAGCCGGACTTGGCGAGCTGCCGGAGCTCGTGCACGACGCGGTTGTCCGAGCCGGGGGAGAAGGAGGCCGAGAGCTTCTTCACCAGGAACGACGCGGTCATCCGCGCCGCCTCCACCGCGGCCTTGTTGGCGGCCACCGGTGGCGCCGGCTGCTCAGGTTTGCCAGTCTCGCCACCTTCCATGGGGACGCCGTTCTCCCGGCACCACCGCGAGATCAGGTTCTTGAGGGCCTTGTTGGGCACGAGCTCCAGATTCGTGAGCACCTGGCCGGTCTTGGGGCAGGTCGACTTGCCGGCCCCGAACCACCGCGTGATGGACTCGCGGTCGTACGTCTGGCCGCTGGAGGACACCACCGGGTCGCGCATCAGGTCGAGGGAGATGGGGCAGCGGAAGTCCGGCGGCGGCGCGGGAGGCTCCGCGGCATCGTCGTCGTCGAGATCCGCCTGCTTGGAGTCCATCGGCCGCGGCGTGGCGGCGCTGAAGAGGACGCACTTGGCGTACCGGAGCAGCCCCACGAGCGCGATCATGGCCGACGTCCACCGCTCCGCGACGCGCTCCCCGATCTCCCGCTCCAAGATCTCGATCTCCTCGCTGCATCCGGCCGGGTCGTTGATGGCCACCTCCTCGAGGATGGCCTCCAGCCGCTCCCGCCCGGGCACGATCTCCCGCTCCACCTCGTGTATCAGCGCCAGCACGCCGGCCTTGAGCTCCCGCTCCGCCGCGGCCTCGGGCGCGGGGCGCCGGCACTGGCGCGACGCGAGGGCTAGCAGGTCCGCCACGTCGTCGGCGATGCCGAGCTCGGCGACGGGGAGGATGTCGAGGAGCGTGGCGAGGTCGTGCTGCAGCTCGCGGACACGCCCGGCGACCTCGTCGGACTGCAGCAGCAGGCGCATGCGGCTCCGCGCGGCGCAGTCGGCCACGACGGCCTTGAACCGCTGCAGCACGAGCAGCACCTCGCGGAGGCAGAGCGACGCCGACCGCGGCAGCCCGCCGTCTGCGCCCAGGAGCAGGAGGTCGTCGAACACGGCGACGAGGAGCCTCGCCCGCCGGGACACGGACGCGAAGACCGCCCTGAGGAACGGCGCCGGCGGGTCGGCGGCGGCCAGGTCGCGAGACAGCCGGTGCAGGGAGCGGAGGATGTCGGCGTCGGACGCCGACGAGGAGTAGGACGACGACGAGGAAGGCGTCACCGCGTCTCTGGCGTTGGCCATTGCGGCAGTCGGAAGGCAGCGGATGCGTGAAGGGTTGTTGAAGATTATGATAATGGATGTTGAGCTGAAATGGGGAAGATGAGGAGTATATATACGAGTGAGACGCGTTGGCGCGTTGAGCTGGGATTGGGGCTGGAAATTGGACGGAATCGTCCTGACTTTCGTGGACCGTGATGCCATGCTTACCTTCATCAGCTGTGTTTGTTTATTCTCTTCTTCTAAACCTTCCCTTATTTTAGGGTTATTATTTAGGTGAGAATGTTTGAAGGGAAATTTGGTGAACTGCCGACGTCGGATCAGGGTGATGGACGGGTGAGATTGATGGATTGGTAGGGTGGGCTTGAATCGATGACTCGGTTTGATTTTCTGGCAGTTGAGTTGAAGCGGCTGGTTCTGGTTGGTTTGATCTGATCGCTTCCTGCATTCCTGCATCTGCAGGCCGGGTTATGGTTTGGAAATTGTCCAGGCAACGCAGCTGATTGCGGATTGCAGGCTAGCTGCATAGTGACACGGTGTGTCAGTCTGTGTCTGTGTCTGTCCCTCCTCTTTGATTGCATCCGTGACGCGACTATTTCTATCGTAGTGCTCCTTGTGAATTTAAAAGGGGGCAATAACGTTGGAGACGACTCGGTGAATTCGTCGTACTTCATCCTTCTTAGTTTATTAATTATGTCTACATGTCTATCTGAATCATCAATTTGGCTTATCACTTACTTTTAGACAAACGTTGGATGCAGAGAACTCTTTTATATCTCTTATAAATCAAAATCTTAGACAAACGTGGTAAAACCCCTCCAATGAGAAGGGGAAAAGGACACGGGCGCCAGCCAAGAAATCTTCAATATTAGGAGTGGCTACATAGCGTCGGAGATTTTACATATACAACTTATCATACGCGGCGGCTTAGAAAGAGGTATATATAACAGTGGTGACCTAGGTTGTTGGCGATCCATACACGGGCGCCGGCTTAGAAATGGCAAAGTCAAAGTTGAATCCATTGGCACAACTACAAATAGCGTCGATAGATAATTCCACATGGGTGAGTGGATCAATAGGTTCATACATCTTGTAGTTAGTTCAGTTCTAGGAAGGATGAGCAAGTATGAGTTTAGGTTTAGTAAGTAGTTCTCCCGCAGTCAAAACTATCCTCTCCACCCCCACCCCCTCCGAACCGACATCCCTAACATGTGTGGACATGATGGGGTAACTTCGTACTCCGCTCATCAGAAGTTAGGCTCTCTTTGAAGTTGGATCACAATATAACATGTAGCATCTGGATGCCTATGTTCCTGCAGTCAGGTCTATTTGCAAAACTAACATTGATATCTCCTCTTTGTAGCCACTTTGTTGATCTGCGAATCTAGCTTTCCGTCCGACCAGCTTTGTGTTGCAAAGGATGTTTGCAAGATGTGTGATGGACCATCTGAACTATCCAGCATGTTTGCTTTCCTCACATGGAATTTTTTATGGTAAATCTTCATTTGAAATGCTTCAACTTACGTACCAACTTATACCCTTTCCTGTTAATTTTGTAATATATTGGTCGTCCCTGCTATGTGCATCATTTAGTTAATTTGCGGGATTCACTATTTTGTTCATCGCAACCACCATGTGTAGACTCAGTGTCATGTATCTACATTGGACCGCTGCCGCGCTTATATGCTTTGTAGCAACTATATGTGACAAATTCCAATAACTTCAAAGGTGATTTATCCATATACATATATCTAATGATCAATATCACATTTACTTCTATGTATGCATTAAACCTCTGATTTTTTTTATCTATTTTATTGAAGAGCTTGATGTATAAATAAGAGGTGATTTAATTACTCTTTCTCCCCATGTCGCAACTGTGCGGGGGCTACGGGAAATCGTAAGATTCATCTTGGCAAAAATATAACATCCATTGTACAATTGTCATCCTTTAGTTATGCTTAAATAAATAACATTTGTTAAAGGCTTGCGTACCTTTTCAAATTCTTTTGTATAGCTCAGTTAAAGTGACCAATATAAGTAATTTTGCCATATTTGTTCAAATAATTTTTGGTTTCTTTTATTCTCTTCTCTAAAGATATGTTTCCTCAATTAGGATTGGAGTTTTCATTTATTGGCAGACTACATGACCATCTCTACATGATAAAAATAGTTGTATAAATATTATTTCTCGATGTGAACAACAATAGAAATTTCACTATTTTATATTCATATAACAATCACACAATTTTGGATTACTATTTATTAATGTACAAATCTTAGGATTTCTCACTTAATATAGCCTTACCTGTTCTAAGCATGATTTCCCGTTTATTGGTACTCCTAGCTGCCACTAGCGTGTCAAAAGAAAAAAACTTGCCTCTAAAAATTTGGCACTTTATAAGGTTGACCATAGTGGGTAGTATCATATACTAGTACATGCATATGATACTTGTGTATCATATTATTTCTATAGTGGATGGTATCATGTAGTTGTATCATGTTTGCATTATATCTAATGTTTTTTAGAGTCTCATTGTAATTTTATATTCAAGATTTATTTGACATTAATATTTCTCACAGTGTGCGCTATGATCGTATCTACCTATATACTCTAATCCTCTCTCTCCTCCTTAATTACTTGTCACATCAGCATTTTGTAGGCCTAAATTGCATACTCCCTCCGTCCTAAATTATTCTGCATTCTAAATTTAGTTAAAGTCAAACTTTGTTAACTTTGACTACGTGTATAAGAAAAATATAAACATTTACAATATAAAAAAGATATCGTTAAAATCATAATGAAAAATACTTTTATATTATATGTATTTGATATTATAAGATTTTATATTTTTAACAATAAGTTTGGTCAAACTTTATCTAGTTTGACTTTGACTAAACCTAGAATGCAGGGTAAAAATGGAAAGAGGGAGTAATACTACTAACTCCATACCGGATTATTGGGCAAATATGTATTTTATAACAAGCTTTAACCATTAATTTTAGTCAAGAAAATATGAGATAGTTGACATAAAAATTATACCATTGAAAAGTTTATTTGAATATGAATCCAATAGTATAATTTTTATATAATATATCTTATATTTTCTTGTCTAAAATTAAAGGTCAAAGTATATCTTGAAGTGCATAATTGCCCTGTAATTCGATATGAAGGGAGTAGATAAGATACTAGCACTATGGCTAGCCTAATAATTGGAGTTAATACCGTGGTTTTCGCCAAAGGTTCATGCACATTATAGTCTGCATTGGTGATGCTACGTGATATACTAAAGGACACGGCAAGGTGTTAATTCCGTTTGCAAGGTGTTGGCATGAATGCATTTGTTTTCCCTGTTAAACTGTGCGACTCCATCTGGTGACAAAGCAGTCCTCTTGTTTTAGCGAGTCATATTGCTCACGGGGTTGACGTTATCAACCGAATAGAATACCCAGCGTTGCCGTCATCAACCACCGAGCCAGCCGCGTGCCAGCGATCTTCTCCGTGGCGTCCAGTCACCGCTGGTAGGACATCCTCCATCGAATTTGTATGGTTTCCTAGCAGTAATGCTACACCTACGTAAAAAACCTACGGGATGGATCCTACGGGCTGACGTGCCGTCCAACGTGATCGCAATTTACTCAGGAAAAAAAAGGAAAGTGGCCCAGCAATTGGATCAGGAAGAAAAGGAAGTAGCCTAGCGAACACGGAAGGAAAAATAGAAATTTTTGGCGCCTCTGCTTCGTATCGTTCTATCCATCTGCTTCCTCTGCTCCAGATAGATTGACGATGACGAAGAAGAAGAGTGCCTTGCCGCCGCCGATCTGTACGACCGGCGAGACATTTTCTTGACCCCATACTTCGTGAACGATCTTTGGACGCCAGCATACAGTTCGATCAAAACAAGTTACCTGGAAAAGCTTTACAATCTCTGAACAAGTGAAGGACAGCTACATCGCTGAACATCTCGTACATCTAATATGACCTTCAGATTGTATTCATCGGTAAATCTATCACTGATTTAGCTGAACTCACTGTAGTATGGCTTTGAGAAGAATCTGAGCTCCTGCCTGATTGTCGTCCAAGCTGAACGCATTCAGCTAGTTTGCTGGACAGTGGTGGTCACGCAGATGTTGAGGCATCTTTGGAGATCAGGAAGGTCGCTGTGAGCGTCGCCGGCGCCCATTGACCCAGGCGAGTCCGCGTGCGGACACTGGTGGCCGTCTCGATCTCGGGATGCTTCCGGCGAGGGAGAGCTTACCACGCCACTGCCGACGAGGAGGAGGTCGCCGCGTCCCCTCGAAGGAGCCCACCGCTGCGGCTGAGAAGAAATCACCGAGGCGAGCTCACCTTGCTGCGACGCAACGGGGCATCTGGCCGCTCACGCCCTCAGAGGTCCTCGCTGTCCCCTCGTCAATAGGGACCTCACCGCTCCCGCCGCCGATTTCTGCGATCCATCGTCGGCCTGTAGCCGGAGAGAAGGGATGGGGATTGGGCTCTGTTTCCTTTGCGAGACAAACATAAACTGAGGGCCACTCCCTTTTATTTCGGAGATGTTTCGCTCTAATTTTACGTTAACGAATATTGGTTTCCAGATCAGATGGCACGTCAGCCCGTAGGATCCATCCCGTAGGTTTCTTACGTAGGTGTAGCATTATTGTCCGTATTAGTCCACTTACTTGAACCATTTCATGCAAATCATGTCTTGCCGTGGGTCATGTTTCCTGCCTCGCGTGTTGGATCGATCGAGCTACTCATAAACTTTGTACTAGATCAAAATGCGTACCAGCGTATGTGCATAGAAATCCTAGCCGGTTACAGATCTTATTCTCCTTCCTTCCTAACTAAATTGCTACACCGATCCTGCATGCACGTATAGCAAATTGCTACACCGATCCTGCATGCACGTATAGAAGCATCTGGACGGACGCTCGGAGCGTCGCATCTTTTAAATCCGGATTGGAAAGGTGTAATCGGATGGCAACGGAAATGGTGTGAGCACAGAAAACATACACCAAAGCGCGGATATATGCAAGCCGTCGTACGAACTTGGCCGTTGAAAGTGGCAAGCTGAGAGAGTAAATGACGCAGAACCACCGCATTTGAGGCGTATTTGACAGGTTAGTATCGTTTTTGAGTCAGGCGACACTTAACCACCAGTTTTCAGGCTGGTATGCGACGGAGAGCACTGAATTGGTCTTGTTAGCAAGTTAAGCAGGTTTCTGGCAGGTGGGGGCCGCATGTCAGGTGATACGTGGCTTAAGTGGACGGACGGACACGGTCGGCCGTTAGGGCACTTGAAATAAAAAGGCTCCGACCGTTTTATCACTCCACTCCTTCTTCTCTCCCACTCGACGCTCTGACCGCCACCTCTGGTCGTCGCCCGCGCCGCCGAGGAGTGAAAGAGCTGCGCCGCCATGGTTTCGTGGGGAGATGGTGAAGAATCTTCCACCGATGTGAGCTCCGATTCGAGCGATGTAAGTACTCTGGCTCAGATACGATTGGGGATTGGGGATTAGGGTTTCGGATTTGGATTGGGGATTAGGGTTTCAACACGCTGATTTGGCACAAAATCGATTTGGTAGGGTATCAACACGCTGTATGACTCGGAGTACTATGGATCAGACGATGGATTGCCGCAAAAACGCTGCAGATGTAGATCTGTAGCCGGAAAATATGTAGCATTTGAAGGATACAACACTGGGAGGAGATTCCTTGGCTGTCAGCGTCAGGTGTGGTAATCAGATTATTTGTTGCAAGCTTAGCTTAATAACACTGTCATTATGCCATTTTCTAAGTTTATTTGTTGATGCTATCTGTAGGAGGGACAAGAGTGTGACTGGGTTAACTGGGTTGATCCAGTCTGGCCAAGACCTCTGCAGAAATGCTTGGGTAAACTCTGGGATATGTATTTAACTGTGAAGAGAGGTAGAACTAGTGATGCTCTTGAGAATATGCAGAAAAAGTTTGAGCTGACAGGTGAGATAGAGAGGCTTCAGAAGGATCTTAGGGCTGCTCAGGATGAACTGCAGAAGGTTGTTGAGGAGAAACAGGTGACACTAGCTTTGAAGGCAATGGCAGAGCAAGCTCTGGTTGATGCAAGGACTGAATTAGAGCACAAGAAGATTGTGGATGCAAACCATTCAAACATGCACCAAGTCCTTAGAGTGAATGCAGAGAAGGAGAGAGATAAGTTGAAGAATGAAAAGAGAAGATTAGAGTACATTATTGCTGATTTCATGAAGCTAAAGGAAGAGACAAGGGCAAAGTAGTTTTTTTTGCATTGAAATATAAGTAGTTTTTTTTTACATTATTGCTGATTACATTATTGCCATTCTAACCAGCCAGCCGTCTGAATTTATCTTTGTCAATTAAATATCTTTGAAATATAAGTAGTTTTTTTTGCATTGAAGGATTGAAGTTGTTGGGCCAACTAAAGGAAATATACCCTAGAGAAAAATAATATTGGACTTATTTGCATATTTTAAATAGTTCATAATAAGTTTAGTACTCTGCTACAACTATGTCAATCGGAAACATTGATATAGGTGTAGTATTAAATGATTAAAAGTCCCTAGTAAATCCTCTATTTACTAGTTCATTGATCAACTGATAATTGAGGTTTCCCGATCATGGAGCATTACGCCAATTGACAATGTGATCGTGTCATTTGATAATGTCATGATGGACAATACCCAAAGTATCTATTGCAACATGATCGTGTCATGATATTCACGTTGCGATATGATGAAAGTGTCGTAGCTAATCCTTGGACCATGAGGTTATATCTAATCGCTATTTCTAGAGGTAACTCTAATTGCATCAACCATCATCACGTAACTGGTTGACTGAAAAAGGTGTCTTTTGGGTTCTCCAAAGGGGTAGGTTTAGGTGTATAAACCAATAGCGGGATTTGCTCATCCGCATGACGGATATGATACTCTAAGCCCACTCAGTGAGAATACATCAAAGTTGTGCAGCATGTGACTAGGTCACGGAGATGGATTATCACGGACGAGTAAATAACATTAGCCGGTGATAAGATTGAATGGGGTATTTGGAATACCGACGATCAGATCTTAGGCTATGCTAGTATCAGCGAAGCAATGGGAAATGTTCATCGACTCTTACGGTTCAATGACTAAAAGAACTTCGTAGAATGCACAGGGGTCTTCATGGATTTCTAGATTCCACTGAAGATCATTTATCGAAGAGAGTTCTCGATAATGTCTGTCGCGTTCTTAAACCGTCGGGTAACACACTTAAGGGATCACGATGCTAGAGACGATTCAGTATTATCCGGAAACACCGTGTGATGTTATATGAGAGGGGGAAAGTTCCAATTAAGTCTGAAATAGTTTCGGTGGAGTCCGAAATAGTTTCGGTGCACTCCGAAATGGTTCCGACGGAGTCCAGAAGTGTTTTGGAGTAGTGGGGAATTAACTATGAGTAAATTAATATTAATTATATCAATTAATATTGATTATATAATTAATAAATCAATTATTCATCTAATGGGCCAATTTACCGAAAGAAGCCCATTAGGGAAGAAAAAAAAGGGGGTGCCCAAGCCCTGGCCAAGGCCGGCCAGGGTTAGGGTTTCTGGGGGCAGCCTTGCCCCACCCTTAGCCACCGCCGCCCTTGCCTCCTCCCCTTGGTGCCGCCATAGGGCTGCCTTGGTGGAGGGGTAAGGTGCACCCCATCCCCACTATATAAAGGGGGCCCTTGGACGAGGAGATGCACAACACCATCCACGAGCCCCTCCACCTGGCCGCCTCCTACCACCCCTGGTGGCCAGCCACACCCTGGCCGCCGCCCTCTCCCTCTCTCACTCCCGCGTGGCCTCCCGAAGGGCTTCGTAGGAGAAGGGAATCACCACTGCCATACGTCGTCGTGTTGCGAAGTTTTCGGATCCCTGTCCAAAGCCGTCTACTTCCGCATCTCGGCTGGAAATGGGTTCCGGGAGTCATCATGGTCGCCATACGTGTGCGAGTACACGGAGGTGCCACTCGTGCGGTGCCGGAGTCATTGCTCCAAGATCTTCACGACCTTGAGGTCGGCTACGTCGTCTTTATCGTCAACGCTTGTGCGGGAGCGTAATCCCCGCGTTTTGGTCTACGAGGGTACGTGTCCAAAACTCCTACCGTTACAACATTACTAATAGATAGGTCCTTGGTCATATTCGGGGTTGCGTAGCACATAAATTTTTTGTTATTTGCACCGAACCCCAACACCAACAAAAGAATGAAGTTAGATCAAACCAACATAGGGGACATAAGGATTTCAACATGGTAAAACCCCTCCGATGAGAAGAAGAATATAACACGGACGTCAGGGAACATATCTTCACTATACCAGGAGTGGTTGCACAACGTCGGAGATTTTACATATGCAACTTATCATGTGCGACGGCTTACATAGAGGTATATATAAAGATGGTGACCTAGGTTGTTGGCGATCCATACATGGGGGCGGGGAGGAGGGATTTTGCTAGCCCCCGCGCGCGTGCATGTAATCGATGAAATTCTATAGCCGGTAGTGAAATTGGCAATGGCCATATATGCTATCATTGCTAGTTACGAGAAGGCAAGGAAGATGAAGAACCAAGAAGAAATGGCAAAAAGTGCAGTAGCGTCTGTTATGTTTGGCAGAGCTATGAATAGCGTAGAGATGCATAATTCCACATGGGTGGGTGGATCGATAGGTTCATACATCTTGTAGTCGTTGCAGTTATGGGAAGAAATGGGCAAGTATGAGTTCAGCTTTAGTGAGTAGTTATCCCGCAATCAAAACTGTCCTCACCACCACCACCCCTCCCGACAACCCTCACCACCACCACCACCACTTCGCTCATAAGAAGTTAGCCTCTATTTGAATTTGGATCACAATATAACATGTAGCATCTAGATGCCTATGTTCCTGCAGTGAGGTCTATTTGCAAAAGTGACATCGATATCTCCTCTTTGTAGCCACTTTGTTGATCTATGAATCCAGCTTCCCGCCCGACCAGCTTTGCGTTGCAAAGATGTTTGCAAGATGTTTGATGGACCATCTCAACTATCCAACATTTTTTCTTTCCATACATTGAATTTCTTTTTACGGTAAATCTTCTTTTGTCTCTCGAAATGTTTTAGCTTACCTACCAAGCTATACCCTTTCTGATTAATTTTGTATTATACCGGTCATCCCTGCTATGTGCATCATTCAGTTAATTTGTGATATTCACTATTTTGTTCATCGCATACATAAGAAGTGATTTTAGTTTCTCTCTCTCCTCCTGTTGCAACTATGCGGGACTAGATGGAAATCGTATCATCGACCTTGGCAAGGATCTGCTTTGCGCTACGCTTCCAGTGGTTGGATTATGCTTCATTGCAAGCTAGATGGTAGACAAACTAAATTGAGCAAGGAAAACATATATCGCCCACTCTACAATTTTCATCCTTTAGTTATGCTTAGATAAATAACATTTGTTAAAGGCTTGCATACCTTTTGAAATTTTTATGTATAGCTCAGTTAAAGTGATCAATATAAGTAACTTTGCCATATTTGTTTAAATAATTTTTGGTTTCTTTTGGTCTCTTCTCCAAAGGCTTGTTTTGCTCAATTTGAATTGGAGTTTTCACTATTTTATATTCATCATATAACAGTCACACATTTGTTGATTACTGTACTATTTATTACTTATTGTACAAATCTTAGGAGTTCTCACTTAATATAGCCTTACGAGTTGTAAACAAGATTTTCCGCTTGTCGGTACTCCAAGCTGCCACTAGCGTGTCAAAAGAAAAAAGTTGCCACTAAGACTACTCATAGTGGGAATAACTTAAGTGGTAACATCACACATTTCAAGATAGAATAGTGATATGGCATGTTATTGATTGAAGAGAGAGATGTTTGTGGTAACTAGCTATGTTACCATAACATCACACACCCCAAAGCAAAATGAGTATAATCTAATAAATAACACATTGCATGACACCACACATAAGTTACTACCCACTATGAAGATAGTAACATATAGTAGTAACATATGCATAGTACTACTCTAAGTTACTGCCCACTATGAGCAGCCTAATAATATGGTTGTTAGTACGGTTTTCCAGAAGGTTCATGCACATTATAGTCTGCATTAAGGACACAGCAAGGTGTTAATTCCGTTTGCAAGGTGTTTGGCATGGGTGCATTGGTTCTCCCTGTTACACACACTATGCGACTTCGATCATGTGTTGGACAAAGCAGCCATCTTCTTTTTGCGAGTCAGTTTGCTCACGGGGTTGACGTTCAACCGAATATATGGAAGCATCTAGACGCACTCTCTGGGCGCGCGCCGCATCTTCTAAATCTGGACGGGAAGTTATTCGAATGGCCAACGGAAATGGTGTGGCATACACCAAAGCGGATATGCAGGCCGCCGTCGTGCTAGCCCGTCGAAAGTGGCAAAGCCGAGAGCAGCCGTCCGTTCGCGTACTGGTTACGGCACGGCAGACAGCGCTCGCTCTCCGATCCGTCGGAAGCCGCCGCCGGCGCAACCGCGCAAGGAGCACGCACGGGGCTACGGGCTGCAGCCCGGCCGGCAGCGGTAAATAATAAGGACCGCGCAAGTGCAAGCGAGCATGCCAAAAACGTTAAGTTAATCCGCAAGTCTAGTAAAAAAATCAGGCTTAATCACATAGCCTTTGACTTGGTCCGATCGGATCCTGACAGGCCATGCCACCACGTGGCGGCAGCAGCGGCGTCTTTGACCGCGTTTACCGCTGCGCATGACGGCGGGCGAGCGGTAAGCTCCAGCTAATCCCTCAAACAATCCAGCGAGATACCTCCGTTCGATCGTTCCTGCGCGTGCGTGTCATTGCCTTCGGCACGTCGTGGACCGGTGGACGTGGAGACAGCGACGGCGGGGAGGCGCCGAACGTCGCCGCCGCGGCGCGGTAAAGTAATCGATCGTCGGCCGACAGCTGATGAGAAGTGCGTCACGGCTGCCTGCGGCTTCTTTTCTTCCACGGGAAGGTGGCGGCTCCTTTGGTTTACCTATGTCGACCGTATATACGGTCGCTGCATGGCGACTGCGACGGCCGGGGCGGCGTGCGTGCGTGCGCGGCGATGCAGTAGAAGCGTGCCCGTGGGCGTCGCGTGGAACTAGGAGGCCAGCCAGCCAGGCATGTAGCTGGGTCCGGGAGTAGTAGTCTGTGCGAGTGTCCACTGTCCACGCGCACCGCCGCGTCGTGATTCGGACATGCGCGATACGAGCGTGACGGTCGGCCGTGATGCCATGCTTGCCCGCCTTCATTAGCTTTGTTTATTCTCTTCCTCTAAACCTTTTCTTATTTTTTAGGTGAGAATATTTGAAGGGAAATGTGGTGAACCGTCGATGATGGATCGGGGGGCATGGACGGGTGAGATCGACGGATTGGTAGGGTGGGTATGAATGGGTGACTCGCCTAGGGTTCTGGCAGTTGAGTTGAAACGGTTGGGTCTGTTTTTTTAACAATACAATGATATATTTATAACAACGAATAGTACATGGTGGAGATAATTATGCTGCCTTCAACGATTACAAAGTCTTAAAAAAAGAAGTGATCTTTGAGGTTTTTAAATTCTTCTTCTTCCATAACACGATCTTGTACTTTTCTGAATGCAGCCAAAAAGTAATGGTATAGATATCAAATTATAAACCTGCAAATACCAACAGTGGTCCTACCAATTTTTTAAATTTTAATCGCGATGTCAAGTCTACTTATGTGGCAGACTATTTCCATCGTAGTGCTCCTTGTGAATTTTGTTTCGAGTAAAAGTAAAGAGCGAGAGAGACAATGACAAGAATGAAATCTGTAGTCTTTATTGATGATTGATGGGGCTTATATACAATCTGAAGAGACAGAAATATGTCGGTTCCTAGAGGAGGCATCGCTCCGAAATAGGGCGTCGGTTCCCATCGTGGAACCGCTCTGCGGTTAGAAGCGGGGATTATCCCTTAATAACCGTAAAGGCTATTTATTTCTAACAAATTTAAAACAGGGAAGTAATCATTGGAGCTGACCGCTATGTCAGATGACTCGGTGAATTCGTTGTATAACGTTCTTCATCACTTGCTTCTGATTCTTAAACCTTTTGGATGAGAGATTTCTTCTATAATCTTATAAAGTAAAACCTTATTTTGGGTTATTTATGTTTTCTATCTTAACATACAACATAGCCACATCATCAACAAATGGTATCCAGCCGATTAATCGCCACTATATTTTTTTGACACGTTAACAGTAGGGAAAACCCCTACTGTGTCATTTTCATTATTTTTTGAGAAATATTTATAGAGCGGGTCCATTCAAGAGTTTACAAAGTATCTAGCCAAACAGTCATCCCTTCTTTCAGACTAGGCTTAGCCCTGTGCCTAATCAAAAGAAAGCTCTCTTTAAAGAAATTGAAGCATGTTGATAAATTGATAGCTTGATCTTCAAATATGGCATTGTTTCGATGATTCCAAATGCTCCAGCATCCAATGATCAATGCCTCCATAAAACAAGATTGCTCCCTAGCCTCTCTGAAATAAGAGATCATCTCATATATATCATATTCCTCTTCCCATTGCATATGAAGAAGATTCCATAAATCTTGTCTAAAAGAATAAATGCATGAAGGTTTCATTATCGTGTCATCCTAAACTTTGCCCTGGAGAAACTTTGCTAAATAAGAGATCATCTCATATATATCATATTCCTCTTCCCATTGCATATGAAGAAGATTCCATTAATATTGTCTGAAAGAATAAATGCATGAAGGTTTCATTATTATTATTTACTCTTTCTCCCCCATGTTGCAACTGTGTGGGGGTTACACGGAAATCGTAAGATTGACCTTGACAAGTATCTGCTTTGTTTTATGCTTCCGGTGGTTAGATTATGTTACATTGCAAAATAGCTGGTAGACAAACTAAATTGATCAAGGCAAAAATATACCACCCATTGTACAATTGTCATCCTTTAGTTATGCTTAGATAAATAACATTTTGTTAAAGGCTTGCATACCTTTTCAAATTCTTTTGTATAGCTCAGTTAAAGTGACCAATATAAGTGAAAACTTTACCATATTTCTTCAAATGATTCTTAGTTTGTTTTAATCAATTATTTAAAGGTGTATTTTCCTCAATTAGGATTGGAGTTTTCATTAACATCTTTTTATTTTGCAGACTACATGACCATCTCTACATGACAGAATAAAAATAGTCGTGTGAATATTATTTCTCGATGTGAACGGCAGTAGAAATTTGACAAGTCGCTGGCTGGCCGGTCGTGCAAGTGGTAACGAGCATGCCAAAAACGTTAGCTAATCCGCAAGTCTAGTAAAAAATCAGGCTAAAATTAGATACCCTTTGACTTGATCCCGATCCGATACTGACGCAAAGGCCTCGCGAGAAGAGACCACGTGGCGGCAGCAGCGTCCACCAGCGGCGTCGTTTGACCAAGTTTACCACTGCGCATGACGGCCGGCGAGCGGTAAGCTCCAGCTAATCCCTCAAACAATCCAGCGAGCGAGATACCTCCGCTCGTTTCCGTGGACGGCGAAAGGCTGATAGCTCGGCTTGGCGCCTGCGCGTGCGTGCCACTTCCTTCGGCACGTCCGTGGACGTGCAGACAGCGACGGCGGGAGGCGCCGAACGGGGCCGCCGCGGCGCCGTAAAGTAATCGTCGGCGGCGGCCGACAGCGGCGAAGGGAGAAGTGCGTCACGGCTGGCCGCGGCTTCTTTTCTTGCACGGGAAGGTGGCGGCTCCTTTGGTTTACGTATCACGGCTCACGGGTCGTATGTCGACCGTATACGGTCGCTGCGTGGCGACTGCGACGGCGTACGTGCGCGATGATGCAGAATGTGAGTAGTCTGTCTGTGCCCACGTCCACGCGCAGCGCCGCGACGTGATTCGGGGATCTGGAATTACGCGAGGTAGGAGCGTGACATACCCTGCGTGACTGCGTCGCTTCGACTGTTCGAGCATGACATTCCGCTGAATCCTATACGCCGGTCTTCTCCGGCACTTTCGGGTTGGGCCGCGCACCCCGTACCGGTCCTTTGACATTCGGATATGGGTCCGGCCCATAGTTCATATTTTAAAATTGTTCATATGTTTTAAACATTCGGATTGTCGAAAAATGTTGAGATTTCTTGTTTATATTGAAAAAAAAGTAAAGAACTGTGTACATAACATGTCCACGCTCAATTGGGCCAGCCCATTATAGCCAACCGTCGGCATATAGGAGCGCCGGAGAATGCTCGGTAGCGCACGCGCGCTACTGCGCGTTCGTTTCGCCAAAGCATTCGTTCATATGGGCCGGCCCAATAACAGAAAGCTTCTACTTTACTTTTGATCTGTACGTGTTCGCGTTTCACATAGAAAAAAAATCTGTACGCGTGCGCACACAGGAGCAAGCCATGCGATCTCATGGTTCCTTCGCTCCACGCTTGATTTGGTTCTTCGTTCCTTCACTTCTACGTATCCTTTTCAGCATTTTCTTTTTTATTATTTTCGTTTTTCATTATTTATTATTTATTTTCTTTTTTTATGTTTTTTTCGAAATTCTATTTTATGTTCGCCACCAGGGTCGTGTTCCTTTATTTTTGGTTCCATTTCGATTAAAATTTTCTTTTCTTCCATCTAGCTTTAAAATATGCATATAGTTGAAGTTATATCCACTGGATCTTTCTTGTTCCATTTTTAGATGTGTTTTATTTTAAGGGGCTAAATTTCTTCTCAAAATTATAATCACTTTTTTTCTCAGTTAGTCTATAGTTCTAGTTTCTCCCATCGTTATGATTCGTTTCTAGGATGCCAAAAAAAATTATTCCACTTACTGTAGTTCACTTTTGCGGGTCATGTTTGTTTCATGTTTGTTTCTAGGATACTAGTCGCTCTTTTCGTGATATAAATTGGCTTGCGTTAGTTATAAAAAAATGACTCGCGTTTTCCATGTGTGAGTCGTCGTCCCACCTACAAGTCACGCATCCATCTCTGCTTATTTTATTTTTTCCTATTTTATTTTATTCCAACATTTTTTCTTTTCTATTTTTCCATCTTTTTATCTTTCTTGTTTCTTATGGTTCTATTTTCCAGTCATGTTTCTCTTTTATACATTATATTTCCAGTCATGTTTCTTTTTTCTATTTCATTATATTTTAACTTTCTAGTAGTTTAGTTTCTCATGCTTCTTTTTCACGTCGTGTTTATTTCTTGGGAACTATATTTGTGTTCCCTGGATAGAAAATATTTGTTACCTATGATAACAAGATTTGTCCTCCGGGATTATTTTTGTGTTCCCTGTATATACATTATTTCCGACGGATGCTATATTTTTGTTCCTTGTGTGTGACGAGAGTTGTTCCTCTAACACAATGTTCTTGTTTCCCGAGTAGACGAGATGTATTTCTTACAATATTCTTGTTCCGCAAGTAGACTATATTTGTTCTTTGGGTGCAATTAATTTGTTCCCCGACTAGACGAGATTTGTTCCCCAGAAGCAATATTCGTGTTCCCCAAGTAGAACATATTTGTTCTTTGGGTGCAATTAATTTGTTCCCCGACTAGACGAGATTTGTTCCCCAGAAACAATATTATTGTTCCCCAAGTAGACCATATTTGTTGTTTGGGTGCAATTAATTTGTTCCCCGACTAGACGAGATTTGTTCCCAAGAAGCAATATTCTTGTTCCCCAAGTAGACCATATTTGTTCTTTGGGTGCAATTAATTTGTTCCCCGACTAGACGAGATTTGTTTCCAAGAAGCAATATTCTTGTTCCCCAAGTAGAACATATTTGTTCTTTGGGTGCAATTAATTTGTTCCCCGACTAGACGAGATTTGTTCCCTAGAAGCAATACTCTTGTTCCCCAAGTAGACCATATTTGTTGTTTGGGTGCAATTAATTTGTTCCCCAACTAGACGAGATTTGTTCCCCAGAAGCAATATTATTGTTCCCCAAGTAGACCATATTTGTTCTTTGGGTGCAATTAATTTGTTTCCAAGAAGCAATATTCTTGTTCCCCAAGTAGAACATATTTGTTCTTTGGGTGCAATTAATTTGTTCCCCGACTAGATTAGATTTGTTCCCCAGAAGCAATATACTTGTTCCCCAAGTAGAACATATTTGTTCTTTGGGTGCAATTAATTTGTTCCCAGACTAGATGAGATTTGTTCCCATAAGCAATATTCTTGTTCCCCAAGTAGACCATATTTGTTCTTTGGGTGCAATTAATTTATTCTCCGACTAGACACAATTTGTTCGCAAAGCAATATTTTGGTTCCCCAAGTAGATCATATTTGTTCTCTGGGTATAATTATTTTGTTTCCTGACTTGACGAGATTTGTTCCGCAGACGCAATATTTACATAAATGGGATGAGTTACTCGGACGCAGTATTCTTGTTACCCTTGTAGATGAGATTTGTTCCTCGGAGGCTATATTTTTGTTCCTTGTATAGATGACATTTATTCCATGCACCCTACTTTTTTGTTCCTTGTGTGTGACAAGAGTTGTTCCACGCATGCAATATTCTTATTTCCTGAGTAGACGAGATGTGTTCCTCGGACACAAGCTTGTTCTCTAAGTAGACCAGGTTTGTTCCTTAGATGCAATATTTCTTATTCCCTAGGTGAACGAGATGTGTTTCTCGGAGCAATTTTTTGTTCCCCAAGTAGACTAGATGTATTCCTCAAGCGCTAGAGTTTTGTTCCCCGATTAAATGACATTTCTTCCTCGGGCAATATTCTTGTTCCCCGAGTAGACAAGATGTGTTCCTCGGACGTAATATTCTTGTTCTGTGGTACTATAATTTTTTGTTCCCCTTTTAGTCATGTTATTTGTTCTTCTGTTCTAAAATATAAACGTTTTTTGAAGCAAAAAATAATCTACCATAATGTGTTATATTTTTGCAATTCCACGGAAGTTTAAACTTTGTTGTACTTCCTTTTTATTTCACTAATTTTTGCAAGTTTTTTATTCAATTAGATCTATATATAGCTAGCTCAATTTGCAACCGAAAACCACATATGTAGCTCGAGCTACATGTAGCTCGTTTTTGGAAAAATTTGAAAATACCATTTTGAAGTTTCAAAAAAATCTGAAATTAAATATACAAGTAGACAATGTTGTGATCTACAATCGTGAAAATTTTCAAGTCAAAATACCTTATAGTTTGAGCTGTGCAAAAATGACAAATTCTGAGATCTACAATAGTGAACAGTGCAGATTTTTGAAATCTCACAATCCGTCAAAGTTTGTCATTTTTGTACAGCCCAGAATATTAGGAATCTCAAGTTCAAATTTTGCACGTTGCTAGATCATGTCATTGTCAACATTTGGATTTTTTTTCAGAATTTTTTGAAACTTTAAAATACCATTTTCGATTTTTTAAAAAAACCGAGCTACATGTAGCTCGAGCTACAAAAATCCACTCTCAATTTGCAACCAGCTAACTTGATCTACACACCAGCGTTATAAACTAATGCACATGCACCCTCTGCAGTACAAACGGAAATCAATGATATGTTAGGCCTTTCACAATGCAAGTTTCTTAGCGCGGTATCATAGGCAAAGTGCTGACGTGGCATCATATTAATTGATAAAAGAGAGTGTTGTTGTATCTTAGCTAAGCTACAACCTTGGCACGAAGTCATAGGTAAAAAGTATTGCTAGTCCAATCACATTCTTGCATGAGGTAAAAATCATTAAATGTAGATAGAACCTTAAGATACAATGCATTGTGATAGTTGTCTCTTAAAATAAACAGCTACCTAGGATGGCGTGCTAAGAGCCAATGCATTGTGAAAGGCCTTAGAGATTCAGATGTGGGGTGGGGCCATGTGTATCAGTGTATGCATGCGGCAATACTTGGAACATGCGTTCAGGCAGACATGCAGGCGGCAGCGGCCAACACACGGTCGTGCACTATTTTTAGTCCCACCTCGGTACGCGAAAGAGAACGACACCAGTTTAAATACTGGTCAGATCGTTACTTCGCTGTACAAGCTCCGGTCTCCTTGGCCACAGCGCGCAGAGAAGAACCGATATAAGGGGTGTTTACTGGGCTCCAAATTTCTCGGCCCAAATTAGCTAAACAGCGCGCGATAGGATCGCTCGGGCGTTACCGAGGAGGACCCGGAGCGCCCAACATTCCTACATCGACGAACAGCGTGTTTTGGGCCCCCGGGCTGGCAAACGAGGGCTTTTTTCTAATGGCTCCGTCCACACAGGGAGCTTTGAGCAGGCTGGTCTAAATGGTATTTTTATTAGTAAAAATTCTAAAGGTAAATAAATAAGCCTAAATACATTGTGCTCAATAACTAAAAGTAGTTATCATTACACAGCAATGAGTTCTACAAATGTTAAGTTTTGAGGCACGATAATTATTCTTCACAAATTTGCATGATCTTTTTCTTATTTTTCTCGTTGCACTTCAAAAGATCATATAACTCTTCTTCTCATATTCTAATTCTTTCTTTTCTGCTTTTTATTTTCACTTTTCCTCTCTGAGCATGTTTCTCTCTCCTTCTACATATTTCCAAACTCAGCCAAAGCTGGCTCCTTATGGCTATGTTTAATGTTCACCATGTTTCGCTGAAACACACGATATCAGAAGAAAAAAACAGCCATTATTTGGCATCTTCTAATAAGCTAGTATATTTCTTATCCAACTTATCTTTCTTTTCAAATAAAGTCTGAAACAACTGGGCATTTCATAAATTTCTCTCCAATTCTTGTACTAGCAACTATATACCGTCTAAGGGCCTTTGATCAGAGACGGTTCGGTAAACCGGCTCAGAAAAATATATTATTAGCAACTATAGGTTAAAGCCGGATACGAGAACCGTCGCTGGCCTATGTACCAAAATCAGCTGAGATTGTTGGTTTTACACTCAAATTGAGCATTTGACACAGATTTTCCTCTAAAATTCATTAGATCAAAATACTCACATTATGTTGGGAACAAGCAAAGAACTGTCGGCCGGTGTTTGTCCCTTTGAAAGCAACGACTTTCTCTGGGACATGACCATGGATGCGGCAGCGAGGCGCATCATCGTTGGTGAGCCCTTGGTACAAATGATCCTCGATGGTCTTCGGCTTGTAGTCCACCTCCAGCCACTACATTGGCCAAATGGGCATTTGATACAAGAATACAAAATTAGACATAAACACTAAATCGGCGAAAAGGGAACTCACATCGCCAAGCCAGGATTCACTAGATGTCTCGCCGTCATTCCATCTCTGCATTTCCAATGCGGTGGTAGCGAATACGTAGGGAAGGCCAAACCTGCGGATGTCGCGCGGGCAGCGGTCTCCCGGGTAGGAATGTGTCAACGATCTGTGTTGACGACGATCAAAACGGTCGGTGCGGACGCTGCGGTGGCGACAACGCTTTTGAGGGCGAATTTGGGGTCCAATGACAAGCAAGAGGAAGAGAGAGGAAGTGTGGCGGCTAGGTAACTGGCGAGTGGAGCCCTCCCGGCTAATTCCTACATGGCGCAGGTGTCGACGCCCCTAGACGGACCCCTATGGGTCGAGGCCAGTGTGGGAGTTGCTAGACATAATTTCCGGCGCGGCCCAATACCGGTATCGATTCGGGGCGCCCAGTGTGAGGCTATTTTGTACTCTCATCCCAAAGGCTCATTCGGTGGGTCGTTCGGGATCCCCGATGACGATGCTCTTAGCTACCAAGTGGGGCATTCGAGCCACTGCCAGGCTGAGCGTCTTCAAGGTTTTCATACTTTTGTTTTCCAACAATGGCAAAGATAGAACTCATGCGAGTACAAATTCGTCCAAAACAGGGAGAGAAAGAGGAGACAAATTATGCTCACTTGAGACAAGAATCAACAAACCTAGACAAGTAAGTGCAGATTGGTTGGCAGGGAAACAACATATGTAGCTTGAGCTACATGTAGGCCATTTTTTTGAATTTTTTGAAAATAATGTTTTAAAGTTCCAATTTTTTGCAAAGCGGTCGAGGGAGCAGAGTGTCGGATGCCCTCGCCGAGGATCGGCGGCGCGCGATCGTCCCCAAGCTGAAGAAAAAGGATACTTTAACTTGGAGCTATTTTGGAATAGTTTTAGTTAGGAAGGTATTTTTTATAAAATCGAATTACTATACATCCCACATCAGCAAAAATCTAGACTGGGGGAGTATTTTACCTGCAAAATACTAATATCATTTGAAGTGTTTTGTGTGTGACCAAGTGGCAAAGCTTGACATAGATTGTCGAGGGGTCTAAGAACACCAATCATGTTAAAACTTTGGTTAATATATTTTTTTTATAAAAACTAAAGTTATTATTAAATAATTTTTTTAGGTATGGGGGCCAATGCCCCCCTTGCCCAAGAAAAGCTCTGCCATTGTAAACAAGGGACCCTCAGCATCGTGTCATCCTAGGGGCCACAATATCTATGAGCATGCCCTGGGTACCCTGGTGATGGTGCTGAGACCCACACATTGCTTCGATCGTATGCTCGATGCTCATCACCAAATCATTGAAAAAAAATCACCAAATCATACTTACTTATACCAAGTATGAGCATTTTATGCATCCATGTGTTCAACCGCACATGCAACATATATTATTGTATGCCGAGCCACTGTCTAGGCATAGAAAGCAAAGATTTGAATTAAATAGGTGGGGGAGTGTTGAGATGGGATTGAGGTCTATATTATAAAGGTTGTCATTCAATTTTCCAACTTACACTAGAAGGACCCATGCGCGCTTTGCTAAGTTGTTTTTTCTCTATGGTTTGTGCGTGATGCGGTTGACCTGTGCTTACATGTTGCCACGACAGTGCTCAGTTGACGCGTCATAACAACTATGCATTATGTTAAGGAATAAATTGCAACCAAGCTAGGGTAATTAGGCAACTTTCGAAAATCAAATGTATAAAGCTCATACCAAGTTCAAAATTCACATTTAGAGGACCAACATGACAATATTTCGCCAAGGGGGCGTAGCTACACGCGAAAACTAATCTCTAATTGCCGAAAAATTCTTATGCATACATACATTGTAACAAACTTGCCATTTGCCTCATCTTTTCGCACGACAATTACGTTGCAAGTCTATGTTCGAGCATAAGAGCTAGGCGCACATGATAACATCACATTAATGATGGTTTCACCTCCTTGTATATTGTAGAGTTTTGATAATATGACACTTAATTCAATAGCCACGGGGGCCAGAGTTTATATAGTACTGGAGAGTCGGTGGAACCGACAGAGGAGGCCGGTACCGAGGCCGGTACCAAGGCCGGTGGTACCGTCTGAAATACAATCTAACATCCCCCCGCAGTTTCAACGGTGGGTTCAACAACGTTGAGACTGAAACGAATATCAGTAAATGGCGTCGTTGCGAGCCCTTTGGTGAAGATGTCAGCAAACTGAGCTGTAGTTGGAACATGAAGAACTCGCACTTGTCCGAGAGCAACTTTCTCCCTCACAAAGTGTATGTCAATCTCAATATGCTTGGTACGCCGATGTTGTACTGGATTGCCGGACATATAAACTGCAGAAATGTTGTCGCAATAAACCACAGTGGCCTGATGAATAGGTCGATGAAGCTCCTCAAGCAGTTTCCGCAACCAAACTGTTTCAGCCACTGCATGGGCAACAACACGGTATTCCGCCTCAGCTGACGAGCGTGAGACCGTAAGTTGGCGCTTCGAAGACCAAGAAATCAAATTGTTACCAAGAAAAACACAGTATCCCGAAGTGGACCGACGAGTATCTGGACAACTAGCTCAGTCTGCATCAGAATATGCTGTCAATGTGGTGGGTGTGGAGCAGTTTATATGCATGTGATACGTCCCAAACGTATCTATAATTTTTGATGCTCCATGCTTGTTTTTACACCATTTGCCTATTGTTTCGTTACACTTAGTGGCATTTTTATACATTTTCCGGAACTAACCTATTAACGAAGTGCCACAGTGCCAGTTTCCTGTTTTCTGCTGTTTTTGTGTTTCAGAAGTGATACACAGGAAATATTCTCGGAATTGGACGAAACAAGTTCCTAAAGTCATATTTTACCCGGAAGCTTCCAGAGATCCGAAGAAGTGTCGGAGGGGGGCCACCAGGGCCCCACACAAGGGGGCGGCGCGGCCTGGCCCCTGGCCGCGCCACCCCTGTGTGAGAGCCCCTGGCTCCACCTCTGACATCGCCCCTTCGCCTATAAGTACCCCCCCCACGAGAAAAACCTAAGGGCCCGATCAGTTTTCCAGAATACATCGCGATCCGCCGCCGCCGTCGACCCGAAGATCGGGAGGGTCCAGAAGCTCTTCCCGGCACCCTGCCGGAGAGGGGAATCGCCACCGGAGGTCTTCTTCATCGCCATGCTTGCCTCCGGAGCGATGAGTGGGTAGTCTACCTTGGACTATGGGTCCATAGCAGTAGCTAGATGGTTGTCTTCTCCACCATGTGCTTCATGTTTAGATCTCATGAGCTGCCCTACATGATTGAGATCACCGTTATGTAATTCTATGATGTTGGTTTGTTGGGATCCGATGAATATTGGTGTTTATGATTAAGTTGCTGTACTGAATTATATCTTTTGTTATCTCTATGTTGTTTATGATCTTGCATGCTCTCCGTTGTTAGTAGCTATCTTGGCCGAGTAGTTGCTAGTGACTCCAAGAGGGGGTATTTATGCTCGATAGTGGGTTCATGTCTCTATTTCACCTGGGGGAGTGACAGAAACCTCTAAGGTGGTAGATGTGCTGTTGCTACTAGGGAGAAAACAACATTCATATGCTCAAGGGCATATGCTTTGTTTACATTACACACTTTGCTTAATGCAATTATCTGTTGTTCGCAACTTAATACTTCTAGGGTGTTCGGATGATATCCCCGGGGGTGGATTATTAGTCATAGATGCAGTTGGATGGCGGTCTATGTATTTTGTTGTAATGCCCAGAGTAAATCTCATAGTGATCTTCTTGACATATCACGTTATCTTTATTCTATCAATTGCCCAACTGTAATTTGTTTACCCAGCATGTTATTTTATCTATGGAGAGACACCACTAGTGAACTGTGGACCCCGGTCCTATTTTAATCATATTGCAATCACCTGTTTACTTTTCCCGCATTGTTTACTTTACTCGCATATACTCTACTGTTTTCCACTCGATACGCTCATAACCTTTGTTTCAAGCAAACCGGTGAGATTGACAACCTCATCGCAAGTTGGGAACAAAGTATTTGTTTGTGTGTGTGCAGGTTCCACAACACCTTCAGTCGTCATCGTCTCCCTTCTCCTGTTCGATAAACCTTGGTTTCTTAACTGAGGGAAAACTTGCCGCTACACTCATCATACCTTCCTCTTGGGGTTCCCAACGGGCTGGTCATCACCACGCACAAGGACTTACTGCTTCCACGTCATCATCACACGAGTAGCAGCACTTTTTCTGGCGCCGTTGCCGGGGAAGAGAGAAGACTTCTGCGAGGGGAGTTCTTCGCACACACATTCTTTACTTTGTTATTTGTTTTGCTTTACTTTATTTTATTTTACCTGCACTGCTTTTTATATCAAAAACCCAAAAAAATTAGAATCCTTGGTAGTTGTTATTTCCTTGCTTTTAGTTTATCATGTCTAGTTTAGTTGCTACTACTATGTCCCCCGAGGACATGATCTTTACCTTTAAGCAGAAAGATGAGGAAAGCTTTAAAGAAGCTTGGTCTAGAATTTATGATTGGCATCGAAAAACTGAACCTAAAATGACTTTGAGTTTGCTTCTTAGTAGCTTTTACTTTGGACTTTCTCTTCGTTATAGATATGCTTTGGATGCTACTTCTGAAGGAGATTTCCTTCATTGTGATGGAGATCAAGCCTTCAATACTATAAAAAAGTTGATCACAATTTATAGCATGCCAACCTATTTTGATTCCACTCTTGTGTGCATTTTTAATAGACTTAATACTCTTGAGACTCACACTGCTAGTTTGAATTCTTGCTACAATACTTTGCGCCAGCATTTTGATTATGTGCCTATAAATTCTGAGCCTTCGAGCTGGTATCCTACAATAAAAATCACCATTAGTGGTGAAACTTTTCATGCTCGTTGTGATATTATGTCTGAATTTTGTCTCATGCCAAAGGATGTTTATGAATCTTTGAGCCTTTGGAAGCTTTCTGAGGGAGGAGAAGAATTTTTTCTTACTAACAATGCCACCATATCTCCCCTTGGAATAGCTGAAGGAGTCTTTACAAAAATCCTAGGAAGAATGATATCTACTGATTATCTTGTTATTGAATGTGTAGGAAAAGGACAAATCACACTTGGAAGATCCATTCTGAAGCTCCTTGGCGCCGTTATCGATGTGGGAAAAGGCAATATAACATTTACTACTCCACCTTGCAATAACCATGTCTTTCCTAGAGTCAAGAGCAAAGGTAAGAAAGGGAGACGTAAGGCACGTGCTGATCCTAGCACTTCATCACTTGATATTACTTGATTCGCAATTTTCTGCGCCTAGCTCAAAGGCGTTAAAGAAAAGCACTCTTGGGAGATAACCCAATGTTTACTTTTCAGTACTTTTTCTTTTATTTGAGTCTTGGAAGTCATTACTACTGTAATGACCGCTCCTTATCTTGTTTATTTCGTTTTTGTGCCAAGAGAAGCCTCTAATTTGAGTGAGGTAAAGATTTGGGGATGTTGCTGTCCTGAAACTGTTTTCGGTGCTGCACCGTAAAAATTCGTGAAAATTCTCTGTTTATCTTTTGGACCTGCGATTTCTTGTGCATATGTCCCAGGTTATATCCAAACTTTTCTTAGTTGAACACTTTTTGATTTGAGCAACGGAAAATCCCTCAAAAATTCGTCCTTTGTCAGCTGTCCAGTTTTGACAGATTTCTGCCAATATTTGTTTTTGCCACTTTATCGCTTTCTTTTGAGTTCTTTTTGATCATGGAACTCTTGTGGAAGTTGCTACAGTAGTATATACTTTATATGTGGTGGTTTTGGGTTGAAACCTGAAGCTAAAAGAGGTGGAATATATTTTATGCTTACACTAATGTTGCTAATAGAATTGTGTTTAGTTTTGTATGAAGGAAGTTTTCAAGTGTAGGGATTGGAGAATGATGAGATGAGTTGAAGAATGGACAAAAGCTCAAGCTTGGGGATGCCCATGCATCACCCCAAGAAATATCCAAGAAGTACAAGCGTCAAAGCTTGGGGATGCCCCCGAGGCACCCCTTCTTCATCGGCAAAAATCAGGTCACCTTTCAAAACACTATATTTTTATTGCTTCATGCACTATGTGTTTTTCTTGGAGCGTCAGTTGTTTTAGTTTTCTTAGTTGGTTTAGTTTGTTTGTTTGCTGCAATAAATGGTTGGACCCCAACAAATTTCCTTTGGAGGAGATGTACTCGTTTTCATTTGCAAAGAACGCTCTAGTTTTCACTCTTATTAAAAATCGTGCGTTCTACTTTTTCTGCTACTGCTTTTGGTTTTCGTTTTCGCCTTGATATGCATTCAGATCTTGTCATATCTTTTCATCAAGGTGTATTTTTGCCTCTGATCTTCATTGGTTTTCATCAAAAGAGGTGTTTATAAAAATTTCAAATGGTGTTGGAAAAGAGAAAAAGCTTTGTGCAAAATAGTGGTACAAGAAGGAGCTTGTGTAGACTGCGGCTTAGGCTTTTTCATGTCATGCTTGATGTCTTTTTGATAGTATGCTTAGTGGTTTTGCTGTAGCATGACTTGTCTCAAATAACTGAGATTGCTTAATGAGCCTTTGAAAAAATCATGCGTTGTTTTTATTGTATGGAAGCATTATTTTGGTTTTCTCCTTGATGCTTTATTTGGGTTGACTTGGCGCATGCTCACACATGTTAGACTCTTACAAAGTCACCATTAGCCTTCATGATCATTTAGTTTTTGACTTTTGATGCCATCGTATGCTTCTTTTAATGTCGCTTTGTCGCTTTGCATGATTATGGCCATTATTGCTCTCTTAGTTGGTCGCTCCCAGTCTTTTGCTAGCCCTCGCCTTGTACTGAGTATGAGCTCTACTCGTGCATCCAACTCCTAAAAACCAAGTTTTCCATTGTGTCCACCATAAATTCCTATGCATGGTATTTGTAAGCCATTCCAAAGTAAAATTTTCGTGTGCTACCTTTCAAAAACCTTCAAAACACTTCTCGTTTTGTGACACTGTTTTCAGCTCATGGGGACGTAGTGGTCGGATTTGCTATCTTCCATATTGCTTATTCCAAAAAGAAAAAAAAAAGAAAAAAAAGAAAAAAAAGGCACTCCTCCAATGAATGTGAATGTTGGTGGGCACCCGATGGAATCGGTTAGCCATGGTATGTGAAAGGAAAAGGTGGGGAGGAGTGCCAAGTTTTATAAAAAGAGCACAAGAGTGCCAATCTCTCTCTCAAAAACTTGCTTTATTTTTGTATGGAAGATAGTAAGAACCCCATTGCCAGTCGTTGACAAAGACAACCACCTCTCAAAATTAAGTTTTATCTCTCTGTTTTACAAATGAAAAGCTCTAGCACATGTTTAAATCACTGCTTCCCTCTGCGAAGGGCCTTTCTTTTACTTTTATGTTGAGTCACCACCTTCTTTCTTTATGCACCATTAAGAGAGCATAGTTGTCATTCTTAGTGTGATATGCATTGTCCCAAAGTTCATTGATTGATTCATATTGTTGGTTTCACTTGTTCTTAAATTATTTGTATCTAGTCGCCCTCTTAAACTTTGAGGTGTCCTATGCATTTATGTTTTGCTCTCTTTGAAGGACAAGCTGAAAACCATTTGTATGTTTTTCCTTATGATTTGAACACACGTTTGACTTTCATTGTTTCATTATCATGATCTTTTGTTTGTGTTCATTTACATGTTTACAACATGGTTGCTAAGTTTCTTATTGTCATGATTATATCTTTCATGCCCATGTTTTAAGTTCTATTGATCCCAGCTCACCAATGCTTGCTTATATGATCAAGATTGTGTAGGTGCATGTCACCTCAAAAATTATTCTTTTGTTATCACTTACCTACTCGAGGACGAGCAGGAGTTAAGCTTGGGGATGCTTGATACGTCCCAAACGTATCTATAATTTTTGATGCTCCATGCTTGTTTTTACACCATTTGCCTATTGTTTCGTTACACTTAGTGGCATTTTTATACATTTTCCGGAACTAACCTATTAACGAAGTGCCACAGTGCCAGTTTCCTGTTTTCTGCTGTTTTTGTGTTTCAGAAGTGATACACAGGAAATATTCTCGGAATTGGACGAAACAAGTTCCTGAAGTCATATTTTACCCAGAAGCTTCCAGAGATCCGAAGAAGTGTCGGAGGGGGGCCACCAGGGCCCCACACAAGGGGGCGGCGCGGCCTGGCCCCTGGCCGCGCCACCCCTGTGTGAGAGCCCCTGGCTCCACCTCTGACATCGCCCCTTCGCCTATAAGTACCCCCCGACGAGAAAAACCTAAGGGCCCGATCAGTTTTCCAGAATACATCGCGATCCGCCGCCGCCGTCGACCCGAAGATCGGGAGGGTCCAGAAGCTCTTCCCGGCACCCTGCCGGAGAGGGGAATCGCCACCGGAGGTCTTCTTCATCGCCATGCTTGCCTCCGGAGCGATGAGTGAGTAGTCTACCTTGGACTATGGGTCCATAGCAGTAGCTAGATGGTTGTCTTCTCCACCATGTGCTTCATGTTTAGATCTCATGAGCTGCCCTACATGATTGAGATCACCGTTATGTAATTCTATGATGTTGGTTTGTTGGGATCCGATGAATATTGGTGTTTATGATTAAGTTGCTGTACTGAATTATATCTTTTGTTATCTCTATGTTGTTTATGATCTTGCATGCTCTCCGTTGTTAGTAGCTATCTTGGCCGAGTAGTTGCTAGTGACTCCAAGAGGGGGTATTTATGCTCGATAGTGGGTTCATGTCTCTATTTCACCTGGGGGAGTGACAGAAACCTCTAAGGTGGTAGATGTGTTGTTGCTACTAGGGAGAAAACAACATTCATATGCTCAAGGGCATATGCTTTGTTTACATTACACACTTTGCTTAATGCAATTATCTGTTGTTCGCAACTTAATACTTCTAGGGTGTTCGGATGATATCCCCGGGGGTGGATTATTAGTCATAGATGCAGTTGGATGGCGGTCTATGTATTTTGTTGTAATGCCCAGAGTAAATTTCATAGTGATCTTCTTGACATATCACGTTATCTTTATTCTATCAATTGCCCAACTGTAATTTGTTTACCCAGCATGTTATTTTATCTATAGAGAGACACCACTAGTGAACTGTGGACCCCGGTCCTATTTTAATCATATTGCAATCACCTATTTACTTTTCCCGCATTGTTTACTTTACTCGCATATACTCTACTGTTTTCCACTCGATACGCTCATAACCTTTGTTTCAAGCAAACCGGTGAGATTGACAACCTCATCGCAAGTTGGGAACAAAGTATTTGTTTGTGTGTGTGCAGGTTCCACAACACCTTCAGTCGTCATCGTCTCCCTTCTCCTGTTCGATAAACCTTGGTTTCTTAACTGAGGGAAAACTTGCCGCTACACTCATCATACCTTCCTCTTGGGGTTCCCAACGGGCTGGTCATCACTACGCACAAGGACTTACTGCTTCCACATCATCATCACATGAGTAGCAGCATGCCATGATCAATTGTTCCTTTAAGATATCTAAGAACTCGTTTAACATGATTAAAGTGTGGAATGTGAGGATCATGCATATAGAGACAAGCTTGTTGGACCGCATAGGATAGTTCAGGGCGAGTGATGGTGAGATATTGGAGAGCACCTGTGAGACTACGATAAAGAGTAGGGTTAGAAAACACTTCACCATCAGCAGATAATTTAGTGGTGGTGTCGACAGGAGTCCTAGAGGGTTGACAATCTATCATACCAGCTTTATTTAGAAGATCAATAGAGTATTGGCGTTGGGAGAGAAATAAACCTTTGGAATCACGAGTGACAGCAATACCTAAGAAGTGATGAAGAGACCCTAAATCAGTCATGGAGAAATCATTTTGAAGAAGAGAGATGATATGATGTAAGAAGGGTTGAGAGGACGCTGTGAGAACGATGTCATCTACATAGAGAAGAAGATATGCAACCTGACCATTGGAATGATAAACAAAGAGAGAATAATCAGATTTAGAAGGAGAGAAGCCTAAAGTTTGAATGAAAGTGGAAAATCGTTGGAACCAAGCGCGGGGAGCTTGTTTTAGACCATACAAAGATTTTTGGAGAAGACAAACATGATTAGGATGGTTAGAATCTTCAAATCCTAGTGGTTGTTGACAGTAAACAGTTTCATTTAGTGAACCATGAAGGAAAGCATTTTTTACATCAAGTTGGTGAATAGGCCAAGAGGAGGAGACAACAATACTTAAAATTGTGCGAATGGTACTGGGCTTTACGACAGGAGAGAAAGTTTCATCATAATCAACACCATGTTGTTGAGAAAAACCACGACAAACCCAATGAGCCTTGTAGCGAGAGAGAGAACCGTCGGAGTGAAACTTTTGACGGAACACCCATTTTCCTGAAACTATATTGGCATTGGAGGGGCGTGGTACAAGTGTCCAGGTGTTGTTAGAGATAAGTGCTTGATACTCATCACGCATAGCAGCGGCCCAGTTAGAGTCTAGAAGAGCTGATTTGTAGGTCTTAGGAAGGGGAGAGAGGGAGGGACTAGCTGAAAAATTGAGGCGGGAATAGGGAAGTTGAAAACCAGATTTAGCACGTGTGCACATGACATGGTCATTAGTAGGAGCTGTGATGGGTACGGCATGAGGTGAAGGAACTAGAGGTGGTGGAGATGGGGAGTCGTCCGGTGCAGCGGAGGATGCGGACGTGGAGGGGGAAGTGTCGGAGGATGAGGAGGAACAGTTGGATGGAGGGGTGACGGGTGCGCCAGGGGAGGCTGCCGCGGCAGGAAAAGGGGGTGATTCAGCTGCCGCGGCAGCACTTGTGGAAGCAGCGGCAGGAGTTTGTGGAGTGGCGGCAGGATGTTCTGGCGGGGTAGGGGAGGTTTCTGCCACGGCGGTAGGAGGAGGGACTGGGGCAGGTGAGTTAAAAAGAGGATAGGGAAAACGTGTAGGTGGCTGAGGTGTGGTGGAAGGTGAAGTAGATGTGCTGGATGATCGATTGGCGAAAGGAAAGACAGATTCATCAAACGTAACATGCCTAGATATATGTACATGACCGGAGACAAGATCAAGACAACGATAACCTTTGTGTTCATCAGAATATCCTAAGAAGACACAGGGGATAGGCCTAGGAGAAAGTTTATTAGGGGAGGTTGCATAAACATTGGGAAAACAAAGACAACCGAAGACACGAAGTTCTGAGTAATTGGGATGGGAAAGAAAAAGAGAAAAGAAGGGTGTAGTTTGTGGATTAGTGTTGGATGGCCGAATATTAAGAAGATATGTGGCAGTACATAGTGCTTCGGCCCAAAATTTTGGTGGCATGGAGCTTTGGATTAAGAGTGTTCGAATAATGTCGTTTATAGTTCTTAGAGATCGTTCAGCTTTGCCATTCTGAGGTGAGGTATATGGACAGGAGAAACGAAGTAGGATGCCATGATTGAGGAAAAAGTTTCGGTTTGCAAAGTTGTTAAATTCTTTTCCATTGTCACATTGTACAAATCGGATGGGAAGACAAAAATGAGTGGCAACGTAGCGTTGGAAGTTTAGGAATATAGTGTGCACATCGGATTTGTTTTTAAGAGGGAAAGCCCAAATATAATGAGTGAAATCATCCAAGATGACAAGATAATATTTAAAGCCGGATATACTCAAAGTAGGTGATGTCCATAAATCACAGTGAAGTAACTCAAAAGGGAAAGTGCTAAAAGTATTGGAAGTACCGAAAGGTAGACGAACATGTTTTCCCGTTTGACATGATTCACAAGCTGAAGAATTATGAGAATCTTTATTACATGGAATTTCAAAATCACTAAGCAATGAGGACATGATAGCTTTATTGGGGTGTCCTAAGCGTTGATGCCAAAGGGTGACGGTGGCGAGCATGGATGATGGAGGACTAGCGGCAGGAGCACCATTGATGGAGTAGAGGTCACCGGAACTATCGAAGCATGCGATCTCCTCCTTGGTTAGGAAATCCTTCACAGACAAGCCAAAGGGATCAAATTCAATGGAAGCATTATTGTCATTAGTGAATTTACGAACATAGATTAAATTTTTAATGAGGGCTGGTGCAACTAGGACATCACGGAGGAGAAGAGGTTTGGTTGTGGTTGGAAATTGGGTGTGTCCTACGCATGTAATGGGTGTGGAGGAACCATCACCAAGGATGACGGATGAATAATGTGATGGAGTGCATGATGATAGCATATTATTTGATGAAGACATGTGACTAGAAGCACCAGAGTCGAAGATCCAGTCAGTACCTGAGTTGCCTTGTGCAGCAAAGTTGTTCATGGCCTGTAGAAACACAGCTTGATCCCAGCTCGGAGCATTGGCGGAGGTAGGTGCTGATGGCGGTGCAGTAGCTGGCGCAGGTGATGCAGAAACCGCCGAGTACATGTTGTATGGCGAGAAGTACCCTCCCCCTGGATCGGCATGGTAGACGGGGGCGGGCAGACCATATGGCGAAGGCGACGGCGCGGCATAGGGCGCGAGCTGGTAAGTGGCGGGTGTCGGGGCAGCGACGTACGGAGCAGCTGTCGGGGCGGCGTAGTAAGCTTGGGTAGGAGGGCGGTTGCCGAGGAGCCCAGGCGTGCCGACGTGGGGGCGGACTCCAGGTTGCCAGGTGCCGGTGTAGGCCGGAGGGGCTCCGATCGGGGACGGTGCTGCCCAGGGCATGGACCAGGCCTGGACCATGCCTTTCCACGGATCATGAGAGGGGCGCCAAGCTGGAGGGGTCGGTGTTGATGTAGATGCGCCAGTAGGAGGAGCTGGTGGTGGTGCTACGGGTCGAGGCAGTGGAGCAGGCCGAGGTGGGAAGTGCATGGGGTTCTTCCCACGGTAGTTGGGGCTCGGGCGCCATCCCGGTGGCGGTGCGGCAGCTGGCGGCGGGATGGGTGGAGGACCTATGACCTAGGAACGAATTAGTCTGATACCATGTAGAGTTTTGATAATATGACACTTAATTCAATAGCCACGGGGGCCAGAGTTTATATAGTACAGGAGGGTTGGTGGAACCGACAGAGGAGGCCGGTACCAAGGCCGGTGGTACCGGCACAGGGGGCCGGTGGTACCGGCTGAAATACAATCTAACATATATATCTCCCACCTTCCGCTCTCTTGATTCCGTTCTCTTTGCCCACCGGTTCACAACGTTCTCCACATGACAAATTTCATCCAAGTAGCAGCTTTGTCTCGATGTTCCGCATGAATTTTATGCTGGAGGTTCTATTTGTGAGAATCGTACCCTAAGTGGATATGAGTTATTTAAAAGTATTATGGTGCAAAGAACAATTAGTTGTTGTTTTCGCTTGGAAATTAGTGTCTTCCTCTTGGTGCTTGGTACTCCTACTTGCATGCGTGCATTGCTCTGGAAAATAAAACCTAAAGTAGTGGTGGAAAGATAGCTAGTAGGCTGGTCATTCCAAAAAGAAATGAAGGACCAAGGATGGAATATTGTGTTCTACTAAAAAGAACATGAGCCATGAATAGCACGTGAACGAGTTACGTAGCAAGAAACATGATGATTCCTACTAATGCATAAAAAACTGAGCCCTGTTGCACTAAAGAAATATGGCGCCTCATCATTTCCAAACCAAATCAAAGAGATGCAGGTATCGGATCTGCCCTGGTCGCGTGGCACCCAGTATCGAAGCCCAAACTGGTGACCATGCATGTCCACCTGATCAATTCCAAGTGGCAACACCTAAATAATCAACAAAACCCTAGCTGTTAATCCACGACTGTTTCACCCCAAAAAAACACACGAGCACATCCGAATTTGACCGGGCAACACATGCCAAATCCAAGTGCTCTTCGCTACGTACTTACCTGATGTCCTGATTATCAGTTGTTACTCTCTCCTCTTATCTTAAAACAAACAGATTAGCTACGACTCGTTCATGCACCGGCCGCCGCACTGGCAGTGGCAATATATGTCCTGGCAGCAAGTTGCGAGCCGGTTGCCCGTGGCAGCAACTGCAAGTTGGCAACGGCGACGTGGCGTGAGCCTTTTCTCGAGATTAAAAAAAAAGGGGTACTCCTCCTGTCTATGTGATTTCTGAATGAACGTGGAGTGCAGGTGCGGTGCGGCACAGCACTGCCTGCTGGCGCCGTGACGGGCACGCAGGTCTCTCGTTCCCGTGTGCTGGATCGGACATTCGGACGGCACCGACACGCCGTGATGCTGTTGGATTTCCAGACAGCTCGGGGACGCGGCTAATCAGTGGCTCGCCTAAGCCCGAGCTGGACCGGTGGTTATTTTAATCTTGGCACCTGGCAGGCCAGCACGCTCACGCTCATGAGTCATGAGTGTTCGTGTCACCCCGTCGTTGTGTACGTAGTCTGGATTATCAGACGTTGACTGCATGTGGAGGTTTTTGGCCTTTTGGGGGCATGCATCCGAGGTTTTCTTTGTTGATCGCCTTCCACGGTGACGGCGTGCTCATTCCGAGCGAAACTTTGAGATCAGTTGATTGTAAAGCACGATCTCCCAACTTGAGTACACTGTCCGGGCAATGTGTGTGGTTGAAGGAGCTTTTTGGAGGGAAACAGTAGTGCGCAGCGCAGCATACACCGGCGGCAATCGGGGATCGATCGGGTACGCGTTCTTATCGCTCTGTTCCTCCACTGATTGCCGCACTAGAGCCAAGGTACCAGGCTCCGAGCTGAGCTTTCACCAGCCAATCAATCAGTCCGAACTTCGCTCGGTGTGTCACAGAACACCTACCTCCTAGCAACGCACAGATGGGTGGCTTATTATGTTCTACTCCGCTATATATGGCAGCTTGACGTGTGCGCTCGATCGAGTAGCCTTTTGCTGCCGGCGAGATGCATTATCAGAATTAAAATTTAATCACGTTTGTAATAAGTCAAGCTGGAACGACTGCTAAGAGATTTGTCAGTTAAGTGAAATAGTGATTTACCCCGACATAGCACATCCTTGTCCCCTCTAGAATTTTATCCCGCCGATATAACCAAGTTCAACAACGATTCAACGGCAAATCGATGCTAAGAAAAAGGTAAGTTGGAGAATGGCGCTCGCATAGCCGAGTTCAACACTCCAATGACCGAGGACAAGAATAAGGATCACACTAGATTAAAGATTTGCATTGGCGTCATTTTAATGGCCCAGGTGACTCTCGATGGAATTTCTATAAGATTGCATACATGTTTCTGTAATGTTAGATGAGTTGGACACATGTGTTGGATGCGTAGATTGTCATGTATTCTAAGCTCAGTTAAAATCATTTTATAAACTTTGATTAAATGTATAAGAAAAATATAAACATTTACAATATAAAATAGGTATAGTTAGAATCATCATAAAAAATATTTTTATATTATATATGTATTTGATATTATAGAATTCTATAGTTTTACCAATATGCTTAGTCAAATTTGTCTAGTTTAACTTTGACTAAACCCAGAATGCATAGTAAATATGGACAGAGGGAGTAGCTTTTTTGTTGCAAACAGATATAGTGTTTTCACTTTTTGCGGCAAACAAATGAGGATTTGTTGCATGCCTCGTTGGTTCTTGCAATATTGGTGTGTCTAAAATGTTATAATTTTTTTGCTACATGCTGCAAGTTTTTGTAGATTCGCAATAAAATATTGGAAAACGATATTACGCTTCTGAAAATGCTAGATACACATAAGAAATGTTACATTCATTTTTTTTCCAGCGATGATCGGGGACCTGGGACCACTCATCCAAACATGTAGACATGGCAGACCACAGCCTGTAGACGCCTAGCACGTGAGTCTCCATTTTTTTTGTAGAAGTTTTGTTTTATCAATTCTCACGAACATGCCGAGTTTACATGTTTCCTGTTAGCTTATGAGCTCCCACGAGAGGGCAGCCCTCTCTAGGTCTTGTTTACTTCTAGGGTATTTGAGGGGATGAGAAGGGATGATTTTGTATTCCGCAATTTCCTGATAGGTTGTTTACTAGTCTGGATATTGAGGGGATAATTTTGAGATATTCCCATAAATCCCCTCCACTCTAGGTGTTGTTTACTTTTTCGGTATTTTTACCCCCGAAAGATGTGGGGATATGTGGAGATTTGATGTTCACCCAATACTCTCAAATCACCTCAAATACTCTTTCCCAAAAATACTCTACCATGATAGAGAATTTTTAATCTAGTCAAAAATACACTAGAGTGGAGGGGATTTGTGGAGATATCCCAGGATTATCCCCTCAAAACCCGGACTAGTAAACAACCTATCGGGGAAATTTCGGGATACGAAATAATCATTTCTCATCCCCTCAAATACCCTAGAAGTAAACAAGGCCCTAGTTTATTTTTGGCTAGATTAAAAACTCTCCATCACAGTAGAGTATTTTTGAGAAGAGTATTTGAGAGAATTTAAGAGTATCGGGTGAATACCAAATCCGACATATCCCTACATTCTTCGAGGATGAAAATACGGAAAAAGTAAACAAGGCTTAGAATGGAGAAGCCCATAAATTTTGGTGGACATCCCTAGACAATGCATTAGCGTTTAAAGCCCACAGCAAGTTTAGGCCCACTAATGTGCATTCTGATTCCTGATGCTAGGGTCCCACATGTCATCCGGACGCAGTGCAAAACCCCATTCCCCCTTCCTTCTTCCAAACCCCACCTTCTCCCCCAAATCCCCACCGCCGAATGCGGCCACGGCGGACCTAGCCGCGCATCGCCATGCCGCCGTCCTACTCCGCCGCCATCCTCCTCCTCCTCCTCCTCCTCGTAGCCACCATCCCTTCCACAGCCGCCGCCAAGGGCCGCCACGCGTTCACCACCGCCTCCTACCGCCGCATCTCGTGGGCGAGCAACCTCACGCTCCTGGGCTCCGCCTCCATCCTCCCGGGCGCGGCCGCCGTCGCGCTCACCACCAACACCAGCGACGGCATCCGCGCCGGCCGCGCCCTCTTCTCGGAGCCCGTCCGCCTCCTCCTCCCGCCGCCCGACCCGCGCGCCGCCCCGACGCAGGCCTCCTTCTCCACCCGCTTCACCTTCCGCATCGAGCCCTCCCCGTCCTACGGCGACGGCCTCGCCTTCATCCTCACCTCCTCGCGCGCCTTCCTCGGGGCCTCCAACGGCTTCCTCGGCCTCTACCCGTCCGCCTCCGCCTCCGACGACGGCGAGCTCGCCGAGGTCTCCACCGTCGCCGTCGAGATCGACACGCACCGCGACGTCGCGCTGCGCGACCCTGACGGCAACCACGTCGCGCTCGACGCGGGCTCCATCTTCTCCGTCGCGTCCGCGAGCCCGGGCCTCGACCTCAAGGCCGGCGTGCCCATCACCGCCTGGATCGAGTACCGCGCGCCGCGCCTCCGCCTCCGCGCCTGGCTCTCCTACTCCTCGTCCCGCCGCCCCGACAAGGCCGCGCTCTCCGTCGACGTCGACCTCTCCGGCCTCCTCCGCGCGTACATGTACGCGGGGTTCTCCGCGTCCAACGGCGAAGGCGCCGCGCGTCACATCGTCGAGAGCTGGTCCTTCCGCACCTTCGGCTTCCCCAACTCCTCACACGCGTTGGCTTCCCCAATTCCTTCGCCACCGCCCAAGGAGGACCAGGCTTCGTTTAAGAGCCCACTGCCGCTCCCAACAAATCACCACCACCATCACCTACTCTACAAGGTGCTGGGCGGAGTTCTGGTTGGCGTGCTCTTGCTGGTTCTTGTGATCGCCTGCTCTGTTCTATGGCATGGCCGTCAAAAGGGCCGCAAAACTGAAGAACCTACCGTGCTGTTCGAGGACAAGAACTTCCGTGGGATGCTGCCCATGGAAGTGGTACGCGCAGCGACGAAGGACTTCGGCAATGAGAATGTGATTGGCGTTGGCGGCTCTGGCGCCATTGTGTTTGAGGGGGTTCTCCCTTCTGGTACAAGGGTTGCTGTCAAACGGTTTCAGGCTATGTGGCACTGCTCCAAGGCGTTTGAGAGTGAGCTTCGTGTCATGCTTGATTGCCCACATCACCCGAACCTCGTGCCGCTTCTTGGGTGGTGCTCGAGTGAGCATGACCTGGTGCTTGTTTATGAGTTCATGCCCAATGGCAATCTTGACACTGCGCTGCACACCAAGGGTGGAGCAACACTTCCCTGGGAGGCACGGTATGGGGCGGTGCTTGGTGTTGCGTCAGCGCTTACATTTCTGCATGATGAATGTGAGCACCGCATTCTGCATCGTGATGTCAAGTCATCAAATGTGCTGCTCGACGCAGAGTTCAATGCTCGGCTAGGTGATTTTGGTCTTGCTCGCGTGGTGAGCCATGGTGCGATGCCTGCGGCAACACAGCCAGCAGGCACACTGGGATACCTCGCTCCAGAATATGTGCATTCAGGTGTGGCATCAGAGAGGTCTGATGTTTACAGCTTTGGGGTGCTTGCTTTGGAGGTGGCCACCGGCCGGAGGCCAACAGAGAAGGGAACCACAGTTGTTGACTGGGTGTGGGGTCTCTGGGGTCGGAGGAGGCTGGTTGATGCAGCTGACCAGCGGCTTCAGGGGCGGTTTGTTGCGGAGGAGATGCGACGGGTGCTGCTTGTAGGCCTCTGCTGTGTACATCCAGACTGTCGGAAGCGGCCTGGTATGCGAAGGGTAGTCAGGATGCTTGATGGTACCGCACCCATGACACTGGTGCCAGATAAGAAGCCGCCACTTGTACTGAAGTCGCCACTGAATGAAACGTCCTCAATGAACACCATGGATACTAAGAATACTGCATTTTACAGTTGTCGCTAGATATACAATACAAGGTAGGTTTGTAAAGAAAAACTTTCTTATCCATATGTAGTGGTGTTCAATCCATTGGCATTTTCCGATGTATACGCCATGTTAATGCTTTCTGAATTCTTATAAGATCATACAAGCTATAGGTTGAACATAAGATATGACGTGAATGTTACACACTGTTGTCTGGAAAGTTTTCTACTGGTGCCCTACCAATGACAGAGATATCTTAGGAAAGCTATTGATCTCTCCCCCAAATATCATAGAATAAGTGATAAGTGAATATCTGAAGTATGTTTTTAAGTGAGTGATCCCAGTATATGGCTCACTGAATGACTAGTGGTTATTAAACGTTTATATTAGGTAGCTGACAGCAAGTGTTGTTTTATGGTACAAATTGCAGTTAGGTGTTTCATAGTTTTCTTTCCTTAGCTTGGGGTGTCATTTATGTGAAGATGGTTTTTGTAAATGCTTGCATGTGAGTCTGCTCAGTTTACCCTAACATATTTGGACTGTCATTATCATAGATGCATATGATGGTATATGAACACTGCTCCTATTGTAAGCAGTTGTGGTGGAACAGTAGCTTTAGTTTTTTTTTTTTTTGGCGCGGAACAGCTGTATTGTTGATATAGATATATCAGAAATGCCTCCACCGAATTGATTTTGAACATGTGCTATTCATTGTATGCTGTTTATGTCTACTGATACATGAAAAAAAAAACACAAGCGGTGACATATTTCTTATTGTCATGGACCTAATGTTCTTTTCCTTTTTGCTTCTTGTTTCCTTTTTTCTTCGTGTCATCATCCAAACGCTAATTGTTTTATTTGACCCTGTAATCAGATGTTCTGATATTCAGGAAACTGTGAACAGTGAGTATATCTTAGAACTGTCGCAGATTGTTTATTTGCTGTTGCCTTTCACCTACAGTTTTTAGACGAGTTGATAAACTTCTGCAGCATGGACACATGATCTGATCAACTTAAAATTTGTCTAAATGGCACTCTGGTTGCCTGACTATCAGTATATATGTCTAGTATTCTCCTTTCTACTGAACCTGACTTCTTTTCTTCTCTTTGCTTCTCTTCTCTTCTCTAATGTGTTGATATGATATGTTTGTCATGTTCAAAAGTCGAAGATCATATGTACATTTCTTATGTTATCTTTGCTCCGTTTCGAAGTTTGAAGATTCATATGATACTACTGTGCTCAGAACTCCAGTATTCATGTTTTGGAAGGTCTTGGCCTGATTTCCTTCTAAGGTTACCAAGTGCAGATATCATTTAGTTTTTGACTGGTCTAGTATCTTGGAATACCGATATGCAGCAATTTCAAATAGGAGGTTTCGTGAAACACAGTAACTGTGACTGATTGAGATTCAGTAAAACCAACTGGCTTTCTGCTGATGAAGATACATGCCATGTCAGTCAGTGTCAATTGTTTCCACTTTGCAGGTACTGTGCTTAAACAAGATATGCTGTGAATGCTACACATTGTTTTCTGAAAATTTTACTGCTGGTGCACTACCAATGACAGATATATCTTAGGAAAGCTATTGAAAGTGTTGTTTCTTGGTACAAATTGCAGTGAGGCGTTTCATAATTTTCTTCTCTTAGGGCCTGTTCGGAAACGGTCCGCGCTGCTCCGCTCCACGGAGAATACGAAGCTCGTTTTTAGCTGCTCCGTTAGTTTAGCCTATAGCTCCTGCCGCTCCGACGGAGCAGTTCGGAGCTGGAGAGGATCTGAACGTGTTTTTAGATTCAGGTGCCATTTGTGTGAAGATAGTTTTTGTGAATGCTTTTGCATGTCTTACAGTCTGCTCAGTTTGCCCTGATAATTTTGGACTGTCATTATCCCAGATTCTTATAATGGTATATGGACACTGCTCCTATTGTAAGCAGTTGTGGTGGAAGTGGAACAGTATTTTTTTTTTTTGCGGGAAACAGTAGCTGTATTGTTGATGTAGATGTAACAGAAATGCACCAAATTTATTTTAAACATCTGGTATTCACTTTACTCTGTTTATGTCTACTGATACATGAAACAAAACACAAGCGGTGACATGTCTCATTGTCATGGACCTAATTTTTTTCCTTTTCACTTCTTGTTTCCCTTCTCTTTGTGTCATGATCCAAACGTTAACTGTTTCAGTTGACCCTATAATCAAAGCTACTCCCTCTGTTCCACATTAGTTTGTACTAAATCAGCGACAACTAATATGGAATGGAGGGAGTATTACCATAATCTGGATTATAAACAATGTGACCTGCGGTCCGTGCCAAGTGCCTGATTATCTGGAGACTTTTTTTTTAATCTGGAGCCTTTTTTATATGTATACAAAAGTTTGCACTTGGTGAGTAGTAGCAGACATTTCTTTTGTTCATTTATGACATTCTGTGTGGCAAGTTGAAATTGTCCTTTCATGAAAAAGTGTCAAATATGGTGTTTTTGTGTGTGGAAAAATAAGGTGTTGAACAGCACTTCTGAGTCATAACCTAGCAGTGTTTCGATGCTTAAAGGATAAAGTAATAGCTGCATAGTACTTGTCTTGACCTGATTATTGTTTTGAGTTTCTAGCATAGTTTAAAATGTTATAATGGTATGCTGCACATGGATGTCCATACTTCACTGTTCCATTTTTTTCGTCTTTGCCCTTCCTGTTGCAATATACTAATGTGGGTCTGTGGCTGCACTAACATGATGTATTAATTTCCTAAACCATCTAAATAGTGAACACATCACAACCGCCTTGCACCCGACACACAACCTTGCTCTGAGAGTAGCCAGCGTGTTATTGTTGCAACGGTTTTTGTCCGGTTTTTCGTTAATTAATTTGGGCAATTCTCTTCTGCTTAATTAACTGATAGGACAATTCTTTTACCTCTGTTTAAAAAAAAATAGTGAACACAGTGAGTATATCTTGAAACTGTTCCCAGATTGTTTATTTGCTGTTACCTTTCACCTACAGTTTGTAGATAAGTTGACAACTTCTGCAGCATGGACACATGATATGATAAACTTGAAACTTGTCCTTATAGCACTCTGGTAGCCTGAATATGCAGTATAAAGCATAAAGCATAAAGACTAAATTTTTAACTTGTGACTCTGGTTAAACTTGAGTGCTATAAGCATAAATTGTCCTTACACATGATCTGATAAACTTGAAATTTGGGCTTATAGCACTCTGGTAGCCTCTAGCAATCAACCATAATTCGAGGATCAAGACCATATTTAGCACTAAGCTCTTGAAAATCAGCAGTTTTAGCGAAAGACTTAATGCAATCATATTCATAGTTTATACCTGATTCTTTACCTTTGTCACAATCCCAATCTTCGGTATTGCTTTGAATTGTTTCAAGCAGATCCCACTTGGCTTCAGCCTCCTTGCTTGTGAAAGACCCCTCAAAACAAACATCTAGATAGTCCTTGTAATGTTCTGAAAGCCTTGCATAAAAATTATTAATAACAATATTACGGGGGAGCTCATGAATGGGACATTTGAGCATAGTGACTTCAATCTTCCCCACACTTGGGCAATGCTTTCTCCATCATGAGGATGAAAATTATAAATATAATTCCTATCTTTATGAATATCACTAGAAGGATAGAATTTAGAATAAAAGAGAGGTACAATTTCCTCCCAGCCAATAGATCGGCCATTCTTCAACGTCTTATACCATTCCGCAGCTTTGCCCTTTAGTGATAAAGAGAAAAGCTTCCTCTTAACTTGGCTTGTTGAAATACCTGCACACTTGAACAACTCGCATAATTCATGTATAAAGAGCAAATGATCACCAGGATGGACAGTTCCATCCCCTAAATAGCAGTTATTCATAGCACGTTCAACAATTTTCATAGGTATTTTAAAAGGATGGGGATCACAAACATCATCACATATGGGAGATAAAGTATCATCAGAGCAAATTTTCTCCTCTAAAGCTGGGGAACTAAAAATATCATGCCCATCGAAACCAGCTTCCCCAAGCTTAGACTTTTCTATAGCATTAGCAATAATGATGTTCAAAGAATTCATACAAATAACATTGCTATTAGCATGCGAATAAAGCTCCAAAGGTTTTCTAAATTTCTCTTCAAACACTTCACGTCCTAACTTAGGAAAAATACTATAAAGCTTTTTGTTTTCCATTAAGCCTAACTAGTGAAAATAAAAACAAGAAACAAAAAGATATAATTGCAGAATCTAAAGGAAATAACTTCGAGCACCCACACACGAGGATGTGAGTACCTTTTACCTTACCTCCCCGGCAACAACGCCAGAAAAGAGCCTGATCTCTACGCACGCGTCTGTTCTTGTAGACAGTGTTGGGCCTCCAAGTGCAGAGGTTTGTAGAACAGCAGCAAGTTTCCCTTAAGTGGATCACCTAAGGTTTATCGAACTCAGGGAGGAAGAGGTCAAAGGTATCCCTCTCAAGCAACCCTGCAATTACGATACAAGAAGTCTCTTGTGTCCCCAACACACCCAATACACTTGTCAGATGTATAAGTGCACTAGTTCGGCGAAGAGATAGTGAAATACAAGTAATATGGTTGATTATAAGTAGTAAATGCAATCTGAAATAAAAATGGCAGCAAGCAAACATGTAGCAGAACAGGTTGTAAACGGTGTTTCAATGCTTAGAAACAAGGCCTAGGGTCATACTTTCACTAGTGGACACTCTCAACAAAGATAACATAATTGAACACATAAATATCTATCTTCACTATGCTGTTCTAAACTATTCTCCGATGGATAACAAACACTAATTATGTGTAAGGCTACGAAGCACTCCTTAAAGTTCGCATTTCCCCAAACTTGATTGCCCCACACTATCACCTTGAGCGCACTAGATGGTTCCAACAAACACCAACAATTCATAGAGACACTAGCCAAAGAGACACACATAATGCGCACACTGTCACCTTCACATTATGGTACAAGGTGTCTCCGGAGATTACAATAATAAAACATGGGAGTAGAATAGTATATGAAGATAATATCTACCAATTCAACTAGATACAAAACTCATGATCACATATAGATCACATCATGGGAGAGAGAGGTGAACCATAAGCTACCGGTAGAGCCCTCAGCCCCGGGGGAGAACTACTCCCTCCTTATCATGGGAGACAACAACGTCAATGGAGATGGCGGTGAAGTCGATGGAGTCGGTGGTGGAGGCGATGGAGATGGCTCCGGGGGCACTTCCCCGTCTCGGCAGGGTGCCGGAACAGAGACTTATGTCCCATGAATCTTGTCGGTGGCGGCGGCGGAGCTGTGGGACTTCTTCTGGAAAATTGCCGAACGATTTAGGGTTTTCACATCGGAGAACTTTTATAGGCGGAAGGGTGATGTCAGAGGGCAGCCAGGGGCCCCACACATGGTGGTGGCGCGGCCAGGGGGGCACCCGCACCACCGTATGGTGTGCGAGCCTCCTGGCCCCCCTCCGTCTCTCCTTCGATCTTTGTCTCGTGTCCAGGAAAAATAGGAGGTACGGGCTTCATTTCGTCCAATTTCGAGAATATTTTCTATGTAGCTTTTCTGAAACACAAAAACAACAGAAAACATGGAAATGGTATTGTGGCATCTCGTTAATAGGTTAGTTCTGGAAAATGCATAAAAACACCACGAAGTGTAAACAAAACATGAAGCAAATGGTGTAAAACAAGCATGGAGCATAAAAAATTATAGATACGTTTGAGACGTATCACCCGACAACTACCCGGCGTGGAATGAGTTCTTCCGGCGTAGGTACAAACGGGAACTCGCCGCCTACGATGACCCTCCTCCTCCTCCTGCACGCAACAACGCCATCGGCCTCACCCTCGAATACATGCTCGCGCACATCGAGGGTGGCAATGATACGTCTCTAACGTATCTATAATTTTTGATGCTCCATGCTTGTTTTTACACCATTTGCTTAGTGTTTCGTTACACTTCGTGGCATTTTTATGCATTTTCCAGGACTAACCTATTAACGAGATGCCACAGTGCCAGTTCCCTGTTTTCTGCTGTTTTTGTGTTTTAGAAAAGTTACACAGCAAATATTCTCGGAATTGGACGAAACAAAAGCCAAACATCCAGAAATTCACCGAAGCGTCGAGAGAACCAAAGAGGAGACGGAGTGGGGCCACGAGGGGCCCACACAATAGGGCGGCATGGCCTAGGGGTAGGCCACGCCCCCTATGTGTGTGGCTGCCTCGATCCACTTCTGACGATGCCCCTTTGCCTATAAAGACCCCCCAACAGGAAAAACCTAAGGACCCCGATCACTTTTCCAGAAACATATCGCGATCCGCCGCCATCGTCGACCTGAGATCGGGAGGGTCCAGAAGCTCTTCCCGGCACCCTGCCGGAGAGGGGAATCGCCACCGGAGGTCTTCTTCATCGCCATGCTTGACTCCGGCGCGATGAGTGAGTAGTCTACCTTGGACTATGGGTCCATAGCAGTAGCTAGATGGTTGTCTTCTCCACCATGTGCTTCATGTTTAGATCTCGTGAGCTGCTTTACATGATCGAGATCACCGTTATGTAATTCTACATGTTGTGTTTGTTGGGATCCGATGAATATTGGTGCTATGATTGAGTTGATGTGCTGAATATTATCTTATGTTATCTCTATGTTGTTTATGATCTTGCATGCTCTCCGTTGTTAGTAGCTATCTTGGCCGAGTAGATACTAGTGACTCCAAGAGGGAGTATTTATGCTCGATAGTTGGGTTCATGCCTCTATTTAATCTAGGGGAGTGACAAGAACCTCTAAGGTTGTAGATGTGCTGTTGCCACTAGGGAGAAAACAACATTCATATGCTCAAGGGCATATGCTTTGTTTACATTACACACTTTGCTTAATGCGGTTATCTGTTGTTCGCAACTTAATACTTGTGGAGTTCTCGGATTGATTCGCCACAAGTGGATTATTAGTCATTGATGCAGTTGGATGGCGGTCTATGTATCTTGTTGTAATGCCAGAGTAAATCTCGTAGTGATCCTCTCGACATATGCACGTTGTCTTTATTCTATCAATTGCCCAACTGTAATTTGTTTACCCAGCATGTGTTATTTTATCTTATGGAGAGACACCACTAGTGAACTGTGGACCCCGGTCCTATTTCCATTATATTGCTATCACCTGTTTACTTTACTCGCATTGCTTACTTTACTCGCAAGCTACTATTACTTTCCACTCGATACGCTCATACCCTTTGTTTCAAGCAAACCTATGAGATTGACAACCTCATCGTAAGTTGGGAACAAAGTATTTGGTTGTGTTGTGGGCAGGTTCCACGTTGTCGCTCGCAAAGCAAAGCTTGGACGAGGCGCCCTATAAATTGTCCGGAGCTGTCGCGAAGCTAGCAAGCATCACCTTCTTGAGTTTGGCTTTTTCCTACTGGATTGATAACCTTGGTTTCTTACTGAGGGAAAAACTTGCTGCTATATTCATCAAACCTTCTCTTGGGGTTTCCCAATTGGCCGGTCATTTACCGCGCCATCAATAGCAATCAAGACTTTTTCTGGCGCCGTTGCCGGGGAAAAAGAAGACTTCTGCAAGGGGAGTTTCGCACGCACATCCTTTACTTTGTTTTAAGTTTTTCTTTTATTGTATTTTACTTGCATCGTTTTATCAAAAACACAAAAAAATTAGTTTCCCTTATAGTTGTTTTTACTTGTCTGCTTTTAGCTCTGCTAGAATGGCTACTCATGAGAACACCAAGTGGTGTGATTTTACTAGCATGAATAATAGTGATTTTATCTGCACTTCTATTGCGCCACCTGCTCCTGCTACTGATTTTTATGAGATTAAGCCTGCTTTGTTGAACCTTGTTATGAAAGAGCAATTTTCTGGTGCTAGTACTGATGATGTTGCAGCTCATCTCAACAATTTTGTTGAGCTATGTGAGATGCAAAAATATAAGGATGTGGAAAGTGATATTATTAAGCTTAAGTTGTTTCCTTTTTCTTTGAGAGGAAAAGCTAAGGATTGGTTGCTGTCTTTTCCTAAAAATAGTATTGATTCATGGGCTAAGTGTAAGGATGCTTTTATTGGTAGATACTATCCTCCTGCTAAGATTATAGCTTTGCGTAGCAATATTATGAAGTTTAGCCACTTTGATAATGAACATGTTGCTCAAGCTTGGGAAAGAATGAAATCTATGATAAAGAATTGCCCCACTCATGGACTGACAGCTTGGATGATTGTCCAAACTTTTTATGCAGGACTGAATTTTTCTTCAAGGAACCTATTGGATTCAGCTGCTGGAGGCACTTTTATGTCCCTTACCTTGGGCGCTGCAATGAAGCTTCTCGACAATATGATGGTAAATTACTCTGAATGGCACACCGAGAGAGCTCCACAAGGTAAGAAGGTAAATTCTGTTGAGGAAACCTCTTCCTTAAGTGATAAGATTGATGCTATTATGCTTATGCTTTCTAATGATAGGACTCATGTAGATGTAGATCCTAATAATGTTCCTCTAGCCTCTTTGGTTGCTCAAGAAGAGCATGTTGATGTAAACTTCATTAGAAATAATAATTTTAACAATAATGCTTATAGGAACAATTTTGCTAGTAACAATTATAGGCCATATCCTTCTACCAATGGTAATGGTTATGGTAACTCTTATGGTAATTCCTCCAACAACACTAGGGTTGCGCCCTCCGAGCTTGAGGTAATGCTCAAGGACTTCATCGGTAAGCAAAATGCTTTTAACAAGTCTGTTGAGGAAAAGTTAAGCAAAATTTATATTCTTGCTTCTAAAGTTGATAGCCTTGCTCATAATGTTGAACTTCTGAAATTAAAAGTGTTGCCTAATGATGTTAAGGAGAACAATCCTTTTGCCACTGCTAATGCTATCCAAGTTAGAATTGATGAAAATGTTAGGATGCTAGCAGAATTGCATGCCAGGTGGGAAAGAGAAGATGAGATTGCTAGGAAAATGAAGGTATGTACCATTACTACCTTTAATGATGTTATTCCTAATGCTAGCAATCCTCTTACTTTGATTGGTGTAGAGAAAACTCCTACTCCTAGTGTTAAAAAGCCTAAAACTGCTAAAAAAAATTCTCAAAAGTGTGCTGAAATTTTTCGGAGTGTGGGAGATGATAGCTCTATTTCCTTTAATAATTTTGATGTTGATGGCTGCAATATATCTGAAGTTATTTTGTTCTTGCAAAAGCTTGCTTTGACTCCCAATGCTAGTTCTTAAAATGTTGATTTTACTAAGCATATTACTAATGCTCTTATGAAAATTAGGGATGAAAAGTTGAAGCAAAAAGCTTCTATTCCCAAGAAATTAGAAGATGGTTGGGAACCCATCATTGATATGCATGTTAATGGTTTTGATTGCCATGCTTTATGTGATCTAGGTGCTAGTATTTCTATCATGCCTAGAAAAATTTATGACATGCTTGATTTACCACTGCTTGAAAAGTGTTATTATGATGTTCCTATTGGTGATGTTGCTAAGAAGAAACCTTTGGGAAGGATTAATGATGTTCTTATTATGGTTAACAATAACCTTGTTCCCGTTGATTTTCCTGTCATGGATGTTGAATGCAATGCTTCATGTCCTATTATTTTGGGAAGACCCTTTCTTCGAACTGTAGGTGCCATCATTGATATGAGGGAAGGCACCATCAAATATCAATTCCCACTCAAGAAAGGTATGGAACACTTCCCTAGGAAGAGAAAGAAATTGCTTTTTGACTCTATCCTTAGAGCAAATTATGATCTTAATGCTTCTTTCGATATTACTTGATTTGTATTTTCTGCGCCTAGCTCAAAGGCGTTAAAGAAAAGCACTCTTGGGAGATAACCCAATGTTTTTACTTTCAGTTATTTTTCTTTTATTTGAGTCTTGGAAGTTATTACTAATGTAATAACCGCTCCTTACCCTTTTTATTTCATTTTTGTGCCAAGAGAAGCCTCTAATTTAAGTGAGGTAAGATTTGGGGATGTTGCTGTCCTGAAATAGTTTTTGGTGCTGCACCGTAAAAATTCATGAAAATCCTCAGTATATCTTTTGGACCTGTGATTTCTTGTTCATATGCCCCAGGTTATATCCAAACTTTCATTAGTTATACACTTTTTGAGTTGAGCAACAGAAAACCCTCTAAAAATTCCACCTTTGTCAGCTATTCTGTTTTGACAGATTTCTGCCATTATTTGTGTTTGCTGCTCGATCGCTTTCTTTTTGAGTTCTTTTGATCACGGAACTTTTGGGGAAGTTGCTACAGTAGTATATGCTTAATATGTGGTGGTTTTGAGTTGAAACCTGAAGCAAAAAGGGTTGATTCAATGTTATGCTTACACATGTTGCTAATAGAATTGTGTTTAGTTTTGTATGAAGGAAGTTTTCAAGTGTAGGGATTGGAGAATGATGAGATGAGTTGAAGAATGGAAAAAAGCTCAAGCTTGGGGATGCCCATGTCACCCCAAGAAATATCCAAGAGGTACAAGCATCAAAGCTTGGGGATGCCCCCGAGGCACCCCTTCTTCATCGGCAAAAATCAGGTCACCTTTCAACACACTATATTTTTATTGCTTCATGCATTATGCGTTTTTCTTGGAGCGTCAGTTGTTTTAGTTTTCAGTTTTGTTTAGTTTTTTTTTCTGCAATAAATGGTTGGACCCCAACAAATTCCTTTTGGAGAAGTTGCCTTGCTTTTCATTTGCCAAGAACACTCAGTTTTTCACTCTTATCGTTTCAACGAGTGTTCTCTTTTTCTAGAACTGCGTTTAGCTTTCATTTTTCGCCTTGATTTTTGTTCAGATCTTGTTATATCTTTTTATCAAGGTGTATTTTGACCTCTTATCCATGTTGGTTTTCATCAAAAGAGTTGTTTCAAAAAAGTTTGAATGGTGTTGGAAAAGAGAAAAAGCTTTATGCAAAAAAGTGGTACAAGAAGGAGCTTGTGTAGACTGCGGCCTAGGCTTTTGCATGCCATGCTTGATGTCTTTTTGATAGTATGCTTAGTGGTTTTTCTGTAGCATGACTTGTCTCAAATGACTGAGATTGCTTAATGAGCCTTTGAAAAAATCATGCGTTGTTTTAATTATTTGGAAGCATTATTTTGGTTTTCTCCTTTGATGCTTTATTTGGGTTGACTTGGCGCATGCTCACACATGTTAGACTCATACAAAGTCACCATAAGCCTCTATGATCATTTAGTTTTTGACTTTTGATGCCATCTTATGCTCCTTTTAATGTCGCTTTGTCGCTTTGCATGATTATGGCCGTTATTGCTCTCTTAGTTGGTTGCTCCCAGTCTTTTGCTAGCCCTCATTTTGTACTGAGTATGAGCTCTACTCGTGCATCCAACTCCTAAAAACCACGTTGTTCCATTGTGTCCACTATAAATTCCTATGCATGGTATTTGTAAGCCATTCCAAGTAAATTTTCATGTGCTACCTTTCAAAACTTTCAATTACTTCTCATTTTGTGCCACTGTTTTTAGCTCATGAGGACGTAGTGGTCGGAATTGCTATCTTCCATATTAAATTAAGTACCCCTGAACTAGGCAGCTTCATCTGCTCATCATTAATTTTGCATGAGAGCTAGTCAGACCATTGCAATCTAATTCTAAAAAATAAAAAAGGCACTCCTCCATGGTATGTGAATGTTGGTGGGCACCCGATGGAATCGGTTAGCCATGGTTTGAGAAAGGAAAAAAGGCGGGGAGGAGTGCCAAAGCTTTATAAAAGAGCACCAATGTGCCAAATTTTCAAAGAACTCAGAACCGCTCTCACTTGTTTATTATTGAAGATAGTAAGACCCCATTGCCATTCGTTGACATGAAACAACCACCTCCCAAAACCCAATTTTTGTCTCTCTGTTTACAAATGAAAAGCTCTAGCACATGTTTAATCACTACTTTCCTCCGCGAAGGGCCTTTCTTTTACTTTTTATGTTGATTCACCACCTTCTATCTTTATGCACCATCTAAGAGAGCATAGTTGTCATTCTGAGTATAATGTGCGTTGTCCCAAAGTTTTCATTGATTGACTCATGATTTTGGTTTCACTTGTTCTTAAATTATTTGTATCTAGTCGCCCTCTTAAACTTGAAGGTGTCCTATGCATTTATGTTTTGCTCTCTCATGAAGGACAAGCTGAAAACGATTTGTATGTTTTTCCATATGATTTGAACATACATTTGACTTTCATTGTTTCATTTTCGTGATCTTTCATTTGTGTTCTTTTTCATGTTATAACATGGTTGCTAAGTTACTTCTATCAAAATTATGTCTTTCATGCCCATGTTTTAAGTTCTTTTGATCCCAGCGCACAACGCTTATATAGATGATCAAGATTGTGTAGGTGCATGTCACCTCAAAAATTATTTCTTTTGTTATCACTTACATACTCGAGGACAAGCAGGAGTTAAGCTTGGGGATGCTGATACGTCTCTAATGTATCTATAATTTTTGATGCTCCATGCTTGTTTTTACACTATTTGCTTAGTGTTTCGTTACACTTCGTGGCGTTTTTATGCATTTTCCGGGACTAACCTATTAACGAGATGCCACAGTGCTAGTTCCCTGTTTTCTGCTGTTTTTGTGTTTCAGAAAAGTTGCACAGGAAATATTCTTGGAATTGGACAAAACAAAAGCCAAATATCCAGAAATTCACCGAAGATTCCAGAGAACCGAAGAGGAGACGGAGTGGGGCCACGAGGGGTCCACACAACAGGGTGGCGTGGCCCAGGGGTAGGCCGCACCCCCTATGTGTGTGGCCGCCTTGGTCCACTTCTGACGATGCCCCTTTGCCTATAAAGACCCCCCGACGGGAAAAACGTAAGGACCCCAATCACTTTTCCAGAAACATATCGCGATCCGTCGCCGTTGTCGACCCGAGATCAGGAGGGTCCAGAAGCTCTTCCCGGCAGCCTGCCGGAGAGGGGAATCGCCACCGGAGGTCTTCTTCATCGCCATGTTTGCCTCCGGCGTGATGAGTGAGTAGTCTACCTTGGACTATGGGTCCATAGCAGTAGCTAGATGGTTGTCTTCTCCACCATGTGCTTCATGTTTAGATCTCCTGAGCTGCTTTACATGATCGAGATCACCATTATGTAATTCTACATGTTGTGATTGTTGGGATCCGATGAATATTGGTGTTATGATTGGGTTGATGTGCTGAATATTATCTTATGTTATCTCTATGTTGTTTATGATCTTGCATGCTCTCCGTTGTTAGTAGCTATCTTGACCGAGTAGATACTAGTGACTCCAAGAGGGAATATTTATGCTCGATAGTTGGGTTCATGCCTCTATTTAATCTGGGGGAGTGATAGAAACCTCTAAGGTTGTAGATGTGCTGTTGCCACTAGGGAGAAAACAACATTCATATGCTCAAGGGCATATGCTTTGTTTACATTACACACTTTGCTTAATGCAGTTATCTGTTGTTCGTAACTTAATACTTGTGGAGTTCTCGGATTGATTCGCCACAAGTGGATTATTAGTCATAGATGCAGTTGGATGGCGGTCTATGTATCTTATTGTAATGCCCAGAGTAAATCTCATTGTGATCCTCTCGACATATGCACGTTGTCTTTATTCTATCAATTGCCCAACTGTAATTTGTTTACCCAGCATGTGTTATTTAATCTTATGAAGAGACACCACTAGTGAATTGTGGACCCCGGTCCTATTTCCATTATATTGTTATCACCTGTTTACTTTACTCGCACTGTTTACTTTACTCTCAAACTACTATTACTTTCCACTCGATACGCTCATACCCTTTGTTTCAAGCAAACCGGTGAGATTGACAACCTCATCATAAGTTGGGAACAAAGTATTTGGTTGTGTTGTGTGCAGGTTCCACGTTGCCACTCGCAAAGCTAGCAAGCATCACCTTCTTGAGTTTGTATTTTTCCTACTCGATTGATAACCTTGGTTTCTTACTAAGGGAAAAACTTGCTGCTATATTCATCAAACCTTCTCTTGGGGTTTCCCAACTGGCCGGTCATTTACCGCGCCATCAATAGCAATCAGGCAACTACCCCGTCCTGGGGATGCCGCCGCCGCAGTGCCTTCCCTGTCGCGCCGCCACAGGAGCTCGTGGATGCACTACTAGGAAAACCCTTATCCATGGGCCCATTATTTTTTGGAGCACTACGTTTCGGTGCTCCACGGATAAGTATCCGTGGCGCACCACATATAGGTGCTCCACAGATATCATCTTACCCGTGGCGCACCGTGAAGGTGATGCGCCATGGATAAGTGGGCCCCATCGAGCACCAGGGCCTGGGGTGTCAGGCCCCCATATCCGTGGCGCATGCATTGGGGGTGCGCCACGCATAGTGTGGATACCCGTGGCGCACCACATATACATGCGCAATGGATATGTGTGGGCCCACCCTCTGGAAAAGGTGGCAGACATATCCGTGGAGCACCACTTAGAGGTGCGCCACGGGTATATATATCTGTGGAGCACCATATTGAGGTGCGCCACGGATATGTCGTACCTACCACCATAAATGTGCCATCTTCCCCTACCTCCCACTCCAAGCCCCCACCGCGATGAACGTGAGGACCTATCAGGCGTACGACATCAATGGTTACACATTCTACACCGAGAAAAAGGACCATAGCAGCGAACACCAGAACTCGAGGGTCACGATGCTGTCCTACGCGAACGAGGAATCCACCGTCAATGAAAGGTTCTTTGGGAGGATCGAGGAGATCTGGGAACTCAACTACTGTGGAGAGAAGATGCCGATGTTTCGGGTCAGATGGGCCAAGAACGTCGAAAAAGAAGGCCGGTACTTCACCACCATGGTCATACCCGAAGCCAAATCCAGCGCGAACGTCCAGGCAAAAAATGAACCATGGGTACTGGCGAGCCAGGTTGATCAATGCTTCTTCATTACCGACCCGGTAAGGCCTAGCCGCGTTGTCGTTAGGAGGGGAAAAAGGAGCATCATCGGAATGGAGGGAGCGGCCACCGAGAAAGACTTCGACAAGTACGGCGATCCCAAGATAGAAGAGGAATTCGACAAGTACTTCGACAGGCCTAGTGATGCCGCTGGAAGAAGGAAGACCACCCTACCCGCTAAAGGATGCCCGTACATGAGAAGAAATCCCCATATTTCTGGGCTCAATTATTCAACCGCGACGAAGAAGGGCAAGAAGATCATGACGAGTCGACGATGGTAGCTCATTCGGAATCGACATCGGACAACATGTGTCATTTTTTGGAGGAACAATCATATAAATGATTTTTGGTTTTTTGTAACAATGATCATATATATGATATATGATTCATATGGTTTTTTGTAACAATGATATATAGATGTCGGACTGGTACTATTTAAAAATTATTATTTTTAGAATAAGTAGATGTTATTTATTGCACTATAATAATTTTAAACTTTCTGAAATACAGTTTTTATAAAAAGAAAAAAAGATGGGAGGTCCAGGGTTCGAACCTGGCACCTCCCCCAAACAGCCAGCGCGCGGACACAACCACTAGGCTAGGTGCGGGTTATTGTCTAGACTGCACATCGATGTATTTTGAACTATACGAAGACATGCGTGGCACACCCCTATATCGTGCGCCACGCATAAGTTATCCGTAGTGCACCTCTGCGGGATGCGCCACGCATATGTCTGACGTAGGGGTAAAATGGTTCGGCCGGCTCCCTTCTCTCCCACTCTTCTTCCCCGCGAGCCCTTCTTCCCCAAACCCTAGCTAGCCCGCGAGCCTGCCGCCGCCCCTCTTCTCCCCGGAGCCGCTGACCCGTGCTCTTCTTCCCCGAGGACACCGCCCGCGAGCCCGCCGCTGCCCCTCTTCTCCTCGGAGCTGCCGCCCCTCTTCTTCCTGGAGGTTGCAGAGAAGGTCCCGCCGCGTGGATCTTCGACGACGACGGCCGACGATAGCCACGCGTTCCCTGCCCTCGCCGTCTTCTTCCCGGAGGTCCTCGCTGTCCTCTACTCCTGCGCCCTGGTAAGCCCACTTCCCCTTCCCCTGCTCCTCTACTGAATCTTCCCCTGAATCTTCAACATGGTCGGTGATGATTATGAAGAAAACATGTACGGCCGGGTGTCCAGCTGGGATGAACTGGACTTAGCTTGACTAATGCTACGCGCATTGCATGTTTAGGAGCAGTTTTTGTCAAAACAGTAACATGGTAGTTGTTGGGCATAAGAAAATTAGAAGGAAAATGTTACTGATTATTTCTTGAATTTGAGATTGACATTAGGCATTTTAACCCACCAAGTTCATCTGATTATGCATCTTTGTTTTCTTCATATTCACATGCCTTTCCAGGGATACTGGTATCCTCACCGGTATTCTTTTAGATTTTACAAAACCTATATGTGAATTCAACTATCCTTGCAACAGACCAAAAACCACACATGTTCCAACCGGACCATACAAAGAAAGTTGGAAAGCAACATAATTAGCTAGGGTGTGACCGTGACACGAAACGTAGTTGCATTCATCATATTCTGCAAGAACAATGTAAGCTAACCCTTTTGTGTTGTTGCAATGTTAGTAACATATTAATGTTAACTCTAGCTTCAATTATACTAGCTATCACTAAGTATCAATCAGTTGGAGTAGGAGTATAATGCTTTTGCCTAAAGCAGTAGTAGTATAATGGAATCGATTATTTTTGTCAGCAATAGAATAAAGCAGCTATGTTTTCTTCATATTCACATGCCTTTCGAGCAAAAACATGTGTCCTTGTCTATTAGTTTTCTACACAGCATACTTGAATTGATCTACACTGCCATTAACTATCATTCTGGCCTTAATGTCTCCTATGAAAACAAGCTCAAACGATTGACATGTTAAAACAAAGGCATGTCATAATTCCCTTTAAATTATGTAGCAACCTTTTTTCATGAATAATTCTCAAACTATCATCTGCATGATCATAACGATCAGCAACAAGATGGTTAAGTATATAATTTAGATAATTTTGAGCATCAATGCTTTTGTGTCAATGCTTAAGTATATAACCTTTTTCATGAATAATTATCCAGCATCAATGCTTGTATTTCCTGCTTTGGATAATTTTGATAGATGGTCAAGTATATAATTTAGATAATTCGCAGTAAGAAGCTTACTTTGCAAACTAAGCAAGCATAACATTAGCTAGGGACATGAAATATATAACAGAATTAGTTTTATTAGCTTAGAAAACCTAACCAAAAAGATTATCTTTGGTTCATGTTCTTGTATGACTAATTTTATCACCAAAGTGGTATCACTGCTTGCTACTGTGAACTTTCTTCTGTTAGCTATTTACTGTGAACTTTTTACTGGCTATGACATGCTTACTGTGAACTTGCATATGCTTTACTGTTATGACATGCTTATACATGCTTACTGTGAACTTTCTACTGTTAACTTTCTACTATTAGCTATTTACTGTGAACTTGCACAACTTTCTACTGTGAACTTGCACAACTTACTGTGAACTTTCTACTTCTAGTAGTGGCTTACTGTGAACTTTCTACTGTGACATGCTTACTGTGAACTTTCTACTTCTAGTAGTGGCTTACTGTTAACTTTCTACTGTGACATGCTTATTACTGTGAACTTTTTATACATGTAAGTGTATGTTGCTGGCTACTTACTGTGAACTTTTTACTGTGATGATGTTTACTGTGATGATCAATCTGTGATGATGAATCTGTGAGCATGTTGTCGACAACTGTGTGTTGGAAAGGCACATTTTGTGCTTTTTTGTGTGAATTGTTTACAGGTTTTTGAAAATGAGTGCCTATTACTCCCGAAATGTTGATTGATTTCTGTTTCGGTGAGAAATAGGCACTCCTAGGTAGCCATTTATAGGGGAGGTGCTGTCGAATTTTCCGATCGATTTTTTGTTGTACTAAACATTTTTCTCCTTTTGTTTAGTGCAAACATGTCGACCGAACACGTCAACGACGGAGCTGGCCCTTCTAACCAAATGAGTGACGAAGAACAAGCCCGGGCGGCAAACTTGCCGTTTTGGATGCAATCCTAGAGGGCGGCTGAGGAGAAGGAAATAGACGTCATGGACGGAGACGGAGGTGGAGATGATCAGGGTGGAGACAAAGACTCTGAGGGTGGAGACAGAGACTCCGAGGGTGGAGAAGCAGATGGAGACTCCGATGCCACCACCGATGCTGGCGGCAAGCGCACCGATGGCGCCGAGGATGACACCACCGATGGTGGATCTGCCTCGGCTGCTAAGAAGAAGGCCACCAGGAAGGATCGGAATCCGCCGACGCTTGGCACAAAACGTGAGGATTTCACCACTGTGAATGAAAACAGCGTACCTGTGGAGCCTAAAGCCCTTGCCGCAGGATACGGGATGCAGATCGGTTGCATCGTCCGGGAGACCGTGATGATCAACACGAGGAACCTCCGAGATCCCGGCAATGCGCATCTTGTGCAGCTCCTACTACAGAAGCTTCACGAGCGATACGATTTCCCGGTGGAGTACAAGAACCTAAACCTCAAAGACAACAAGGTGAACCAGCAGGCCCTTATGAAGATGAGCACGGCCTTGGCTAGCTGGAGAACCCGGGTGAAGAAGCGGATTGACAAGGACGAAAGCTGGGAAGAGATCAAGAAGCATGAGCCACTTCTAGATCACGACGACTATCTTCTTTTCAAGGAGGAGTTGGAGACCGATACCTTCAAAGCTCTGTCGGCGTTGGGAAAGAAGATGTATGAACAGAACTTAGGTCACCACCGTCTTAGGAGTGGCGGTTACAGAGGAATCCAGGAAGTGTGGGACAAGGAGGACGCCGAGCTTATTCGTCTTGGCAAGCCCAACATGTTTGACAAATTCACAGACCCGCAGGTCCGGAACTTTGTGCGGCCCGCTACTACCTGTGCCCCAACACAAAGGAATTCAAAACCTCAGCGAAGGCTATGCAAGAGTTTGAGAAACTCGTGGTAAGCAACTTACTGCAGATCTCAAGTCGATTTGTAATCAATAATGAACTGATGATTCTAATTGGGTTCATGAATCCTTTTGTAGGAAGCTGAAATAGCCGTCGAGGCAGCTTGCTCCACCCAAGGGCAATCGGAGCCTTGGGACACTCCTTTCAACAGGGCGATGGATATTATGAAGAAGAGGCCCAAGCACAAGAAGATGACGTCCGCTGGGCGTGTTTCCGGCTTTGGGCTGACCACGAAAGTCGGTGTCCACTTCAAAGAGGAAGCAAAGGCTAGAAAGGAGAGAAGAAGCAAGGTGGAGGAGGCGCAGAGGCAGGAGATTGCAGGTCTCAAGGCGCAAGTGGCTGCGCTGCCGGCGCAGATGGAGGAGAAGTTCAAAGCAAGGTTGCGCCAGGTCATTCCTCCTCAACTGTGGGAGGGTCTAGCGGTGTGGAATGCCGCTGGTGGAGTTGGGCCGATACCGGTGCCCAGCTTGTCCGGCAGCAACTTGGCGCAACACGTGTCGCCGAACATGGTGACCCCGCCCTCCTACCCATCGGTAGACCCGTTCGCGGGGCTAAGCCCGTTGGCCGCCGACACCAACAACGCGCAGCCGGCGCCGGTGCCCAACACCAACACGCGGCCGCCGCCTCCGCTGCAGCCCAACACCAACACCCGGCCGCCACCTCCGCCGCAGCCCAACACCAACATGCAGCCGCCGCCCAACACCAACGTGCAGCCGCCGCCTCCACCGCAGCCCACGCAGCCTTGCGTGTCCACCTTAGCCGACCTCGATGCCCTTACCAAGGTAACTAATCGTAGGCTCGACTTCATACTCTGCCGTCTTTTTTGATGAGTACCATCTGATAATGATGCCCAACATGTTCTCCCGCAGGATACTAGTTGCACCTTGCTGCACTATGTGAACGACGTGCTGAAGGATGTAGGCAAGGGTACCATATGCCAACCGAAGAACCCCCTGATGCACAACTTGCCCATCCCTGCTGGCATGTTCAGGGTCGCCCTGGTGCGTCCTTTGAAGGGTTGCGAAGGCGTTGATCCTCCCATGCAACCTCATGGAGCCGATGAGCATTACTCTCTCAGAGGTTGCGTCGGCTGGCCCTTGCTATGGCCGAAGTCACAGATTCGCCTTGCAAAGGATGATCAGCGCCCCGCGGCTGCCCCCGCTAAAAAGACACGGCCACCGGTGTTCGTCCCTGCCACCAAGAGGCATCAACAACTAGCCGCGCACACGCCGTCGCCTCCACTCGAGCACGTGGACGCTGCACCTAACCGCGGCGATGATCCCCGCGATGAAATTGACGGCTTCCTCGACATCGGGGCCAACGAAGAAATCTACATGCCTCCTCTTGGAGATCCAGCCTCCCGTGGTCAACAAGCCGGTCGTCCCCTGTCATGCACACAACGTCTGCGGTTCGGCGACGGTTCTCAGGAGATGCCTCCAGAAGTCGCAGCCACACAAACCAATCCGGCCAATGTTATCAGCCCCACCACACTCCACAAGGCGGTCAATGAGCAGCTGAAATCCGCTGCTCCCGTGCCGGATAAGTTGCAATCCACTGCTCCTGTCGAGGAGAAGAAGAAGGGCCAGAAGCATAGCCGGAGCAAGAAGGCTTCGAGCCAGCCGTCTCCGAGGAAGATACTCCGGGCTGAGGACGGCGTGCGAGAAGAGCCCAGTGATTTCCCCAGGCACATAGCGGGTCGGCCGATGCTGACAAAGGAGATGCTCGCCAACGCGGGTGGAGCGATCATGAATTTGCACGATAGCATCCAGTATCTCGAGGAGCGCCTTCTCCAAGAAAAGAATCCTGGGTACCCAGTCTACACAATCAAGGTGCCGGAGGGCCATGGCTTCGTCGATACATCACCCGCTGAAATCTTCTTCGTGCGGTACGAGGACATCTACAATCTGCTGCACTCCAACCGCCTGGACTATAACTTGGTCTGTCTATACACGCTTCGTATGGCGTTGAAGGCGAAGAGGGAGAAGACCAAGGGCATCGTGATAGTAGACCCCTACTTCATGCGTGACGTTGCCTTGGTGAACGAGGCGGACCGGGCAACGGTGAAGGAGTACCTTGGGAATATCTTTGTGGAGAACCCGACCATCGACTCCATTCTTCTGCCTTGCTTTCCCGAGTAAGTGAACACCACCGTGAAAACTTCTTTCTTAGATTCTCCGGTTGGTCCTCTTACAACAATTTATTTTTCAATTGTGCTGCGCAGAGGCATATACTGCTCACTCATATCCATTTGCCCAAGGTGGTCGCAAGCGACGTACTTTGACTCATCGAGTGAAACGAAGCCGATGAAGAACTATGGCCGAATCAAGAGTGTGCTCGATGAAGCTCTACAATTCTACGCCGACAAGGGGGGCAAATTCACCAAGGGTGGCGAGAGAGTCAAGAATGGCAAGCATATCTTCATGCACCAGACAAAGTTTCCATGCGTCAAGCAGCCGCCTGGCAGTGTGAAGGAGGCCTTCTACGCCCTCCATCACCTGAAGGGGATCGTCCGGGATTCGCGGATCAGGGCACTACCATCTAATCTTCGACCATGGGCCAAAAAGTTTGCGGCGATCGATGATGCAGACCTTATGGAAGATTTCTGGCGCATCCAGACTCAGATCGCGCAAGTTCTTCATGAAGACGTCGACTCAACTGGCGGGATCATGCATTGTGGCGTAGCGTTGACTAACCGTGAGATCAAAGGACGCCTCGACAGGCAGCGCGACACAATGACGTTCATGACGAGAGAGGGTGTGCGCCCGTTCCCGACGAGGACTACATGATGTCTGTGGCTAGCTAGCGGTGTTGGGTCGATGTATCGTAAACTTTACTATCCTAGTGTTGTTTCCGAACTATTGTTGGACATGTGTGTGTAAACCTTAACTTGCCGAGGCTCGTAATGCCTTGACGATCGATGTTGGACTTGCTTATATATGATCGATCGTCATCCATGCTATGTTTTATTCCAGGCTTATGAATCCTTGCCATAGTATTTGTGATCATGCAAGCATGTTTTTGCACTTTGTCATTCCTTCCGTTGCATAACATATATACTACATGTCTATAGAGAGATGGCGAAGTGGTACGTGGTGTATAATGGTCGGGTTCCAGGAGTCTACGAGGAGTGGGAGGACTGCTAGGCAGAGGTGACCAACTTCAGCGGCAACTGCTACAAAGGGTACAAGACAAGAGAGCTCGCGGTCTCCAAATGGAGGAGACACATGTGGAAGAAAAATCGGATGAAGTTCTTGATCATGGTCTCGATCTTGCTCATCGTCATCGCCGGTGTGATCTATTCGCGTTCATATAGTAGTCTAGGTGATATGTAACTCCATATATGTTATGTAATGATCAAAGTTGTACTTAACTTGTGTAATGATTCGACACTTGACATGATATTGATGTATTTCGACACTTGACTTTATATTGATGTCTTCCGACACTTGACTTCATATTGATGTATTTTCATGAATTCCTGTGTTACTGATGTGTATATCTTTGCATTTCTGTTGTATACTGTATATTTTTGTGCTGTATACTGTGTATTTCTGCTATATTCTCAAAAAAAATACAAATAGAAAACATATCAGTGGAGCACCATTTTTAATGTCAGTGGCGCACCCTATCCGTGGCGCACCTAAATGTGGTGCGCCGCAGATATTATGCGTGGCGCACCACATTTAGGTGCGCCACGGATAGGGTGCGTAACCGTGGCGCATGCAGCCATGCGCCACTGGTAATAAATACCAGTGGCTTGATATGCGTGGCGCACCAGGGGTGCGCCACTGAAGCCCAAAATGGTGCTCCACAGATAAGGGTTTCCCTAGTAGTGATGCAGCGATGGATGGCATCCCGCTCATCCGGGTCGGCGTCCTTCGGGTCAGCATCGAGGTCGGTATCCCGCTCTTCCGGGTCGGCATCGACGCCGAGGATGGTGAAGAAGGAGCCGCCGTCGGCACCGCCGACCAGAGGGCGCAGAGATGGCGCCCTCGTCATCCGCGAGGGGGCGTGCACCTCGTCGCCACTGGTGCGCGACTGCAAGAGAAAGCCAAGGAAGGAGGATGCAGCGGCCGCAGCTGCCTCTGACCTCACCGATGCGGAGACCATGCGGGCCAAGGACGCAGCAATGCGCGAGGCGATCGCGAGGTCCCTCAAAGACCTCGTCCCTGCCGACAACGCCATGCCGATGGACGCGGCGCTCGACTGGTCCAGGCGGGACTGGGAGAGGGAGAAGGCGGAGCAGCAGCGGCGGCTGCTAGACCTGGCGGCCGCGAGGCACCGCGCCGCCGCCGCCGCACAATCCACCAGAGAAGCGCCGGTCGTCAAGCTGGAGGACTCCAGCGACGACGACTGATACCGGCCGACGCCACCACGCTTTGGCGACGCTGGACAGGGGTCCAGCCGTTGGGCCCTCGGACAGAGCAGCCAGCAGGCGCCGCCACCGCAGGACGGCGGTGACTCCAGCGACGATGGCGGCGGCAACTACACGGCGTTCTACCGCCGTTTGGGCATGTAAAATGCCGTGTTTTAGTTTCGTTTAGGTTTGCCTCTGGCCGAATTCAAATATATTACGAATTCGGCCTATATATGTAAGAACTCGCCTATATATATTAAATATCTCCAATTTTCGCCTAAGTTTGAACGTTTTTCGTCTATTTAAGTTTGAATTCGCATTTTTCCCTGGACTCACCGCTGGGAAAATGGGTCTCCCCAAACTGAATTTTACATCCATCCGGCGCTAAATAGCGCCGGATTTCAGCCTGGAGAGCCGCAACGGCTGGAGATGCTCTTATGATTAGACTCGCCAAGCCATCCGTACAACCTCTTCGCTCTCTGGTTAGGCTGGTTATTTCATCCTACGCTACTTTCGCTGATCACTTCTTCATTCCGCTGGTACGTCTATTTGGCTATTGTCGCCTTCCGGACTCACTAATGTCAGGGTATACCTAGTAAACGGTCAACGGCTTCGACCTGAAGGAAATGTCCTGTGTAAGCATTTACGAGCTTGGTTTTGAGGGAGGCGAAAAGTCAGGAATGTTATCCACCGTAACTAAGAATCTGAAATTAAATCCACCGTAAACTACAAGACTATTTGACAAAAAATATCGATAAAGAATAGTGCCAAATATTTTAGTTACACGTACATACTCTATTGACCACTATTAAGATATTTGTTGCTTAATCATACATAGAGTTTCTATAAGTATGTTATTTCCTAATCATACATAAAGTTTCTACAAATATGTTATTTCCTAATCATACATAGAGTTTCTACAAAATATGTTATTGCCTAATCATACAATAAGTGTATCTTGCAATTAGATGCATTAAAAATGTGTGAAAACAATAAAAAATATTTGACAACATTATATGAAAAATATACCCATTAAATTTAGCATGATATAAATAGATTATGTAAAAATAAAAAAGTTTAGTATAAATTAGACTTTCTGCATATAGCCTTGGATGCAGAAATTACTTGTAACATAAGACCACGTTGACGTTTTTGTTACACCTATTGTGTTAAAAATTGGGACTCCTTATCCTGATGATCTGCAAATTTAGTAAAATACTAGAGAAGACACAAAATTATTCGCAAAAAGACAAAAAATATAAAGAAATTGTGGTCCAAGACGAGAATGTATGCAGGTCTGTGCCAAAGTTAACACTTAACACACAAACGTGTGTAAAATCGGAAAGAATAAGCAAAATGCTCCTCAGGCTTGACGACATCCTCTTGGTGAGACTCCTCGGGCTTGACGACATCCTCTTGCTGGGACTCCTTGGGCTTGATGACATACTCCAGTCTCCTCGGTCATCTTCTCCTCCTTCTCCAGAGTACCATCCACATCAGCAGCAGAAACCAGTAAGCGAAGACTATCCAGCAAGTTCCCTACCCAGCTAACACAAATATGTTAAAGTTGGGGGCCTTGTCATCTTCAGCTTCTAAAGGCAGTCCAGCATTCTTGCGAGCCTGGTATCTCTTGATGTGGGCATTGACCTCCACCGGCTTTATGTCATGCCACATCTGCAGCAGTTCCATGTACCCACTAGGTGAAAGGTTACTCCACTGGACCTTGTACATCTTAATCTTGCATCTTCGAGTAAGACGGACATCTTCTTCTAGAATACGAATTGGCCTCTCGCGGTAGGTCAAATCATGGTGAAGGTCGATGGAGTCGTGGTCGATCTCTTTGCAGGTCTCGAGCTTGTTGGGGACTTGGAGGCATTTATGGAGTTGGGAGACATGGAAGACATCGTGGAATTTTGACAGCTTTGGGGGTAGCTCTAACTTGCAGGACATGGCACCACGATGGTCCAAAATCTTGAACGGCCCAATATACCGGGGTGCAAGCTTACCTTGAACATGGGAACACTGCATACCCTTGAGTGGTGTGACTCGAAGGTTGACAAAATCTCCCACATTGAAGGTAACAAGCCTTCTCTTGGAATCGGCATAACTCTTCTGTCTAGATTGGGCCGCCTTCAAATGGTTGCAGATAAGCTGGAATTTCTCTTTTGCCTCCTTAATGATATCAGGTCGACAAACTTGACTTCCTCCAGTCTCCGACCAGTTGAGAGGGGTGCGGCACTTGTGGCCATATAGGGCTTCGAAGGGGGCCATTTGCAGACTAGCTTGGTAGCTATTGTTGTAGGAGAATTCCGCAAATGGTAGGCAATCTTCCCGCTTGGAACCATATGATAGGACACATGCGCAGAGCATGTATTCAAGAAACCGATTGACTCGCTCAGTCTAGCCTCCTGTCTGCGGGTGATAGGCGGTACTAAAAGAGAGTTTGGTTCCCATGGCTTCATGAAGTTTGGTCCAAAACCTTGAGGTGAATTGGGTGCCACGGTCGGACACAATTACCTTGGGTACACCATGGAGACTGACTATCTGAGCTATATATAACTCTGCTAATTCTTGGCCTTTATGGGTGGTCCTGACGGGAAGGAAATGGGCAACCTTGGTTAAGCGGTCAATGATAACCCAGATGGAATCGTGGCCTCTGCTAGATTTGGGTAAACCTGTGATAAAGTCCATTCCAACTTCCTCCCATTTCCACATGGGTACCTTCAATGGTTGCAGCAGACTCGCAGGTCTTTGGTGCCGAGCCTTGACTCGCTGGTAGACGTCACATCGGGCAATATCGAAGGCTATTTCTCGCTTCATACCATGCCACCAAAACTTCTCCTTCAGATCTTGATACATTTTGGTTTCTCCAGGGTGAATTGAGTATGGAGTGTCATGGGCTTCCTTCAATATGAGTTGCTTCAACTCATCGATGTTAGGGACGCATATGCGGCCATTGTACCACAATACTCCTTCCTGGTCAAGTGAAAAACCAGGTACTTCTTCTTGTCCCATCCTACCTTTGATCCTTCAATACTTTCATGACCCTTCTGAGCTTCCTTGATTTGGTCGAAAAGGGTGGGTCAGACTTCAAGTTTCGCTAAGAAACCATGGCTCACAAGCTCAAGTCCAAACTTCTCAAACTCTTCACACAAGGCAGGTTGCCTAATCTTTAATAGGGCATTTAGGGAGCAAGGCTCTCAGCTAAGGGCATCGGCGACTACATTCGCATTACCAGGATGGTAGTGAATACCTAGGTCATAGTCTTTGATGAGTTCAATCCACCTCCTTTGCCTCATATTCAACTCCTTCTGAGAGAAAATATACTTCAAGCTCTTGTGGTCGGTGTAGATCTCACACCGGTTTCCCATAAGGTAGTGTCGCCATGTTTTGAGGGCATGGACGATAGAAGCAAGGTTTAATTGGACCAGTAAGAGAAAGCCAAACTTCAGAAGGTTGATGCACGCTAGCTTTGCGACACTCCAGACAAGGGCGCCAGATAAACTGCTTGTCGGCGTATAGCTTTTCACCAACAGCAACGTGGAACCTGCACACAACACAACCAAGAACTTTGCCCCAACTTACGATGAGGTTATCAATCTCACCGGTTTACTATAAACAAAGGATTGAGCGTATCGAGTGGTAAAAGGTAATAGTATGCAGGAATATAAACAAGCAAGTAAATAGTAAACGGTAATAGCAATGTACAGGAAATTGGATCGGGGTCCACAGTTCACTAGTGGTGTCTCTCCATAAGATAAATAACAACATGCTGGGTAAACAAATTACAGTTGGGCAATTGATAGAATAAAGATAACATACAAATGTCATGAGGATCACTATGAGATTCACTCTGGGCATTACGACAAAATACATAGACCGTAATCCAACTGCATCTATGACTAATAATCCACCCTCCGGGTGTCGTCCGAGCAACCATTGGGTATTAAGTTGCGAACAACAGATAACTACATTAAGCAAAGTGCGTAGAGTAAACAAAGCAAATGTCCTTTGACACAAGAATGTTGTTTTCTCTCTAGTGGCAACAGCACATCCACAACCTTAGAGGTTTCTGTCACTCCCCTAGATTACTAGAGGCATGAATCCAACTATCGAGCATAAATACTCCCTCTTAGAGTCACTAGCATCTACTCGGCTAAGATATCTACTAGCAACGGAGAGCTTGCAAGATCATAAACAACATAGAGATAACATAAAGATAATAATTTAGCACATCAACTTGACATAGTACCAATACTCATCGGATCCCAACAAACACAACATGTAGAATTACACAAAGATGACCTTGATCATGATAGGCAGCTCACAAGATCTAAACATGAAGCACATGGTGGAGGAGACGACCATCTAGCTACTGCTATGGACCCGTAGTCCAAGGTAGACTACTCACACATCACTCCGGAGGTGACCATGATGATGAAGAAGACCTCCGGCAGGGATTCCCCTCTCCGGCAGGGTGCCGGGAAGAGCTCCTAGATCTTCCCGATCTCACGATGATGACGGCGGTGGCTTGCAGTATGTTTCGCGCAAAAGAGATCCGTCCTTTAGATTTTTCCCGTCGAGGGGAATATATAGGCAAAAGGGCAGCGTCAGGAGGTGGACCAGGTGGTCTCACCCCTGGTGGCGCGGGCCAAGGGCAGGCCGCGCCACCCTAGGGTGAGCCTGGCCTCTGGCCCCCCTCTGTCTCATCTTCGGACTTCGTGATGCTTTGGGAAAAATAGCAGGTTTGGCTTTTGTTTCGTCCAATTCCGAGAATATTTCCGGTGTAGCTTTTCTGAAACACAAAAACAGCAGAAAACAGGGAACTGGCACTATGGCGTCTCGTTATTAGGTAAGTTCCAGAAAATGCTTAAAAATGCAACGAAGTGTAACAAAACACAAAGCAAATGGTGTATTAACAAGCATGGAGCATCAATAACTATAGATACGTTTAAGACGTATCATTGCCCATGTCATTAATAATTATATGAATTATCTTGTCCATGCAACGCCCATTCATCCATCCCTATGCCTACAGTATTTAATCCTACTGTTTACTATTGCTACTATTTCCGCCTTTACTTTATTATTGTTGCTAAATAGCCTGCTACCACCGGTGGTAGCTACACATCTAGCATCCATCATTAGATTTGCTATAGAGAGCATGAGATTTTCTACCGGGAGCACAAGAATTAACAGATGGAAGCAACGGCGTTTTCGCATGGCATGGCTATCAGGTGACTTCGGTAGGCCAACTCGGTTTCACTTGGCATGTCTACTAGGTTACTTGAGTAGGCAACTTAGCATGGCATGTCTGAGATCACCACACGCACTAGGTTACTTGGGTAGGCAACTTGGCAGCAATGCGACAGACTAGATAATAGGGAAAAATAATCGGATCATTTTTGTGTGTGTGCTGAGTCTGCGTTTAGGGTAGGCAACTTGGCATGGCATGTCTACTAGGTTACTTGGGTAGGCAACTTGGCATGGCAACTTGGCATGACATGTCTACTAGGTTACTTGGGTAGGCAACTTGGTATGGCAACTTGGCATGGCATGTCCGAGATATCCACGCGCACTAGGTTACTTGGGTAGGCAACTTGGCATGGCATGTCCGAGATCACCACGTGCACTAGCCATCCGCGGTTGCCTTTCCAAGTATCCTTTCTAAAGCAACATATGCATGCAACAAACAGAATCTTTTCTTCCGTTATCACCAACATGATCATGCTCTCCATATCGCATGCGGTAGGAATAGTATGCTCCCACAATCAAAGGATAATACATGCATGCATAGCTACCACCAGTGGTAGCAAATCCACATTGATTTTACTATTGTTACCACTATAAAACTATTGCTACTGATACCCCGCTGCGAGCAATTCTATTTCCAGGTGCAGCTGAATTGACAACTCATCTGTTAAGGCTTATAAATATTCTTTGGCTCCTATTGTGTCAAATCAATAAATTTGGGTTTTACTTCCCTCGAATATTGTTGCGATCCCCTATACTTGTGGGTCATCAAGACTATTTTCTGGTGCTGTTGCTAGAGAGCATAGCTTTATTTGTAAGTTCACTTATAATTCATATTATTCGCTGCAATCCATTCATCATGGGTAAACCTCGTGATGGAAAAGTTCCTATATTGCCATCCAGTACAAGAAGAGGTACGACTGTGAACACCTCTGTTGCTCTTGATTCGCCATCTGTGATGAGTAAGTTGCTTGCACCACCGCATGCACATGCTACTTCTTCTGCTGAGTTTCAAAATGGTACTGATAGTTTTGATGATGCTTCTACTGTGCTTGATGAGAGTGGGTCGTTAGGTTTCTTTTTAGAGGCTACAATTGCTAGGACTAAGCAAATGGTGATGAGGGTTAACTCGATAAATGTCCTAGATGAAGGACTTAGGATCGGGGGAAGAGCAACGACTAGAGACTCCGGGATCGAGATTGGCACACGATGTACCTAGGTTCATGTCCCCACGGTGGAGGATCGCTGCATCCTGCTAGCAATCTAGTATATGATCACAATGGTGTTTACAGGGTGCCGCCGTAGGTGGATTTGTGTATCTAATCTATGTCTAATCTATCTTGTATGCTATGTCTTGATGTTTGATGTCTATGAGATATCCGATGTCTAAGTTGTAAGTTGTCTCTCTAGGGGCGCCCCTGCCTGGCTTTATATATGCAACCGGGCTAGAGTTTACAAGTGTCCTAGTTGAATACGGATTAGAACCTTCCTTCTTCGTCTCCAAGTCAATCTTCGAGTCCTTGTTCTGGTCCACCTCATAATGGGCCGAACCCGGTATGCTAATCTTTGGGTACCCGAAGGGCATACCCACGTCAGTAGCCCCCGAGACTCTACTTGAGTCGCAGACTCGGGTTGAATCTTAAAACTTTAATCTTTGACTTCTTTCAATCCTCGACTTCTTTAGTCTTCGACTTCTTCAATCTTCAACTTCTTCAAACTTCGATTTCTTCAATCCTCGACTTCTTTAATCTTCGACTTCATATATCTTTGACTTCAAATGCAATGGCCAAAATCGTCGGGTTCTTGAATCCGCGCTCCCGATGGGAGTGAAATATTGAGTCCATGGACTCGAAATTTTCTTTGTCGTTCTTCTTGAAGTAATTCTTCATCGGGTGCGCGACCAGTGCTCCCGATGGGAGTAGCCCCGAGGCTATGGTCGGGTACTTGTAGTCGATCATAGGCTCCAATTTTCTTCTTCTTCATCATCTCTTCCTTGTCGAATTCTTTCTCAAAATTGTCTTTCTATTGGGTGCGCGACCAGCGCTCCCGATGGGAGTAGCCCCCGAGTCTATGTTTGGGTGCTTGTAGCCGGGCATAGACTCAAGTTGTACTACTCGAGGAAATTCGGCTCCTGCAGAAAATATGAAAAGTTGTGAAATACTTTGTCACTTCAAAAAATATTGTGCTTGTAGATTGCAATGATGATGTAGTATGTAAAATAAAAACTCGATGTTTTTTGTGCAATTTGGTTGCTCGTACGTAAGACCCTTTCGTTAGCCTGATGCACTCACGGCTCAATCAGCTACTCAGGTCAGACGTAATGTGATGTGTTTGCCGCATTTGAATTTCAAGATACTTGCTAAGCCTTTTCGTTAGCCTGACGCCCAAGGTTTGTGCCTTGCCAACCGTTAGTATAGCTTCTGTGACTATAAACTAAATTGTCAAGTATTCGACAAGGAACACCAGCTACTAGGGCTTTCGCAATTTTTCGAAGTCAATGATATGCAAGATGATTTTTCATGGCGGAGCCCCCGAGTGTCGGGTGCAGCAAAATAATAATCGAATCTTGTAAGAGGAAAACTTAGCTTTTATCGGGTGTGACGTGGTCGGTGCGGCCGTAGTCGATGATGACGTAGTCTAGTTGTTGTCGTAGAATCACAACCACGATCGGAGGCGAGGCTGTTATCGAGCCCCCGAGCGTTGTTGGGATCGTCGCGTTGCTGATGTCGACGAAATCGTAGGTCTTGAAGGTGATTTTCCGCACTCAGGGACGAGTTGATGTCGAGCCCCCGAGCGTTGCCGATAGTTTACGTGAGTGCGCGATGTTGAGCCCCTGAGCGTGGCAAGCCGTAGTCGACGATGTTGAACACGAAGTAGTCAAAATATTTTTCTCCAAATTGTTCGAGTAGCTCTTATAGTTCGTCGGTGCAGACTGCTTCTGATTTACTAATGTCTCCATCAATCTTCATATCGTGCGTATACAAGCTGATTTTTTTTTCTGGTCTTGGGACGCTGCGTCTGCTTCTTCTTGGCTGATGTAATATCTTCACTTTGGAGCCGATAAATAGCTTTCCTTCATCCAACCTAATTTATGTCTTCACGCTGGAGTAGTCGTAGATTTTCTTGAGTAGAAGTAGCAATCAGCTTCTTTTCCACATAATTTTCTTCTCGTGGTCACGTCATGGATTGCCTTCACCGAGTAGTAGTACTAGGCTATTAGCTGTACTAGTTGTTAAATTGGCCGAAACACGACTTCCAAATTCTGAGTGATTCTGAGTGTTACACGTATGCAGATTAGATCATCTTCTTGATGCATTGCTCCGCAGCAGACAACAAAACTGCTACTGCTTCCATATTCCGGGTACCATACGTATTGAGATTAGATTCGGTCCACTTTTGAAAGCGCACCAAAAACGAGGCTTCGCCCTGGCTTTGGCTGATGACGCCGGCTTGTAAATCCTTCGGTCGATGATGCTATCCGTGATGATGAAGTTGTTCGCCCGAACCCAAACGATCTTGCCGCTAGCCGCGGTTGCAAGAAGACAGGCAATAGATTTCTGAATATGATGAATCTGTCAGATGCGATCTGGTTGCTGCTGCCGTCGGCAGTCGCAAAATTTGCTGGTCTTGTCGATGGAAAAGTTGAAGGATCTCGCCCGGATAACAAAATCCAGTCGTCGCGATCCCCACGGTCGGCGCCAATTGACGAGGGTTAACTCGACAAATGTCCTAGATGAAGGACTTAGGATCGGGGGAAGAGCAACGACTAGAGATTCCGGGATCGAGATTGGCACACGATGTATCTAAGTTCACGTCCCCGCGGTGGAGGATCGCTACATCCTGCTAGCAATCTAGTATATGATCACAATGGTGTTTACAGGGTGCCGCCGTAGGCGGATTTGTGTATCTAATCTATGTCTAATCTATCTTGTATGCTATGTCTTGATGTTTGATGTCTATGAGATATCTGATGTCTAAGTTGTAAGTTGTCTCTCTAGGGGCGCCCCTGCCTGACTTTATATATGCAACCGGGCTAGAGTTTACAAGTGTCCTAGTTGAATATGGATTAGAACCTTCCTTCTTCGTCTCCAAGTCAATCTTCGAGTCCTTGTTCCGGTCCACCTCGTAATGGGCCGAACCCGGTATACTAATCCGTGGGTACCCGAAGGGCATACCCACGTCAAATGGGGAACACCACTGTTACACATATTAGTTCACCTGAGTCTAGGGAACACCCTAGTGACGATTTTGATGATGCTTATATTGAGCTAGATGATAATTTTATTGATGAATTTCATGCTACTAGTAATTTTGGTGCTATTAGAGATCTTCTTGCAAGACGTGCTGTTAGATATAAGTTATCTCCTAATGCTAAGTTTGCTGCTTCTCCCATAAATACTACTGATAAGGACTATGATTTCTCTTTGGATCTGTCTTACATATCTATTGTTGAGAAAGAACATTTTTGTGGTGCTGAAAATGAAAGTGCTATGGAGCACATGAATGAGCTTTCTTCTTTGAGTAACTTATTTTCTGATGATACTAAGCTGCGTACTTGGTTGCTAAGATTTTCCCTTTTTCATTGAAAGGTGCAGCTAAAGCTTGGTTTAATAATTTGTCTCATGGATCTATTGATAGTCCTATTGCTTTGGTTAACACTTTCTTTCAGAAATATTTTCCTGCTAGTGCTCAACATGCTGCTTTGCAGAAAATCTTTGACTTTGAGCAGGTAAAATGAGAGAAACTGCCTGAATCATGGGAAAGGTTTTGTTCTTTAATTAGAGCACTGCCTAGAGAGCCATTGCCTAAGAATGAACTCCTTGATATATTTATAATGGACTAACTGTTGAATCTAAGACATATTTGGATAGTTGTGCTGGTTGTGTTTTCAGGAAAAGAACTCCCACTAAAGCTGAAGAATTAAGGGCTAAAATAAGTCAGAATTATGATGACTGGACTATGGCTAAGTGAACACTAGCACCGACACCAAAGAAGAGAGGAATGATTGAATTAAATGATGAAGTGATGAGAGAAGCCAAGAAATCTCTTAAGAAGAAGGGTATTAAATCCGAAGATGTGAAGAATCTACCTCCTATAAAAGAATTATGTAAGCCAATCCCTCGCTCATCCACTATTGAGGTACACTCTCTTCAACGCTTTGATAATAGAGATATTCCTTACTCTAAACCTCCTAATCAATGCTTAGATGAGTTTGATAATTTCATTGTCAAGCAAGATAACTTTAATAAGAGAGTGCAGAATCATTTGTTGGAAAATTCTAAAGCTATTAACAAGTTGCAGGATATTGTGGAGAGAACCTCCAATGATGTGAAGATTCTTGTTAAACATTTTCAAATGGTTCAGACTCAAATTGATCAGCTTACCAAGGTGCAAAAAGATTTGCTAGTTAATGCTTCAAGAGAAAAACAAGCGTGTGAAATACACACTAGAGGTGGTGCTTCTACTCAGGATCCCTTATCTCCTGAAGGACATCCTAAGAGGATCGAGCAAGATTCTCAACGTACTGCAGGTGATGATATTCCTTCCAAGAAGAAGAAGAAGAAGCATAAAACAGTTGCAGAGTCTTTCGAAACAGGTAAAAATCCTAATAGTGTTTCTATTTCTGATGCTGAAACCGAAAGTGGTAATGCTTCTGATAAAGAAGAAGTTGAAGAGGAACCAGAAAAGCTTTTAAGAATGCAAAGTACACTAAGGAATACTTCATTGCCAACAAGCATGGTAATGAGAGAGAACCTTGGGTGCAGAAACCAATGCCTTTTCCTGGTAAGAAACATAAATTCAAGGAAGAAGAACACTACAATAGGTTTTGTGAATGGATGAGACCTTTATTTTTGCAAATTCCTTTGACTGATGCTATTAAATGCCTCCTTATTCAAAGTATATGAAATATATTGTTACTAATAAAAGGAAGATTCCTAGTGAGGAAATTTCCACTTTACTTGCTAATTATTCTTTTGATGGTAAAGTTCCGAAGAAGCTTGGAGATCCAGGTATACCGACTATTCCTTGCTCTATTAAAAATAATTATGTTAGAACTGCTTTATGTGATTTGGGAGCCGAAGTTAGTGTAATGCCTTTTTCTCTCTATAAGAGACTTGATCTAGAAAAATTGATATCGACTGATATATCTTTGCAAATGGCTGATAAGTCTACTACTATTCCTATTGGTACATGTGAAAATGTTCTTGTTCAAGTTTCTAATAATTGTTTGATATTAAGTGACTTTGTTGTGTTGGAAATGCCTAAAGATGACAATATGTCTATTATTCTTGGGAGACCTTTTCTAAACACTGCAGGTGCTGTTATTGATTGCAACCAAGGGAAAGTAATTTTTAATGTCAATGATAAAGAGCACACGATTTATTTTCCCAAGAAGATTGATAGAAAATATGCTCTAAACTCAATCAAGAATATTGAGACCATCAAATTTGGTCAAATTTATTGTTCAGACTTCAGAGCCAAAGCCCAAAGAAGAATATCAAATTGTTATGGTTGGGACTATGCCTATCAAGGTCGAGGTAACATAATCATTTAGTGAAAAGCAAAGTTTTTCTTCATAGAAAATTGGTTTGGTAACAAGACTTGATCAACCTTGTTAACAAAGCGATTTTTGAACGAACGAAACTATGTTTTCACCACATTTACTTTTCTTTATTCGTGCTTCCACCTTGTTCACTTTTGTTTCCGCTGTTTAGTTTCATATTGGAGTATCTTAGAGTTGTTGTAGCCTTGGTTTGGATTTGCTTTCTATCGTTCATATTCGTTTTCCCGAGTTTTTAATCTCTTGTCAATTTCTGAAAAATCCTCAAAACTAAAGTTTCTCGAAATATTCCAGAAAAATCTTTTTAATTTTTTATGTCAAATTTGGAGCAGAGAGGCACCTGGGACACCTTAGGGGGACCCACCATGACACCACACCACATGGTGGCGCGACCAGGGCCAGGCCATGCCGTGGCATGGTGTGGGGCCCCTAGCCCTCCCCTTACCTCTCCACCAGCCACTCTCTTCTCCTACCCGAAATATCTTCACTCCATGGCTCAAACCCGTGTTCTTGCTATTCTTGCTCGCGATTTTTCGATCTCCTTGCTTAGCCCATCTTTGCTGCTGAGATTTGGAGCATTTGTTCTCCGGTATGTGACTCCTTCGATTGTCCAAGTAGAATTTTGTTTAGTGGAGTATATCTTGACTATTTTAGCACTATAGGTGACACGTTAAATGAGTTTGCATGCTTGTTCTATTGCTTAGACAATTTATTTTGATGCATGTTAGCCCTCTTGAAACTCTCTATAGTAGTTCCCTACATTTGTTTGTTTCAAAATCATTTTTTATGAGGTTTGTGAAAAATTTCAGAGATGGAGGAGAATGGATACCAACTCTTTCAACATGAACTAGAGGTGCATGAGGTCATGAGAGTTCACTGTGAAGAGGGAGTTTTCCCCTCTATCTATCCATGCTCGGAGTTCATGAATGCTGCAGGATTTCCAAACTCTAATCTCTAATGCAGGATTAGAACATTTTATTGATGGTGAACCTCACCAATATGCTAAACAAACTATGTCTATGGTGCAAGATTTTAGATTCAGTTGGTCTTCGCCTAACCCCATGGTTCATTATAAAATTTACAATAAAACTGTGGACTTGCCTTTTGATGTTTTCTGTGCAGCTATTAGAATACCTCAGTGGGGATCGCGCGAAAAGATGAGGGAGCAACCCTGGCCATTGACGGACTTATATGAGGAGATTTATCAAGGAAGAAGCTTCTCAGAGGAGAGTGGTAAAATTCGGAGTATTCATTTCCCATCTATTCGATATTTGGCCTACTTTATTACTAAGTGTGTTCTTGCTAGGAAGACGGTGATTGCTGGTTGAATGACCAGCCCGTTGGGAACCCCAAGACGAAGGTATGATGAATATAGCAGCAAGATTTTCCCCCAGTTAAGAAACCAAGGTTTATCATTCAGGAGAGGAACAAACAAATGACTGAAGGTGATGCGTGCTAGCTTGCGACAGCTTCAGACAATTTATAGGGCGCCTCGTCCAAGCTTTGCTTTGCTAGCTGCAATGCGGAACCTGCACACAACACAACCAAATACTTTGTTCCCAACTTACGATGAGGTTGTCAATCTCACCGGTTTGCTTGAAACAAAGGTTATGAGCGTATCGAGTGGAAAGTGATAATAGTATGCGAGTAAAGTAAACAGTGCGAGTAAAGTAAACAGGTGATAGCAATATAAAGGAAATAGGACCGGGATCCACAGTTCACTAGCGGTGTCTCTCCATAAGATAAAATAATACAAGCTGGGTAAACAAATTACAGTTGGGCAATTGATAGAATGAAGATAACATGCATATGATGAGAGGATCACTATGAGATTTACTCTGGGCATTACAAAAAAAATACATAGACCGCCATCCAACTGCATCTATGACTAATAATCCACTCACGGGGATATCGTCCGAACACTCCATGAGGATTAAGTTGCGAACAACAGATAACTTCATTAAGCAAAGTGTGTAATGTAAACAAAGCATATGCCCTTGAGCATATGAATGTTGTTTTCCCCCTAGTAGTAACAGCACATCTACAACCTTAGAGGTTTCTGTCACTCCCCCAGATTAAATAGAGGCATGAACCCACTATCGAGCATAAATACCCCCTCTTGGAGTCACTAGCAACTACTCGGCCAAGATAGCTACTAACAACGGAGAGCATGCCAGATCATAAACAACATAGAGATAACAAAAGATAAATTTCAGTACTTCAACTCAAGCATAACACCAATATTCATCGGATCCCAACAAACCAAACATGTAGAATTACATAACGGTGATCTCAATCATGTAGGGCAGCTCATGAGATCTAAACATGAAGCACATGGTGGAGAAGACAACCATCTAGCTACTGCTATGGACCCATAGTCCAAGGTAGACTACTCACTTATCGCTCTGGAGGCAAGCATGGCGATGAAGAAGACCTCCAGTGGTGATTCCCCTCTCCGGTAGGGTGCCGGAAAGAGCTTCTGGACCCTCCCGATCTTTGGGTCGATAGCGGCGGTGGATCGCGATGTGTTCTAGAAAACTGATCGGGTCCTTAGGTTTTTCTCATCGGGGGTCTTTATAGGCAAAGGGGCATCGTCAGAAGTGGACCGAGGCGGTCTCACACATAGGGGGCGCGGCCCAGCCCCTGGTCGTGCCGCCCTGGTGTGAGGGCCCCTCATGGCCCCACTCCGTCTCCTCTTCGGTTCTCTGGAAGCTTCGGTAAAATTCTGGGCGACTGGCTTTGGTTTTGTCCAATTCTGAGAATATTTTATGTGTAACTTTTCTGAAACACAAAAACATCAAAAAATAGGGAACTGGCACTGTAGCAACTTGTTAGTAGGTTAGTTCCGGAAAATGCATAAAAGTGCCACGAAGTGTAACGAAACACTAAGCAAATGGTGTAAAAACAAGCATGGAGCATCAAAAATTATGGATACGTTGGAGACGTACCAACATCCCCAAGCTTAACTCCTGCTCGTCCTCGAGTAGGTAAGTGATAACAAAAGAAATAATTTTTGAGGTGACATGCACCTACACAATCTTGATCACATATGTAAGCGTTGTGTGCTGGGATCAAAAGAACTTAAAACATGGGCATGAAAGACATAATCTTGATAGAAGAAACTTAGCAACCATGTTATAACATGAAAATGAACACAAACAAAAGATCATGAAAATGAAACAATGAAAATCAAACGTGTGTTCAAATCATAAGGAAAAACATACAAATGGGTTTTAGCTTGTCCTTCATGGAGAGCAAAACATAAATGCATAGGACACCTTCAAGTTTAAGAGGGCGACTAGATACAAATAATTTAAGAACAAGTGAAACCAACAATATGAATCAATCAATGAAAACTTTGGGACAATGCAAATTATACTAAGAATGACAACTATGCTCTCTTAATGGTGCATAAAGATAGAAGGTGGTGACTCAACATAAAAGTAAAAAAGAAAGGCCCTTCATGGAGGGAAGCAGTGTTTGCAAGTTTTATAGACCTTCAAAAATTATGGTACTTACCGGCTTTGAGCTCTCATTGCCCCCATCATAAGCATCTTGAATGGTTAAAGTTAATGCGAGAACAATTATGACGCATATGCTTGACAAATCATAAGTTGAAAACCTCGTGTCCCGTGAATACGAGTACCCAAACCTCATGCTACTTTACTTAGAGTCCCAAGCAAGGCTCTTGTCATTGTAAGTATATATGTATCATCGAGAACCGCCAATGGGGTACCTCCGTGCTCGATGACATGGAACAAGCCCACATCAAAATGACAGGACAAGCAGACAATGAACACCTCAACATCTCTTTTATTTACTATTTGTTTAGCTTTTTATTTTGAGATGCATCGTCGAATGTCCACTATGGGTATGCTGAAAATTTCCACCATGAATTATGCATGGCTTAGATTGGCGGCCCAGGCGTTTCCCTAACACATATACAAACTCCATGATCCCGCAAGATTCCCAATTCATTTCACACCACGGGCATCCATAAACAAAAGATCACGATATCAACTCAAATAAGAAGTGCAATGTTGAAAGCTTGCCCCATGACGGCATGGTTGGGCTAGTCTACAACTTACAACTTGCAAGCATAACAACTAAACATAAGAGACCACAATGTCAAATTTTTAAGAATGAGAAAAAGTAAAGTGTGCCTTCCGGTTCGTGAGAGCTTTACTGACCAATTTTCGCATAACACTAGTAAGAGTTTAATTTGAAGAGTAGATAAAAGCAAGTCAAATGTACTTTGGAATAGCAAATTGCTAATAGGTATGTATGGTGGACACTTTGGCAAACTTGGTTTTTAGGAGTTGGATGCACGAGTAGAGCTGATACTCAGTACAAGGAGAGGGCTAGCAAAAGACTGGGAGCGACCAACTAAGAGAGCAATGCTGACCATAATCATGCAAAGCGACAAAGCGACATTAAAAGAAGCATAAGATGGCATCAAAAGTCAAAAACTAAATGATCATAGAGGCTATTGGCAACTTTGTATGAGTCTAACATGTGTGAGCATGCACCAAGTCAACCCAAATAAAGCATCAAGGAGAAAACCAAAATAATGCTTCCAAACGATAAAAACAACGCATGATTCTTTCAAAGGCTCATTAAGCAATCTCAGTTATTTGAGACAAGTCATGCTACACCAAACCAATAAGGATACTATCAAAAAGACATCAAGCACGACATGCAAAAGCCTAAGCCGCAGTCTACACAAGCTCCTTCTTGTACCACTTTTTTGCATAAAGCTTTTTCTCTTTTCCAACACCATTCAAAAAATTTATAAACACCTCTTTTGATGAAAACCAATATAGCCCAGAGGCAAAAATACACCTTGTTGAAAAGATATAGCAAGATCTGAACGCATATCAAGGTGAAAATCGAAAGCCAAACGCAGTTCTAGAAAAAGAGAACACTCGTCGAAACGAATAGAGTGAAAAACAGAGTGTTCTTGGCAAATGAAAAGCAAGGCAACTTCTCCAAAGGAAATTTGTTGGGGTACAACCATTTATTGCAGCAAACAAAACTAAACTAAACTGAAAACTAAAAACAACTGACACTCCAAAAAACGCAAAATGCATGAAGCAATAAAAATATAGTGTCTTGAAAGGTGACCTAATTTTTGCCCATGAAGAAGGGGTGCCTCGGGGGCATCCCCAAGCTTTGATGCTTGTACTTCTTGGATATTTCTTAGGGTGATGTGTGGGAATCCCCAAGCTTGAGCTTTTGTCCATTCTTCAACTCATCTCATCACTCTCCGATCCCTACACTTGAAAACTTCCTTCATACAAAACTAAACACAAATCTATTAGCAACATTAGTGTAAGCATAACATATAATCAACCTCTTTTTGCTTCAGGTTTCAACCTAAAACCACCACATATTAAGCATATACTACTGTAGCAACTTCCCCAAAAGTTCCATGATCAAAAGAACTAAAAAAGAAAGCGATAAAGCGGCAAACACAAATATTGGCAGAAATATGTCAAAACAGAACAGCTGACAAAGGATGACTTTGTGAGGGGTTTTCTGTTACTCAAATCAAAAAGTGTTAAACTAATGAAAGTTTGGATATAACCTGGGGCATATGCACAAGAAATTTCAGGTCCAAAATATATACAGAGAAATTTCACGAATTTTTACGGTGCAGAACCAAAAACTGTTTCAGGACAGCAACATCCCCAAATCTTACCTCGCTCAAATTAGAGGCTTCTCTTGGCACAAAAACGAAATAAAAAGGATAAGGAGAGGTCATTACAGTAGTAATAACTTCCAAGACTCAAATAAAAGAAAAAGAACTGAAAGTAAATACATTGGGTTATCTCCCAAGAGTGCTTTTCTTTAACGCCTTTGAGCTAGACGCAGAAAATTGCGAATCAAGTAACAATGAAGGAAGCATTAGGATCCACTTTAGGAGTCTTCTCAACAATGAAGGAAATTGTGTCCAAATGAGTTTTTGAAAATCCTTTATGATCACTTTTTGGTACACTACTTTCATCAAAAAAAAAATTCAGGACAAATCCAACTAAAATTCTTTTCCCAAGCATCGTGAATTCCTACAAGTTTATAAGGTATTGGCACTCAAAAATCTTCATTGGGTGTACCAACAACCTCAACAGGTGAGCCAAGCTTATTAAATTTCTTAAAAACTTTCCTAGCCTCAATGGCAACATCTCTAAATTCTATGCGCAAAGTTTCTAAGATAAAAGCTTTCTTTTCAGGATCCTCAATTTCATGAAGCTTAAGGAACATGTATTGCATAAAAGGATTAAGGCTAGCAAACCTAGCTTCTAACATATGAACTAAATAAGCAGAAGCAACTTCATAACTAGGAGCAAGCTCAACCAAAGACCTTTCCTCAACTTACTTATGCACACTAATATGATTAAAGAACTCCTCAATGTTACTTTTTCTAATAATCGAACCACTACCTACTGAGAGGTCCTCCAAAACATACTTAGGGAACAACATAATGACTAGAAGTAAAGAAATAACAACTACCAAGGATTCTAATTTTTTGGGTTTTTAATAAAACGAATGCAAGTAAAATAAATAAATAAAGTAAAGCAAAACTTAAAACAAAGTAAAGGATGTGCGTGCGAAAAACTCCCCTCGCAGAAGTCTTCTACTTCCTCCCCGGCAACGGCGCCAGAAAAAGAGCTTGATTGCTGGTTGAATGACCAGCCCGTTGGGAACCCCAAGAGGAAGGTATGATGAATATAGCAGCAAGATTTTCCCTCGGTTAAGAAACCAAGGTTTATCGTTCAGGAGAGGAACAAACAAACGACTGAAGGTGATGCTTGCTAGCTTGCGACAGCTTCAGACTATTTATAGGGCGCCTCGTCCAAGCTTTGCTTTGCTAGCTGCAACGCGGAACCTGCACACAACACAACCAAATACTTTGTTCCCAACTTACGATAAGGTTGTCAATCTCACCGATTTGCTTGAAACAAAGGGTATGAGCGTATCGAGTGGAAAGTGATAATAGTATGCGAGTAAAGTAAACAGTGCGAGTAAAGTAAACAGGTGATAGCAATATAAAGGAAATAGGACCGGGATCCACAGTTCACTAGCGGTGTCTCTCCATAAGATAAAATAATACAAGCTGGGTAAACAAATTACAGTTGGGCAATTGATAGAATAAAGATAACGTGCATATGATGAGAGGATCACTATGAGATTTACTCTGGGCATTACAACAAAATACATAGACCGCCATCCAACTGCATCTATGACTAATAATCCACTCACAGAGATATTGTCCGAACACCCCATGAGTATTAAGTTGCGAACAACTGATAACTGCATTAAGCAAAGTGTGTAATGTAAACAAAGCATATGCCCTCGAGCATATGAATATTGTTTTCCCCTAGTAGCAGCAGCACATCTACAACCTTAGAGGTTTCTGTCACTCCCCCAGATTAAATAGAGGTATGAACCCACTATCGAGCAACTACTCGGCCAAGAAAGCTACTAACAACGGAGAGCGTGCACGATCATAAACAACATAGAGATAACAAATGATAAATTTCAGTACTTCAACTCAAGCATAACACCAATATTCATCGGATTCCAACAAACCAAACATGTAGAATTACATAACGGTGATCTCAATCATGTAGGGCAGCTCATGAGATCTAAACATGAAGCACATGGTGGAGAAGACAACCATCTAGCTACTGCTATGGACCCATAGTCCAAGGTAGACTACTCACTCATCGCTCCGGAGGCAAGCATGGCGATAAAGAAGACCTCTGGTGGCCATTCCCCTCTCCGGCAGGGTGCCGGGAAGAGCTTCTGGACCCTCCCGATCTTTGGGTCGACGGCGGTGGTGGATCGCGATGTGTTCTGGAAAACTGATCGGGTCCTTAGGTTTTTCTCGTCGGGGGGTCTTTATAGGCGAAGGGGCATCGTCAGAAGTGGATCAAGGCGGTCTCACACATAGGGGGGGCGGCCCAGCCCCTGGCCGCGCCGCCCTGGTGTGAGGGCCCCTCGTGGCTCCACTCCGTCTCCTCTTCGGTTCTCTGGAAGCTTCGGTAAAATTCTGGGCGACTGGCTTTGGTTTCATCCAATTTCGAGAATATTTCCTATGTAACTTTTCTGAAACACAAAAACAGCAGAAAACAGGGAACTGGCACTGTGGCAACTTGTTAGTAGGTTAGTTCCAGAAAATGCATAAAAGTGCCACGAAGTGTAACGAAACACTAAGCAAATGGTGTGAAAACAAGCATGGAGCATCAAAAATTATGGATATGTTGGAGACGTATCAGACTGCAAGAAAGTTATCCTCTTATGATTTAGCTTTTATTGCTGCTGCTTTGAGACGTGATAGGACTTATAATTTGGGTGCTTTAATAGCTTTCCGTCTTGCTGCTAACCGTGAGAAAGGAGAGTTTGTGGAGGTCTTATTGCTTCTCGATTATTAGCTTTGCATGGTGTAGTGCCTCATGATTTAGACCTTCAGTTCCCCATAGAGAGGCTTGATTTTAATTCTATGTTACATCATAAGTTTGTTTCTCCTCGTGCTTGTTTGGATAACTTGTCGTTTGAGATAACCTTTTTCAAGAAATCAGCCTGGAAGGTAGTTAAGACTGATCGATCAGTCCATTTGCCTGCACCTCTTTTGTTTAACCTTGATCGCAGGAATGGATGGTCACTCACGGAGGATGAGCTTGACGTGTACATGGAGGAGCACCCTCAGCACACGCATGAAGATGGAGAGGGGACCGATCCTACCCAGCCTTCCAACACTTGGGAGAGCTTGTATCAGCAGTCCTACTTTGATTATGGACCATCTGCTTCATCTTCACGAGAGCCTGATTATGGTCATGCCACCGATGACCCACCCGCCTGGGGCGACTACTAGCATTGGGATTGATCTCCACTTAGGCCAAAAGCCTAAGCTTGGGGGGAGGTACGCCGACGATTCACCCATCTATATATCATATTTTGTCGGTACTTTGTATATCCATGTTTCGCTTTCTTTTTCTTTGATTGGTTCTTGTTCTTATTTCTGCTTTCCAAAACACAAAAAGACCAAAAATATTTCCGTTGTTTCTCTTTGTTTGCCTTTTAGTTTTCTAGCTTTGGTTTGCTTTGTTTCCTATTTTTGGTTTGGTATTCGAAAATCCAAAAAGATTTTGCTTTGTTTGTTGTTTCCTTCTATTCTTGTTTCAAAATTCAAAAACCCAAACAATATTTGTTGTTCTTTTCCGGTTTTGTAAAGATGGTAGCAGAGTTCAGTCTCCCGTGACTCCATTGGAGCTTGGTTACACTTCATAATATTCAAGCCACACAAGTGAAAGGAAATAATGATGACATATGGCAATTCGAGATGTGGTAAGAGGCTGGCATGAACTCTATTTGTTTACATTTTTGTACATATACTCATCTATGTGGACGTGGTTAGCCTGTTCATGTGAGGTATTGATGACCCACAAGTATAGGGGACCGCAATAGTCTTCGAGGGAAGTAAAACCCAAATTTATTGATTCGACACAAGGGGAGCCAAAGAATATTTATAAACCTTAACAGATGAGTTGTCAAATCAGCTGCACCTGGAAATAGACTTGCTCGCAGCGGTTTATCAGTAGCAACAGTTTTATAGTGGTGATAGTAGTAAAAGAGTAGCAACAATAATAAAGTAAAGACAATAATAGTAGCAATAATAAACAGTAGGATTAAAGACTGTAGGCATAGGGATAGATGTACGGGCGTTGCATGGATAAGATAATTCATGAAATCAGTAAGACATGGGCAATTGCAGATAAATAATGATAAAGCATCCTAGTACTAAACAACCATAGGTATGTGTTCCATAAATAGTCGTACGTGCTCGCAATGAGAAACTTGCACGACATCTTCTGTCCTACCAGCCTGTTTGTAGCAGGGTCTCAAGGGAATCTACTGGTAATTAAGGTACTCCTTTTAATAAAGTACCGGAACAAAGCATTAACACTCGGTGAACACATGTGATCCTCACATCACAGCCATCCCCTCCGGTTATCCCAATTGCTATCACTTTGGGGCCTCGGGTTCCGGACAATGATATGTGTATACAACTTGCAGGTAAGATCATAAACAACAAGTATCATCATAAAACAATAACAAGTTCAGATCTGAGATCATGGCACTCGGGCCCAAAGTGACAAGCATTAAGCACAACAAGTTGCAACAATGTCATAAGCACTAACAAAAGATACTAGGCACTATGCCCTAACAATCTCATAGCAAATTACATGAATGATCTCATCCAATCCTTACCATCCCCTTCGCCTACAGCGGGAATTACTCACACATGGATGGGGGAGTCATGGATGGTTGATGGAGAGACATCGGTAATGATGGTGATGAAGATCTCCTCCAAATCCCCGTCTCGGCAGGGTGCCAGAATGGAGTTTCTTGTTCCAAATCATGGTTTCTGATGGTGGCGGCGTGATGTGTACGCACATGTCTGTTCTTGTAGACAGTGTTGGGCCTCCAAGTGCAGAGGTTTGTAGAACAGCAGCAAGTTTCCCTTAAGTGGATCACCCAAGGTTTATCGAACTCAGGGAGGAAGAGGTCAAAGTTGTCCCTCTCAAACAACCCTGCAATTACGATACAGAAAGTCTCTTGTGTCCCCAACACACCCAATACACTTGTCAGATGTATAGGTGCACTAGTTCGGCGAAGAAATAGTGAAATACAAGTAGTAGTGATCTGAAATAAATATCGCTGTGAGCAAACATGTAACAAACCTGAAAGGAAACGGTGTGCAATGCTTGGAAACAAGTCCTAGGGATCAAACTTTCACTAGTGGACACACTCTCAACAAATATAACATAATTGAACCAATAGATACTAACATCAATATGCCACTCTAATAATCATGCGTAGGGCTACGAAGCACTCCTCAAAGTCCGTATTTCCCCAAACTAGATTGTCCCACACTGTCACCGTGAACGCACTAGATGGTTCCAACAAACACCAACAAGTCATAGAGACATTAACCAAAAAGACAGACATGATGCGCACACTGTCACCGTCACACCATGATACAAGGTATCTCCGGAGTTTACAAATATACATCACGGGAGTAGCATAATATCTGAATAATAGCATCTACCAATTCAACTAGATACAAAGCTCACGATCACATAAAGATCACATCATGGGAGAGAGAGGTGAACCACATAGCTACCGGTAGAGCCCTCAGCCCCGGGGGAGAACTACTCCCTCCTCATCATAGGAGACAGCAACGGCGATGGAGATGGCGGTGAGGTCGATGGAGACGGAGGAGACGGTGATGGAGACCGATGGAGATGGCTCCGGGGGCATGATACGTCCCAAACGTATCTATAATTTTTGATGCTCCATGCTTGTTTTTACACCATTTGCCTTGTGTTTTGTTACACTTTGTGGCATTTTTATGCGATTTCTGGAACTAACCTACTAACAAGATGCCACAGTGCCAGTTCCCTATTTTCTGCTGTTTTTGTGTTTCAGAAAAGCTACACAGGAAATATTCTTGGAATTGGACGAAACAAGTTCTGGAACTCCTATTTTTCCCAGACGAAGGACGAGGACCAAACGGGAGCCAGAGGGGGGCCAGAGGCTGGCCTCACCACCATGGGGCACGGCCCAGCCCCTGGTCGCGCCCACCTGTGGTGAGACCACCCTGGTCCACCTCTGACGATGCACCTTTGCCTATAAGAGGCCTCCCGATGGAAAACCCTAAATCAATCGGCGTTTTTCCCATAACAGTTCCGCAACACCGCCGCCGTTGAAGACAAATTTTAGGGGACAGAAGTCTCTATTCTGGCACCCTGCCAGGACGGGGAAGTGCCCCCGGAGCCATCTCCATCAGTCTCCATCGCCGTCTCCGCCGTCTCCATCGACCTCACCACCATCTCCATCAACCTTGCTGTCTCCTATGATGAGGAGGGAGTAGTTCTCCCCCGGGGCTGAGGGCTATACCGGTAGCTATGTGGTTCACCTCTCTTTCCCATGATGTGATCTTTATGTGATCGTGATCTTTGTATCTAGTTGAATTGGTAGATGTTATTATTCAGATATTATGCTACTCCCGTGCTTTATTATTGAAAAATCCGGAGACACCTCGTATCGTAATGGGAAGGTGACTAGTGTGCTCATTATGTGTGTCTTTTTGGTTAATGTCTCTATGAATTGTTGGTGTTTGTTGGAACCATCTAGTGCGTTCACGGTGATAGTGTGGGACAATCTAGTTTGGGTACATACGGACTTTGAGGAGTGCTTCTTAGCACTATGCACGATTAGTGTTCGTTTTCCATTGGAGAATTGTTTTGAGTTGCATATTGATAATAGTATCTATTGGTTCAATTATGTTATATTTGTTGGGAGTGTGTCCACTAGTGAAAGTATGATCCCTAGGCCTTGTTTCCAAGCATTGCACACCGTTTCCTTTCTGTTTTGTTACATGTTTGCTTGCAGCGATATTTATTTCAGATTATATTTACTACTTATAATCATCACTACTACTTGTATTTCACTATCTCTTCGCCGAACTAGTGCACCTATACATCTGACAAGTGTATTGGGTGTGTTGGGGACACAAGAGACTTTCTGTATCGTAATTACAGGGTTGCTTGAGAGGGATAGCTTTGACCTCTTCCTCCCTGAGTTCGATAAACCTTGGGTGGTCCACTTAAGGGAAACTTGCTGCTATTCTACAAACCTCTGCACTTGGAGGCCCAACACTGTCTACAAGAACAGACGTGTGCATAGACATCAAGCTCTTTTCTGGCGCCGTTGCCGGGGAGGTAAGATAAAAGGTACTCGCATCCTCCTGTGTGAGTGCTCAGAGTTATTTCCTTTAGATTCTGCAATTATATCTTTTTGTTTCTTGTTTTTATTTTCACTAGTTAGGCTTAATGGAAAGTAAAGAGTTCTTTAGTCTTTTTCCTGAGTTCAGATTTGAAGAGAAAATTGAAAAACCTTTGGAGCTTATTTTGCATAGTAATGTTATTAGTACGAATGCTTTGAACACCGTTATTACTAATGCTATAGAAAAGTCTAAGCTTGGGGAAGCTGGTTTTGTTAAGCATGATATTTTTAGTTCCCCAGCTTTAGTGGAGAAAGTTTGTTCTGATGATATTTTGTCTCCCATATGTGATGTTTCTAATGATGCTTGTGCTCCTCATCCTTTTAAAATACCTACGAAGATTGTTGAACGTGCTATGGATAACTGCTATTTAGGAGATGGAACTGTCCATCCTGGTGATCATTTGCTTTTTATACATGAATTATGCTAGTTGTTCCAGTGTGCAGGTATTTCAATGAACCAAGTTAAGAAGAAGCTATTCTCTTTATCACTGAAAGGCAGAGCTGCAGAATGGTATAAAACACTGAAGGATGGTTGATCTATTGACTGGGAGGAAATTGTACCTCTCTTTTATTCTAAATTCTATCCTTCTAGTCAGGTTTATAAAGATAGGAATTACATTTATAATTTTCATCCGCATGAAGGAGAGAGCATTGCCCAGGCATGGGGAAGATTGAAGTTACTAATGCACAAATGTCCTATTCATGATCTTCCCTGTAATATTGTTATTAATAATTTTTATGCAAGGCTTTCAGGATAATACAAGGACTATCTAGATGCATGCTTTGATGGGTCTTTCACAAGCAAGGATGTTGACACCAAGTGGGATCTGCTTGAAACAATTCAAAACAATATTGAAGGTTGGGATAGCGACAAAGGTAAAGGATCAGGTATGAATTACGAGTTTGATTGCATTAAGTCTTTCGCTGAAACTGCTGATTTTCAAGAGCTTAGTGCTAAGTACGGTATTGATCCTCAAATTATGATTGATTGCTTTAAAACCTTTTCTTCCCATATTAATGTTTCTAAAGGAAATGGGGACGTGTATCATGAACCTTTTAAGGACACTTGCGTAGAAAATGATATTGTTGTTAATGATTGCAATAAACATGCTCGAACCTCTGGAAGTCCTATTTCCTATAAGCATGTTAATTTTTGTGGAGTACATAGACCTTGTGAACAGAGTTACAACAAGGAAGATTATTGTGTCCACCACGCAAATGAAGAAACCCGAATGTGGCTCAGGGATCTAGATGAGCTTGGTGAAAGGGTTTGTGAGCTTTATCCTTTTCTTTGTGAACTTTGCGATAAAATGGGTCACTTTAATTTTCAATGCCCAATTAATCAAATGAGTACCGCAAATTTGTATTGTGATGATAAGATTACTCTCAATCAGCATGATGAGCTTACTTTGTTTTTGGAGTGTGAAGAGATGTCTAGAAAGATTTCTTTGGTTGATATGAGAGATGTTGATATTAATAGCACCCTTCGTGGTTGTCGTCTCTATTGTGCTAAAGATTGCCTCGCAAATACTTACATACAAAATCTTATAAAACATGATGTTTTGCCAAGCTATGACATGACTAATAGATGTTTCCATCTTATTAATAAAGAGGAGGAATCCTCCAAAGTTTCTTCTGTTGTTTCTGTCAGTAAACCAGATTATGTGGAGAAGATGTCTTTCCCTCCTAAAGAATATGTGGAGAAGATGCCCTTCAAGTCTCTCCCTCCTAAAGGATAGAGTAAGAAGAGTATGAATAAGAAGAAGAGGAGTAAAAGGCGTGTAACACCCGAATTTCCAGAAATTCAAAGTGCCCGTTATGTATTCCACCACAATCCCAGAATCATTGATGGGATACACATAACGTAGTTGGTAACCAGTTCCATAGACATTACAATACGAATAGTTCAAATACAATGGTCATAATGACCAAGTTCATATTACAACACGGTATAGCAGCGGAAATAACGTCTTCGGGTCCATGCCTTCACCCTACAGGCAATGGCGACTCAGGAGATGATCTTAGTTCTGGTACTCATCTTCATAACCTTCCTCCGGATAATCTTCCCCATAGTCTGACCAAGTTGATAGCCAGGGACACAGCCATGAGTACATTGGATGCACTCGCAAACCATCTTATAAACAAAATGATGAAGTAGATATGCAAGGTTGATATGGTGGACTAAGCACTAAGTTTATTTGCAAAAGCTAGTTTTATTTCCCAAGAATGTTCAGTAGTAGAGAAGAAGATTTAATTCTCTAAGTTCAATCTAAAGAGGAACTTCAAGTGTTGGTCAACATCAATGTCAAGTCAAGTCATTCACCAAGTTCACCGTAAGTTGTTAACATTCTTGACAAAAGTCAAGTACAGCTTGCCAACTGTCCATAACCGAGGACGCGGCTATTCGAATAGTTTGAAACCTCTGCAGAGGGGTACACTTTACCCACAAGATTCGATACATCTGCCGGGAGAAATCCACGGTTCATCATACACAAAGTATGCGAGGTTCAGATAATCAAACAAACTCTTTCACTTGCTCACTCTAGTATAGGATCCTTCCCTAGAGCCCGGGATACGGAAACCCCGTTCCGGCGCCTCTAGTTTTGCCCGCTCCGGAGTGCCGGATGAATGGAATTTCCACTCGGTTCAGAAGTACCCGCGCACGGTGCACTTCTATAAAGGATGATACAAGACCTCCCATACTAGGGTAAACAAGCTACGGACTAAGCCCCTTCCCATTTAGGGGTAATGTGGTCGTACGGTAATGGTTGGCTCACATGGTACATCACTTATTATCAATTTGCAAATACATTCCATAGTCTTAGTCAAGATTATTTTCCTTCATAAAACCATCATGTAGGAGAAATCTCCAATTCAAGTTGTCAAGTTCAAGTCACCCATTTCAAATAGGGTTCCCCTTATAGGTGGCCTCAATTTTATTAGCGACTAAGCAACTATATAGAGTGATGATACCACTAAGTAAGGTAGGATTAACTCAGCTGGATACTCTTGCTAAGCAAGGTACCACTACACAACTATCATTCTAAAGTAGCAATTCAATCATGCAATTTATTTAAAAACAAGTAGAATGCAATAGGAAAACTAGGCATTTGGAGTATGATTCAAAAGATGGCTTGCCTTGGTTGGCAAAGTGTCCTGGGTAGTCTTCTTCTTCTTGATAAAATCCCCCCTCAATATCCTCCTCAGCAACACTAGCGTCTAATAATGAATAAACACAATGCACACAATCACTAAACAATACTAACCACATTCCAAACACACATACTTGTTTTCAGACAATAAAGTTCATGTTAGATTTTATTGAGTTGGTTTGCAAGTTTTCTTCCAAGTTTTCATTAAGTGTGCAAGTTAGATTTTTCTACCAAGTGCTAAGTGTTGATCACCTTCTTAGCATTGGTATGAGACTAGAGGTATTAGGACTAGTTCAAGAGGAGAGTGACTAATTAAGTAAAGGTGTAGTGGGGGTAAGTATCAAACTAAGTGTATAGTGAATTCTATCATTTTATGCTACACTAAGATTGGATTAGAAGTTGATGGAGGGTACTAACAAGGTTTTAGTTGAAGAAGACTGAACTAAATAGTATATAAGTCGACTAGGGAGGGCGTAAGCCAAGTTTCAAAATTTTAGAAGGTTGAGACAACTTTCTAAAAATTTCCCAAGATTAATAAGCTACGGTCAAAGTATTTTTAGTGAATTCGATAACTAACTCAAATTGGATTATAACCAATTCCAGCGGCTAGATTATTTCCTAAGCTTTCCAACGAGTATTTATTTGCTAGGAACGGATTTGTAAAACTCTAGGAAATTTGAATTGAAAACTAGTGCTGAATTGAATTCGAAACAACTAATCGGGCGGGAAAAACAAATAACTGAAACGGGTCAAATTCTAAACGAAAGCTGGGCCGCACCAGACAACACCCGAACGGCCGGCCCAACTAGACTCACCACGGGCTGGTGGCAAAAAAAATAAAACTGGCCTGACAAAGGGGGCCCGGCCGTCAGAATTATATTGCGAAACGGTACGTATCGGGGGGTCGTCTTCTCCACGACGGGGACTCACCGCGGGCTTGCAGTAACGAGGACGGCGATGGAGTGGGGCGGCGTAGAGGAAGGAGAGGCGGCGGCGGGATGTCACGGCGGCGGAGGAAGTCCTTCTCGGCCGCCCTGGACCAGCGGCAGGTCGGGGAAGCACTCCGGTCGCCGGGAACGCGCGGTGCCCTGGGAGCTCGGCCGGCTCCGGCGAGGTCGCTGCGAAGAGCTAGAGGGGAGAGGAAGATGTCTGGGAGGTTTCTACCAGTGGTGTGGTTCTTTTCAGGCAAACAGGAGGGCCTTTTATAGGCGGGAGAGGGTGCGGGAGCTAGGGTTTCGGATCTTGGCCGAGGCGGGAAGAATCCCGGGCACGGCGGCTCCGGCGAGGGCTGTGGACGCGTGGGGCGTACGGACGATACCGGGGTGCTCACGCACGCGCTCTGGCGCGGTACGACGGCCTCGGCAACGGCTAGAACAGTACCCGCGTTGGTTGACTGGGAGGAAAAAGGAGAGAGCGGTCTCTGTCCACTGGCCGGGGTCCGGGCGGGCGGCTGTGAGGGATCGACAGCGGAGGGTCTAAGGCGTCGTCGGGTACACCTACAGGTACGGCGACGTACGGGAACGGCGTCAGCCACAGTAGGTTTAGATTTTCTGAGATTTGGTTCACAGGTGTTCGATGAAATGCCTGAACCAACTCAAAATTCAAATTTTTGAAATCTGCCACCGTGGGTTGTCAAGATATTCAGTAAGGTTTCCAAATATATTTTTGTTGGCAAGAAAGATATTGTTTTGCAAAAAATTTAATTCAAAAATGAGGTTCGGTTGCTGATTCAGATTCAGTTTTTGGCGGATGTTTGAGTGGGGGTCTGGTTTGAGTCTTTGTTTGAAAAACTTTGGTTGAGTAAGTATGTGATCTGGTCAAGCTCAACCAACTCACCACACACTGAGTTGAGTTGCAGAGAGCTTAATCTAAGTGTTCAAAGTAGGGTAGTGGTTAACTTTTTCTAGAACATCTTTTCTTCTCTCTTTTCTTGATTTCTTTGATTTCGGGTTTCTTGGTCCTGGTGGTTAACCTCTATAGTTTCTATTGGTTAGGAGTGTTTTAACTAATCAACTCACAACTATTTAAAAGACACATGAAATCATAGAACAAAAATTATTTCAATACTATGCATGCATGCGATATGAGACAAAAAGTTTTATCTTGGTCCAAATTTGGCACTTTAATTAATAGGAAATGGATTACAAATTTTTGAGTTGTTACAATCTTCCCCCCTTAAAAAGAATCTCGTCCTCGAGATTCACTAACTAAGAACTGAAAATATTGGGAAATTCTTGCTGAAGGTAATCTTCTCGTTCCCAAGTGGCTTCATCTTCTGTGTGATTGCTCCACTGAACTTTCAGAAACTTGATGCTACGGGTTCGAGTGGTTCGATATGCTTCCTCGAGGATACGGGTAGGCACTTCACGATAGGTCAAATCTTTGTTGATATCCACAGAACGGTGATCAATATTCTTGAAGATTTCTGGCTTCTCCGGAACTTCAAGACATTTCCGAAGTAAAGACACGTGAAAAACATTGTGCACTTTAGACAATTCAGGGGGTATCTCCAACTGATAAGACACTTCTCCTCTGTGGCCTAGTATCTTGAAGGGTCCAATATACCTTGGTGCAAGCTTTCCTTTGACTCGGAATCTCTGCATTCCCTTGAGAGGTGACACTCTAAGATAGACAAAATCTCCAATCTTGAAGGTCAGTTCTCTACGTCTCTTGTCCGCGTAACTCTTCTGTCTAGACTGGGCTGCCTTGAGGTATTCGCGGATCATGCGAACCTTCTCCTCAGCTTCTTGCAGAATGTCAGGTCCAAATATCTTACTGTCTCCGGTTTCAGACCAATTCAAAGGGGTACGACACTTTCTTCCATATAAAGCTTCAAACGGGGCCATTTGCAAACTGGCTTGATAACTGTTGTTGTAGGAAAACTCTGCGAAAGGCAAACAATCTTCCCACTTAGCTCCATAGGCTAGAACATAGGCTCTCAACATATCTTCAAGTATTTGATTTACTCTTTCAGTCTGTCCATCAGTCTGAGGGTGGTAAGCTGTACTAAAGGTTAATTTGGTTCCTAAGGCTTGATGCAAACTTCTCCAGAATCTTGAGGTAAATTGGGTACCTCGATCAGAGACTATGGTTTTAGGAACTCCATGCAAACTAACAATTCTGGATAGGTAAAGATCTGCCAGCTGTCCTGATGTATAAGTGGTCTTGACAGGAATAAAGTGGGCAACTTTGGTCAGTCTATCCACAATGACCCAGATAGAGTCATTTCCGCGGCTAGACCTTGGAAATCCAGTGATGAAATCCATTCCAACTGATTCCCACTTCCATTCCGGAACTTGCAAAGGTTGCAGCAGTCCAGCAGGACGTTGGTGTTCAGCCTTGACTCTTTGACAAATATCACACTTGGATATGAACGTTGCAATCTCACGCTTCATTCCATGCCACCAAAACTGTTCCTTTAAATCCTGATACATCTTAGTTCCACCGGGGTGGATGGAGTAAGGTGTTTCATGAGCTTCCTTCATAATAACTTCCTTCAATTCTGAATCAGCAGGCACACAAATACGTCCTTTATACCAGAGAACTCCTTGATCATCTTCCTCAAATCCTGGCACCTTGCCGGAACTAATTCTGCGCTTAATTCCGTCAATACTCTCATTTCCCTTCTGGGCTTCTTTGATTTGGCTCATCAAGGTGGGTTGAAAATCAAGGTTGGCTAAGAATCCTTGACTGACTAGTTCCAATCCAAACTTTTCAAACTCTTGGTGCAACATAGGTTGCTCCTCCTTGATCATCATATTCAAGGTGCATGGCTTCCTACTCAATGCATCGGCCACTACATTGGCCTTACCGGGGTGGTAATGAATTTCCAGATCATAATCCTTGATCAACTCTATCCATCTTCTTTGCCTAATGTTCAACTCCTTCTGAGTGAAAATATACTTCAAACTCTTGTGATCAGTGTAGATCTCGCAACGGTTACCCATAAGATAGTGCCTCCAGGTCTTCAAAGCTAAAACGACGGCTGCTAATTCCAGATCATGGGTTGGATAGTTTTCTTCATGAGGTCGAAGCTGCCGGGAGAGGTATGCTATGACCTTGCCTTCTTGCATTAACACACAACCAAGTCCAAGTTTGGAAGCATCGCAATAGACATCAAAGTTTTTGGTGATATCGGGCATGGTTAGGACGGGTGCGGTTACTAATCGCTTCTTGAGCTCTTGAAAACTCTCTTCACACTTAGGGGTCCATTCAAACTTCTTGTCCTTCTTCAGCAGTTGGGTCATGGGCCTTGCAATGCTTGAAAATCCTTCAACAAATTTGCGGTAATATCCTGCTAATCCGAGAAAACCTCTAACTTCAGTTTGAGTGGTAGGGGCTTCCCATTCCATGACTGATTTGATCTTCTTTGGGTCCACTGAAACTCCTCCAGCTGATAATACATGGCCTAAGAATCCAACTTCCTTCAACCAAAACTCACACTTACTAAACTTGGCATATAGCTGATGCTCTCTCAGGGTCTCTAAGATTAATCTCAAATGGGTTGCATGCTCTTCTTCGGACTTGGAATAAATAAGGATGTCATCAATGAAGACAACCACAAACTTATCCAAAAACTCCATGAAAACCTTATTCATGAGATTCATGAAATAGGCGGGGGCATTGGTTAATCCAAAGGACATTACGGTGTACTCATACAATCCGTATCGGGTAGTGAAGGCTGTTTTGGGTATATCAGTTGCACGGATCTTCAGTTGATGGTATCCAGTTCTAAGGTCTATCTTTGAGAAAACTTGAGCTCCAGTCAATTGGTCAAACAGGTCATCAATCTTTGGGAGAGGATACTTATTTTTGATGGTAACATCATTTAGCTTGCGGTAATCAGTGCACAGTCGGCTGGAACCGTCACTTTTATCCACAAACAAGACGGGTGATCTCCAAGTAGAGGAACTTGGCTGAATCAATCCCTTACTCAAAAGGTCATCCAATTGCTTCTTCAACTCCACTAGTTCAGCTGGGTTCATACGATAGGGTCGTTGGGCTATAGGTCCAGTTCCGGGGATAAGCTCAATGATAAACTCAATATCCCGATCCGGTGGCATTCCGGGTAGCTCATCGGGAAAAACATCCGGGTATTCACAGACGATGGGAACTTGCTCTAAAGTTGGTCCTGAGATACTCTTATGACATCTGGTGGTTTGGGGTGGTTTTACGGACACATGTTTTACTACAATTCAAGTGCTACTCTTCATGGTGATGGTCTTCTTGGCACAATCTATCACTCCTTGATGGGAAGACATCCAATTCATACCAAGAACTACTTCCAAACCTTTAGTTCCCAACACTATCAAATTTGCTAAGAAAGCTATTCCATGAATTTCTATGGGGACTGCCAAACAGTTCCACTCAGCCCTTGTTGTTGACCCAGGTATTTGTACTAACATGGCATGTTTCATAGGTGTTGGTTGAAGTCCACTTTTATCAACAAATAACTTAGTAACAAACGAGTGTGAAGCTCCAGAATCAAACAGAACTCTTGCAGGAACTGAATTAACAGGGAACATACCAAGCACAACGTCGGTTGCTTCCTGAGCTTCCTCAACATTCATGTGATTCAGACGTCCTCGAGGGTGAGGCTGGTTCCTTGGTGGATAATTCTTGCCATTTCCAACACGGCGCTGTTGCTGAGCATGAGCAGTGGTCTTGGATGCATCATTCAGCTTCTTAGGGCATTCATTGGAGTAGTGCCCCTTGATTCCGCACTCATAACAGGTAACTCCAGACTTGTCACCAGACTTGGGCAGCGCAGGTGCGCCATTTGGCCTTGGAGTATTGGGGTTGAAGTTGTTGCCATTAGGTCTTGGAGGTGTACGGTTGAAATTATTGCCGGTCAGGCGGTTGGGAAAGTTGGGACGCGGGGCAGGTGCAGGTGGCCTCATAGGTCTAGGGGCAAAACCCATAGGTGGATTTCCCCTTGGCTTCTGCGAGTTGCTTGAGTTGCCTTGATACATCATACGGCGCTTGCGGTTCTCTGCAGCTTGCTTTAGTTTGCCTTCCATCTGAATGGCAGAGTCTACCAATGACTCCAGGTCTGCAAAGGGAATGCTGACCAAGACACATTGCATCTCATCATGAAGTCCATTCAGAAACCTTTCTTGCTTCTTCTCATTGGTGTTGGTGTCATCTGGGGCATACCTAGACAAGGTAAGGAACTTGTCACGGTAGTCAACCACGGATAGGGAACCTTGCTTCAAATTTCTGAACTCATCTCTCATCCTTTTAACTAATCCCAAAGGAACATGGGCTTTGCTGAACTTGCTCTTGAACTCCTCCCAAGGCATCACATACCCTTGGGCTTGCATTGCACGAGTGCTATCCCACCAAGCTCTTGCGGCTCCAGCAAGATAGTGGGTGGTGTACAAAACCTTCTCATGTTCGCCAACTCCGGCGACTGCCAAATTATTCTCCATGGTGCGAAGCCAGTCATCAGCATCTAAGGGTTCTTCAGACTTAGTGAACATAGGTGGGTTGGTATTTTGGAAACTCCTTAACTTGGATCGGTGATCCCCATTGCCATTGTTCTCTCCTTCACCATGGCCATTTCCATTGCCATTGTTGTGGTTCATTGCCATCTGGGCTAGCTGCTGAAGAGTGGCCAAGTTAGCTTGGCGCTCAGCTCGGGCTGCTTCCCGATCTTCCATGATCAACCTTAGCAGTTGTGCTACTTCCGGGTTCGGGGGTGGGGGTGCTTGCGGCATCTGAAGATAATGGGTGTAAGACAAGAGGGAAAAACTAATTGCTAAGATTTAAATGTAACATATACGATGCAATTTTGTCTTACTAAGGCCTTAAGGGCCAAATTCATATTTCATTCAACAAACATCAAACATACCACACATACGAGTTCGCACATTACAAATGGTCTACATCAAACCATTGCGACTCGTCTACTAGAGAGGGGGATACAACTCACCCCTACACGAAGTGACTTAAAGGTGAACTCATACTAGATAACACGAGGCTCTCCAACTCTAGACATCGGGCTCCTCGGGGTCTTCCTCCTCATCATCCACAATGAATCCATTCTCCTCGGGATCCTCCTCATCATCAAGGTCCTCCATGAAGTCATCCTCGTCACTAATGAGGGCATTATCCTCCTTGCGGAGATCAATGCCTTCCTCCTCACCAAGGTGGCTCTCGAGACTCTCAATGTACTCAGTCAGCTCAGCCACATTGGCCTTCAACTCCTCAATGGTGTGATCCTTCTCATCGCGCTGGCGGCGAAGACTCTTGCGATCTCTAGCAAGAATCCTGATAGTGCTCCTTGCCTCCACCAGTGCGAAGTGCTCAAGGTTGGCCTTGGTACGGGCACGATCTGCCTCCTGCTGAGTGCAGTACAGCAAGAAGTCCATGTGATCGATGTAGGTACTCGGCTCATTTTGCCCTGGCATGTTTGCGGGACGCCCTTCCACATCACGCCGAGCAAAGTTCCTAAAGTGCTCCACCTGGACTTCCTCAACATGCATTCCGCATAAGCGGGCAAGCATCTCCTGCATACCTCGGACCAAACCATCGGCCCAAGTGTTCTCCACAAGTTCAAACTTGATCCTTGGAGAACTTAAATTTCCCTTCTTGCCACGGCAACTTGCCCTGATAAGCCACCGTAGCTCTCCATCTGGGTGCTCATTTAGTACGGCTCCCTTGAACTCCGGATACAGACGATCCAGGAACAAGGTCAGGGTAGTGAGGTCGCGCTCGAAACAAAGGCTACCACCATGGCCCAACTGGTACTGCTCAGTGAATACCGAGGCCATCTACAAAATTTTAGATTAGATTAGGTTAGTGATCAACTCAAGTGTGCAAAATTTTAAGTAGACAAAAACTGAATCATGTACAAAGCTTTGTAAATAGAGAGGGAAAGACTAAGCAATTTCAAACCATTACTTATCTTTGCTTTTATAAAGGTTTCATTTAACGCCCATTCTAACTAAGGTCTCCTATGGTCAGCCTAGGCTCTGATACCAACTTGTAACACCCGAATTTCCAGAAATTCAAAGTGCCCGTTATGTATTCCACCACAATCCCAGAATCATTGATGGGATACACATAACGTAGTTGGTAACCAGTTCCATAGACATTACAATACGAATAGTTCAAATACAATGGTCATAATGACCAAGTTCATATTACAACACGGTATAGCAGCGGAAATAACGTCTTCGGGTCCATGCCTTCACCCTACAGGCAATGGCGACTCAGGAGATGATCTTAGTTCTGGTACTCATCTTCATAACCTTCCTCCGGATAATCTTCCCCATAGTCTGACCAAGTTGATAGCCAGGGACACAGCCATGAGTACATTGGATGCACTCGCAAACCATCTTATAAACAAAATGATGAAGTAGATATGCAAGGTTGATATGGTGGACTAAGCACTAAGTTTATTTGCAAAAGCTAGTTTTATTTCCCAAGAATGTTCAGTAGTAGAGAAGAAGATTTAATTCTCTAAGTTCAATCTAAAGAGGAACTTCAAGTGTTGGTCAACATCAATGTCAAGTCAAGTCATTCACCAAGTTCACCGTAAGTTGTTAACATTCTTGACAAAAGTCAAGTACAGCTTGCCAACTGTCCATAACCGAGGACGCGGCTATTCGAATAGTTTGAAACCTCTGCAGAGGGGTACACTTTACCCACAAGATTCGATACATCTGCCGGGAGAAATCCACGGTTCGTCATACACAAAGTATGCGAGGTTCAGATAATCAAACAAACTCTTTCACTTGCTCACTCTAGTATAGGATCCTTCCCTAGAGCCCGGGATACGGAAACCCCGTTCCGGCGCCTCTAGTTTTGCCCGCTCCGGAGTGCCGGATGAATGGAATTTCCACTCGGTTCAGAAGTACCCGCGCACGGTGCACTTCTATAAAGGATGATACAAGACCTCCCATACTAGGGTAAACAAGCTACGGACTAAGCCCCTTCCCATTTAGGGGTAATGTGGTCGTACGGTAATGGTTGGCTCACATGGTACATCACTTATTATCAATTTGCAAATACATTCCATAGTCTTAGTCAAGATTATTTTCCTTCATAAAACCATCATGTAGGAGAAATCTCCAATTCAAGTTGTCAAGTTCAAGTCACCCATTTCAAATAGGATTCCCCTTATAGGTGGCCTCAATTTTATTAGCGACTAAGCAACTATATAGAGTGATGATACCACTAAGTAAGGTAGGATTAACTCAGCTGGATACTCTTGCTAAGCAAGGTACCACTACACAACTATCATTCTAAAGTAGCAATTCAATCATGCAATTTATTTAAAAACAAGTAGAATGCAATAGGAAAACTAGGCATTTGGAGTATGATTCAAAAGATGGCTTGCCTTGGTTGGCAAAGTGTCCTAGGTAGTCTTCTTCTTCTTGATAAAATCCCCCTCAATATCCTCCTCAGCAACACTAGCATCTAATAACGAATAAACACAATGCACACAATCACTAAACAATACTAACCACATTCCAAACACACATACTTGTTTTCAGACAATAAAGTTCATTTTAGATTTTATTGAGTTGGTTTGCAAGTTTTCTTCCAAGTTTTCATTAAGTGTGCAAGTTAGATTTTTCTACCAAGTGCTAAGTGTTGATCACCTTCTTAGCATTGGTATGAGACTAGAGGTATTAGGACTAGTTCAAGAGGAGAGTGACTAATTAAGTAAAGGTGTAGTGGGGGTAAGTATCAAACTAAGTGTATAGTGAATTCTATCATTTTATGCTACACTAAGATTGGATTAGAAGTTGATGGAGGGTACTAACAAGGTTTTAGTTGAAGAAGACTGAACTAAATAGTATATAAGTCGACTAGGGAGGGCATAAGCCAAGTTTCAAAATTTTAGAAGGTTGAGACAACTTTCTAAAAATTTCCCAAGATTAATAAGCTACGGTCAAAGTATTTTTAGTGAATTCGATAACTAACTCAAATTGGATTATAACCAATTCCAGCGGCTAGATTATTTCCTAAGCTTTCCAACGAGTATTTATTTGCTAGGAACGGATTTGTAAAACTCTAGGAAATTTGAATTGAAAACTAGTGCTGAATTGAATTCGAAACAACTAATCGGGCGGGAAAAACAAATAACTGAAACGGGTCAAATTCTAAACGAAAGCTGGGCCGCACCAGACAACACCCGAACGGCCGGCCCAACTAGACTCACCGCGGGCTGGTGGCAAAAAAAATAAAACTGGCCTGACAAAGGGGGCCCAGCCGTCAGAATTATATTGCGAAACGGTACGTATCGGGGGGTCGTCTTCTCCACGACGGGGACTCACCGAGGGCTTGCAGTAACGAGGATGGCGATGGAGTGGGGCGGCATAGAGGAAGGAGAGGCGGCGGCGGGATGTCACGGCGGCGGAGGAAGTCCTTCTCGGCCGCCCTGGACCAGCGGCAGGTCGGGGAAGCACTCCGGTCGCCGGGAACGCGCGGTGCCCTGGGAGCTCGGCCGGCTCCGGCGAGGTCGCTGCGAAGAGCTAGAGGGGAGAGGAAGATGTCTGGGAGGTTTCTACCAGTGGTGTGGTTCTTTTCAGGCAAACAGGAGGGCCTTTTATAGGCGAGAGAGGGTGCGGGAGCTAGGGTTTCGGATCTTGGCCGAGGCGGGAAGAATCCCGGGCACGGCGGCTCCGGCGAGGGCTGTGGATGCGTGGGGCGTACGGACGATACCGGGGTGCTCACGCACGCGCTCTGGCGCGGTACGACGGCCTCGGCAACGGCTAGAACAGTACTCGCGTTGGTTGACTGGGAGGAAAAAGGAGAGAGCGGTCTCTGTCCACTGGCCGGGGTCCGGGCGGGCGCCTGTGAGGGATCGACAGCGGAGGGTCTAAGGCGTCGTCGGGTACACCTACAGGTACGGCGACGTACGGGAACGGCGTCAGCCACAGTAGGTTTAGATTTTCTGAGATTTGGTTCACAGGTGTTCGATGAAATGCCTGAACCAACTCAAAATTCAAATTTTTGAAATCTGCCACCGTGTGTTGTCAAGATATTCAGTAAGGTTTCCAAATATATTTTTGTTGGCAAGAAAGATATTGTTTTGCAAAAAATTTAATTCAAAAATGAGGTTCGGTTGCTGATTCAGATTCAGTTTTTGGCGGATGTTTGAGTGGGGGTCTGGTTTGAGTCTTTGTTTGAAAAACTTTGGTTGAGTAAGTATGTGATCTGGTCAAGCTCAACCAACTCACCACACACTGAGTTGAGTTGCAGAGAGCTTAATCTAAGTGTTCAAAGTAGGGTAGTGGTTAACTTTTTCTAGAACATCTTTTCTTCTCTCTTTTCTTGATTTCTTTGATTTCGGGTTTCTTGGTCCTGGTGGTTAACCTCTATAGTTTCTATTGGTTAGGAGTGTTTTAACTAATCAACTCACAACTATTTAAAAGACACATGAAATCATAGAACAAAAATTATTTCAATACTATGCATGCATGCGATATGAGACAAAAAGTTTTATCTTGGTCCAAATTTGGCACTTTAATTAATAGGAAATGGATTACAAATTTTTGAGTTGTTACAAGGCGAGAGGACACGGTATTTTCCCCTAAGCATTATGATCCCACTATAGATTATGATAATTCTGATTGGGATGATGTTCCCATGCCTGTTACCTATGTTAGTGATCATGATTGGGAAAAGCACTCTACTTTTGATATTGAAAATCTTTTTGGTACCAATTCTAAGGTTAATAATTGTTGTACCATTAGTACTATCCATGTTCCCTCTTATGATGATATGTTTGATGAATATGCTTTGCGAAATAGCTGTTCTCTAGCTTGTGATGATACTAAGCTTCTAGTTTATGATGGTTATGATGATGGGTATAATATTTTCAGTTCACCTATTTTTGAGGAGAAAATTAGTTATGATTACAATATGCCTCCTGTTTTTGATGATTATGGTGATGAGAATAATTATTCTGTTGAATCTGCTCCTACTACGATTGTTCATGTGGGGAATATTAATTCTTTTATGCATGTGGTTCATGATAGGGATGCTTTATGTGATAGTAATATTGTTAGTTCTATTCATGATGCTACTGAAAGTTATTATGAGAGAGGGAAACATGGTTTGATAGATCTCAACAATATTGAGTTTCCCCTCTTTATGTTGCAACTCTTGAAGTTGTACCTGTTTTGCCTTCCTATGCTTTGCGCTTTCATGACTTGTCTCTTTACAAGATTAATTTTCATAGGAAGTGGTTCAGATTTAAATGTCTTTCACATTTGCTTTTTGATGCTCCCTATTGCTTCAAGTTCTTATATAGCGCCTTTGCCTTAAGCTCTTTTATGGCGCCTACATGAGCATCTTTGCAAATTACTGCGCCTAGCTCAAAGGCGTTAAAGAAAAGCACTCTTGTGAGATAACCCAATGTTTTACTTTCAGTACTTTTTCTTTTAATTGAGTCTTGGAAGTTATTACTACTGTAATAACCTCTCCTTATCCTTTTTATTTCGTTTTTTGTGCCAAGAGAAGCCTCTAATTTGAGTGAGGTGAGATTTGGGGATGTTGCTGTCCTGAAACAGTTTTCGGTGCTGCACGTAAAAACTTGTGAAAATTCTCAGTATATCTTTTGGACCTGCGATTTCTTGTGCATATGCCCCAGGTTATATCCAAACTTTCATTAGTTATACACTTTTTGATTTGAGCAACAGAAAACCCTCGGAAAAATCGTTCTTTGTCAGCTGTTCTGTTTTGACAGATTTCGGCCACTATTTGTGTTTGCCTCTCGATCATTTTCTTTTTGAGTTCTTTTGATCCGGGAACTTTTTGAGGAAGTTGCTACAGTAGTAGATGCTTTAATATGTGGTGGTCTTGAGTTGAAACCTGAACCAAAATGGTTGATTCATTACTATGCTTACACTAATGTTGCTAATAGAATTGTATTAAGTTTTGTATGAAGGAAGTTTTCAAGTGTAGGGATTGGAGAATGATGAGATGAGATGAAGAATGGAGAAAAGCTCAAGCTTGGGGACGCCCACGCACCCCAAGAAATATCCAAGAGGTATAAGCGTCAAAGCTTGGGGATGCCTGATGGCGCGGTGATGATGGTGCCAGAACTTGTTGGCGTGTAGTTGATGTGGGAGCTTCTTCTTCAATCCCCGGCAACGGCGACAGAAAACTTCTGGAGCCAAGTTGACGTGGGGATGTGTAGTAAATGACCGGCCAGTTGGAAACCCCAAGAGAATGTTTGATGAATATAGAAGCAAGTTTTCCCTCAGTTATGAAACCAAGGTTATCAATCCAGTAGGAAAACGCCAATACGAGTGAAGGTGATGCCCGCTAGCTTCGCGACAGCTCCGGACAATTTATAGGGCGCCTCGTCCGAGCTTTGCTTTGCGAGTGGCAATGTGGAACCTGCACACAACATAACCAAATACTTTGTTCCCAACTTACGATGAGGTTGTCAATCTCACCGGTTTGCTTGAAACAAAGGAATGAGCGTATCGAGTGGAAAGCAATAGTAATATGCAAGTAAAGTAAACAGTGCGAGTAAAGTAAACAGGTGATAGCAATATAAAGGAAATAGGACTGGGGTCCACAGTTCACTAGTGGTGTCTCTCCATAAGATAAAATAACACATGCTGGGTAAACAAATTACAGTTGGGCAATTGATAGAATAAAGACAACGTGCATATGTCGCGAGGATCATTATGAGATTTACTCTGGGCATTACAACAAGATACATAGACCGCCATCCAACTGCATCTATGACTAATAATTCACTTGTGGCGAATCAATCCGAGAACTCCACAAGTATTAAGTTGCGAACAACAGATAACTGCATTAAGCAAAGTGTGTAATGTAAACAAAGCATATGCCCTTGAGCATATGAATGTTGTTTTCCCCTAGTAGCAACAGCACATCTACAACCTTAGAGGTTTCTGTTACTCCCCCAGATTAAATAGAGGCATGAACCCACTATCGAGCATAAATACCCCCTCTTGGAGTCACTAGTAACTACTCGACCAAGATAGCTACTAACAACGGAGAGCATGCAAGATCATAAACAACATAGAGATAACATAAGATAATATTCAGCACATCAACTCAATCATAACACCAATATTCATCGGATCCCAACAAACACAACATGTAGAATTACATAACGGTGATCTCGATCATGTAAGGCAGCTCACGAGATCTAAACATGAAGCACATGGTGGAGAAGACAACCATCTAGCTATTGCTATGGACCCATAGTCCAAGGTAGACTACTCACTCATCATGTCGGAGGCAAGCATGGCGATGAAGAAGACCTCCGCTGGCGATTCCCCTCTCCGGTAGGGTGCCGGGAAGAGCTTCTGGACCCTCCCGATCTTCGGGTCGACGGCAGCGGCGGATCGCGATGTGTTCTGGAAAAGTGATCGGGTATTTAGGTTTTCCCGTTGGGGGGTCTTTATAGGCGAAGAGGCGACGTCTGAAGTGGACCAGGGGGCCCACACCACAGGTCGGCGCGGGCCAGGGGTGGGCCGCGCCCCCCGGTGGTGTGGCCACCCTCTGGTCCAGCTCCATCTCCTCTTCGGTGTTCTGGAAGCTCCGTGAAATATCTGGACGACTGGCTTTGGTTTCGTCCAATTCTGAGAATATTTCCTGTATAACTTTTCTGAAACACGAAAACAGCAGAAAACAGGGAACTGGCACTGTGGCATGTCATTAATAGGTTAGTTCCAGAAAATGCATAAAAATGCCACGAAGTGTAACGAAACACTAAGCAAATGGTGTAAAAATAAGCATGGAGCATCAAAAATTATGGATACGTTGGAGACGTATTAGCATCCCCAAGCTTAACTCTTGCTCGTCCTCGAGTAGGTAAGTGATAACAAAAGAAATAATTTTTGAGGTGACATGCACCTACACAATCTTGATCAAATATGTAAGCATTGTGTGCTGAGATCAAAAGAACTTAAAACATGGGCATGAAAGATATAATCTTGATAGAAGAAACTTAGCAACCATGTTATAACATGAAAATGAACACAAACAAAAGATCATGAAAATAAAATAATGAAAGTCAAACGTGTGTTCAAATCATATGAAAAACATACAAATGGTTTTCAGCATGTCCCTCATGGAGTAGCAAAACGAAAATGCATAGGACACCTTCAAGTTTAAGAGGGCGACTAGATACAAGTAATTTAAGAACAAGTGAAACCAACAATATGAATCAATCAATGAAAACTTTGGGACAATGCACATTATACTTAGAATGACAACTATGCTCTCTTAACGGTGCATAAAGGTAGAAGGTGGAGACTCAACATAAAAGTAAAAGAAAGGCCCTTCGCGGAGGGAAGCAGTGATTAAACATGTGCTAGAGCTTTTCATTTGTAAAACAGAGATAAAAATTGGGTTTTGAGAGGTGGTTATTTCATGTCAACGACTGGCAATGGGGTCTTACTATCTTCCATATTAAACAAGTGAGAGCGGTTCCGAGTTCTTTGAAAAATTGGCACATTGGTGCTCTTTTATAAAGCTTTGGCACTCCTCCCCACCTTTTTTCCTTTCTCAAACCATGGCTAACCGATTCCATCGGGTGCCCACCAACATTCACATACCATGGAGGAGTGTCTTTTTTTCTTTTAAGAATTAGATTGCAATGGTCTGACTAGCTCTCATGCAAAATTAATGACGAGCAGATGAAGCTGCCTAGTCGAGGGGTACTTAATTTAATATGGAAGATAGCAATTCTGACCACTACGTCCCCATGAGCTAAAAACAGTGGCACAAAACAAGAAGTAGTTGAAAGTTTTGAAAGGTAGCACATGAAAATTTACCTGGAATGGCTTACAAATACCATGCATAGGAATTTATAGTGGACACAATGGAACAACTTGGTTTTTAGGAGTTGGATGCACGAGTAGAGCTCATACTCAGTACAAAATGAGGGCTAGCAAAAGACTGGGAGCGACCAACTAAGAGAGCAATAACGGCCATAATCATGCAGAGCGACAAAGCAAATTAAAAGAAGCATAAGATGGCATCAAAATTCAAAAACTAAATGATCATAGAGGCAATGGCGACTTTGTATGAGTCTAACATGTGTGAGCATGCGCCAAGTCAACCCAAATAAAGCATCAAAGGAGAAAACCAAAATAATGCTTCCAAATAATTAAAACAACGCATGATTTTTTTCAAAGGCTCATTAAGCAATCTCAGTCATTTGAGACAAGTCATGCTACAGCAAAACCACTAAGCATACTATCAAAAAGACATCAAGCACGACATGCAAAAGCCTAGGCCGCAGTATACACAAGCTCCTTCTTGTACCACTTTTTTGCATAAAGCTTTTTCTCTTTTCCAACACCATTCAAACTTTTTATAACCAACTCTTTTGATAAAAACCAATAAGGACCAGAGGCAAAATACACCTTGATGCAAATATATAACAAGATCTGAACACATATCAAGGCGAAAATCGAAAACTAAACGCAGTTCTAGAAAAGAAGAACACTCGTTGAAACGAATAGAGTGAAAAACGGAGTGTTCTTGGCAAATGAAAAGCAAGGCAACTTCTCCAAAAGGAATTTGTTGGGGTCCAACCATTTATTGCAGCAAACAAAACTAAACTAAACTGAAAACTAAAAACAACTGATGCTCCAAGAAAAATGCATAATGCATGAAGCAATAAAAATATAGTGTGTTGAAAGGTGACCTGATTTTTGCCGATGAAGAAGGGGTGCCTCGGGGGCATCCCCAAGCTTTGACGCTTATACTTCTTGGATATTTCTTTGGGTGACATGGGCATCCCAAGCTTGAGCTTTTGTCCATTCTTCAACTCATCTCATCATTCTCCAATCCCTACACTTGAAAACTTCCTTCATACAAAACTAAACACAAATCTATTAGCAGCATTAGTGTAAGCATAACATTGAATCAACCCCTTTTTGCTTCAGGTTTCAACTCAAAACCACCACATATAAAACATATACTACTGTAGCAACTTCCCCAAAAGTTCCGTGATCAAAAGAACTCAAAAAGAAAGCGATAAAGCGGCAAACACAAATATTGGCAGAAATCTGTCAAAACAGAATAACTGACAAAGGTCAAATTTTTAGAGGGTTTTCTGTTGCTCAAATCAAAAAGTGTTCAACTAATGAAAGTTTGGATATAACCTGGGGCATATGCAAAACATGGAAACATGGATATATAAAGTACCGACAAAATATGATATGCAGATGAGTGTATCGTCGGTGTACCTCCCCCCAAACTTAGGCTTTTGGCCTAAGTGGAGATCAATCCCAGCTCGGCCATGAAGTGGCGTCCCCAAAATATGACGAAGAAGCACCTTCATCCTGATATGACCTCGACGGTGCCCCGGTGTGGTACGTGGTGTAGTGATCGGCCGGCGTCTCCTTGATACGTTGCAAACGTATCTATAATTTTTGATACTCCATGCTTGTTTTACACCAATTGCTATATGTTTTATCTATACTTTGTGGCACTTTTATGATTTATTTGGACTAACCTACTAATAGTTGCAAAAGTGCACAATGTTCTTGTTTTACACTTTGATGTGTAGGAATTACCAAGAATACAAGTGGAAACCTTGTTGGAGTCAAATTGGGACTTTTCTGAAATCTGTGCTAGAACTCTTTTCAAAGATGGTCACGTTACGGGTCGAAGACGGCGTCAAACGGAAAACTCTTGAACTACAAAGTTGTAGGAAATTTCATGGTAAATGTTTTGGACATAAAATCGCCTGATTCCGTGTCCGGACGGCCGAGTTAGGCCTGATCAAGATGGGGAGATAGAAATCTGAGAAGCTATATAAGCGGAGGAAACCTAACTCGTGGAGGACACCTCCACCCACAAATTTGTAGCCACCAGAGCCACGTTTTCGCCTCCCCCATGGATCCCATCTCCATGGGAGAGGGCTCCCATGAAGCCATGAAGGAAGGGGGCTAAGGGGCGGCGCTCCCCCATGATGCCGGCGGCGGGGGAGTCCCCCGTGCCGCCGCCGCGCCGCCGCCCGCGCCCCTCGCTGCTCATCTCCGCCATCTTCACCGCTATCTCCATCACCAACTCCTCCTATTATGCAGTGGTTCATCCTCCCACACACCTCTGTACCGTCCTATGTAAACATGGTGTTTGATGCTATAATATTTATCCTATGATCTATGTCATGTTTGCATAGTTTATTTGTTCTTAGATTGATTTGTTGAATGTCTTTGGTTCATTAGAGTTGTATGTTGATATGGTACTGTCCTTTGGTGTCCATATATTTATGCGCGCATGGATTAAACATCTTAGGGTTAGTAGTATGTGCAAAAGGAAGGGGGTAGTTCTGCCGGAGTGATAGAAACCTGAGGACGCGAACCAGAACGTTGCACGTATGGGAGTAAGAGGACCATTAACTTAAGGCTATGGTTGGGGAAACCTTAATGCATTGTTAGTATTTGCGGATGCTTGCTAACAATCCAATCATATAGTACTTGTATTTCCAAGTAGTGAAGTGCTTGTATATTTAGCCTCCCCCACATAGAAAACTGCATCGAAGACAATGAACCCGATTTATTCACTAATTGAACTTAGACAAAGCCACCACTATTACCACCACTTTTCCACACTCATGGTACTGTTAGTTTATGGTTACTTAGTATATTTTATTGCTGCATCACTAACAATTACTTTCTTGTATTTATTATCTTGCAAAGCTATCTCTCATACCCATATTGTTGCTCTAGTTTTATTTTCTAGATGATGCAAACGTTTAGTGTGCGTAGAGTTGTATCAGCGGTTGATAGAACTTGAGAGAACATTTATCCTACCTTTATCTCCTTGATGCGGCACGGTGTTGATGGTTTTTCACCGTCCAGTTGGGAACCCCAAGAGGAAGGTATGATGAGTATAGAAGCAAATTTTCCCTCAGTAAGAAACCAAGGTATGTCGAATCTAGGAAAAAGCCAAACTAAAGAAGGTGATGCTTGCTAGCCTAGTGAATTCCAACAAGGGCGCCGTTTACGACACTTGTTAGTGTGTCTTCAACTAGTAGCAACGTGGAACCTGCACACCACACAACCAAATACTTTGCTCCCAACTTACGATGAGGTTGTCAATCTCACCAGTTTGCTTGAAACAAAGGTATGAGCGTATCGAGTGGAAAGTAATAGTAATATGCGAGTAAAGTAAATAAATGATAGCAATATAAAGGAAATAGGACCGGGGTCCATAGTTCACTAGTGGTGTCTCTCTATAAGATAAAATAACACATGCTGGGTAAACAAATTATAGTTGGGCAATTGATAGAATAAAGACAACGTGCATGTCGAGAGGATCACTATGAGATTTACTCTAGGCATTACAACAAGATACATAGACCGCCATCCAACTGCATCTATGACTAATAATCCACTTGTGACGAATCAATCCGAGAACTCCACAAGTATTAAGTTGCGAACAACAGATAACTACATTAAGCAAAGTGTGTAATGTAAACAAAGCATATGCCCTTGTGCATATGAATGTTGTTTTCTCCCTAATGGCAACAACATATCTACAACCTTAGAGGTTTATGTCACTCCCCCAGATTAAAAAGAGGCATGAACCCACTATCGAGCATAAATACCCCCTCTTGGAGTCACTAGCAACTACTCGACCAAGATAGCTACTAACAACGGAGAGGATGCAAGATCATAAACAACATAGAGATAACATAAGATAATATTCAGCACATCAACTCAATCATAACACCAATATTCATCGGATCCCAACAAACACAACATGTAGAATTACATAACGGTGATCTCGATCATGTAAGGTAGCTCACGAGATCTAAACATGAAGCACATGGTGGAGAAGACAACCATCTAGCTACTGCTATGGACCCATAGTCCAAGGTTGACTACTCACTCATCGCGCCGGAGGCAAGCATGGTGATGAAGAAGATCTCCGGTGGCGATTCCCCTCTCCGGCAGGGTGCCGGGAAGAGCTTCTAGACCCTCCCGATCTCGGGTCGACGACGGCGGCGGATCGCGATGTGTTTCTGGAAAAGTGATATGGTGTTTAGGTTTTTCCCATCGGGGGGTCTTTATAGGCGAAGGGGCAGCGTCAGAAGTGGACCAGGGGGCCCTCACCATAGGTGGGCGCGGCCAGGCCCTAGGCCGCGCCCCCTGGTGGTTAGGCCAGCCTCTGGCCTTTCTCCTCCTCCTCTTTGGTTCTCTGGAGGCTTCGGTAAATTTCTGGACGTTCGGCTTTTGTTTCGTCCAATTCCGAGAATATTTCCTACGTAACTTTTCTGAAACACAAAAATAGCAGAAAACAGGGAACTGGCACTGTGGCATCTCATTAATAGGTTATTTCCGGAAAATGCATAAAAATGCCATGAAGTGTAACGAAACACTAAGAAAATGGTGTAAAAATAAGCATGGATCATCAAAAATTATAGATACGTTAGAGACGTATCAGCATCCCCAAGCTTAACTCCTGCTCGTCCTCGAGTAGGTAAGTGATAACAAAAGAAATAATTTTTTGAGGTGACATGCACCTACACAATCTTGATCATCTATGTAAAGCATTGAGTGCTAGGATCAAAAGAACTTAAAACATGGGCATGAAAGATATAATCTTGATAGAAAAAACTTAGCAACCATGTTATAACATGAAAATGAACACAAACGAAAGATCATGAAAATGAAACAATGAAAGTCAAACGTGTGTTCAAATCATATGGAAAAACATACAAATGGTTTTCAGCTTGTCCTTCATGAGAGAGCAAAACATAAATGCATAGGACACCTTCAAGTTTAAGAGGGCGACTAGATACAAGTAGTTTAAGAACAAGTGAAACCAACAATATGAATCAATCAATGAAAACTTTAGGACAATGCACATTATACTCAGAATGACAACTATGCTCTCTTAGACGGTGCATAAAGGTAGAAAGTGGTGACTCAACATAAAAGTAAAAGAAAGGCCCTTCGCGGAGGGAAGCAGTGATTGCAAGTTTTATAAACCTTCAAAAATTATGGTACTTACCGGCTTTGAGCTCTCATTGCCCCCATCATAAGCATCTTGAATGGTTAGAGTTAATGCAAATACACTTATGATGCATATGCTTGACAAATCATAAGTTGAAAACCTCGTGTCCCGTGAAGTACGAATACCCAAACCTCATGCTACTTTACTTAGAGTCCCAAGCAAGCTCTTGTCATTGTAAGTATACACGTATCATCGAGAACCGCCAACTGGGTACCTCCGTGCCCGATGACATGGAACAGGTCCACATCAAAATGATAGGACAAACAGACAATGAATACCTCAGCATCTCTTTTATTTACCATTGATATAGCTTTTTATTGTGAGATGCGTCATCGAATGTTCACTATGGGCATGCTGTAAATTTCCACCATGAATTATGCATGGCTTAGATTAGCGGCCCAGGCGTTTCTCTAACACGTATACAAACTCCATGATCCCGCAAGATTCCCAATTCATTTCACATCGCGAGTATCCATAAACAAAAGATCACAATATCAAGTCAAATAAGAAGTGCAATGTTGAAAGCTTGCCCCTTGACGGCATGGCTGGGCTAATTTCCAACTTACAACTTGCAAGCATAACAACTCAACATAAGAGAGCTAAAATGTCAAAATTTTAAAACGAGAAAAGTAAAGTGTGCCATCAGGTTTGTGAGAGCTTTACTGACCAATTTTCGCATAACACCAAAAGAGTTTAATTTGAAGGATAGATAAAAGCAAGTCAAATGTACTTTGGAATAGAAAATTGCTAATAGGCATGTATGGTGGACACATTGGAACAACTTGGTTTTTAGGAGTTGGATGCACGAGTAGAGCTCATAATCAGTACAAAATGAGGGCTAGCAAAAGACTGGGAGCGACCAACTAAGAGAGCAATAACGGCCATAATCATGCATAGCGACAAAGCGACATTAAAAGAAGCATAAGATGGCATCAAAATTCAAAAACTAAATGATCATAGATGCTATGGTGACTTTGTATGAGTCTAACATGTGTGAGCATGCGCCAAGTCAACCCAAATAAAGCATCAAAGAGAAAACCAAAATAATGCTTCCAAATAATTAAAACAACGCATGATTTTTTCAAAGGCTCATTAATCAATCTCAGTCATTTGAGACAAGTCATGCTACAGCAAAACCACTAAGCATACTATCAAAAAGACATCAAGCACGACATGAAAAGCCTAAGCCGCAGTCTACACAAGCTCCTTCTTGTACCACTTTTTTGCATAAAGCTTTTTCTCTTTTCCAACACCATTCGAACTTTTTTATAAACAACTCTTTTGATGAAAACCAACATGGCCCAGAGGTCAAAATACACCTTGATGCAAATATATAACAAGATCTGAACAAAAATCAAGGCGAAAAACGAAAGCTAAACGCAGTTCTAGAAAAAGAGAACACTCGTTGAACGATAAGAGTGAATAATGGAGTGTTCTTGGCAAGTGAAAAGCAAGGCAACTTCTCCAAAAGTAATTTCTTGGGGTCCAACCATTTATTGCAGCAAACAAAACTAAACTAAACTGAAAACTAAAAACATGATGCTCCAAGAAAAACGCATAATGCATGAAGCAATAAAAATATAGTGTGTTGAAAGGTGACCTGATTTTTGCCGATGAAGAAGGGGTGTCTCGAGGGCATCCCCAAGATTTGACGCTTGTACCTCTTGGATATTTCTTGGGGTGCATGGGCATCCCTAAGCTTGAGCTTTTGTCCATTCTTCAACTCATCTCATCATTCTCCAATCCATACACTTGAAAACTTCCTTCATACAAAACTAAACACAATTCTATTAGCAACATTAGTGTAAGCATAATATTGAATCAACCCTTTTTGCTTCAGATTTCAACTCAAAACCACCATATATAAAGTATATACTACTGTAGCAACTTCCCCAAAAGTTCCGTGATCAAAAGAACTCAAAAAGAAAGCGATTGAGCGGCAAACACAAATATTGGCAGAAATCTATCAAAACAGAACAGCTGACAAAGGTCGATTTTTAGAGGGTTTTTCGTTACTCAAATCAAAAAGTGTATAACTACTGAAAGTTGGATATAACCTGGGTCATATGCACAAGCAATCGCAGGTCCAAAAGACATTCTGAGAATTTTCACGAATTTTTACAGTGCAGCACCGAAAACTGTTTCAGGACAGCAACATCCCCAAATCTTACCTCACTCAAATTAGAGGCTTCTCTTGGCACAAAAACGAAATAAAAAGGATAAGGAGAGGTCATTACAGTATTAATAACTTCCAAGACTCAAATAAAAGAAAAAGTAGTGAAAGTAAAAACATTGGGTTATCTCCCAAGAGAGCTTTTCTTTAACGCCTTTGAGCTAGGCGCAGAAAGTGTGAATCAAGTAATATCAAGAGAATCATTAAGATCAATTGTTTCCTCAAGATCGCCACTTACCACACTAGGCACTTTAGAGGTTCCCAAAGATGATTCAACCTGCAAGTCACTCTTAGTTGAACTAAAAGTCTTTCCAATCTTAAAAACATGCTGTGGTTTAGGCACAAACACCTTGGGAACATACATAAATTTTTGCTCTTTTCCAACAAAGCTTTCTCCTTCTTAAACTTAAGAGAAGAGAAAATTGAACTTAAAGTTTCCATGGATTCCTCTAGTTTCCCAATCCTAAGGTTTTGACTATCAAGAGTAGTGCTAGCTTCTAAAATGGTGATTCTCTTACCGATACTTTCTATTGCTTCATTAACTCAGCTAGCGTTATCAAGGATATTTGGCAAACTTTTTTTAAAGAGCCTACTTTTTCTATAACTTCCTCCAAAGTGATCTCAATTTTAACAACATGAATAGGTGGTACTCCCACTAAACTTTCTATTAAAGTGCATGCTTCAAGAGCGGGAGTACCCAGAAAATTACCTCCTGCAAGAGTATCAAGAACGTACCTATACCAACTAGTTATACCAACATAAAAATTTCTAAGGAGGATCATGGTAGAATGCTTCTTTGTACACCTATGATGAGAATTGCTAATACGGTACCAAACATCTTTCAAGCTCTCTCCCCCTTGTTGCTTAAAAGTACGAACTTCAACTTTAGGATTACTCATTCTAACAAGGCTAAAAGCAGACAAGTAAAAACATCTATAAGGAAACTAATTTTTTTGTATTTTTGATAAAATGATACAAGTAAAAATAAAGTAAAGAAAAACAATAAACGAAGTAAAGGATGTGCGTGTGAAACTCCCCTTGCAGAAGTCTTCTTTTTACCCGACAACGGTGCCAGAAAATTAGCTTGATGCGGCACGGTGTTGATGGTTTTCACCGTCCAGTTGGGAACCCCAAGAGGAAGGTATGATGAGTATAGAAGCAAATTTTCCCTCAGTAAGAAACCAAGGTATGTCGAATCCTGGAAAAAGCCAAACTAAAGAAGGTGATGCTTGCTAGCCTAGTGACTTCCAACAAGGGCGCCGTTTACGACACTTCTTAGTGCCTCTTCAACTAGTAGCAACGTGGAACTTGCACACAACACAAACAAATACTTTGCTCCCAACTTACGATGAGGTTATCTCACCGGTTTGCTTGAAACAAAGGTATGAGCGTATCGAGTGGAAAGTAATAGTAATATGCGAGTAAAGTAAACAGTGCGAGTAAAGTAAATAGATGATAGCAATATAAAGGAAATAGGACCAGGGTCCACAGTTCACTAGTGGTGTCTCTCCATAAGATAAAATAACACATGCTGGGTAAACAAATTATAGTTGGGCAATTGATAGAATAAAGACAACGTGCATGTCGAGAGGATCACTATGAGATTTACTCTGAGCATTACAACAAGATACATAGACCGCCATCCAACTGCATCTATGACTAATAATCCACTTGTGGCAAATCAATCTAAGAACTCCACAAGTATTAACTTGCGAACAACAGATAACTGCATTAAGCAAATTAAGTGTGTAATGTAAACAAAGCATATGCCCTTGAGCATATGAATGTTGTTTTCTCCCTAATGGCAACAACACATCTAGAACCTTAGAGGTTTCTGTCACTCCCCCAGATTAAATAGAGGCATGAACCCACTATCGAGCATAAATACCCCCTCTTGGAGTCACTAGCAACTTCTCGGCCAAGATAGCTACTAACAACGGAGATCATGCAAGATCATAAACAACATAGAGATAACATAAGATAATATTCAGCACATCAACTCAATCATAACACCAATATTCATTGGATCCCAACAAACACAACATGTAGAATTACATAACGGTGATCTCGATCATGTAAGGCAGCTCACGAGATCTAAACATGAAGCACATGGTGGAGAAGACAACCATCTAGCTACTGCTATGGACCCATAGTCCAAGGTAGACTACTCACTCATCGTGCCGGAGGCAAGCATGGCGATGAAGAAGACCTTCGGTGGCGATTCCCCTCTCCGACAGGGTGTCGGGAAGAGCTTCTGGACCCTCCCGGTCTCGGGTCGACGACGGCGGCGGATCGCGATGTGTTTCTAGAAAAGTGATTGGGTGTTTAGGTTTTTCCCATCGGGGGGTCTTTATAGGCAAAGGGGCAGCGTCAGAAGTGGACCAGGGGGCCCTCACCATAGGTGGGCACGGCCAGGCCCTGGGCCGCGCCCCCTGGTGGTGAGGCCAGCCTCTGGCCTTTCTCCTCCTCCTCTTTGGTTCTCTGGAGGCTTCGGTAAATTTCTGGACTTTCGGCTTTTGTTTCATCCAATTCTGAGAATATATCCTGCATAACTTTTCTGAAACACAAAAACAGCAGAAAATAGGGAACTAGCACTGTGGCATCTCGTTAATAGGTTAGTTCCAGAAAATGCATAAAAATTCCATGAAGTGTAACGAAACACTAAGCAAATGGTGTAAAAATAAGCATGGATCATCAAAAATTATAGATACGTTAGAGACGTATCACTCCTCGTTGGGTTCGACACTCTTACTTATCAAAAAGGCTACACACGATCCCCTTTACTTGTGGGATATCACTCCGCTTCCTCCTGGTCCACAGCGCCATGCTGTACATGGAAGCCGAGCAACCCAAGCTGCTCGTCCAACTCCTCCTTCGAGCGCGACCATGGCCTCCTGTGAATACTGAACAAACTGGGGTTGTGGCAAGGGAACTTCCCTTTCCTCTTCATCAGTGAATAACATTCTATAAACTAATTTCCCTGCACAAGAGTTAGCAGTAACAAAGTGATGGAGCTTCATGGCAGCAAGATCGAGCCTCTGTGGAGCCAACAATATATCATGAGGAGCAATAGAAAGTCCTAGAGCAGCAACAATGCGCGCAACAATAATGCCTCCATAAATAGGTCCCCTAGCGGCTAGGCGATGAGCAATAAGAGAACTACGGTTATACTTCTTGCTAACATCAAGCGCAGTAGCTAGAAAAGCTAAATGATAGTTAGAGATATTGCTAGTGTTCCCCCTACCAAGAATACTAGTGACAAGATAATAAATAAAATATCTAATAGCTGGTATGTGGTCATCATCATTAGTTACTCCTCGGTAGAGTTCCAACAAATCAGTGGGTTGTTGCAGAATCTTCTTGGCTGTCCCAAACATGGGAATATCTAGAATACCACAAAACTTCTCCAACGACATGGTGATAGACTTACCATAAATCTTAAATGCAATGGAAGGCTTAAAATGAGAGTTAGTGAATTTAAAGCTTTCAACAAAAATCTTCGTAAGCAAAGCATATTGATTACTCTCATCCGTCATGTATGTAGTCAATCCGACCCTGTTAACATGGAGTAAGAAATCCTCAAGAATCCCTGCATCACTCAAAAAGTTAGCACAAGGGAAGGTGGATGAATGCGCATCTCCATCATCCCCCTCTTCGCCAATGTTCGGTGACATAAGATCTTCATTGTAGGATGTCCTATATTGAGCAGTGGATCTTGAAGGACTTGATGACCTTGGTGCCTCTCTTTCAAAGACTTCTCCATAGGTGTAGTTGTCCATTTCCGTTTTCTGAAATTTTTGACAAACCTCATAATATAATGATTTTGAGACAAACAAATGTAAGAAACTACTATAGGGAGTTACAAGAGAGCTAACATGCATCAAAATAACATTTCTAAGCAATAGAACAAGCATGCAAACTCATTTCACCTGTCACCCATAGAGCTAAAATACTCAAGAAATACTTCACTAAACAAAATTCTACTTGGACAATCGAAGGAGTCACATAACGGAGAACAATTGCTCCAAATCTCAGCAGCAAAGATGGGCTGAGCAAGGAGATCAAAAAATCATGATGGAGAGCAGCAAGAACATGGGTTTGAGCTGGGGTGTTGAGATATTTCGGGAGAGAGAAGGAAGTGAGGATGAAGAGATAAGTGAGAGGCTAGGGGGCCCCCCTCACCATAGGTGGGCGCGACCAGGCTTGGGCCGTGCCCCTTGGTGGTGTGGTGGCATGGTGGGTCCCCCTAAGGTCTCCCAAGTGCCTCTCTGCCCCATTTTTGACATAAAAATTTAAAAAGATTTTTCTGGAATTTTTTGAGAAACTTTATTTTCAAGGATTTTTCAGAAAAATGATAAGAGAATAAAACTCGGGAAAATGAAGATGGAACGATAGAAAGCAAATCCAACCCAACCTTACAGTAGCTCTAAGATATTCTAATATGAAACTAAATTGCGGAAGCGAAAATGAACAAGGTAGAAACAAAAGTAAATGCGGTGAAAACATAGTTTTGTTCATTTAAAAACTGCTTTGTTAACAAGGTTGATCAGGTCTTGTTACCAAACCAGTTTTCTATGAAGCAAAACTTTGCATTTCACTAAATGATTATGTTACCTCAACCTTGATAGGCATAGTCCCAATCATAACAATTTGATATTCTTCTTTGGGCTCTGGCTCCAAACAAATAATTTGACCAACTCTGATGGTCTCAATATTCTTGATTGAATTTAGAGCATATTTTCTATCAATCTTCTTGGGAATATACATCGTGTGCTCTTTATCATTGACATTAAAAGTTACTTTTCCTTGATTGCAATCAATAACAGCACCTGCAGTGTTTAGAAAAGGTCTCCCGAGAATAATAGACATATTGTCGTCTTCTGGCATTTCCAACACAACAAAGTCAGTCAATATAAAAAATTATTAGTAACTTGAACAGGAACATTCTCACATATACCAATAGGAATAGTAGTAGACTTATGAGCCATTTGCAAAGATATATCAGTCGATATCAACTTTTCTAAATCAAGTCTCTTGTAGAGAGTAAAAGGCATGACACTAACTCCGGCTCCCAAATCACATAAAGCAGTTCTAACATAGTTATTTTTAATAGAGCAAGGAATAGTCGGTATACCTGGATCTCCAAGCTTCTCTGGAACTTTACCATCAAAAGAGTAATTAGCAAGTAAAGTGGAAATTTCCTCACTGGGAATCTTCCTTTTGTTAGTAACAATATCTTTCATATACTTTGAATAAGGAGGCATTTTAATAGCATCAGTCAAAGGAATTTGCAAAAATAAAGGTCTCATCCATTCACAAAACCTGTTGTAGTGTTCTTCTTCCTTGGATTTGTGTTTCTTACTAGGAAAAGGCATTGGTTTCTGCACCCAAGGTTCTCTCTCATTACCATGCTTGTTGGCAATGAAGTCTTCCTTGGTGTACTTTGCATTCTTAGCAAGCTTTTCTAGTTCCTCTTCAACTTCTTCTTTATCAGAAGCATTACCACTCTTGGTTTTAGCATCAGAAATAGAAACACTATTAGGATCCTTACCTGTTTCAAAAGATTCCGCAACTTCTTTGTGCTTCTTCTTCTTCTTGAAAGGATTACCATCACTTGTAGCACATTGAGAATCCTGCTCGATTCTCTTTGGATGCCCTTCAGGATATAAGGGATCTTGAGTAGTAGCACCACCTCTAGTGCGTATTTCATGCGCTTGTTTTTCTCTTGCGGCATTAACTAGCAAATCTTTTTGCACCTTGGTAAGCTGATCAATTTAAGTTTGAACCATTTGAAAATGTTTAACAAGCATCTTCACATCATTGGAGGTTCTCTCCACAATATCCTGAAACTTGTTAATAGCTCTAGAATTTTCCAACAAATGATTCTGCACTCTCTTATTAAAATTATCTTGCTTAACAATGAAATTTTCGAACTCATCTAAGCATTGATCAGGAGGTTTAGAGTAAGGAATATCTCTATTATCAAAGCGTTGGAGATAGTGTACCTCAATAGTAGATGAGCGAGGGATTGGCTTACATAGTTCTTCTATAGGTGGTAGGTTGTTCACATCTTTGGATTTAATACCCTTCTCCTTAAGAGATTTCTTAGCTTCTCTTATTATTTCATCGTTTAATTCAATCATCCCTCTCTTCTTTGGTGTCGGCGCTGGCGTTGGTGTCGGTGTTGGTGTTGGTGTTGGTGTTGGTGTTGGTGTGGTGTTGGTGTTGGTGTTGGTGTTGGTGTTGGTGTTGGTGTTGGTGTTGGTGTTGGTGTTGGTGTTGGTGTTGGTGTTGGTGTTGGTGTTGGTGTTGGTGTTGGTGTTGGTGTTGGTGTTGGTGTTGGTGTTGGTGTTGGTGTTGGTGTTGGTGTTGGTGTTGGTGTTGGTGTTGGTGTTGGTGTTGGTGTTGGTGTTGGTGTTGGTGTTGGTGTTGGTGTTGGTGTTGGTGTTGGTGTTGGTGTTGGTGTTGGTGTTGGTGTTGGTGTTGGTGTTGGTGTTGGTGTTGGTGCTGGTGCTGGCGTTGACTCAGCCATAGTCCAATCATCATAATTCTGGCTTATTTTAGCCATTAATTCTTCAGCTTCAGCTGGAGTCTTTTTCCTGAAAACACCACCAGCACAAATATCCAAGTATGTCTTAAATTCAACAGTTAGTCCATTATAAAATATATCAAGGAGTTCATTTTTAGGTAATGGCTCTCCAGGTAGTACTCTAATTAAAGAGCAAAACCTTCCCCATGATTCCGACAGTTTCTCTCCTTTTTCCTGCTCAAAGTCAAAGATTTTCTGCAAAGCAGCATGTTGAGCACTAGCAGGAAAATATTTCTGAAAGAAAGTGTTAACCAAAGCAATAGGACTATCAATAGATCCAGGAGACAAATTATTATACCAAGCTTTAGCAGCACCTTTCAATGAAAAAGGGAAAATCTTAGCAACAAAGTACATACGCAGCTTAGTATCATCAGAAAACAAATTACTCAAAGAACAAAGCTCATTCATGTGCTCCATAGCACTCTTACCTTCCGTACCACAAAAGGGTTCTTTCTCAACAATAGATATGTAAGATAAATCCAAAGATAAATCATAATTCTTATCACTAATATGTATCGAAGAAGCAGCAAACTTAGCATTAGGAGATAACTTGTATCTAACAACACGTCTTGCACAAAGATCTCTAATAGCATCAGCATCACTAGTAGTATGAGATTCATAAATAAAATTGTCATCTAACTCAACATAAGCATCATCAAGATCATCACTAGGGCATTCCCTAGACTCAGGTAAACTAGCAGGTGTAACAGTAGCGTTCCCTGTTTGCTTAGCTCTAGCAATTATAGCATCTAAAAAGGAACCTAACGAACCACTCTCATCAAGCACAGTAGAAGCATCATCAAAACTATCAGTAGCATTTTCAAACTCAGCAGAAGAAGTAGCATATGCATGCGATGGTGTAAGCAACTTACTCATAACAGATGGTGAATCAAGAGCAACAGAGGTGTTCAGGGTCGTACCTCTTCTTGTAGTGGATAGCAAAATAGGAAACTTTCCATCACGAGGTTTACCCATGATGAATGGATTGCAGCGAACAATATGAATCCCAAGTGAACTTACAAATAAAGCTATGCTCCCCGGCAACGGCGCCAAAAAATAGTCTTGATGACCCACAAGTATAGGGGATCGCAACAGTCTTCGAGGGAAGTAAAACCCAAATTTATTGATTCAACACAAGGGGAGCCAAAGAATATTTATAAACCTTAACAGATGAGTTGTAAATTCAGCTGCACCTGGAAACAGACTTGCTCGCAGCGGTTTATCAGTAGCAACAGTTTTATAGTGGCGATAGCAGTAAAAGAGTAGCAACAATAATAAAGTAAAGACAGTAATAGTAGCAACAGTAAACAGTAGGATTAAAGACTGTAGGCATAGGGATAGATGTACGGGCGTTGCATGGATAAGATAATTCATGAAATCAATAAGACATGGGCAATTGCAGATAAATAATGATAAAGCATCCTAGTACTAAATAACCATAGGCATGTGTTCCGTAAATAGTCGTACGTGCTCGCAATGAGAAACTTGTACGACATCTTCTGTCCTACCAGCCTGTTTGCAGCGGGAATCTACTGGTAATTAAGGTACTCCTTTTAATAAAGTACTGGAGCAAAGCATTAACACTCGGTGAACACATGTGATCCTCACATCATAGCCATCCCCTCTGGTTATCCCAATTGCTATCACTTTGGGGCCTCGCCCGACATCGGGTAGTACGTTGTGGTCGGTTTCACCTTTCAGCCTTGCGTATTCTGCTGTCACGGCGAAGGTTTGCGCCAACCTGTTGAATTCTTTGTCGCAAGTGTTAGATACTTCAAAGCTACCTTGAACTGTGATTGTTCCTCTGGGCCCTGGAATTTTTAGCGTAAGATATGCGTAGCGAGGTACTGCCATGAACTTTGCAAATGCTGGATGCCCCAGGATTGCGTGATATTGTGAAGACCAATCCATGACTTTGAACTCCAGCTTCTCTTTGCGATAATTGCTACTATTGCCAAAGCAAATGTCGAGCTCTATTTTCCCAAGAGGGTAGTTTGCGCTCCCCGGTACTATCCGTGGAAAGAACAGTCTATTGGCTTTAGACTATCCAATGAGATGCACATTGCCCTCAGAATTCTTGCGTATATTAAGTTTATACCGCTTCCTACATCCATGAATACTCTCCCGATGTCGTATCCCCCTATTTGCGCCTTTAGTACCATTGGAGCGTGCCCTGGCCTGGGAACTTTCCTCGGGTGGTCCGCTCTGCTAAATCTGACTGGTTGATCGGACCACTGCAAGTACTTTGTAGTAGCTGGTGGTGATGATATTGCCAGGTTGACCTGTCTAGATATGCTCTTCCTTTCTTTCTTTGACTTTGGTACTGGTTGAGTCATTGCTGATATATATACCTTTGACTCCAGTTGTTTTGCCAGTCGCTGCATTTGATATCCTTGACTCGTGCTTTTTCCTCCCTATCGTGTTCCTTGGCTTTAATCCATGGCGTTTTGCAATCTTAGGAAGGTTCTGCAATCTTTCATCTGGTGGTTGGAAACTCTTTTCCCGTCCAGGTACGCATAATGGATGCGACAAGGACCATATAGCATATCTTCTGCCGAGGGACCCGAGTACCTTGGTTTCTCCTTTCCCCTGTTATCTCTTGCTTGAAACTCTTTGCTTTCGTAGCCTTCCTTGTTCCTTCCATCGTATCCCGCGGCTATCTGATTTCGCCTTCCATGGTTGTCGCCATTGCGGTATCGTCGCCTTTGCCTGCTTGATTTATCGACTTCCGGTGAGCGTCCCCTTTTGTTGTTATACGCGTCTTCTCCATCGGCGAATCTGTTGGCTATTTCCATTAGTTCTGAAACTGCTCTTGGCTTTATTCTCCCTATCTCTTCAACGAGGTCTGAGCGACGAAGTCCGGCTGAAAAGGCGTCTATTGCTCTTTCATCGGAGACGTCCTCTGCAGAGTTTTTAATGACACTCCAGCGTTCTATATAAGAGCGCAGAGTTTCATCTCTTTTCTGTATACATGATTTAACTTCTTCCAATGATGCTGGTCACTTGTATGTTGAGCGAAAATTTCTTTCGAATTGACTCTCTAGTTCCCCCATCTTCCGATGGAATCATTCGGTAAAGTATTTAACCAGGACCGCGCTGCGCCGGTGAGGTGTAACTGCAAACTTTGCATTGCCGTTGCTCTTGTTCCCCCGAGTATTTGTACTGCTTGCAGATAGTCTAACAACCATAGAGTTGGTTCTTGTGACCCATCATACTTTTCTTGATCATGCGGCAACTTGAATCCTTTGGGTACTCGCGTTTTGTGAACCCTGCGGGTAAAGCATAACGCGCCCATCTCTTTCTCGTTGTCTTCATAGTTTTCTTCCCTCCACGCATAACGTGAGTTGTTTACCCTTGCTTGCGCTATTATGTTCCTTGCATCCTCCTTCCTCTTTTTTCGTTTCTCGTCTTCTGAAGACTCGCTAGTTTTGTTCCGGGAAGATTTGCGCTTGACCTCTTCTTTTTGCCTTTCACTGCGGTAAGTCGACTTTTTCTCTGAAATATTTCCTCTTAGCTTGTCTTCTACTAACCCGAGGCTTCGTATCGCGGCTTGATGCATGTGTTCCCGTGGGTCTCCGGGTTTTGGTTATGTGGTTAGCAGGTATGCCTGTGCTACTACCAATGCTGCTTTTGGTGTTTCTTACACGAATTCTTCTTCCTCCTCTGGTTGGTTCGCGCTTGGGCTTTTCATATAGCTTTCTTCTACTATACGTGTTGTTGTCCTTCTGCTGTGCTTCGGGTCTTTGTGCCTCTCCATGTTGGACTCTGATGAGTTGCTATATTCACTCCAATATCCCTCACTTGGTGTGCTGTTGTAATCTGGGCTTCTCATAATCATATCCCTTTCCTGCCTTATCTTCTTTCTGCGCTGGTGTAGCGCGTATTGGTATCCCATTAAACCTTCTCATCTTGAATCTGCGGGTACATCAGTCCCGTGGTTGATAGCTGTCATGATCATTCTCCACTCTCCGGTGGAAACATGGACTTTCTCCTTCTCTTTCTTGCTCTTGCTCCTTATTTTGTCGACTTGCATGTCGACCTCCTCGTTTCCTACGTGATTGTTTTCTTCTTCTACTGCTTCAGTGATGATGACGCATAATTGGTGTACACTTCTAGAGATGCCGCTGCTTCCGCTGGGGAAGTCCCTTGGCTTGTCCACTGCTGCTTCCACGATGGTCTTTTGCCCGGTTTCGTCGGGTTCCTCGAATTTTTCCTGCAGATTTTCTGTTGCTGCTAAGCTGACTGGCAAGTTTGCCTCGCTAGAAGAGCCTACAGATGATCCAGATTTGGCCATTATTTCGGTTTTGCTTGTTGACGGACCCGATTTCGCCGGACCCAAAAGGTAAGTTGAACCCGAAGGTCCAACGTAGAAACTCAGACTTCCGGATGTCAACTCCATCTTTTTGTTTTCGTCGATTTCTGGATTGCTATTGGCTGAAAGCGAAAAAGCCATCGAATTCATGATTCCAATGCCCAGAGTCCCCACGGTCGGCGCCAATTGACGAGGGGTTAACTCGACAAAGGTCCTAGATGAAGGACTTAGGATCGGGGAGATAGGGCATCGGATGAACTCGAAGGTAAAATCAGTCAAACAAGGTGGCTATCAAAAGTAAACGTGGGTATAAACCTGGCTTGCTTTCAATCTGTCCCATACCGTCCCCTCCTAGCCCCTATATATAGATGGCCAGGTCTCGCGGATTGGGTGGGATCCGACACAGATTACAATATCGATATACGACATGAACTCGTATTTCGACTAATATTACAATTGGGCTAGCTTAACGGGCCTCAGGGGTACTTATCTGATGGGCTCTATTATCTATACCCTCGTCACTCGGGTTCCAGACAACGATATGTGTATACAACTTGTAGGTAAGATCATAAACAACAAGTTTCATCATAAAACAATAACAAGTTCAGATCTGAGATCATGGCACTCGGGCCCAAAGTGACAAGCATTAAGCACAACAAGTTGCAACAATGTCATAATAACAAAAAATACTAGGCATTATGCCCTAACAATCTCATAGGAAATTACATGAATGGTCTCATCCAATCACTAAAAAAAGATGTCGGTGATGATGGTGATGTAGATCTCCTCCAAATCCCCGTCCCGACATGGTGCCAGAACGGATTTTCTGGTTCCGAATCGCGGTTTCTGATGGTGGCAGTGCAGCGGGAGTCTATCTGGGAAAAATGCCAAACCCCCGCTCCTTTCAGGTCAGAGGGTATATGTAGGCGGAAGGAGTGGTCGAGGCGATGGCCGAGGTGGCCTCACCACAGGTGGGCGCGGCCAGGCCTGGGCCGCGCCCCCTGGTGGTGAGCCTGGCTCCTAGCCCCTCTCCGCCTCATCTTCTGGCTCTGTGGGTCTTCTGGTAAAATAAGAATTTTGCATGATTTTTTGGGATTTTTCCTGAAAGTTGGATTTCTGCACAAAAACAAGACACCGGGGCAATTCTGCTGAAAACAGCGTTAGTCCGTGTTAGTTGTATTCAAAACACACAAATTAGAGGAGAAACAATAGCAAAAGTGTTCGGGAAAGTAGATACGTTTTGGACGTATCAGGTATATGTTATCTAATGGATGCTTTGTAGTTCTTGCTCTCATATGATTAGTTCCAATTTACTAATAGTTTGTAGCATGTCATGTAGATGTTTGCTTGCATTGTTTTATTCATAAAACGGTATGTCTTTGTGTTATCCTCCTCTGAAAAGTTTTATTTGAATCGACTTGGCACATGCTCAAGCATGCATATGACTGAACAAAAGTCAATTAAGCCTTGATGATGTACTTTGCCTCAGAGCTCTTGTATCATTTTTATGCCTATATTAATTTTGATCTGTCGCAAGCATGATTATGACAGTTATTGCTCTCTCGATTGTCGCTTCCCAGTCTTTTGCTAGCCTTCACTTGTACTGAGAGGGAATACTACTCGTGCATCCAACTCCTGAAAACTAAGTTTACCCCAAAGAGTCCACTATAAATTCCTATGCATGGTATTTCAAAGCCATTCTAAGTAAATTTTCATGTGCTACCTTTCAAAACTGTCAAATACTTCTCATTTTGTGCCACTGTTTTTAGCTCATGAGGACATAGTGGTCGGAATTGTTATCTTCCATATTAAATTAAGTACCCCTCGACTTGCATGATTCATCTGCTCATCATTAATTTTGCAAGGGAGCTGGTCAGACCATTGTAATCTAATCTAAAAAAAGAAAAGAAAAAAAAGGCACTCCTCCATGGTATGTGAAAGTTGGTGGGCACCCGATGGAATCGGTTAGCCATGGTTTGAGAAAGGAAAAAAAGTGGGGAGGAGTGCCAAGCTTTATAAAAGAGCACCAATGTGCCAAATTTTCAAAGAACTCGGAACCGCTCTCACTTGTTTAGTATGGAAGATAGCAAGAACCCCATTGCCAGTCATTGACAGGAAACAACCACCTCTCAAAATAAATTTTTATCTCTGTTTTACAAATGAAAAGCTCTAGCACATGTTTAATCACTGCTTCCCTCTACGAAGGGCCTTTCTTTTACTTTTATGTTGAGTCTTCATTTTCTAACTTTAAGCACTTTCTTGAGAGCATGGCTGTCATTCTTAGTGTAATGTGCTTGTCCCAGAACATGGTTAATTGTGGTATAACTTTGATGCTTGTATCTTTGATATTTTTACTTCTAGTCTTCTCTTGAACTTCAGAGGTGCCTCAGCATTTATGTTTTGCTCCACAAATAGAGGCAAGCGGGATACCACTCTTTCATATCTTATTATGAGCATTACAATCTTGTAGCTTCTTATGTTTCATGTTGCTTGTTATTAGTGCATTGGCATTCTTTCCTAGCTTGCATAACTATGAGATAACATTAGTTGCATATTTCTTATTATGAAATATTTAAGTACATGATCATATAGTGAGAATATTTACATCTTATGAAGCAAATGTGTTCGTGAAAGTTTCTTTTATCGCACTCAGTTGTTTACTGAATTGCTTGAGGACAAGCAATAAGCTAAGCTTGGGGGGAGTTGATACGTCCAAAACGTATCTACTTTCCCGAACACTGTTTTATTTTGAAGCCTCTACTATGGGGGAAACCCCCACAGCCATTTTCCATTTTCCATTAACTCAAAATAGTAATATGTACAAGAATATTTACAGTACTATGTACAAAACTGAAACTAAGGTAAACTATCAATCCATGAAAGAAGTTTATGTATAGTTTCATCTTTCACCCTATGCTTAAGCATGGTGACCTCATGAATGAAGCTAGATTTCCATCTCCTGAAGGTTGGTCTGATGCTCTTAAAAATCCATCGATTTCTTTGCTTCCAAATGCACCAGCAGGTGAGGATGAGAATCTCTGAGAAACAAGGCCCTATAAAGGACCTTTTGGCCAACAAGATGGACTCCATTGTATTTCCAAGATTCCATGGAATTTGTAAGTACTTCCAGATTCGAGTACTGAAAACACAATTGAAAAAGAGGTGTCTCCAGTCTTCAAGGAAATTGCTGTGACAGAGAATACAGCTGTGATTATCTGTGACATGCCAGTGACGCCTCAAAAGCATGTCTTTCGTGTTGATCCTGTCATGCAAAACTAACCAAGAAAAGAATTTGGGCTTGGAATTGCATTTACTTCTCCATATCCAGCAAGAAGGTTGGTCGATCTCCAGGTGCTTAAAAGCATGCAAGAAGGTTGGTAGATGCCATTATTCAGATATTATGCTACTCCCGTGCTTTATTATTGTAATCTCTGGAGATACCTTGTATCATGGTGTGAAGGTGACTAGTGTGCGCATCATGTGTATCTTTTTGGTTAATGTCTCTATGAATTGTTGGTGTTTGTTGGAACCATCTAGTGCGTTCATGGTGATAGTGTGGGACAATCTAGTTTGGGTACATACGGACTTTGAGGAGTGCTTCGTAGCCCTACGCATGATTAGTGTTCATTTTCCATTGGAGAATTGTTTTGAGTTGCATATTGATGATAGTATCTATTGGTTCAATTATGTTATATTTGTTGAGAGTGTGTCCACTAGTGAAAGTATGATCCCTAGGCCTTGTTTCCAAGCATTACACACTGTTTCCTTTCAGTTTTGTTACATGTTTGCTTGCAGCGATATTTATTTCAGATTACATTTACTACTTATAATCATCACTACTACTTGTATTTCACTATCTCTTCGCCGAACTAGTGCACCTATACATCTGACAAGTGTATTGGGTGTGTTGGGGGCACAAGAGACTTTCTGTATCGTAATTGCAGGGTTGTTTGATAGGGATAGCTTTGACCTCTTCCTCCCTGAGTTCGGTAAACCATGGGTGATCCACTTAAGGGAAACTTGCTGCTGCTCTACAAACCTCTGCACTTGGAGGCCCAACACTGTCTACAAGGATAGAAGCATGCGTAGACATCAAGCTCTTTTCTGGCGCCGTTACCGGGGAGGTAAGGTAAAAGGTACTCGCATCCTCCTGTGTGAGTGCTCGAAGTTATTTCCTTTAGATTCAGCAATTATATCTTTTTGTTTCTTGTTTTTATTTCACTAGTTAGGCTTAATGGAAAACAAAGAGTTCTTTAGTATTTTTTCTACGTTAGGATATGAAGTGTTTGAAGAGAAAATTGAAAAACTTTTGGAGCTTAATTTTCATGCTAATAGTGTTGTTAGTATGAATGCTTTGAACACCATTATAGAAAAGTCTAAGCTTGGGGAAGCTGGTTTTGTTAAGCATGATATTTTTAGTTCCCCAGCTTTAGTGGAGAAAGTTTGCTCTGATGATATTTTATCTCCCATATGTGATAATTCTTATGATGCTTGTGCTCCTCATCCTTTTAAAATACCTATAAAAATTGTTGATCGTGCTATGAATAACTGCTATTTAGGAGATGGAACTGTCCATCCTGGTGATCATTTGCTCTTTATACATGAATTATGCGAGTTGTTCAAGTGTGCAGGTATTTCGATGAACCAACTTAAGAGGAAGCTATTTTCTTTATCACTAAAGGGCAGAGCTGCAGAATGGTATAAAACACTGAAGGATGGCCGATCTGTTGACTGGGAGTAAATTGTACCTCTCTTCTATTCCAAATTCTATCCTTCTAGTGAGGTTTATAAGGATAGTAATTATATTTATAATTTTCATCCGCATGAGGGAGAAAGCATTGCCCAAGCATGGGGAAGATTGAAGTCACTAATGCTCAAATGTCCTATTCATGAGCTTCCCCGTAATATTGTTATTAATAATTTTTATGCAAGGCTTTCAGGATATTATAAGGACTATCTAGATGCATGCTTTGATGGCTCTTTCACAAGCAAGGATGTTGACGTCAAGTGGAATCTGCTTGAAACAATTCAAAACAATATTGAAGATTGGGATAGCGACAAAGGTAAAGGATCAGGTATAAATTATGAGTATGATTGCATTAAGTCTTTTGTTGAAACTGCTGATTTTCAAAAGCTTAGTGCTAAATATGGTCTTGATCCCCTAATTATGGTTAATTGCTTTAGAGCCTTTGCTTCCCATATTAATGTTCCTAAGGGAAATGGGGATGTGTATCATGAACCTCTTAAAGACACTTGCATAAAAAGTGATATTGTTGTTGATGATTGCAATAAACATGCTCAAACTTCTAAAAATCCTATTTCTTATAAGCATGTTAATTTTTGTGGAGTACATAGACCTTGTGAACAGAGTTACGACAAAGAAGATTATTGTATCCACCACAAGAATGAAGAAACCCGAATGTGGCACAAGGCTCTAGATGAACTTGGTGAAAAGGTTTGTGAGCTTTATCCTTTTCTTTGTGAATTTTGCGATGACACGGGTCATTTTAATTTTCAATGCTCAGGTCCTAATAGTCACCTTTCTAATCGAATGAGTACCGCAAGTTTGTATTGTGATGACAAGATTACTCTCAATCAGCATGATGAGCTTACTTTGTTTTTGGGGTGTGAAGAGATATCTAGAAAGACTTCTTTGGTAGATATGAGTGTTTTTGATATTAATAGCACCCTTCGTGGTTGTCATCTCTATTGTGTTAAAGATTGCCTCGCAAATACTTACAAACAAAATCTTATAAAACATGATGTTTTGCCAAGCTATGATAGGACTGATAGATGTTTCCATCTTATTAATAGAGAGGAGGAATCCTCCAAAGTTTCTTTTGTTATTTCTGTCAGTAAACCAGATTATGTGGAGAAGATGCCTTTCAATTCTCTCCCTCCTGAAGGAGAGAGTAAGAAGAGTAAGAAGAAGAAGAAGAAGAAGAAGAGTAAAAGGCGAGAGGAAACGGTATCTTCCCCTAAGCATGTTGCTCCTATTAAAGATTATGATAATTCTGATCTTGATGATGTTCTCATGCCTGTTACCTATGTTAGTGATCATGATTGGGAAAAGCACTCTACTTTTGATATTGAAAATCTTTTTGGTACCAATTCTAAAAATTATAAGGTTAATAATTGTTGTACCATTAGTACTTTCCATGTTCCTTCTTATGATGATATGTTTGATGAATATGCTTTGCAAAATAGCTGTTCTCTCGCTTATGATGATACTAAACCTCTAGTTTATGTTAGTTATGATGATGAGTATAATATTTTTAGTTCACCTAATTTTGAGGAGAAAATTAGTTATGATTACAATATGCCTCCTATTTTTGATGATTATGGTGATGAGAATAATTATTTAGGTGAATCTGCTCCTACTACGATTGTTCATGTGGGAAGTATTAATTCTTTTATGCATGTGGCTCATGATAGGGATGTTTTATGTGATAGTTATATTGTTAATTATATTCATGATGCTACTGAAAGGTACTATGAGAGAGGGAAACATGGTTTGATGGATCTCAACAATATTAAGTTTCCCCACTTTATGTTGCAAATCTTGAAGTGGCACTTGTTTTAGCTATCTATGTTTGCTACTATGTGCCTCATTGATTCATTTTCTTACAAGATTCCTATGCATAGGAAGTGGTTTAGATTTAAATATGTTTCATATTTGCTTTTTGATGCTCTCTCTTGCTTAAAGTTTATTTACGGCGCCTTTGCCTTAAGCTCTTTTATGGCGCCTACATGAGCATCTTTTCAAATTACTACGCCTAGCTCAAAGGCGTTAAAGAAAAGCACTCTTGGGAGATAACTCATTGTTTTACTTTCAGTTATTTTTCTTTTATTTGAGTCTTGGAAGTTATTACTACTGTAATGACCGCTCTTTATCCTTTTTATTTCGTTTTTGTGCCAAGAGAAACCTCTAATTTGAGTGAGGTAAGATTTGGGGATGTTGCTATCCTGAAACAGATTTCGGTGCTGCACCGTAAAAATTCGTGAAAATTCTCAGAATATCTTTTTGACCTGCGATTGCTTGTTCATATGCCCCAGGTTATATCCAAACTTTCATTGGTTTTACACTTTTTGATTTGAGCAACAGAAAACCCTCAAAAAATCGACCTTTGTCAACTGCTCTGTTTTGACAGATTTCTGCCACTATTTGTGTTTGCCTCTCGATCGCTTTCTTTTTGAGTTCTTTTGATCACCAAACTTTTGGGGAAGTTGCTACAGTACTATATGCTTTATATGTGGGGGTTTTGAGTTTGAAACTGAACCAAAAAGTTTGATTTACTATCATGCTTATGCTAACGTTGCTAATAGAATTGTGTTGAGTTTCGTACGAAGGAAGTTTTCAAGTGTAGGGATTGGAGAATGATGAGATGAGATGAAGAATGGGCAAAAGCTCAAGCTTGGGGATGCCCATGCACCCCAAGGAAATATCCAAGAGGTACAAGCGTCAAAGCTTGGGGATGCCCCCGAGGCACCCCTTCTTCATCGGCAAAAATCAGGTCACCTTTCAAGACACTATATTTTTATTGCTTGATGCATTATGCGTTTTTCTTGGAGCGCCTTTACTTTTCCTTTCAGTTTTCTTTTGTTTTGGTTGCTGCAATAAATGTTTGGATCACATCATGTTTTTGGAGAGAGACTTGTGATATGTCTCCAATGTATCCATAATTTTTGATGCTCCATGCTTGTTTTTACACCATTTGATTAGTGTTTCGTTACACTTTGTGGCATTTTTATGCATTTCCGGAACTAACCTATTAACGAGATGCCACAGTGCCAGTTCCTTGTTTTCTGCTGTTTTTGTGTTTCAGAAAAGTTACACAGAAAATATTCTCAGAATTGGACAAAACCAAAGCCAGTCGTCCAGATATTTCACGGAGCTTCCAGAACACCGAAGAGGAGACGGAGCCGGACCAGAGGGTGGCCACACCACCAGGGGGCACGGCCCACCCCTGGCCCGCGCTGGCCTATGGAGTGGGCCCCCTGGTCCACTTCAGATGCCGCCTCTTCGCCTATAAAGACCCCCCAATGGGAAAAACCTAAATACCCGATCACTTTTCCAGAACACATCGCGATCCGCCGCCGCCGTCGACCCGAAGATCGGGAGGGTCCAGAAGCTCTTCCCAGCACCCTGCCGGAGAGGGGAATCGCCAGCGGAGGTCTTCTTCATCGCCATGCTTGCCTCCGGCACGATGAGTGAGTAGTCTACCTTGGACTATGGGTCCATAGCAGTAGCTAGTTGGTTGTCTTCTCCACCATGTGCTTCATGTTTAGATCTCGTGAGCTGCCTTACATGACCGAGATCACCGTTATGTAATTCTACCTGTTGTGTTTGTTGGGATCCGGTGAATATTGGTGTTATGATTGAGTTGATGTACTGAATTTTATCTTATGTTATCTCTATGTTGTTTATGATCTTGCATGCTCTCCGTTGTTAGTAGCTATCTTGGCCAAGTAGTTGCTAGTGACTCCAAGAGGGGGTATTTATGCTCGATAGTGGGTTCATGCCTCTATTTAATCTGGGGGAGTGACAGAAACCTCTAAGGTTGTAGATGTGCTGTTGCTACTAGGGGGAAAACAACATTCATATGCTCAAGGGCATATGCTTTCTTTACATTACACACTTTGCTTAATGCAATTATCTGTTGTTCGCAACTTAATACTTGTGGAGTTCTCGGATTGATTCGCCACAAGTGGATTATTAGTCATAGATGCAGTTGGGTGGCGTCTATGTATCTTGTTGTAATGCCCAGAGTAAATCTCATAGTGATCCTCTTGACATATGCACGTTGTCTTTATTCTATCAATTGCCCAACTGTAATTTGTTTACCCAGCATGTATTATTTTATCTTATGGAGAGACACCACTAGTGAACTGTGGACCCCGGTCCTATTTCCTTTATATTGCTATCACCTGTTTACTTTACTCGCATACTATTATCACTTTCCACTCGATACGCTCATACCCTTTGTTTCAAGCAAACCAGTGAGATTGACAACCTCATCGTAAGTTGGGAACAAAGTATTTGGTTGTGTTGTGTGCAGGTTCCACGTTGCCGCTCGCAAAACAAAGCTTGGACGAGGCACCCTATAAATTGTCCGGAGCTATCGCGAAGCTAGTGGGCATTACCTTCGGTCGTTTGTCTCCCTCCTACTGGATTGACTACCTTGATTTCATAACTGAGGGAAAACTTGCTTCTATATTCATCAAACCTTCTCTTGGGGTTTCCAACTGGTCGGTCATTTTTACTTCATCAACAAATGCTAACAAGTTTTCTGGCACGATCATCACTGCGCCATCAACAAGTTTTCTGGCGCCGTTGCCGGGGAATTGAAGAAGAATAAGCTCCCACGTCAACTAGCCACCAGTTTTCTGGCGCCGTTGCCAGGGAGGAAGAAGACTTCTGCAAGGGGAGTTTTCGCATGCACATCCTTTACTTTGTTTTAAGTTTTGATTTACTTTATTTTTACTTGCATTGTTTTATCAAAAACCCAAAAAAATTAGTATCCTTGATAGTTGTTTTTAGGGATTTCTATTTTCGTGCCCTCAGGTCGTTAGTTGTACTCATTTTTTCCCAGCCGCTTAACTTTTCCTCAGTTTTCCCCTCGCTCTAGTTTGAAACCCCTCGCAGATGCTCGGACGGGAGGGTTGTGGTCTGGTCAGAGGCCTTGACTGTTAGCGGTGACGGCTAGGGAGCCGCGGTGGTTGTGAATTGACCGATGCTTTTGAATGGTGCTGACGGGTAGGGTCAGGAGACACGTCGGAGCAGCCATCCATCTATCGCTGACGTGTGGGCTGTTTTATTTCCTGATTGTATACGCGGTGCTGCCAATGACAAATGGGGCCGCTCTATAGGGCTGCCGCAGCCAATGACCAGTGGGGTCGTGTATTTTTCAGGAAAAGACATATATTGCCGCTCTGTGGGGCTGCCGCAGCCAATGACCAGTGGGGTCATCTATTTATTTAGAGAAAATCATATATTGCCGCTCTGTGGGGCCTCCGCAGCCAATGACTGCTGGGGTTGTCTATTTATTTAGAGAAAATCATATAGAGCCGCTCTGTGGGGCCGCCTCAGCCAATGACCAGTGGGGTCGTGTATTTTTCAGGAAAAGACATATATTGCCGCTCTGTGGGGCTGCCGCAGCCAATGACCAGTGGGGTCGTCTATTTATTTAGAGAAAATCATATATTGCCGCTCTGTGGGGCCTCTGCAGCCAATGACCCCTGGGGTCGTCTATTTATTTAGAGAAAATCATATAGAGCCGCTCTGTGGGGCCGCCTCAGCCAATGACCGCTGGGGTCGCCCTTAGTGAAAAGGCATATATCCGTGCTTTTAGTTAGAGAGAAGCAACAAGTTCGCTAATTAATTTTTCTTAAGCTAGACCCAGCAGGTGACTATTTTCGCAGCTTAATCTAAAGTGAATCTTGTGCTAAACTTGGCTGGAACCTAGTGTTGTGCATCTCATTAGTCATCGGAGAACCGCTGGCAGCTCGTTTCCCACCCTCGGACGGAGCAGCCATCGCCGGCGCCTCGTCGCGCCGCCGGCTCTGTTCCCCAGCGGCGTCGGACGGACTGCGGCGCTGCACGTCAACCACAGCTCCAGCACTTGTTTCGTCCGCACGCATTGTACCCACCACAGGAAAGTCTGCTGCAAGCAGATCCGCAGCCCACGACGACCGGGATTTGCTCCGCCGCAAGCAGATCCGCCGCCCACGACGACCTCCGCTTCCGCCTCCCCCGCCCCCTAATCGATTCGGTTCCCGTAATTTATTTGGAGTTTGCAGGTGCGAAATAGTCCTCAATGTCTGGTCGTAGCGGGTACACCGGCGAGGGTGGGGATTCGATCATGTCGTGGCCACGTTCTGCTTCTCCTACCTCATCGGAAGTGCAGGTATCTAGCTTGTGCTCTCTGTACTACCGTTGAATTTGAAGTGCCGCCATGGCCTGTTGGAGTGATTTCAGTTGTTCTTTTTTCCATTATTGTTACAGTTCGCCAGGCAAGCCGATGATCCATGGTACATTGCATACCAAGATGAATCAACCCAGTGGTGTAGCCAGAGGATGGATTTGGAGGAGAAGGTGGCCAATTTAGGTGATGAATTGGCCCGTAAAAACCTGATGATATTTGAGCTGAAGCGTACTGTGGAGGAAGAAAAGAAGAATTCAGAGCTTATTCGCAAGGAGAAGTTGATACTTGAGACAGATCTTGCCTTATTTGATCAAGTGGTAGAAAATCTAGAACATGAACTTCAAGTGATGGGAGAGGCGAAAAGTAGATTCATCTGGGCAGTTTTATTAGGTGTCATCCCTGTCCTAGCAGTTATGTGGTTGTGGTAGATGATTTAGATAGTATAGAATTGTTATTCAGTAGATGGCTCTAACCACTGTATTTTGGTGTGGCTCTAACCACTGTATTTTGTCGTACAATTTCATAGTTGTGCTAAGTAATGCGCGCGATAATTTTCATGCATGAACATCTTATAAAAGTGAAGGGATCCCAAAAGTGAAAGCATGTACCAGCCTCTCGGATCAAATACATATCAATCTTCCCAATCAAGTTGGGATAGAATTCAAATCATACATTCGGATGTACAGGGACACGTCGAGAAAGTGGAGAAGCTTTTTTTGACACGGAGGTAGTAGTTCGAACAATTTTATCCCAATTTGCGCCGTCGAACACGGCCGCGCACCGATGGGCTAGAAGGGCCTGGACGACGGGCGGCTGAGGGGGCTGGATCTGCGCCATCCGCAAACTCGGACATGGAGGAGGGCTGGATCTGCGCCGTCGCAGCGATGTTGTGGATGATGGCTTCAATCGTCTTGTCATCGATGACCACTGTCGACACGGCCGCCGTCTTGGTGTCCATCAGCAACAGATCTGAGGAGGGCAACGGAAGTGAGAAATCGGCAGGCTCCGACATTGAAGGCTGGATCTGCGCCATCGCAGCGATGTTGTAGGTCGCAGCGATGTTGTAGGCGATGGCTTCAAGACGATCGCTGAGCACTGTGGACACGGCCGCCGTCTTGGTGTCCATCAGCAACAGATCTGACGAGGGTAACGGAAGTGAGACATCGGCAGGCTCCGACATTGAAGGCTGGATCTGCGCCATCGCAGCGATGTTGTAGGTCGCAGCGATGTTGTAGGCGATGGCTTCAAGACGATCGCTGAGCACTGTCGACACGGCCACCGTCTTGGTGTTCTTCATCATCAATAGATCTGAGAAGATAAATGAAAGTGAGACAGAGAGAGACATTTCAACTATTTCTGAGGGTTAGATCCTCACTTGCACTCTTAGATCCACGCCGCCGCACGGTTAGATCCGCGCCGCCGCACGCACGGTTAGATCCGTGCCGCCGCACGCACGCACGCACGCTGCAGATCCGCGCCGCCGCGACCGCCAGAGTAAGAGAGGAAGATGCGACTGGAATATGCGACTGCCAAGGTTGGTAGGTATGTGCTCTGCAGATCCGCGCCGCCGCGACCGCCAGGGTTGACAGGCCGTCCGATCATAAATGATCCAACGGTGCAAGCGTGCATTGAGCTATCAACCAACCAAGATTCGTGTGAAATACATATCGACCAATCAGAGATCAGCCAGTGAGTACAAGGGAGGAAAACTGAGTAGAACTAAGAGGGGGAAAAGTGAGGAAATGTTTATCGGAAGGGCAAAACTGAGTAGGACTGAATAAAACAAGTGGACCCGGAGGGGGAAAACTGAGTAAAACTAAGTAAAACAGGGGCACCCAAATAATAAAGGGAGTAAGGGAAATTGAAGCTTTTGGCATAAAAATTGTTAGATTGTGTTATTTGAACAATATAGTACATTTTGGCCGACGTGATATTGTTTGCAATTCAAAGATACACAAGTGTAACGAATTTGGACTCATTTGGACAAAGTTTGTAAGCATTGTGGGCATTTGGGAGGTGTGTTGAGTAGAAAGCCCTGCATCTTCATAGCTAGTAGCTCATGGACTAGGAAGTGGTTTTGGGAAAGGGAAACTTCATATCTCTATATATCCTTTTCCATTATTATTTCTCTAGGTTGTAGGTAACATAACAAGACTCCATGGGAAGGTTCCACCATGTTTTGAATTATTATGAATTAAAATAAACCCAAAACTATATTTTTTGAGTTTAGTCACTAAGAGGGGGAAAAGTGAGGAAACCTCAAGCGATGAACTATAGCTAGTAGCTCATGGACTAGGAACTTATTCAAGCAAGTAACACATATATTCCCTACATTATTGTGATTATTCAACATACAAACTTGGGAACGTCACACTAGTTCGAATTCAATACAAAGGGATCCCCAATACAAATTGTTCATACAAATTCAAATTAATTGTTCAAAATAAAATCTTTCTCTTGCTCCTGGTGTGACTCGCTTGGTCCACCACCTTACTCCGGGTAACCCTACCAGGGATATTACCGGTGTCTACCTTCCTTTTGCCATCTTTCTTGTTCTTCTTCTTCTTCTCTTCGGGTTGTGCCAAGACCGAGACAACCATATCATACGAAGCTTGTGCTCTTTCTTCTAATGCATTTTCTTCAAATGCTTCAAGCAGCTGTCGATCCATTGCTTCAAAGGCATCTCGATCCATCTGTTCCCTCTGCTCTCGATCCATCGATTCAAGCAGCTCTGGATCCATCGGTTCAATCTGCTCTGGATCCATCGGTTCAAGCAGCTCATGATCCATTGCTTCAATCTCCTCATGATCCATTGCTTCAATCTCCTCATGTTGAATTGCTTCTTCATTCTCCTCTGCATTTGCTGCTCCCGCCTGATCTTCCATTCCAAAAGCTGGGTCAACTGGATTTTTACAAAGCCTAGCAATGTGTCCAGGGATTCCACAACGTTTGCACTTACGTCATCGAATCGGTGGACCACCCTCTGCACTAGCTCTGATCCTATTCTTCCTCGGCCTACCTGCCGGTCTAGTCAAAACTGGAGAGTACAGTTTGAAGCCTGGATCGACTTTCATCCATTGGTCTTTTCCCAACAAGGTAGGAACATTCATAGCATATGCAGCCCTAAATTTGGCAACAGAGAAATACTCTGACACATACTGATCAACTTCACCTTCTGCACCCACTATAACACTCATGAAAAACAATGCGTGTATGCAGGGTATCCCACGGATCTGCCATCGCCTACACTGGCATGTCCTATCAACCAAACTCACTGGATACCTCCACTGCCTGTTTTTACTGTCAGTGTAGGTTACCTCAGCCTCCATTCCTTTTCTGATGCATTTCATCTTCAATTGTTTTGCCCTGGCATGCAAAGACTTAATCAAAGATGGGAGCATGAGATGGCCAACATATTTTGTGGCTGCAATTCTTTGACGCAGATCGATTTTTATCATGATCATCTGCCTAATCTTATCAAATATTTGCCACAGCATAAGCCCTTTCAATGACTTGACCTTTGCATTGAAACTCTCCGCAAGGTTACTTGTTACATAGTCTACCTTGCAAATTTCATTGAATTGGCTTCTTGACCACACCCTACCATGATGTTCATCCAAGTACTCCTTCACCCCAGTTTTTTGTTTATACAACACTTCCAAATGAAACAGATGCTTCCTAATGCTGCATGTGTATGCAGCTGGCCATAGGTTGTCAGTATAAACTTTACCCTTGAATTTCTTTGTAAAATTTTGTACCAAGTGTCGCATACATTCCCTATGCTCCACTCCAGGAAATACTGCTTCTACTGCACTCTCCAAACCTTTGCAAGCGTCTGTGTGGATAGTAAGTCCTGGTGGATGACCTATAAGGTCGCGCAAATTCTGCAGAAACCAAGTCCAACTTTCCTCTGACTCAACCTCCAAAACTCCATAAGCAACAGGGAACATCCAACTGTGTCCATCAATTGCAGTAGCAGCAACTAGTTGTCCTTTAAACCTGCCATGAAGAGCTGTTGCATCCACGGCCAAATAAGGCCTGCAACCGTCCAGAAAGCCTTTCCAGCAAGCTTTGAAACAAACAAAAGCCCTTCTAAAACATTCCTTCTGCATCATCCTCCCGCTTTTCAATTTGTAGGGAACTGTATGCTTGTCTATCGCTACAACACTGCCTGGACTAGCCATCTCCACTTCAGCTTTGAAAGTGTAAAGCAACTGAAAGCTTTCATTCCATGGATCATTTATCCTGTCAAGAGCCATTTCCTTTGCATAGAACATCCTCATGTAAGGTATGTTTATAGTAAACTTATCAGATATCAATTTTATGAGTGCTATTGGACCAAGTGTTGGAGTTTCTCTCAGCCAATCTATGATTGCATCTGCCAACCACCTAGTCTTCGCTAGCTTTGATTTCTCCTCTGGCGCTCCCGCTCGAGGTGGACAAGTATGGTCGATCGAGTTCTTCTTTATCCGAAACATAATTATAAGGGATGTCAGTAACAGTTAACAAATTTTACACCGTGATCTAAAATACACAACTGGTTGGCATAGTACCTGAACCACGGTGCTTCTGAGCATTGTGGATGCATGCATCCTCCACCTACACCTCTTGTATGGGCACTTAACTGTGAACCTACCTGGCTCACTTTTAATAACCTCATAATCATTCTTGGTGAGAATGCAATATGTAGTAATTGCATTACGGTAGTCCATCATCGTTTGAAATACGGTGCCTTCTGCAAGCTGAGGATCCTCCCTGTTCCACTCAATTGTTGGCAAGTCATCGTCTTCGTAATCGGCTAAAACAAGGCTGTCATTGTTCTCATCCTTCTCTTCATCATCAGTGTCATCAAATCTGGCACCTTGTGCAATATCTTCCATGTATTGATCCTCCATTGCTTGCTTACTGCATCGATCTACCAATTCAGGAAACATCAACTCATCCTCATCATCTTGAGGAGACGGATCCTCAATCTCTGCATCGTCCTCCACATCGACCGCAGGAACAATCTGGCTACCACTAGCACTGGGGACAGATGGTGTTGTTGTGGACCTACAAGGAGCGGGGCGGCGCACACGATTAGCAGAGGCAGCAACACTAGAGAGAGATGATGCCCGACCACCTGATGATGCCCCAACACCAGATGATGCCTGGACCCTGTCCACATGGATTCGAATTTTACCGACACGGCAAGAATCATTTAAAGCAAAAAGAATTCCCAGATCGTCGTCGGAAATTAGTGGAACAAATCTTCCCTCCGTGCTGTTGAAATATTGGAGATCAACTGAATCGCCAGCGCCCCAGGGGTACAGAGCGTAGATGTTATCTTTTAAATCCCTCAACGAGATGGTAGTTGCAACCACCGCTGGGATGTAAAATCCGGTCACATTGCATTCAGAATCACGCAAAAAGCTAGTATCCAGCCTAACCACCAGCCGAAAAGCCAGCGCTGGATCAATCATATTCGAAAAGTAACGCAGTTAGTTGAGCAACAACGATTCGCGCTCAAAAACTGCGTACTCTTAATTCACATAGGCAGACAATGCTTACCCAGATGGAATCCATGCGTTAGATCCCTCCGATTCCCAATCTTCTCCGCTGTTGAGGGGCATAATCGGCACATTAGACGGATGTACAAACTCTACCGCCATAGGGGTAGATCTAGATCTAGTGGAGGCGGAGCCCTCTCCGCCTCCCAGGGGTGGTGGTGGGGGCGGGGCCGGCTCGGTGGCGGACGACGCCATAAGGTAGGAGGGCAGGACGGCGTGGCAGCGGAGGGGCGGTGTGTGAGCTCTTCCAGTCTCGGGCGGAGGGGAAAGCTTTGGGTGAGTGACAGACCGCCAGTCCAACGTGTCTCATTGGGTCAACAGTCAACACAATTCAAAAGCAATGGTCCATTCACAACCACCGCGGCTCCCTAGCCGTCACCGGTAACGGTCTAAGGCCTCTGACCAGACCGCAACCCTCCCGTCCGAGCGTCTGCGAGGGGTTTCAAACTAGAGCGAGGGGAAAACTGAGGAAAAGTTAAGCGGCTGGGGAAAAATGAGTACAACTAACGACCTGAGGGCACGAAAATAGAAATCCCTTGTTTTTACTTGCTTGCTTTTAGTCTTGTTAGAATGAGTAATCCTGAAATTGAAGTTCGTACTTTTAAGCAACAAGGGGGAGAGAGCTTGAAAGATGCTTGGTACCGTATTAGCAATTCTCATCATAGGTCTACAAAGAAGCATTCTACCATGATCCTCCTTAGAAATTTCTATGTTGGTATAACTAGTTGGTATAGGTACGTTCTTGATACTCTTGCAGGAGGAAATTTTCTGGGTACTCCCGCTCTTGAAGCATGCACTTTAATTGAAAGTTTAGTGGGGGTACCACCTATTCATGTTGTTAAAACTGAGGTCACTTTGGAGGAAGTTTTAGAAAAGCTTAGCTCTTTAGAAAAAAGTTTGCCAAGTATCCATGATAATGCTAGCCGTGTTAATGAATTGATAGAGAGTATCGGTAAGAGAATCAATGTTTTAGAGGCTAGCACTACTCTTGATAGTCAAAACCTTAGGATTGGGAAACTTGAGGAGTCCATGGAAACTTTAAGCTCAATTTTCTCTTCTCTTAAGTTTAAGAAGGAGAAAGCTTTTTGTGGAAAAGAGCAAAAATTTATGTATGTTCCCAAGGTGTCTGTGCCTAAACCGCAGCAGGTTTTTAAGATTGGTAAGACTTTTAGTTCAACTAAGAGTGACTTGCAGGTTGAATCATCTTCGGGAACCTCTAAAGTGCCTAGTGTGTTAAATGGTGATCTTGAGGAAACAGTTGATCTTAATGCCTCACATGATATTACTTGATTCGCATTTCCTGCGCCTAGCTCAAAGGCGTTAAAGAAAAGCACTCTTGGGAGATAACCCAATGTTTTTACATTCAGTTCTTTTTCTTTTATTTGAGTCTTGGAAGTTATTACTACTGTAATGACCTCTACTTATCCTTTTTATTTCGTTTTTGTGCTAAGAGAAGCCTCTAATTTGAGTGAGGTAAGATTTGGGGATGTTGCTGTTCTGAAACAGTTTTCGGTGCTGCACCGTAAAAATTCGTAAAACTTCTCTGTATATCTTTTGGACCTGCGATTTCTTGTGCATATGCCCCAGGTTATATCCAAACTTTCATTAGATGAACACTTTTTGATTTGAGCAACAAAAAACCCTCTAAAAATTCGACCTTTGTCAGCTATTCTGTTTTGACAGATTTCTGCCAATATTTGTGTTTGCCGCTTTATCGCTTTCTTTTTTAGTTCTTTTGATCACGGAACTTTTGGGAAAGTTGCTAAAGTAGTATATGCTTTATATGTGGTGGTTTTGAGTTGAAACCTGAAACAAAAAGGGCTTGATTCAATGTTATGCTTACACTAATGTTGCTAATAGATTTGTGTTTAGTTTTGTATGAAGGAAGTTTTCAAGTGTAGGGATTGGAGAATAATGAGATGAGTTGAAGAATGGACAAAAGCTCAAGCTTGGGGATGCCTATGTCACCCCAAGAAATATCCAAGAAGTATAAGCGTCAAAGCTTGGGGATGCCCCCGAGGCACCCCTTCTTCATCGGCAAAAATCAGGTCACCTTTCAACACACTATATTTTTATTGCTTTATGCATTATGCGTTTTTCTTGGAGCGTCAGTTCTTTTTAGTTTTCAGTTTTGTTTAGTTTTGTTTGCTGCAATAGATGGTTGGACCCCAACAAATTCCTTTTGGAGAAGTTGCCTTGCTTTTCATTTGCCAAGAACACTCCGTTTTTCATTCTTATAATTTCAACGAGTGTTCTCTTTTTCTAGAACTGCGTTTAGTTTTTGATTTTTGCCTTGATATGTGTTCAGATCTTCTTATATGTTTGCATCAAGGTGTATTTTTGACCTCTGGTCCTTATTGGTTTTTATCAGAAGAGTTGGTTATAAAAAGTTTGAATGGTGTTGGAAAAGAGAAAAAGCTTTATGCAAAAAAGTGGTACAAGAAGGAGCTTGTGTAGACTACGGCCTAGGCTTTTGAATGTCATGCTTGATGTCTTTTTGATAGTATACTTAGTGGTTTTTCTGTAGCATTACTTGTCTCAAATAACTGAGATTGCTTAATGAGCCTTTGAAAAAATCATGCATTGTTTTAATTATTTGGAAGCATTATTTTGGTTTTCTCCTTTGATGCTTTATTTGGGTTAACTTGGCGCATGCTCACACATGTTAGACTCATACAAAGTCACCATTGCCTCTATGATCATTTAGTTTTTGAATTTTGATGCCATCTTATGCTTCTTTTAATGTCACTTTGTCGCTCTGTATGATTATGGCCGTTATTGCTCTCTTAGTTGGTCGCTCCCAGTCTTTTGCTAGCCCTCATTTTGTACTGAGTATGAGCTCTACTCGTGCATCCAACTCCTAAAAACCAAGTTGTTCCATTGTGTCCACTATAAATTCCTATGCATGGTATTTGTAAGCCATTCCAAGTAAATTTTCATGTGCTACCTTTCAAAACTTTTAACTACTTCTCGTTTTGTGCCACTGTTTTTAGCTCATGGGGACGTAGTGGTCGGAATTGCTATCTTCCATATTAAATTAAGTACCCCTCGACTAGGCAGCTTCATCTGCTCGTCATTAATTTTGCATGAGAGCTGGTCAGACCATTGCAATCTTGTCGTGGGGATGACTTATGGGGCGCACCACGGGCCGGGCAATATGCCGGCTGGCATCCCAGGAGTCCCCACGGCTTCAGCACGAGAAGACCGGCTCCAACTGAAGGACTGGCTGCGCCAGCAGGCGGCTGGCGACTCCACCGAGGAGAACTGGAGCCGGGCGATGAAGACAAGGCCTCTCAACGGTTGTCTGGCCAAAAGCGGAACGGCCCCGACAAGATCGGCAGGGTCGCAGGACAAGAGTGACGAGCGCCACGACCATGTCCAACCAATGAGAGATCGAAGACCCTTCCCCACGATGGGATCCGAGGCATAGGAGAGGGGATATGCCCTCCAGATGCCGGTCCAGGGAAAAGACACTTTATAAAGTGTCTTTGCCAGAGCAGGGTCAGAAGATCACGTCAAGGACGCCGCCGCCGAGGAGCCGGCAGCCGGCCGAATCACTACCAAAACCTGTACCTAGGCCCCTGTCTATATAAGGGGGCCTGGACCCTTAGCGTAGGGGGATCCGATCTTCTTCTTCCTCCTCTAGCCGAACAGCTCGAGGAGCACTGTAATCATGACTACCTAATCAATACGAAGTAGGCAGGAAGTAGGGGTTTACCTCCAACCGGGAGGGCCCTGAACCTGGGTAAACCGAGGTGTCTCTGTTGGCACAATCTCGAGCCGGATCCATCGTCACCAACGTCGAGCCCCTCCGATAAGCCTCCCCATGGCTACTGTCTCTAAATTCCCATGACAGTTGGCGCCCACCGTGGGGCAAAGCGCGGTGGCGAGCGGAGTCAAGTTCTGGCCGGGACCCTCCGGCGAGAAGGTCGCCTGCGGCCTCGTCTGGTGGTTCAGCACCTTCGACTGCGTCAGCGACAACTTGGCCTACTTCGAGAACGGCTTCGGCAACAGCGGCTCCTTCCTCGACATAGGCAGCCACCGCTTCTACGTCGCCAAGCCCTTCCCGGAGGAGGTCATCGACGTCTCCGACTCCCTCTGCGACGGAGGCTCGAGCTGCAGTGAAAGCAGCAATCTTGGCGCCATGGTCGAGGTGATGACCCTGGGAGAGGATGAGGGCGGCGACTTACCGCGCCCCGAGCGCCCGTCGCTCGAGCGCCCACCTCCTCAGGAGCAAGATGCCCCACTCCCAGAGCGGGACGCCCCAGACGTCTCCGTGGTGGACCTACGCGCTCCCCTTGGCCGCGTCGTCGATCCCGCCCGGGTCGCCGAGGCCCTGGAGCGGACGCGCCTCGTTCTCCTTGGCAAGGTGACTGAGGACGAGGCAAACCGGCACCGTGCAAGTACCACGCTCAGCGAATTCTACGACATGCATGGAGACGCACCGACCGAGCTCGCCCATGACTAGTGCCGCAGCTTCACCACCGTCGTCCCCGGCCAGATCCAGCGGTCGCCATCGGCAAGCCGAGGCCGCGGAGGGCGTGGATAGGGCGGCCGTGCTCCGAGCGGCAATGCCCAAGGCCGCCGCGCCCAGCAAGGCGGCGGAGCGAGCAGATCATGTTCGATCGAGGAGTCAGCGCCAGGGTCGGAGTCCCAGGCTCGCCCATCGGCGCTACACATCCACCTGTGGCTCGACCACACCAAGGCGCTCCCTAGAGGATCTGTTAGCTCAAAGCGAGCGGCTTCCGACCAAGGAGGCCCGGGGGCTGCACGCAGCGGTCATGGGCGCAAAGAGGGCAAGTACACCCTCGATGCTGCGCTTGATCAGCCATGTAAATTCCACACCTCCCCGGGCAGGGAAGCGACCCACTCCACGCGTCAGTGCCATTTCACGAGAGAGCTGGAGCAGCGCGCTCGGCAGATCCCTGGTGCGTCGCAAGCGCAACTGGCTGAAGGTCAGGAGGACCAACAGCGCGACCCGGCTGGAGGCGAGCCGGATCAAGATGATGACTTCCCAACGGACGTGGAGCAGTATCACATCTTCACTACCCCCGGCAAGGACAAAAGGAGCGACCTTTGGCATGAGGCAGAGGTGAACGCCGTGATGCCTGCAGAACCCCAGTTCATGCATTGGTCCGAGGCGGCCATTACCTGGGGGCGCGAGGACCACCCGAGGTTGATGCCCAGCCCTGGAGAGTATGCTCTGGTCGTGGATCCGGTCGTGTGTTCCGATACGCACATGTGCCGTTTCTCCCGCGTGCTCATCGATGGCGGTAGTAGTATCAACCTTCTTTACCGGAGCTCTCTGGAAAAGTTGGGCATCCCGCTTGCTCAGCTGAAACCTAGCCGGCTCACCTTCCATGGCATCGTGCCTGGGCATTCTTGCACCCCTTTGGGCAAGGTGCAGCTGGAGGTTCTCTTCGCAAAGAAGGGGAATAGCCGCCGCGAGCCCATCTGGTTCAAGGTGGTGGACATCAGTAGTCCCTACCACGCGCTGCTAGGCCGTCCAGCCCTGGCCAAGTTCATGGCGGTTCCGCACTACGCCTATCTGAAGATGAAGCTCCCAGGGCCCAGAGGTGTGATCACAGTCTCGGGAAACTTCAAGAAGTCCCTGGCCTGCGCAAAGGAGAGCACGCAGCTGGCAGAGGCGCTGGTCATTGCCGAGGAGAAAAGGCAGCTTCTGCATCATGTGGAGCTGACCCAGCAAGACGTACCGGTTCACCAGTCGCCTGTGGAGCAATTCAAGCTGGCTAACGACACCAAGAAGATCCTGCTGGACGAGAGCGACCCCTCCAAGTACGTCATCATCGGCACCGGCTTGTCTGCCAAATAGGAAAGCGAGCTCACCAGCTTCCTCTGTGAGAATCGGGACATCTTTGCATGGTCTCCAAAGGACATGCCTGGAGTGCCGAGAGAGCTGGCTGAGCACGCACTTAATGTCCGGCCGGACGCCAAGCCGGTCAAGCAGCCGCTGCGGCGGTTCGCAGAAGAAAAGAGGAAAGCTATTGGCGAGGAGATTGCCCGGCTCCTTGCAGCCGGCTTTATCATGGAGGTGTTCTACCCTGACTGGCTCGCGAACCCAGTCTTGGTTCTGAAGAAGAATAACACTTGGCGAATGTGTATCAACTACACCAGCCTCAACAAGGCTTGCCCCAAGGATCCTTTCGCGCTGCCACGAATTGACCAGGTGATCGACTCCACAGCCAGCTGTGACCTGTTGTCTTTCCTGGACGCCTATTCCGGCTACCACCAGATCCCGCTCTTCCAGCCGGATCAGATCAAGACCTCCTTCATCACCCCGTATGGAGCGTACTGCTACGTTACCATGCCGTTCGGCCTGAAGAACGCTGGAGCCACTTACCAGCGAATCATGCAGCGATGTCTGCAGGAGCAGATTGGGAGGAACGTGCACGCTTATGTGGACGACGTGGTGGTGAAGACCAAGCAGGGCGGCACGCTCCTAGACGATCTCAAGGAGACCTTCACCAACCTGCGGCGCTATCGCATGAAGCTCAACCCTGAGAAGTGCACCTTTGGCGTGCCGGCTGGGCAGCTCCTAGGCTACATCGTTTCCCAGCGAGGGATCGAGGCTAACCCCTCGAAGATAAAAGCCATCGAGGCCCTAGAGAAGCCCACCCAGCTCAGAGATGTGCATAAGTTTGCTGGCTGTCTGGCCTCGCTTAGCCGGTTCGTCAGCCGGCTCGGGGAGAAGGCCATGCCGCTGTACCAGCTGATGAAGAAGGCGGATCATTTCGTTTGGTCCCAGCGCGCTGATGACGCCTTCAATGACCTCAAGCGAGCCTTGTCTACCGCGCCAATCTTGGCAGCGCCGGCTCCGCGAGAGCCAATGCTGCTCTACATCGCAGCAACCCCACGCGTCATCAGCGTGGTGATCGTGGTGGAGCGCACCGAGGAAGGCAAAGAGCTGCCGGTTCAGCGCCCGGTGTACTACTTGAGTGAGGTGCTCACTCTCTCCAAGCAGAACTACCCGCACTACCAGAAGGTCGCGTACGGCGTGTACATGGCGGCCAAGAAGTTGAAGCACTACTTCGAGGAGCACCCAATCACGGTGGTGAGCACCACTCCGCTCTCGGAGATCATCGGGTGTAAGGACGCGTCGGGAAGAGTGGCTAAATGGGCGATCGAGCTCGCGGCTCATACCATTCAGTACAAGCCCAGGACGACGATCAAGTCACAGATCATAGCGGATTTCTTCGCTGACTGGGGAGAGCACCAGTACCTGCCGCCGGCTCCGGACTCCACCCACTGGCGCATGCACTTCGATGGCTCCAAGCTGCTCGGGGGCTTGGGAGCCGGCGTCGTCCTCACCTCTCCCAAGGGACACAAGCTGCAGTACGTGCTGCAGATGCACTTCCGTGCGTCGAACAACGTCGCCGAGTATGAAGCCTTGGTACATGGGCTCAAGATGGCCAAGCAGATCGGCATCAGGAGGATCCTCTGTTTTGGAGACTCCGACCTGGTGACGCACCAGGTCTCAGGGGACTGGGACGCCAAGGACGCCAACATGGCCTCTTATCGCTTCTACGTGCAGCAGCTCAGCGGATTCTTCGAGGGCTGCGAGTTCCACCATGTCCCCAGAGCAAACAACGAGGAAGCAGACCGGCTGTCCAAGATTGGCTCCACCAAGCAGGATATCCCAGCCGGGGTGTCCCTGGAGATCATCCACAAGCCATCTATCAAACCTTCGCCGGAGTCCATATCCATCTATGTGCCTGGAGACCCAGCCCCGGCTCAGGTACCGCCACCGGACCCGGGGGCTGCCGTCTCGGGGCTGAAGGAGGCAGCCGGCCGGCCCAGCGCGGCCGGCTCGACGAAGGACAAGGGGATTGCCGGCTCCGCGCCCGCTCCCCCAGCCGTACAATCAGGCGAAGCCGGCTCAACGACGGACCCAGGGGCTGCTAACCCTCTGGTCGCCAGTGTCTTCCACATACGGGAGATACCTTCCTGGGCGGAACCATTCTCCAACTACCTCATCACTGGGGACTTGCCGCAAGACGAAGCGGAAGCTAGGTGAATTCAGCGTCGAGCTGGGGCGTACACCATCATCAACAGCGAGCTATACAAGCGCAGCGTGTCAGGCATCTTCCAGAAGTGCATCGAGCCGGAAGAAGGGACAGAGCTGCTAAGAGAGATACACCAAGGGGAGTGCGGACATCACGCATCTTCCAGAGCCTTGGTGGCCAAAGCCTTCCGCCATGGCTTCTACTGGCCAACGGCCAAGCAGAATGCAGAGCAGCTGGTGAAGCAGTGCAACGGCTGCCAACGCTTTTCCAAGCACAGAAACACTCCAGCGGCAGCCCTCAAGACCATCCCGCTCACCTGGCCGTTCGTTGTCTGGGGCCTGGACATGGTAGGGCCATTCAAGACCGCACCCGGGGGCTTGACGCATCTGCTGGTTGCTATGGACAAGTTCACCAAGTGGATCGAGGCCAAGCCAATCAAAAAACTTGACGGTTCGTCCACGATCAAGTTCTTCAACGAGATCATCACAAGATATGGAGTTCCCCACAGCATCATCACCGACAATGGGACGAACTTCACGAAGGGAGTCTTTGCTGATTACTGTGGTCAGAAGGGCATCCGGTTGGACTTAGCGTCAGTAGCGCACCCTCAGTCAAATGGACAAGTGGAGAAGGCAAATGGGCTGATCCTGGCCGGCATCAAACCAAGACTGGTCGAGCCTCTCGAACGCTCAGCCGGTTGTTGGGTCGAAGAGCTACCCTCAGTGCTCTAGAGCCTGCGCACCACTCCAAATCGCTCTGTCGGCTTCACACCCTTCTTCCTGGTCTATGGAGCAGAAGTGGTGCTGCCCACGGACATCGAGTTCGATGCGCCCAGAATTGTCCAGTACACGGAGAAACAAGCAAAAGAAGCTCGCGAAGATGGCGTCGACCTCCTCGAAAAGGCTCGAGAGCAGGCTCTGGCTAGATCAGTGCTCTACCAGCAGCAGCTGCGACGATACCACGGCCGGAAAATTCGCCCGCTCGCGTTTCGCGAAGGAGATCTCGTACTCCGGCTGGTCCAAAGCACTAAAGGCATGCACAAGCTGTCTCCTCCCTGGGAGGGACCGTTCATTGTCAGCCGGGTGCTGGGCAATGGGCATATTACCTCATCGACACACAAGAGCCCAGAAAGAACAAGGCAGATAACTCTAACAAGGAGACTGAGCGTCCCTGGAATGTCAGTCTCCTAAGACCTTTCTTCTGCTAAGGCAAAAGCTTGTACCCCGAAAAACATGTCAATGAATAAAGGAAAACGGAGCGGCTAGTTACGGCCGGTTCCGAGGAAAACACTTCGTGTATGTTTTGCTTCCTGTGTTATTCACTTGACCGGCAGCCGGCTCCAGGCACCGAGCCACAGCCGGCAGCCCCGAAAAAGATCGATCTCTCGCCAGCCGGATGAGTACTACGTATGACGAAGGTCTCGAGCCCAATCTCCGCCTTCCGGCTCCGCGCAGCCGGACGGATAGGAGCCGGCAGGCCACATACGAAGGAAAGCTGCAGAGCAGAACCGCAAACGATAGAAAAATCGCTCGACCAGGTGTTAAGGGCAGTGACTGTTAACTAAGCGTTGGTTAGCACGAGTCGGGGGCCCGATAGACCGAAGTACTACTTCTCACTCCGTGGCACGCTCCCACCCTAGGCCGGCATTCAGCTGCCGGCCCAAGGGAGACCAACCGGCACCAGGCTACTGGTTGGGGGTAGAAGGGCCGAAGGGTGGGAAGATTAAGGAAAAGGTTGAGAGAACCGGGCAAAGGCAAAACCAGCGAGTGGTTGATAGTCACAGTCTCTCGACGCTTGGGCTGAGAAGCCACGTCTAAGAGGTTCGAAGCAAGGGCTGCCTCGCTTGACGTTGGCATCATTCGCGAAAGGTTAGTTCCGAGCTAGCTGTTAGTCCAGCTACCCCAAAACTCGGGGGCTAGGGGGAAAGGGAATTGGCCCTCAGAAGCAGGCCGGCTCCAGTACCTCGCCGGCTGTCCGTTCAGCTGGCGCTGCGACACGATTAGCAAACAAGCAACGAAATTGAAACTTGACACGCGTAAAGCAACGGCTAGAGCCAGAAATTGGGAAGGCTACTCCAACCGTGGCTTGGGACGTGCGAAGGCCTGGGAGGGGAAACATGCCGTCTTCGACCTCGCTCGAGCCGGTACAAGGCTCAGTCTCCGCTCCAACTCTGCGGAGCCGGGACTGGTCCGTTCCCCCGGAGCCGGCAAGCAGAAACACCATTCCCTCCGCGCTGAAGCCGGAAGAGCCCGCCTGAAGCATCTGCGCAGCGTAATGACTATCGTAATCCCTATCTACGGATTCGCGTGAACAGCGGTTTCGTTAAGGGAAGGATCATCACATCGCAATGGTGTCAAGCAGAAGACATCTGCGCGATGGCAAAAGCACACAGTGAAGAAGGGCATTCGCACAGTAAACAAAGAGGAACAAGCAAAGATTTGCAGGAAATTAAAGAAGTTCTTAGTCACACGGCTGGCGGTTACATAATAAGGGCCACGCTAAGGGCCGAATTAACAAAAGGACTCCCCCACCTAACCCCTAGACTCCTGTTGACGATGCTGCCATCAAGAGGGAGGCTTCGGGGCCGCTCGCCGATCATGGCCAGGGAGAGTAGGCACGGGCGCAGCCGGAGCCGTCGATGATGCGGACGCAGAGGATGTGCGACCTGGCGCGGTGGGTCAGGATGAGAGACCACCCCCGCTCCAGGCCGTAATCGTTGAAGAATCGCCCCCACCCCCGCGTGAGGTAGCTCTTTGATACGTCTCAAACGTATCTATAATTTTTGATGCTCCATGCTTGTTTTTACACCATTTGCCTATTGTTTTGTTACACTTAGTGGCATTTTTATACATTTTCTGGAACTAACCTATTAACGAAGTGCCACAGTGCCAGTTTCCTGTTTTCTGCTGTTTTTGTGTTTCAGAAGTGATACACAGGAAATATTCTCGGAATTGGACGAAACAAGTTCCTGAAGACTTATATCACGGGGAAGCTTCCAGACATCTGAAGAAGAGACGGAGGAGGGCCACGTGGGCCCCACACGCACAGGCGGCGCGGCCAGGCCCCTGGCCGCGCCACCCCTGTGTGAGGGGGCCTGGTCCCTCCTCTGACATCGCCCCTTCGCCTATAAAGACCCCCCGACGAGAAAAACCTAAGGCCCGATCAGTTTTCCAGAATACATCGCGATCCGCCGCCGCCATCGACCCGAAGATCGGGAGGGTCTAGAAGCTCTTCCCGGCACCCTGCCGGAGAGGGGAATCGCCACTGGAGGTCTTCTTCATCGCCATGCTTGCCTCCGGAGCGATGAGTGAGTAGTCTACCTTGGACTATGGGTCCATAGCAGTAGCTAGATGGTTGTCTTCTCCACCATGTGCTTCATGTTTAGATCTCATGAGCTGCCCTACATGATTGAGATCACCGTTATGTAATTCTATGATGTTGGTTTGTTGGGATCCGATGAATATTGGTGTTTATGATTGAGTTGCTGTACTGAATTATATCTTTTGTTATCTCTATGTTGTTTATGATCTTGCATGCTCTCCGTTGTTAGTAGCTATCTTGGCCGAGTAGTTGCTAGTGACTCCAAGAGGGGGTATTTATGCTCGATAGTGGGTTCATGTCTCTATTTCACCTGGGGGAGTGACAGAAACCTCTAAGGTGGTAGATGTGCTGTTGCTACTAGGGAGAAAACAACATTCATATGCTCAAGGGCATATGCTTTGTTTACATTACACACTTTGCTTAATGCAATTATCTGTTGTTCGCAACTTAATACTTCTAGGGTGTTCAGATGATATCCCCGGGAGTGGATTATTAGTCATAGATGCAGTTGGATGGCGGTCTATGTATTTTGTTGTAATGCCCAGAGTAAATCTCATAGTGATCTTCTTGACATATCACGTTATCTTTATTCTATCAATTGCCCAACTGTAATTTGTTTACCCAGCATGTTATTTTATCTATGGAGAGACACCACTAGTGAACTGTGGACCCCGGTCCTATTTTAATCATATTGCTATCACCTGTTTACTTTTCCCGCACTGTTTACTTTACTCGCATATACTCTACTGTTTTCCACTCGATACACTCATAATCTTTGTTTCAAGCAAACCGGTGAGATTGACAACCTCATCGCAAGTTGGGAACAAAGTATTTGTTTGTGTGTGTGCAGGTTCCACAACACCTTCAGTCGTCATCGTCTCCCTTCTCCTGTTCGATAAACCTTGGTTTCTTAATTGAGGGAAAACTTGCTGCTACACTCATCATACCTTCCTCTTGGGGTTCCCAACGGGCTGGTCATTCACCACGCACAAGGACAGTTTGCTCCCACATCAATTTAGAGTAGCAGCTATTTTTCTGGCGCCGTTGCCGGGGAAGAGAGAAGACTTCTGCGAGGGGAGTTCTTCGCACACACATTCTTTACTTTGTTATTTGTTTTGCTTTACTTTATTTTATTTTACCTGCATTGCTTTTTATATCAAAAACCCAAAAAAATTAGAATCCTTGGTAGTTGTTATTTCTTTGCTTTTAGTTTATCATGTCTAGTTTAGTTGCTACTACTATGTCCCCCGAGGACATGATCTTTACCTTTAAGCAGAAAGATGAGGAAAGCTTTAAAGAAGCTTGGTCTAGAATTTATGATTGGCATGGAAAAACTGAACCTAAAATGACTTTGAGTTTGCTTCTTAGTAGCTTTTACTTTGGACTTTCTCTTCGTTATAGATATGCTTTGGATGCTACTGCAGAAGGAGATTTCCTTCATTGCGATGGAGATCAAGCCTTCAATATTATTAAAAAGTTGATTACAATTTATAGCATGCCAACCTATTTTGATTCCTCTCTTGTGAGCATTTTTAATAGACTTAATACTCTTGAGACTCACACTGCTAGTTTGAGTTCTTGCTACAATACTTTGCGCCAGCATTTTGATTATGTGCCAACAAATACTGAACCTTCGAGCTGGTATCCTACAATAAAAATCACCATTAGTGGTGAAACTTTTCATGCTCGTTGTGATATTATGTCTGAATTTTGTCTCATGCCAAAGGATGTTTATGAATCTTTGAGCCTTTGGAAGCTTTCTGAGGGAGGAGAAGAAATTTTTCTTACTAACAATGCCACCATATCTCCCCTTGGAATAGCTGAAGGAGTCTTTACAAAAATCCTAGGAAGAATGATATCTACTAATTATCTTGTTATTGAATGTGTAGGAAAAGGACAAATCACACTTGGAAGATCCATTCTGAAGCTCCTTGGCGCCGTTATCGATGTGGGAAAAGGCAATATAACATTTACTACTCCACCTTGCAATAACCATGTCTTTCCTAGAGTCAAGAGCAAAGGTAAGAAAGGGAGACGTAAGGCACATGCTGATCCTAGCACTTCATCACTTGATATTACTTGATTCGCAATTTTCTGCGCCTAGCTCAAAGGCGTTAAAGAAAAGCACTCTTGGGAGATAACCCATTGTTTACTTTTCAGTACTTTTTCTTTTATTTGAGTCTTGGAAGTCATTACTACTGTAATGACCACTCCTTATCTTGTTTATTTCGTTTTTGTGCCAAGAGAAGCCTCTAATTTGAGTGAGGTAAAGATTTGGGGATGTTGCTGTCCTGAAACTGTTTTCGGTGCTGCACCGTAAAAATTCGTGAAAATTCTCTGTTTATCTTTTGGATCTGCGATTTCTTGTGCATATGCCCCAGGTTATATCCAAACTTTTATTAGTTGAACACTTTTTGATTTGAGCAACAGAAAATCCCTCAAAAATTCGTCCTTTGTCAGCTGTTCAGTTTTGACAGATTTCTGCCAATATTTGTTTTTGCCACTTTATCGCTTTCTTTTGAGTTCTTTTTTATCATGGAACTCTTGTGGAAGTTGCTACAGTAGTATATACTTTATATGTGGTGGTTTTGGGTTGAAACCTGAAGCTAAAAGAGGTTGAATATATTTTATGCTTACACTAATGTTGCTAATAGAATTGTGTTTAGTTTTGTATGAAGGAAGTTTTCAAGTGTAGGGATTGGAGAATGATGAGATGAGTTGAAGAATGGACAAAAGCTCAAGCTTGGGGATGCCCATGCATCACCCCAAGAAATATCCAAGAAGTACAAGCGTCAAAGCGTGGGGATGCCCCCGAGGCACCCCTTCTTCATTGGCAAAAATCAGGTCACCTTTCAAAACACTATTTTTTTATTGCTTCATGCACTATGTGTTTTTCTTGGAGCATCAGTTGTTTTAGTTTTCTTAGTTTGTTTAGTTTGTTTGTTTGCTGCAATAAATGGTTGGACCCCAACAAATTTCCTTTGGAGGAGATGTACTCGTTTTCATTTGCAAAGAACGCTCTAGTTTTCACTCTTATTAAAATCTAGTGTTCTACTTTTTCTGCTACTGCTTTTGGTTTTCGTTTTCGCCTTGATTTGCGTTCAGATCTTGTCATATCTTTTCATCAAGGTGTATTTTTGCCTCTGATCTTTATTGGTTTTCATCAAAAGAGGTGTTTATAAAAATTTCAAATGGTGTTGGAAAAGAGAAAAAGCTTTGTGCAAAATAGTGGTACAAGAAGGAGCTTGTGTAGACTGCGGCTTAGGCTTTTTCATGTCATGCTTGATGTCTTTTTGATAGTATGCTTAGTGGTTTTGCTGTAGCATGACTTGTCTCAAATAACTGAGATTGCTTAATGAGCCTTTGAAAAAATCATGCGTTGTTTTTATTGTTTGGAAGCATTATTTTGGTTTTCTCCTTGATGCTTTATTTGGGTTGACTTGGCGCATGCTCACACATGTTAGACACTTACAAAGTCACCATTAGCCTTCATGATCATTTAGTTTTTGACTTTTGATGCCATCGTATGCTTCTTTTAATATCGCTTTGTCGCTTTGCATGATTATGGCCATTATTGCTCTCTTAGTTGGTCGCTCCCAGTCTTTTGCTAGCCCTCGCCTTGTACTGAGTATGAGCTCTACTCGTGCATCCAACTCCTAAAAGCCAAGTTTGCCATTGTGTCCACTATAAATTCCTATGCATGGTATTTGTAAGCCATTCCAAAGTAAAATTTTCGTGTGCTACCTTTCAAAATCCTTCAAAATACTTCTCGTTTTGTGACACTGTTTTCAGCTCATGGGGACGTAGTGGTCGGATTTGCTATCTTCCATATTGCTTATTCCAAAATGAAAAGAAAAAAGAAAAAAAGAAAGAAAAAAAGAAAGAAAGAAAAAGGCACTCCTCCAAAGAATGTGAATGTTGGTGGGCACCCGATGGAATCGGTTAGCCATGGTATGTGAAAGGAAAAGGTGGGGAGGAGTGCCAAGTTTTATAAAAAGAGCACAAGAGTGCCAATCTCTCTCTCAAAAACTTGCTTTATTTTTGTATGGAAGATAGTAAGAACCCCATTGCCAGTCGTTGACAAAGACAACCACCTCTCAAAATCAAGTTTTATCTCTCTGTTTTACAAATGAAAAGCTCTAGCACATGTTTAAATCACTGCTTCCCTCTGCGAAGGGCCTTTCTTTTACTTTTATGTTGAGTCACCACCTTCTTTCTTTATGCACCATTAAGAGAGCATAGTTGTCATTCTTAGTCGGATATGCATTGTCCCAAAGTTCATTGATTGATTCATATTGTTGGTTTCACTTGTTCTTAAATTATTTGTATCTAGTCGCCTTCTTAAACTTTGAGGTGTCCTATGCATTTATGTTTTGCTCTCTTTGAAGGACAAGCTGAAAACCATTTGTATGTTTTTCCTTATGATTTGAACACACGTTTGACTTTCATTGTTTCATTATCATGATCTTTTGTTTGTGTTCACTTGCATGTTTACAACATGGTTGCTAAGTTCTTATTGTCATGATTATATCTTGCATGCCCATGTTTTAAGTTCTATTGATCCCAGCTCACCAATGCTTACATATATGATCAAGATTGTGTAGGTGCATGTCACCTCAAAAATTATTCTTTGTTATCACTTACCTACTCGAGGACGAGCAGGAGTTAAGCTTGGGGATGCTTGATACGTCTCAAACGTATCTATAATTTTTGATGCTCCATGCTTGTTTTTACACCATTTGCCTATTGTTTCGTTACACTTAGTGGCATTTTTATACATTTTTCGGAACTAACCTATTAACGAAGTGCCACAGTGCCAGTTTCCTGTTTTCTGCTGTTTTTGTGTTTCAGAAGTGATACACAGGAAATATTCTCGGAATTGGACGAAACAAGTTCCTGAAGACTTATATCACGGGGAAGCTTCCAGACATCCGAAGAAGAGACGGAGGAGGGCCACGTGGGCCCCACACGCACAGGCGGCGCGGCCAGGCCCCTGGCCGCGCCACCCCTGTGTGAGGGGGCCTGGTCCCTCCTCTGACATCGCCCCTTCGCCTATAAAGACTCCCCGACGAGAAAAACCTAAGGCCCGATCAGTTTTCCAGAATACATCGCGATCCGCCGCCGCCGTCGACCCGAAGATCGGGAGGGTCTAGAAGCTCTTCCCGGCACCCTGCCGGAGAGGGGAATCGCCACCGGAGGTCTTCTTCATCGCCATGCTTGCCTCCGGAGCGATGAGTGAGTAGTCTACCTTGGACTATGGGTCCATAGCAGTAGCTAGATGGTTGTCTTCTCCACCATGTGCTTCATGTTTAGATCTCATGAGCTGCCCTACATGATTGAGATCACCGTTATGTAATTCTATGATGTTGGTTTGTTGGGATCCGATGAATATTGGTGTTTATGATTGAGTTGTTGTACTGAATTATATCTTTTGTTATCTCTATGTTGTTTATGATCTTGCATGCTCTCCGTTGTTAGTAGCTATCTTGGCCGAGTAGTTGCTAGTGACTCCAAGAGGGGGTATTTATGCTCGATAGTGGGTTCATGTCTCTATTTCACCTGGGGGAGTGACAGAAACCTCTAAGGTGGTAGATGTGCTGTTGCTACTAGGGAGAAAACAACATTCATATGCTCAAGGGCATATGCTTTGTTTACATTACACACTTTGCTTAATGCAATTATCTGTTGTTCGCAACTTAATACTTCTAGGGTGTTCGGATGATATCCCCGGGAGTGGATTATTAGTCATAGATGCAGTTGGATGGCGGTCTATGTATTTTGTTGTAATGCCCAGAGTAAATCTCATAGTGATCTTCTTGACATATCACGTTATCTTTATTCTCTCAATTGCCCAACTGTAATTTGTTTACCCAGCATGTTATTTTATCTATGGAGAGACACCACTAGTGAACTGTGGACCCCGGTCCTATTTTAATCATATTGCTATCACCTATTTACTTTTCCCGCACTGTTTACTTTACTCGCATATACTCTACTGTTTTCCACTCGATACACTCATAACCTTTCTTTCAAACAAACCGGTGAGATTGACAACCTCATCGCAAGTTGGGAACAAAGTATTTGTTTGTGTGTGTGCAGGTTCCACAACACCTTCAGTCATCATCGTCTCCCTTCTCCTGTTCGATAAACCTTGGTTTCTTAATTGAGGGAAAACTTGCTGCTACACTCATCATACCTTCCTCTTGGGGTTCCCAACGGGCTGGTCATTCACCACGCACAAGGACAGTTTGCTCCCACATCAATTTGGAGTAGCACTCTTCCCCTCCTCGTCATGGAGGACCTCGACGTCGTACAGCGGTTGCCCACCGCTGCCATCCTCGATCATGAAGCTCGTCGGGGGATTCTTCCCCATGGTGCCGACGAAGCTGGCGGGGAGCGGAAGGCGCCCCTCACTCCCGGCCAGCAGGGGCACCAGGGCGGTGGCGAACCCGTGCACCGGGACATAGGAAAGCCGCTGCCTGGTCAGCGGGCGTGGCGGCGCCTTTCGCACCTTCCTAGCGGCCGCGCTGGAGGAACCGTCGACGCTCGGACCAGCGAGGCCCGGAGGGGCGGCCCCGAACGCCATCGCGGCGCCAACGAGGGCGGCCGCCGCCTCCAGGGGCATCCCGGTAAGACCGGCGATGGAGGTCGCGGCCGTGGGGACTACGGCACCGCCGACGATCGCAGCAACGGTCTCCCCGGGGGCCGTCGAGAGGGCGGCGGAGCGGCCGGCCCCGGAAGACCTGGCAGCGGCCGCGGCCGCGAGCGCAGCCAAAGTCTTCTTGTTGCGGCTGCCCAGTGGGCGTCCGCGCTTCCGGGACGTCGGTGGCATCGCCGCCGGGCCCTCGGCTCTGTGCTGGTTTCCGAGCGGGCGTCCCTGCCCGTGCTCGCCCGTCCCGTCGCCAGCCCCGCCTCCGCTGTTCGCCCCGAGTGTTGCCATTAAGATCGGAGCGGGAGTTGTGGAGGCAACGGTTTCGGCTAGGCAGGGAAGCGGAGGTGACAGGTGAAGGAATGGAGACGCTTGGGAGTGAGGAAAACCCTCGAGAGCTCCAAGATTTAAGGGCCGGCAGGGCACGAAAAGCCGAGCCGGTTTAATGCGATTTAATCGCACGCGTGGCATTTCGACGGGACGCGACGCTGACGCCAGCCCTGCTTCGTTACGTGACGTCTGCCGGAATCATTGTGGTGGCCGAAGGGTCAAAATGACTAGACTGGTCACTGGCACGCTGCGCCGGACGCTGCGTGGGAACAAGACCCGAAGCGGCGCAAGTTCCCGGGAGGCAGCACACCGGCTCGCGGCTCCCCGGCTCGCGGTCGCCAGCCGGGCCACCACCGGAGCCGTTTCGTCCCGAGACGGCCGGAGAAACTCCGCGAGACTTGTCCACAAGGACTAGAGCGACCAAGCCGGACCAGAAATCCTGGGACTTCGACGAAAGCGAGCAAGACTTCGACGAGAAGAAGAACCCGCCAAAGCCCCATGCTAGCCCATGAGACTTCGCCAGTTTCGGGGGCTAGTGTCGTGGGGATGACTTATGGGGCGCACCACGGGCCGGGCAATATGCCGGCTGGCGTCCCAGGAGTCCCCACGGCTTCAGCACGAGAAGACCGGCTCCAACCAAAGGACCGGCTGCGCCAGCAGCCGGCTGGCGACTCCACCGAGGATAACAGGAGCCGGGCGATGAAGACAAGGCCTCTCAACGGTTGTCTGGCCAAAAGCGGAGCGGCCCCGACAAGATCGGCAGGGGTGCAGGACAGGAGTGACGAGCGCCACGACCACGTCCAACCAATGAGAGATCGAAGACCCTTCCCCACGACGGGATCCGAGGCATAGGAGAGGGGATATGCCCTCCAGATGCCGGTCCAGGGAAAAGACACTTTATAAAGTGTCTTTGCCAGAGCAGGGTCAGAAGATCACGCCAAGGATGCCACCGCCGAGGAGCCGGCAGCCGGCCGAATCACTACCAAAACCTGTAACCAGGCCCCCGTCTATATAAGGGGGCCTGGACCCTTAGCGTAGGGGGGTCCGATCTTCTTCTTCCTCCTCTAGCCGAATAGCTCGAGGAGCACTGTAATCGTGACTACCTAATCAATACGAAGCAGGCAGGAAGTAGGGGTTTACCTCCAACCGGGAGGGCCCTGAACCTGGGTAAACCGAGGTGTCTCTGTTGGCACAATCCCGAGCCGGACCCATCGTCACCAACATCGAGCCCCTCCGATAAGCCTCCCCATGGCTACTGTCTCTAAATTCCCACGACAAATCTAATTTTAAAAAAGAAAAAAAGGCACTCCTCCATGGTATGTGAATGTTGGTGGGCACTGATACGTCTCAAACATATCTATAATTTTTTATGCTCCATGCTTGTTTTTACACCATTTGCTTAGTGTTTCATTATACTTCGTGGCACTTTTATGCATTTTCCGGAACTAACCTACTAACAAGTCGCCACAATGCTAGTTCCCTGTTTTCTGCTGTTTTTGTGTTTCAGAAAAGCTACACAAGAAATATTCTCGGAATTGGACGAAACCAAAGCCAGTCGCCCAGAATTTCACTGAAGCTTCCAGAGAACTGAAGAGGAGACAGAGTGGGGCCACGAGGGCCTCACACACCAGGGCGGCGCGGCCAGGGGCTGGGCCGCGCCCCCTATGTGTGAGAGCTCCTCGGTCCACTTCTGACGATGCCCCTACGCCTATAAAGACCCCCCCGATGGGAAAAACCTAAAGACCCGATCAGTTTTCCAGAACACATCGCGATCCGCCGCCGCCATCGACCTGGAGATCGGGAGGGTCCAGAAGCTCTTCCCGGCACCCTGCCGGAGAGGGGAATCGCCACCAGAGGTCTTCTTCATCGCCATGCTTGCCTCCAGAGCGATGACTGAGTAGTCTACCTTGGACTATGGGTCCATAGCAGTAGCTAGATGGTTGTCTTCTCCACATTGTGCTTCATGTTTAGATCTCATGAGCTGCCTTACATGATTGAGATCACCGTTATGTAATTCTACATGTTTGGTTTGTTGGGATCCGATGAATATTGGTGTTATGCTTGAGTTGATGTACTGAAATTTATCTTATGTTATCTCTATGTTGTTTATGATCTTGCATGCTCTCCGTTGTTAGTAGCTATCTTGGCCAAGTGGTTGCTAGTGACTCCAAGAGGGGGTATTTATGCTCGATAGTGGGTTCATGCCTCTATTTAATCTGGAGGAGTGACAGAAACCTCTAAGGTTGTAGATGTGTTGTTGCTACTAGGGGGAAAACAACATTCATATGCTCGAGGGCATATTCTTTGTTTACATTACACACTTTGCTTAATGCAATTATCTGTTGTTCGCAATTTAATACTTGTGGAGTTCTCGGATTGATTCGCCACAAGTGGATTATTAGTCATAGATGCAGTTGGATGGCGGTCTATGTATCTTGCTGTAATGCCCAGAGTAAATCTCATAGTGATCCTCTCATCATATGCATGTTGTCTTTATTCTATCAATTGCCCAACTGTAATTTGTTTACCCAGCATGTATTATTTTATGGAGAGACACCACTAGTGAACTGTGGATCCCGGTCATGTTTCCTTTATATTGCTATCACCTGTTTATTTTACTCGCACTGTTTACTTTACTTGCATACTATTATCACTTTCCACTCGATACGCTCATACCCTTTGTTTCAAGCAAACCGGTGAGATTGACAACCTCATCGTAAGTTGAGAACAAAGTATTTGGTTATGTTGTGTGCAGGTTCCACGTTGCCGCTCGCAAAGTAAAGCCTGGACAAGGCGCCTTATAAATTGTCTAGAGCTGTCGCAAGCTAGTGGGCATCACCTTCAGTCGTTTGGCTCTTTCCTCTCCTGAACGATAAACCTTGGTTTCTTACTGAGGGAAAATCTTGCTGCTATATTCATCACACCTTCCTCTTGGGGTTCCCAACTGGCTGGTCATTTACTCGGCATCAAGCATATTTTCTGGCGCCGTTGCCGGGGAGGAAGAAGACTTCTGCAAGGGGAGTTTGTGCATGCACATCCTTTACTTTGTTTTAAGATTTGCTTTACTTTATTTTTACTTGCATCGTTTTATCAAAAACCCAAAAAAAATAGAATCCTTGGTAGTTGTTATTTATTTAATCTAGTTCATTATGTTGTTCCCTAAGTATGTTTTGGAGGACCTCTCAGTAGGTAGTGGCTCTATTATTGGAAAAAGTAACATTGAGGAGTTCTTTAATCATATTAGCATGCATAAGGATGTTGAGGAAAAGTCTTTGATTGAGCTTGCTCCTAGTTATGAAGTTGCTTCTGCTAATTTAGTTCACATGTTAGAAGCTAGGTTTGCTAGCCTTAATCCTTTTATGCAATACATGTTCCTTAAGCTTCATGATATTGAGGATCCCGAAAAGAAAGCTTTTATCTTGGAAATTTGCACATAGAATTTAGAGATGTTGCCATTGAGGCTAGGGAAGTTTTTAAGAAATTTAATAAGCTTGGCTCGCCTATTGAACTTGTTGGTACACCCAATGAAGATTCTAGAATACCAATACCTTGTAAACTTGTAGGAATTCATGATGCATTGGAAAATAATTTTAGTTGGATTTGTCCTGAAAATATTTTTGATGAAAATAGTGTACCAAGGAGTGACTACAAGGGGTACTCAAAACATCATTTGTACATAATTCATTTCTTTGTTCCTATAATGGATCTTAATGCATCACTTGATATTACTTGATTCACAATTTTCTACGCCTAGCTCAAAGGCGTTAAAGAAAAGCACTACTGTAATGACCTCTCCTTATCCTTTTTATTTTGTTTTTGTGCCAAGAGAAGCCTCTAATTTGAGCGAGGTAAGATTTGGGGATGTTGCTGTCTTGAAACAGTTTTCGGTGCTGCACCGTAAAAATTCGTGAAAATTATCTGTATATCTTTTGGACCTGCAATTTATTGTTCATATGCCCCAGGTTATATCCAAACTTTCATTAGTTGAACACTTTTTGATTTGAGCAACAGAAAAACCCTTAAAAATTCGACCTTTGTCAGCTATTCTGTTTTGATAGATTTCTGACAATATTTGTGTTTGCCGCTTTATCGCTTTTTTTTGAGTTATTTTGATCACGGAACTTTTGGGGAAGTTGCTACAGTAGTATATACTTTATATGTGGTGGTTTTAGGTTGAAACCTGAAGCAAAAAGGGTTGATTTGATGTTATGCTTACACTAATGTTGCTAATAGATTTGTGTTTAGTTTTGTATGAAGGAAGTTTTCAAGTGTACGGATCGGAGAGTGATGAGATGAGTTGAAGAATGGACAAAAGCTCAAGCTTGGGGATGCCCATGCATCACCCCAAGAAATATCCAAGAAGTACAAGCGTCAAAGCTTGGGTATGCCCCCGAGGCACCCCTTCTTCATCGGCAAAAATCAGGTCACCTTTCAACACACTATATTTTTATTACTTCATGCATTATGCCTTTTTCTTGGAGCGTGAGTTGTTTTTAGTTTTCAGTTTAGTTTAGTTTTGTTTGCTGCAATAAATGGTTGGACCCCAACAAATTTCTTTTGGAGAAGTTGCCTTGCTTTTCATTTGCCAAGAATACTCCGTCTTTAGTTCTTATCGTTTCAACGAGTATTCTTCTTTTTCTAGAACTGTGTTTAGTTTTCATTTTTTGCCTTAATTTGCATTCAGATCTTGTTATATCTCTTAATCAAGGTGTATTTTTGCCTCTGGTCTTTATTGGTTTTCATCAAAAGAGGTGTTTATAAAAAGTTTGAATGGTGTTGGAAAAGAGAAAAAGCATTATGCAAAAAAGTGGTACAAGAAGGAGCTTGTGTAGACTGTGGGCTAGGCTTTTGCATGTCGTGCTTGATGTATTTTTGATAGCATGCTTAGTGGTTTTGCTCTAGCATGACTTGTCTCAAATAACTGAGATTGCTTAATGAGCGTTTGAAAAAATCGTGCGTTGTTTTTTATCGTTTGGAAGCATTATTTTGGTTTTCTCCTTTGATGCTTTATTTGGGTTGACTTGGCCCATGCTCACACATGTTAGACTCTTACAAAGTCATCAATAGCCTCTATGATCATTTATTTTTTGACTTTTGATGCCATCTTATGCTTTTTTAATGTCGCTTTGTCGCTATGCATGATTATGGCCGTTATTGCTCTCTTAGTTGGTCGCTCCCAGTCTTTTGCTAGCCCTCGTTTTGTACTGAGTATGAGCTCTACTCGTGCATCCAACTCCTAAAAACCAAGTTTGCCATTGTGTCCACCATACATACCTATTAGCAATTTGCTATTCCAAAGTACATTTGACTTGTTTTTATCTACTCTTCAAATTAAACTCTTACCAGTGTTTTGCAAAAATTGGTCAGTAAAGCTTGCACGAACCGGATGGGACACTTTATTTTTCTCGTTCTTAAAAATTTGACATTGTGGTCTCTTATGGTGATTTGTTATGCTTGCAAGTTGTAAGTTGGGAATTAGCCCAACCATGCCGTCATGGGGCAAGCTTTCAACATTGCACTTCTTATTTGAGTTGATATCGTGATCTTTTATTTATGGATACTCGCGGTGTGAAATGAATTGGGAATCTTGCGGGATCATGGAGTTTGTATATGTGTTAGAGAAACGCCTGGGCCGCCAATCTAAGCCATGCATAATTCATGGTGGAAATTTGCAGCATGCCCATAGTGGACATTCGACGACTTATCTCAAAATAAAAAGCTATACAAATGGTAAATAAAAGAGATATCGAGGTGTTCATTGTCTGCTTGTCCTATCATTTTGATGTGGGCTTGTTTCATGTCATCGGGCACGGAGGTACCCCATTGGCGGTTCTCGATGATACGTATAGACTTACAATGACAAGAGCTTGCTTGGGACTCTAAGTAAAGTAGCATGAGGTTTGGGTACTCGTATTCACGGGACACGAGGTTTTCAACTTATGATTTGTCAAGCATATGCAGCATAAGTGTTCTCGCATTAACTTTAACCATTCAAGATGCTTATGATGGGGGCAATGAGAGCTCAAAGCCGGTAAGTACCATAATTTTTAAAGGTTTATAAAACTTGCAATCACTGCTTCCCTCCGCGAAGGGCCTTTCTTTTACTTTTATGTCGAGTCACCACCTTCTATCTTTATGCACCATTAAGAGAGCATAGTTGTCATTCTTAGTATAATGTGCATTGTCCCAAAGTTTTCATTGATTGATTCATATTGCCGGTTTCACTTGTTCTCAAATTATTTGTATCTAGTCGCCCTCTTAAACTTGAAGGTGTCCTATGCATTTATGTTTTGCTCTCCATGAAGGACAAGCTGAAAACCATTTGTATGTTTTCCCTTATGATTTGAACACATGTTTGACTTTCATTGTTTCATTTTCATGATCTTTTGTTTGTGTTCATTTTCATGTTATAACATGGTTGCTAAGTTTCTTCTGTCAAGATTATATCTTTCATGCCCATGTTTTAAGTTCTTTTGATCCCAGCGCACAACGCTTACATAGATGATCAAGATTGTGTAGGTGCATGTCACCTCAAAAATTATTTCTTTTGTTATCAGTTACCTACTCGAGGACGAGCAGGAGTTAAGCTTGGGGATGCTGATACGTCTCAAACGTATCTATAATTTTTGATGCTCCATTCTTGTTTTTACACCATTTGCTTAGTGTTTTGTTACACTTCGTGGCACTTTTATGCATTTTCCGGAACTAACCTACTAACAAGTCACCATAGTGCCAGTTCCCTGTTTTCTGCTGTTTTTGTGTTTCAGAAAAGCTATACAGGAAATATTCTTGGAATTGGACGAAACCAAAGCCAGTCGCCCATAATTTCACCGAAGCTTCCAGAGAACCGAAGAGGAGACGGAGTGGGGCCACGAGGGCCCCACACACCAGGGCGGCGCGGCCAGGGGCTAGGCCACACCCCCTATGTGTGAGAGCTCCTCGGTCCACTTCTGACGATGCCCCTTCGCCTATAAAGACCCCCTGACGGGAAAAACCTAAAGACCCGATCAGTTTTCTAGAACACATCATGATCCGCCGCCGCCGTCGACCCGAAGATCGGGAGGGTCTAGAAGCTCTTCCTGGCACCCTGCCGGAGAGGGGAATCACCATCGAAGGTCTTCTTCATCACCATGCTTGCCTCCGGAGCGATGAGTAAGTAGTCTACCTTGGACTATGGGTCCATAGCAGTAGCTAGATGGTTGTCTTCTCCACCATGTGCTTCATGTTTAGATCTCATGAGCTGCCTTACCTGATTGAGATCACCGTTATGTAATTGTACATGTTTGGTTTGTTGGGATGGTGTTATGCTTGAGTTGATGTACTGAAATTTATCTTATGTTATCTCTATGTTGTTTATGATCTTGCATGCTCTCCATTGTTAGTAGCTATCTTGGCCAAGTAGTTGCTAGTGACTCCAAGAGGGGGTATTTATGCTCGACAGTGGGTTCATGCCTCTATTTAATCTGGAGGAGTGACAGAAACCTCTAAGGTTGTAGACGTGCTATTGCTACTAGGGGAAAACAACATTCATATGCTCGAGGGCATATGCTTTGTTTACATTACACACTTTGCTTAATGCAATTATCTGTTGTTCGCAACTTAATACTTGTGGAGTTCTCGGATTGATTCGCCACAAGTGGATTATTAGTCATAGATGCAGTTGGATGGCGGTCTATGTATCTTGTTGTAATGCCCAGAGTAAATCTCATAGTGATCCTCTCATCATATGCACGTTGTCTTTATTCTATCAATTGCCCAACTGTAATTTGTTTACCCAGCATGTATTATTTTATGGAGAGACACCACTAGTGAACTGTGGATCTCGGTCCTGTTTCCTTTATATTGCTATCACCTATTTATTTTCCTCGCACTGTTTACTTTACTCGCATACTATTATCACTTTCCACTCGATACGCTCATACCCTTTGTTTCAAGCAAACCGGTGAGATTGACAACCTCATCGTTAGTTGGGAACAAAGTATTTGGTTGTGTTGTGTGCAGGTTCCACGTTGCCGCTCGAAACGCAAAGCCTAGACGAGGCGCCTTACAAATTGTCCGGAGCTATCGCAAGCTAGTGGGCATCACCTTCAGTCGTTTGGCTCTTTCCACTCCTGAATGATAAACCTTGGTTTCTTACTAAAGGAAAATCTTGCTGCTATATTCATCACACCTTCCTCTTGGGGTTCCCAACTGGCCGGTCATTTACTCGGCATCAAGCACCCGATGGAATCGGTTAGCCATGGTTTGAGAAAGGAAAAAAGGTGGGGAGGAGTGCCAAAGCTTTGTAAAAGAGCACCAATGTGCCAATTTTTCAAAGAACTCAGAACCGCTCTCACTTGATTATTATGGAAGATAGTAGGACCCCATTGCCAGTCATTGACATGAAACAACCACCTCTCAAAACCCAATTTTTATCTCTGTTTTACAAATGAAAAGCTCTAGCAAATATTTAGTCTCTGCTTCCCTCCGTTAAGGGCCTTTGTTTTACTTTTATGTTGAGTCTCCACCTTCTACCTTTATGCACCGTTAAGAGAGCATAGTTGTCATTCTGAGTATAATGTGCGTTGTCCCAAAGTTTTCATTGATTGATTCATATTGTTGGTTTCACTTGTTCTCAAATTACTTGTATCTAGTCGCCCTCTTAAACTTGAAGGTGTCCTATGCATTTATGTTTTGCTACTCCATGAGGGACAAGCTAAAAACCATTTGTATGTTTTTCCTTATGATTTTGAATACACATTTGACTTTCATTGTTTCATTGTCATGATCTTTTGTTTGTGTTCATTTTCATGTTATAACATGGTTGCTAAGTTTCTTCTATCAAGATTATATCTTTCATGCCCATGTTTTAAGTTCTTTTGATCCCAGCACACAACGCTTACATATATGGTCAAGATTGTGTAGGTGCATGTCACCTCAAAAATTATTTCTTTTGTTATCACTTTCCTACTCGAGGACGAGCACGAGTTAAGCTTGGGGATGTTGATGCGTCTCCAACGTATCCGTAATTTTTGATGCTCCATGCTTGTTTTTACACCATTTGATTAGTGTTTCGTTACACTTCGTGGCATTTTTATGCATTTTCCGGAACTAACCTATTAACGAGATGCCACAGTGCCAGTTCCCTGTTTTCTGCTGTTTTGTGTTTCAGAAAAGTTACACAGGAAATATTCTCGGAATTGGACAAAACCAAAGCCAGTCGTCCAGATATTTCACGGAGCTTCCAGAACACCGAAGAGGAGACGGAGCCGGACCAGAGGGTGGCCACACCACCAGGGGCGCGGCCCACCCCTGGCCCACGCCGGCCTGTGGTGTGGGCCCCCTGGTCCACTTCAGACGACGCCTCTTCGCCTATAAAGACCCCCCGATGGTAAAAACCTAAATACCCGATCACTTTTCCAGAACACATCGTGATCGCCGCTACCGTCGACCCGAAGATCGGGAGGGTCCAGAAGCTCTTCCCGACACCCTGCCGGAGAGGGGAATCGCCACCGGAGGTCTTCTTCATTGCCATGCTTGCCTCCGGCGCGATGAGTGAGTACTCTACCTTGGACTATGGGTCCATAGCAGTAGCTAGTTGGTTGTCTTCTCCACCATGTGATTCATGTTTAGATCTCGTGAGCTACCTTACATGATCGAGATCACCGTTATGTAATTCTACATGTTGTGTTTGTTGGGATCCGATGAATATTTGTGTTATGATTGAGTTGATGTACTGAATATTATCTTATGTTATCTCTATGTTGTTTATGATCTTGCATGCTCTCCGTTGTTAGTAGCTATCTTGGCCAAGTAGTTGCTAGTGACTCCAAGAGGGCGTATTTATGCTCGATAGTGGGTTCATGCCTCTATTTAATCTGGGGGAGTGACAGAAACCTCTAAGGTTGTAGATGTGTTGTTGCTACTAGGGGGAAAACAACATTCATATGCTCAAGGGCATATGCTTTGTTTACATTACACACTTTACTTAATGCAATTATCTGTTGTTCGCAACTTAATACTTGTGGAGTTCTCGGATTGATTCGCTACAAGTGGATTATTATTCATAGATGTAGTTGGATGGCGGTCTATGTATCTTGTTGTAATGCCCAGAGTAAATCTCATAGTGATCCTCTCGACATATGCACGTTGTCTTTATTCTATCAATTGCCCAACTATAATTTGTTTACCCAGCATGTATTATTTTATCTTATGGAGAGACACCACTAGTGAACTGTGGACCCCGGTCCTATTTCCTTTATATTGCTATCACCTGTTTACTTTACTCACACTATTTACTTTACTCGCATACTATTATCACTTTCCACTCGATACACTCATACCCTTTGTTTCAAGCAAACCGGTGAGATTGACAACCTCATCGTAAGTTGGGAACAAAGTATTTGGTTGTGTTGTGTACAGGTTCCACGTTGCCGCTCGCAAAGCAAAGCTTGGACGAGGCGCCCTATAAATTGTCCAGAGCTGTCGCGAAGCTAGTGGGCATCACCTTCGGTCGTTTGTCTCCCTCCTACTGGATTGACTACCTTGGTTTCATAACTGAGGATAAACTTGCTGCTATATTCATCAAACCTTCTTTTGGGGTTTCCAACTGGCCGGTCATTTTTACTTCATCAACAAACGCCAACAAGTTTTCTAGCACCATCATCACCGCGCCGTCAACTTGCTTCATTTTTCATTTGCCAAGAACACTCTATTTTCCACTCTTATCGTTCAACGAGTGTTCTCTTTTTCTGCTACTGTGTTTAGTTTTTGTTTTTGCCTTGATTTTTGTTCAGATCTTGTTATATCTTTGCATCAAGGTGTATTTTGACCTCTGGTCTATGTTTGTTTTCATTGAAAGAGTTGTTTCAAAAAGGTTTGAATGGTGTTGGAAAAAAAGTTTCATGCAAAAAAGTGGTACAAAAAAGAGCTTGTTTAGACTACGGCCTAGGCTTTTGCATGTCGTGCTTGATGTTTTTTTGATAGTATGCTTAGTGGTATTGCTGTAGCATGACTTGTCTCAAATGACTGAGATTGCTTAATGAGCCTTTGAAAAAACCATGCGTTGTTTTAATTATTTGGAAGTATTATTTTGGTTTTCTCCTTTGATGCTTTATTTGGGTTGATGATACGTCTCTAACGTCTATATAATTTTTGATGCTCCATGCTTGTTTTTACACCATTTGCTTAGTGTTTCGTTACACTTCATGGCATTTTTATACATTTTCTGGAACTAACCTATTAACGAGATGCCACAGTGCCAGTTCCCTGTATTCTGCTATTTTTGTGTTTTAGAAAAGTTACACAGGAAATATTCTCGGAATTGGACAAAACAAAAGCCGAACATCCAGAAATTTACTGAAGCTTCCAGAGAACCGAAGAGGAGATGGAGAGGGGCCACACCACCAGGGGGCGCGACCTGCCCCTGGCCCGCGCCTACTTGTGGTGAGCCCCACCTGGTCCACTTCTGACGCCGCCCCTTCGCCTATAAAGACCCCCCGACGGGAAAAACCTAAATACCCAATCACTTTTCTAGAAACATATCGCGATCCGCCACCATCATCGACCCGAGATCGGGAGGGTCCAGAAGCTCTTCTCGGCACCCTGCCGGAGAGGGGAATCGCCACCGGAGGTCTTCTTCATCGCCATGATTGCCTCCGGCGCGATGAGTGAGTAGTCTACCTTGGACTATGAGTCAATAGCAGTAGCTAGATGGTTGTCTTCTCCACCATGTGCTTCATGTTTAGATCTCGTGAGCTGCTTTACATGATCGAGATCACCGTTATGTAATTCTACATGTTGTGTTTGTTGGGATCAGATGAATATTGGTGTTATGATTGAGTTGATGTGCTGAATATTATCTTATGTTATCTCTATGTTATTTATGATCTTGCATGCTCTCCGTTGTTAGTAGCTATCTTGGCTGAGTAGTTGCTAGTGACTCCAAGAGGGGGTATTTATGCTCGATAGTGGGTTCATGCCTCTATTTAATCTGGGGGAGTGACAGAAACCTCTAAGGTTGTAGATGTGTTGTTGCCATTAGAGAGAAAACAACATTCATATGCTCAAGGGCATATGCTTTGTTTACATTACACACTTTGCTTAATGCAGTTATCTGTTGTTCGCAACTTAATACTTGTGGAATTCTCGGATTGATTCGCCACAAGTGGATTATTAGTCATAGATGCAGTTGGATGACGGTCTATGTATTTTGTTGTAATGCCCAGAGTAAATCTCATAGTGATCCTCTCGACGTATGCACATTGTCTTTATTCTATCAATTGCCCAACTGTAATTTGTTTACCCGGCATGTGTTATTTTATCTTAGGGAGAGACACCACTAGTGAACTGTGGACCCCGGTCCTATTTCCTTTACATTGCTATCATCTGTTTACTTTATTCGCACTTTTTACTTTACTCGCATACTACTATCACTTTCCACTCGATACGCTCATACCCTTTGTTTCAAGCAAACCGGTGAGATTGACAACCTCATCGTAACTTGGGAACAAAGTATTTGGTTGTGTTGTGTGCAGGTTCCATGTTGCTACTGGTTGAAGACGCGCTAACAAGAAATCGTTAACGGCGCCCTTGTTGGAGTGTCACGCAGCTAGTGGGCATCACTGATACATCTCCAACGTATCCATAATTTCTGATGCTCCATGCTTGTTTTTACACCATTTGCTTAGTGTTTCGTTACACTTCGTGGCAATTTTATGCATTTTCCGGAACTAACCTATTAACAAGTCGCCATAGTGCCAGTTTCCTGTTTTCTGCTGTTTTTGTGTTTCAGAAAAGTTACAAAGGAAATATTTTCTCGGAATTGGACGAAACCAAAGCCTGTCGCCCAGAATTTCACCGAAGCTTCCAGAGAACCGAAGAGGAGATGGAGTGGGGCCACGAGGGCCCCACACACCAGGGCGGTGCGGCCAGGGGCTGGGCCGCGGCCCCTATGTGTGAGACCGGCTCGGTCCACTCCTGACGATGCCTCTTCGCCTATAAAGACCCCCCGACGGGAAAAACCTAAAAACCTGATCATTTTTCCAGAACACATCGCGATCTGCCGCCGCCGTCGACCCGAAGATCGGGAGGGTCCAGAAGCTCTTCTCGGCACCCTGCCGGAGAGGGGAATCACCACCGGAGGTCTTCTTCATCGCCACGCTTGCCTCTGGAGCGATGAGTGAGTAGTCTACCTTGGACTATGGGTCCATAGCAGTAGCTAGATGGTTGTCTTCTCCACCATGTGCTTCATGTTTAGATCTCATGAGCTGCCCTACATGATTGAGATCACCGTTATGTAATTCTACATGTTGTGTTTGTTGGGATCCGATGAACATTGGTGTTATGATTGAGTTGAAGTACTGAATTTTATCTTATGTTATCTCTATGTTGTTTATGATCTTGCATGCTCTATGTTGTTAGTAGCTATCTTGGCCGAGTAGTTGCTAGTGACTCCAAGATGGGGTATTTATGCTCGATAGTGGGTTCATGCCTCCATTTAATCTGGGGGAGTGACAGAAACCTCTAAGGTTGTAGATGTGTTGTTGCTACTAGGGGGAAAACAACATACATATGCTCGAGGGCATATGCTTTGTTTACATTACACACTTTGCTTAATGCAATTATCTGTTGTTCGCAACTTAATACTTGTGGAGTTCTCAGATTGATTCACCACAAGTGGATTATTAGTCATAGATGCAGTTGGTTGGCGGTCTATGTATCTTGTTGTAATGCCCAGAGTAAATCTCATACTGATCCTCTCGACATATGCATGTTGTCTTTATTCTATCAATTGCCCAACTGTAATTTGTTTACCCAGCATGTATTATTTTATCTTATGGAGAGACACCACTAGTGAACTGTGGACCCCGGTCCTATTTTCTTTATATTGCTATCACCTGTTTACTTTACTCGCACTGTTTACTTTACTCGCATACTATTATCACTTTCCACTCGATACGCTCATAACCTTTGTTTCAAGCAAACCGGTGAGATTGACAACCTCATCGTAAGTTGGGAACAAAGTATTTGGTTGTGTTGTGTGCAGGTTCCACGTTGCCGCTCGCAAAGCAAAGCCTGGACGAGGCGCCCTATAAATTGTCCGGAGCTGTCGCGAAGCTAGTGGGCATCACCTTCGGTCGTTTGTCTCCCTCCTACTGGATTGATAACCTTGGTTTCTTACTGAGGGAAAAACTTGCTGCTATATTCATCACACCTTGCTCTTGGGGTTTTCCAACTGGCTGGTCATTTACTCGGTTGCATCAAGCTTTTTTCTGGCGCCGTTGCCGGGGAGGAAGAAGACTTCTACGAGGGGAGTTTTCGCACGCACATCCTTTACTTTGTTTTAAGTTTTGCTTTACTTTATTTTTACTTGCATCGTTTTATCAAAAACCCAAAAAAAATTAGAATCCTTGGTAGTTGTTATTTTTTTACTTTAGTTCATTATGTTGTTCCCTAAGTATGTTTTGGAGGACCTCTCAGTAGGTAGTGGCTCTATTATTGGAAAAAGTAACATTGAGGAGTTCTTTAATCATATTAATATGCATAAAGAAGTTGAGGAAAAGTCTTTGGCTAAGCTTGCTCCTAGTTATGAAGTTGCTTCTGCTTATTTGATTCACATGTTGGAAGCTAGGTTCGCTAGCCTTAATCCTTTTATGCAATACATCTTCCTTAAGCTTCATGAAATTGAAGATCCTAAAAATAAAACTTTTATCTTGGAAACTTTGCGCATAGAATTTAGAGATGTGGCCATTGAGGCTAGGGAAGTTTTTAAGAAATTTAATAATCCTGGCTCGCCTGTTGAAGTTGTTGGTACACCCAATGAAGATTTTAGAGTGCCAATACCTTGTAAACTTGTAGGAATTCATGATGCTTGGGAAAAGAATTCTAGTTGGATTTGTCCTGAAAATCCTTTTGATGAAAGTAGTGTACCAAAGCATGATCATAAAAGATCTTCAAAAACTCATTTGGACACAATTCAATTCATTGTTGAAAAGACTCCTATAGTGGATCCTAATGCTTCTTTTATAATTACTTGATTCGCAATTTTCTGCGCCTAGCTCAAAGGCGTTAAAGAAAAGCACTCTTGGGAGATAACCCAATGTTTTTACATTCAGTTCTTTTTCTTTTATTTGAGTATTGGAAGTTATTACTACTATAATGACCTCTCCTTATCCTTTTTATTTCATTTTTGTGCCAAGAGAAGCCTCTAATTTGAGCGAGGTAAGATTTGGGGATGTTGTTGTCCTGAAATAGTTTTTGGTGCTGCACCGTAAAAATTCGTGAAAATTCTCTGTATATATTTTGTACCTGCAATTACTTGTACATATGCCCCAGGTTATATCCAAACTTTCATTAGTTTAACACTTTTTGATTTGACCAACAGAAAACCCCTCAAAAATTCGACCTTTTTCAGTTGTTCTATTTTGACAGATTTCTGCCAATATTTGTGTTTGCCGCTTTATCGCTTTCTTTTTGAGTTCTTTTGATCACGGAACTTTTGGGAAAGTTACTACAGTAGTATATGCTTTATATGTGGTGGTTTTAGGTTGAAACCTGAAGCAAAAAAGGTTGATTCTATGTTATGCTTACACTAATGTTGCTAATAGATTTGTGTTTAGTTTTGTATGAAGGAAGTTTTCAAGTGTAGGGATCGGAGAGTGATGAGATGAGTTGAAGAATGGACAAAAGATCAAGCTTGGGGATGCCCATGCATCACCCCAAAAAATATCCAAGAAGTACAAGCGTCAAAGCTTGGGGATGCCCCCGAGGCACCCCTTCTTCATCGGCAAAAATCAGGTCACCTTTCAAGACACTATATTTTTATTGCTTCACGCATTATGCATTTTTCTTGGAGCATCAGTTGTTTTTAGTTTTCAGTTTAGTTTAGTTTTGTTTGCTGTAATAAAAGGTTGGACCCCAACAAATTTCTTTTGGAGAAGTTGCCTTGCTTTTCATTTGCCAAGAACACTTCGTTTTTCACTCTATTCGTTTCAACGAGTGTTCTCTTTTTCTAGAACTGGGTTTAGTTTTCATTTTTCGCCTTGATTTGCGTTCAGATCTTGGTATATCTTTTCATCAAGGTGTATTTTTGCCTCTGGTCCTTATTGGTTTTCATCAAAATAGGTGTTTATAAAAAGTTTTAATGGTGTTGGAAAAGAGAAAAAGCTTTATGCAAAAAAAAAAGCGGTACAAGAAGGAGCTTGTGTAGACTGCGGCTTAGACTTTTTCATGTCGTGCTTCATGTCTTTTCGATAGCATGCTTAGTGGTTTTGCTGTAGCATGACTTGTCTTAAATAACTGAGATTGCTTAATGAGCCTTTGAAAAAAATCATGCATTGTTTTTATCATTTGGAAGCATTATTTTGGTTTTCTCCTTTATGCTTTATTTGGGTTGACTTGGCGCATGCTCACACATGTTAGACTCATACAAAGTCGCCATAGCCTCTATGATCATTTAGTTTTTGACGTTTGATGCCATCTTATGCTTCTTTTAATGTCGCTTTGTCGCTTTGCATGATTATGGCTGTTATTGCTCTCTTAGTTGGTCGCTCCCAGTCTTTTGCTAGCCTTCATTTTGTACTGAGTATGAGCTCTACTCGTGCATCCAACTCCTAAAAACCAAGTTTGCCATTGTGTCCACCATACATACCTATTAGCAATTTGCTATTCCAAAGTACATTTGACTTGCTTTTATCTACTCTTCAAATTAAACTCTTACCAGTGTTATGCAAAAATTGGTCAGTAAAGCTCTCACGAACTGGATGCACACTTTATTTTTCTCGTTCTTAAAAATTTGACATTGTGGTCTCTTATGTTGAGTTGTTATGCTTGCAAGTTGTAAGTTGGGAATTAGCCCAACCATCTTGTCATGGGGCAATCTTTCAACATTGCACTTCTTATTTGAGTTGATATCGTGATCTTTTGTTTATGGATACTCGCGGTGTGAAATGAATTGGGAATCTTGCGGGATCATGGAGTTTGTATATGTGTTAGAGAAATGCCTGAGCCGCCAATCTAAGCCATGCATAATTCATGCTGGAAATTTGCAGCATGCCCATAGTGGACATTCGACGACGCATCTCAAAATAAAAAGCTATACAAATGGTAAATAAAAGAGATGTTGAGATGTTCATTGTCTGCTTGTCCTGTCATTTTGATGTGGGCTTGTTCCATGTCATCGGGCACGGAGGTACCCCGTTGGCGGTTCTCGGTGATACGTGTATACATACAATGACAAGAGCTTGCTTGGGACTCTAAGTAAAGTAGCATGAGGTTTGGGTACTCATATTCACGGGCCACGAGGTTTTCAACTTATGATTTGTCAAGCATATGCAGCATAAGTGTTCTCGCATTAACTTTAACCATTCGAGATTCTTATGATGGGGGCAATGAGAGCTCAAAGCCGGTAAGTACCATAATTTTTGAAGGTTTATAAAACTTGCAATCACTGCTTCCCTCCGCGAAGGGTCTTTCTTTTACTTTAATGTTGAGTCACCACCTTCTATCTTTATGCACCATTAAGAGAGCATAGTTGTCATTCTTAGTATAATGTGCATTGTCCCAAAGTTTTCATTGATTGATTCATATTGTTGGTTTCACTTGTTCTTAAATTATTTGTGTCTAGTCGTCCTCTTAAACATGAAGGTGTCCTATGCATTTATGTTTTGCTCTCCATGAAGGACAAGCTGAAAACCATTTGTATGTTTTTCCTTATGATTTGAACACACGTTTGACTTTCATTGTTTCATTTTCATGATCTTTTGTTTGTGTTCATTTTCATGTTATAACATGGTTGCTAAGTTTCTTCTATCAAGATTATATCTTTCATGCCCATGTTTTAAGTTCTTTTGATCCCAGCGCACAACGCTTACATATATGGTCAAGATTGTGTAGGTGCATGTCACCTCAAAAATTATTTCTTTTGTTATCACTTACCTACTCGAGGACGAGCAAGAGTTAAGCTTGGGGATGCTGATACGTCTCCAACGTATCCATAATTTTTGATGCTCTATGCTTGTTTTTACACCATTTGCTTAGTGTTTCGTTACACTTCGTGGCACTTTTATGCATTTTCCGGAACTATCCTATTAACAAGTCGCCACAGTGCAAGTTCCCTGTTTTCTGCTGTTTTTGTGTTTCGGAAAAGTTACACAGGAAATATTCTCGGAATTGGACGAAACCAAAGCTAGTCGCCCAGAATTTCACTGAAGCTTCCAGAGAACCGAAGAGGAGACAGAGTGGGGCCACGAGGGCCCCACACACCAAGGCGGCGCGGCCAGGGGCTGGGCCGCGCCCCCTATATGCGAGACCGCCTCGGTCCACTCCTGACGATGCCCCTTCGCCTATAAAGGCCCCCTGACGGGAAAACCTAAAGACCTGATCATTTTTCCAGAACACAGCGTGATCCGCCGCCACCGTCGACCTGAAGATCGGGAGGGTCCAGAAGCTCTTCCCGGCACCCTGCTAGAGAGGGGAATCGCCACCGGAGGTCTTCTTCATCGCCGTGCTTGCCTCCGGAGCGATGAGTGAGTAGTCTACCTTTAACTATGGGTCCATAGCAGTAGCTAGATGGTTGTCTTCTCCACCATGTGCTTCATGTTTAGATCTCATGAGCTGCCCTTCATGATTGAGATCACCGTTATGTAATTCTACATGTTGTGTTTGTTGGGATCCGATGAATATTGGTGTGATGATTGAGTTGAAGTACTGAAATTTATCTTATGTTATCTCTATGTTGTTTATGATCTTGCATGCTCTCCGTTGTTAGTAGCTATCTTGGCCGAGTAGTTGCTAGTGACTCCAAGAGGGGGTATTTATGCTCGATAGTGGGTTCATGCCTCTATTTAATCTGGGGGAGTGATAGAAACCTCTAAGGTTGTAGATGTGATGTTGCTACTAGGGGGAAAACAACATTCATATGCTCGAGGGCATATGCTTTGTTTACATTACACACTTTGCTTAATGCAATTATCTGTTGTTCGCAACTTAATACTTGTGGAGTTCTCGGATTGATTCGCCACAAGTGGATTATTAGTCATAGATGCAGTTGGATGGTGGTCTATGTATCTTGTTGTAATGCCCAGAGTAAATCTCATAGTGATCTTCTCGACATATGCACGTTGTCTTTATTCTATCAATTGCCCAACTGTAATTTGTTTACCCAGCATGTATTATTTTATCTTATGGAGAGACACCACTAGTGAACTGTGGACCCCGGTCCTATTTCCTTTATATTGCTATCACCTGTTTATTTTACTCGCACTGTTTACTTTACTCGCATACTATTATCACTTTCCACTCGATACGCTCATACCCTTTGTTTCAAGCAAACCGGTGAGATTGACAACCTCATCGTAAGTTGGGAACAAAGTATTTGGTTGTGTTGTGTGCAGGTTCCACGTTGCCGCTCGCAAAGCAAAGCTTGGACGAGGCGCCCTATAAATTGTCCGGAGCTGTCGCGAAGCTAGTGGGTATCACCTTTGGTCGTTTGTCTCCCTCCTACTGGATTGATAACCCTGGTTTCTTACTGAGGGAAAAACTTGCAGCTATATTCATCACACCTTGCTCTTGGGGTTTTCCAACTGGCCGGTCATTTACTCGGTTGCATCAATCACCTTCTGGAGTATTGTCTTTTTCCTACTGGACGATTAAACCTTGGTTTCATAACTGAGGGAAAACTTGCTGCTATATTCATCAAACCTTCTCTTGGGTTTTCCAACTGGCCGGTCATTTACTTCATCAACTACACGGCAACAAGTTTTCTGGCACCATCATCACCGCGCCATCAACAAGTTTTTCTGGCGCCGTTGCCGGGGAAAAAGAAGACTTCTGCAAGGGGAGTTTCGCACGCACATCCTTTACTTTGTTTTAAGTTTTGCTTTACTTTATTTTTACTTGCATCGTTTTATCAAAAACACAAAAAAAAATTACTTTCCTTATAGTTGTTTTTTACTTGTGTTGCTTTATCATGCTTTCTATCAATGGTTGGTTTCTTTGAAACTAAATCTTTTTGGCAAGGTGGGTTCACAGAAGAGTAGCTAAATTATTATGAGGAACACCGCTTGTCACAAAAAGGGAAACACTTATGGGAACAAATTGATAAATTGTATATCATTGCTAGAAACGTGTGCTCAATTTATAATGTTACTTATTGCTTTGATAGATCTTGTTGCTGTAGGAGGTATAAACACCTCCCTTTTCAATGTGAGTATAATGATGATGTTACCATATCTTCTTATATTAATGGAAATTATGACTTTTATGATATGGAACAAATTGAAGAATTTATTGCTTGGAAGGGTGCATTCGAACTTGCTTATTTGCTTGAAAATACTGATGATGCACCATATAAATATGAGGTTTATGATATACTTACATTTTGCTTTGATAATTACAAGGAAGAAAATGGGTATATTCTTAAATATCTTAATAGATGCTCTCCAACAGAAGTGACTAATGCCTTGAAGGAGCCTATGGGAGAAGAAATGGATGAAACTGGAAGCTCATTGGATGAAAAAGAGGAGGAGAGTGATGATCAAGAGGAAGAAGAATGGAGTTACCCATGTCTACCTCCCAATAAGAGTAACTCTTTAACTAATACCTTTTTTGATCACCCTCCATGCTTAACAAAGGAGGATGAGTGTGATATTTATATTGTTGAGTTTGTTCATGATGCTACTGAAAATTATTATGAGAGAGGAAAATATGGTTGTTGAATTCTCATGTTACTAAGACACCTCTCTTTATATTGCAAGTTGCGAAATTGCTCTTGTTTTATCAACCCATACTTGCGACTATGTGCTTCTTTGATATATTTTCTTACAAGATTCCTATGCATAGGAAGTAGGTTAGACATAAATGTGTTTTATATTTGCTCCTTGATGCTCTTTTTGGCTTCCATTCATATTTCTTATGTGAGCATCTTCTCAAATTACTGAGCCTAGCTCAAAGGCGTTAAAGAAAAGCACCCTTGGGAGATAACCCAATGTTTTACTTTCAGTACTTTTTCTTTTATTTTGAGTCTTGGAAGTTATTACTACTGTAATAACCTCTCCTTATCCTTTTTATTTCGTTTTTGTGCCAAGAGAAGCCTCTAATTTGAGTGAGGTAAGATTTGGGGATGCTGCTGTCTTAAAACAGTTTTCGGTGCTGCACAGTAAAAATTCGTGAAAATTCTCAGAATATCTATTGGACCTCCGATTTCTTGTGCATATGCCCCAGGTTATATCCAAACTTACAGTAGTTGAACACTTTTTGATTTGAGCAACAGAAAACCCTCTAAAAATTTGACCTTTGTCAGCTGTTCTGTTTTGACAGATTTCTGCCAATATTTGTGTTTGCCGCTTTATCGCTTTCTTTTTGAGTTCTTTTGATCACGGAACTTTTGGGGAAGTTGCTACAGTAGTATATGCTTTATATGTGGCTGTTTTGAGTTGAAACCTGAAGCAAAAAAAGGGTTGATTCAATGCTATGCTTACACTAATGTTGCTAATAGATTTGTGTTTAGTTTTGTATGAAGGAAGTTTTCAAGTGTAGGGATTGGAGAATGATGAGATGAGTTAAAGAATGGACAAAAACTCAAGCTTGGGGATGCCCACGCACCCCAAGAAATATCCAATAGGTACAAGCGTCAAAGCTTGGGGATGTCCCCGAGGCACCCCTTCTTCATCGGCAAAAATCAGGTCACCTTTCAACACACTATATTTTTATTGCTTCATGCATTATGCGTTTTTCTTGGAGCGTCAGTTGTTTTTAGTTATCAGTTTTGTTTAGTTTTGTTTTCTGCAATAAATGGTTGGACTCCAACAAATTCCTTTTGGAGAAGTTTCCTTGCTTTTCATTTGCCAATAACACTTAGTTTTTCACTCTTATCGTTCAACGAGTGTTCTCTTTTTCTAGAACTGCGTTTAGCTTTCGTTTTTCGCCTTGATTTTTGTTCAGATCTTGTTATATCTTTGCCTCAAGGTGTATTTTGACCTCTGGTCCATGTTGTTTTTCAAGAAAAAAGAGTTGTTTATAAAAAGTTCGAATGGTGTTGGAAAAGAGAAAAAGCTCTATGCAAAAAAGTGGTACAAGAAGGAGCTTGTGTAGACTGCGGCCTAGGCTTTTGCATGTCGTGCTTGATGTCTTTTTGATAGTATGCTTAGTGGTTTTGCTGTAGCATGACTTGTCTCAAATGACTGAGATTGCTTAATGAGCCTTTGAAAAAATCATGCGTTGTTTTTATTTATTTGGAAGCATTATTTTGGTTTTCTCCTTTGATGCTTTATTTGGGTTGACTTGGCGCATGCTCACACATGTTAGACTCATACAAAGTCGCCATTGCCTCTATGATCATTTATTTTTTGACTTTTGATGCCATCTTATGCTTCTTTTAATGTCGCTTTGTCACTATGCATGATTATGGCCGTTATTGCTCTCTTAGTTGGTCGCTCCCAGTCTTTTGCTAGCCCTCATTTTGTACTGAGTATGAGCTCTACTCGTGCATCCAACTCCTAAAAACCAAGTTTACCATTATGTCCACTATAAATTCCTATGCATGATATTTGTAAGCCATTCCAAGTAAATTTTCATGTGCTACTTTTCAAAACTTTCAACTACTTCTCATTTTGTGCCACTATTTTTAGCTCATGGGGACGTAGTTATCGGAATTGCTATCTTCCATATTAAATTAAGTACCCCTCGACTAGGCAGCTTCATCTGCTCGTCATTAATTTTGCATGAAAGCTGGTCAGACCATTACAATCTAATTCTAAAAAGAAAAAAGCACTCCTCCATGGTATGTGAATGTTGGTGGGCACCCGATGGAATCGGTTAGCCATGGTTTGAGAAAGGAAAAAAGGTGGGGAGGAGTGCCAAAGCTTTATAAAAGAGCACCAATGTGCCAAATTTTCAAAGAACTCGGAACCGCTCTCACTCGTTTATTATGGAAGATAGTAAGACCCCATTGCCAGTCGTTGACATGAAACAACCACCTCTCAAAACCCAATTTTTATCTCTGTTTTACAAATGAAAATCTCTAGCACATGTTTAATCACTTCTTCCCTCCGTGAAGGGCCTTTCTTTTACTTTTATGTTGAGTCACCACCTTCTACCTTTATGCACCGTTAAGAGAGCATAGTTGTCATTCTGAGTATAATGTGCATTGTCCCAAAGTTTTTATTGATTGATTCATATTGTTGGTTTCACTTGTTCTTAAATTATTTGTATCTAGTCTCCCTCTTAAACTTGAAGGTGTCCTATGTGTTTATGATTTGCTACTCCATGAGGGACAAGCTGAAAACCGTTTGTATGTTTTTCCATATGATTTGAATACACGTTTGACTTTCATTGTTTCATTTTCATGATCTTTCGTTTGTGTTCTTTTTCATGCTATAACATGGTTGCTAAGTTTCTTCTATCAAGATTATATCTTTCATGCCCATGTTTTAAGTTCTTTTGATCCCAGCGCACAACGCTTACATAGTTGATCAAGATTGTGTAGGTGCATGTCACCTCAAAAATTATTTCTTTGTTATCACTTACCTACTCGAGGACGAGTGATGGCTGGTTGACGTATAGTTGATGATGATTATAACCAGTCGGTTGGAAACCCCAAGCGCAGGGTATGATGAGCACAGCAGCAAGCTTTTCCCTCAGTTAGAAACCAAGGTTTTATCAATCAGGAGAGGAGCAAACAAACGACTAAAGGTAATGCTGCTAGCTTGCGACAGCTTCAGACAATTTATAGGGCGCCTCGTCCAAGCTTTGCTTTGCTAGCTGCAACGCGAAACCTGCACACACACAACCAAATACTTTGTTCCCAACTTGCGATGAGGTTGTCAATCTCACCGGTTTGCTTGAAACAAAGGGTATGAGCGTATCGAGTGGAAAGTGATAGTAATATGCGAGTAAAGTAAATAGTGCAAGTAAAGTAAACAGGTAATAGCAATATGATGGAAATAGGACCGAGGTCCACAGTTCACTAGTGGTGTCTCTCCATAAGATAAATAACACATGCTGGGTAAACAAATTACAGTTGGGCAATTGATAGAATAAAGATAACATGGTATGTCAAGAAGATCACTATGCGATTTACTCTGGGCATTACAACAAAATACATAGACCGCCATCCAACTGCATCTATGACTAATAATCCACTCACGATGATATCATCCGAACACCCCATGAGTATTAAGTTGCGAACAACAGATAATTGCATTAAGCAAAGTGTGTAATGTAAACAAAGAATATGCCCTTGAGCATATGAATGTTGTTTTCTCCCTAGTAGCAACATCACATCTACAACCTTAGAGGTTTCTGTCACTTCCCCAGATTAAAAAGAGGCATGAACCCACTATCGAGCATAAATACCCCCTCTTGGAGTCACTAGCAACTACTCGGCCAAGATAGCTACTAACAACGGAGAGCATGCAAGATCATAAACAACATAGAGATAACATAAGATATATTTCAGTATAGCAACTCAATCATAACACCAATATTCATCGGATCCCAACAAACCAAACATGTAGAATTACATAACGGTGATCTCAATCATGTAGGGCAGCTCATGAGATCTAAACATGAAGCACATGGTGGAGGAGACAACCATCTAGCTACTGCTATGGACCCATAGTCCAAGGTAGACTACTCACTCATCACTCCGGAGGCAAGCATGGCGATGAAGAAGACCTCCAGTGGCGATTCCCCTCTCCGACAGGGTGCGGGGAAGAGCTTCTGGACCCTCCCGATCTTCGGGTCGACGGCGGCGGCGGATCGCGATGTGTTCTGGAAAATTGATCGGGTCCTTAGATGTTTTCCGTCGGGGGGTCTTTATAGGCGAAGGGGCATCGTCAGAGGTGGGCCGAGGCGCCCTCACACATAGGGGGCGCAGCCAGGGGCTGGGCCACGCCGCCCTGGTGTGTGGGGCCCTCGTGGCCCCCCTCCGACTCCTCTTCGGTTTTCTGGAAGCTTCCGGGAAAAATAAGACTCTAGGAACTTGCTTCGTCCAATTCCGAGAATATTTCCTGTGTAGCTTTTCTGAAACACAAAAACAGCAGAAAACAGGGAACTGGCACTGTGGCGACTTGTTAATAGGTTAGTTTTGGAAAATGCATAAAAGTGCCATGAAGTGTAATGAAACATTAGGCAAATGGTGTAAAAACAAGCATGGAGCATCAAGAATTATAGATACGTTGGAGACGTATCAAGCATCCCCAAGCTTAACTCCTGCTCGTCCTCGAGTAGGTAAGTGATAACAAAAGAATAATTTTTGAGGTGACATGCACCTACACAATCTTGATCATATATGTAAGCATTTGTGAGCTGGGATCATAAGAACTTAAAACATGGGCATGAAAGATATAATGTTGACAATAAAAACTTAGCAACCATGTTATAAACATGAAAATGAACACAAACAAAAGATCATGAAAATGAAACGATGAAAGTGAAACGTGTGTTCAAATCATAAGGAAAAACATACAAATGGTTTTCAGCTTGTCCTTCATAGAAAGCAAAACATAAATGCATAGGACACCTTCAAGTTTAAGAGGGCGACTAGATACAAATAATTTAAGAACAAGTGAAACCAACAATATGAATCAATCAATAAAAACTTTGGGACAATGCACATTATACTAAGAATGACAACTATGCTCTCTTAATGGTGCATAAAGATAGAAGGTGGTGACTCAACATAAAAGTAAAAGAAAGGCCCTTCGCGGAGGGAAGCAGTGATTGCAAGTTTTATAGACCTTCAAAAATTATGGTACTTACCGGCTTTGAGCTCTCATTGCCCACATCATCAGCATCTTGAATGGTTAAAGTTAATACGAGAACAATTATGATGCATATGCTTGACAAATCATAAGTCGAAAACCTCGTGCCTCGTGAATATGAGTACCCAAACCTCATGCTACTTTACTTAGAGACCCAAGCAAGGCTCTTGTCATTGTAAGTATATATGCACCATCGAGAACCGCCAACGGGGTACCTCCGTGCCCTATGACATGGAACAAGCCCACATCAAAATGACAGGACAAGCAGATAATGAACACCTCGACATCTCTTTTATTTGCCATTTGTTTAGCTTTTTATTTTGAGATGCGTCGTCGAATGTCCACTATGGGTATGCTGCAAATTTCCACCATGAATTATGCATGGCTTAGATTGGCAGCCCAGGCGTTTCCCTAACACATATACAAACTCCATGATCCCTGCAAGATTCCCAATTCATTTCACACCGCGGGCATCCATAAACAAAAGATCACGATATCAACTCAAATAAGAAGTGCAATGTTGAAAGCTTGCCCCATGACAGCATGGTTGGGCTAGTCTCCAACTTACAACTTGCAAGCATAACAACTCAACATAAGAGACCACAATGTCAAATTTTTAAGAACAAGAAAAAGTAAAGTGTGCCTTCCGGTTCGTGAGAGCTTTACTAACTAATTTTTGCATAACACTGGTAAGAGTTTAATTTCAAGAGAAAATAAAAGCAAGTCAAATTTACTTGGAATAGCAAATTGCTAATAGGTATGTATGGTAGACACTTTGGACAACTTGGTTTTTAGGAGTTGGATGCACGAGTAGAGCTCATACTCAGTACAAGGCGAGGGCTAGCAAAAGACTGGGAGCGACCAACTAAGAGAGCAATAATGGCCATAATCATGCAAAGCGACAAAGCGACATTAAAAGAAGCATAAGATGGCATCAAAAGTCAAAAACTAAATGATCATAGAGGCTATTGGCAACTTTGTAAGAGTCTAACATGTGTGAGCATGCGCCAAGTCAACCCAAATAAAGCATCAAGGAGAAAACCAAAATAATGCTTCCAAACGATAAAAACAACGCATGATTTTTTCAAAGGCTCATTAAGCAATCTCAGTTATTTGAGACAAGTCATGCTACAGAAAAACCACTAAGCATACTATCAAAAAGACATCAAGCATGACATGAAAAAGCCTAAGCCGCAGTCTACACAAGCTCCTTCTTGTACCACTTTTTTGCATAAAGCTTTTTCTCTTTTTCCAACACCATTCAAAAATTTTATAAACACCTATTTCGATGAAAACATATAAATATCAGAGGCAAAAATATACCTTGATGAAAAGATATTACAAGGTATGAACGCATATCAAGGCGAAAACGAAAACCAAAAGCAGTAGCAGAAAAGGAAGAACACTCGGTTTTTGATAAGAATGAAAACTAGAGCGTTCTTGGCAAATGAAAAGCAAGGCAACTTCTCCAAAAGAAATTTGTTGGGGTCCAACCATTTATTGCAGCAAACAAAACAAAACTAACAATAAAAACTAAAACAACTGACGCTCCAGGAAAAACACATAGTGCATGAAGTAATAAAAATATAGTGTCTTGAAAGGTGACCTGATTTTTGCCGATGAAGAAGGGGTGCCTCGGGGGCATCCCCAAGATTTGACGCTTGTATTTCTTGGATATTTCTTGGGGTGATGCATGGGCATCCCCAAGCTTGAGCTTTTGTCCATTCTTCAACTCATCTCATCATTCTCCAATCCCTACACTTAAAAACTTTCTTCATACAAAACTAAACACAAATCTACTAGCAACATTAGTGTAAGCATAGAATATAATCAACCTCTTTTGCTTCAGGTTTCAACCCAAAACCACCACATATAAATTATATACTACTGTAGCAACTTCCCCAAAAGTTCCGTGATCAAAAGAACTTGAAAAGAAAGCGATAAAGAGCCAAAAACGAATAGTGGCAGAAATCTGTCAAAACAGAACAGCTGATAAATGTCGAATTTTTGAGGGGTTTTCTGTTGCTCAAATCAAAAACTGTTCATCTAACGAAAGTTTTGATATAACCTGGGGCATATGCACAAGAAATTTCAGGTCTAAAAGATATACAGAGAATTTTCACAAATTTTTACGGTGCAGCACCGAAAACAGTTTCAGGACAGCAACATCCCTAAATTTTTACCTCACTCAAATTAGAGGCTTCTCTTGGCACAAAAATAAAATAAAAATGATTAGGAGTGGTCATTACAGTAGTAATGACTTCCAAGACTCAAATAAAAGAAAAAGTACTGAAAAGAAAACATTGGGTTATCTCCCAATAGTGCTTTTCTTTAACGCCTTTGAGCTAGGCGCAGAAAATTGCGAATCAAGTAACATCACGATATGAAGCATCAAGCTCATAATTTGCTCTAAGAATAGAGTCAAAAAGTAATTTCTTTCTTTTCCTAGGGAAGTGTTCCATACCTTTCTTTAGTGGGAATTGATATTTGATGGTGTCTTCTCTCATATCAATAATGGCACCTACAGTTCGAAGAAAGGGTCTTCCCGAAATAATAGGACATGAAGCATGGCATTCAACATCCATAACGAGAAAATCAATGGGAACAAGGTTATTGTTAAACTCAATAAGAACATCATTAATTCTTCCCAAAGGTTTCTTCTTAGCAACATCAGCAATAGGAACATCATAATAACATTTTTCAAGAGGTGGTAAATCAAGCATGTCATAAATTTTTCTAGGCATAATAGAAATACTAGCACCTAGATCACATAAAGCATGGCAATCAAAACCATTAACATGCATATCAATGATGGGTTCCCAACCATCTTCTAACTTCTTGGGAACAGAAGCTTTTTGCTTCAACTTTTCATCCCTAATTTTCATGAGAGCATTGGTAATATGCTTAGTAAAAGCAATATTTAAAGAACTAGCATTGGGAGTCAAAGCAAGCTTTTGCAAGAACAAAATTACTTCAGATATATTGCAGCCATCAACATTGAAATCATTAAAGGAAATAGAGTTATCATCTCCTACACTCTGAAAAATTTCAGCACTCTTTTGAGAAAAAGTTTTGGCAGTTTTAGGCTTTTTAACACAAGGAGTAGTAGTTTTATCTACACCAATCAAAGTAAGAGGATTGCTAGCATTAGGAACAACATCATTAGAGGTAGTAATAGTACAAACTTTCATATTCCTAGCAATCTCATCATCTCTTTCCCATCTAGCATGCAATTCTGCTAACAATCTAATATATTCATCAATTCCAACTTGGATAGCATTAGCAGTAGCAAAAACATTGTTCTCTTTCACATCATTAGGCAACACTTTTAATTTCAGAAGTTTAACATCATGAGCAAGGCTATCGACTTTAGAAGCAAGAATATCAATTTTGCCTAACTTTTCCTCAACAGACTTGTTAAAAGCAGATTGTTTTACCATGAAGTCTTTAAGCATGAATTCAAGTTCAGAGGGTGCGGCCCTAGTGTTTTTGGAGGAATTACCATAAGGATTACCATAACCATTACCATTGGTAGAAAGATACGGCCTATAATTGTTACTAGCAAAATTGTTCGTATAAGCATTGTTGTTAAAATTATTGTTTCTGATGAAGTTCACATCAACATGCTCTTCTTGAGCAACCAAAGAGGCTAAAGGAACATTATTAGGATCAACATGAGTTCTATCATTAGCAAGCATAGCCATAATGGTATCAATTTTATCACTCAAGGAAGAGGTTTCCTCAACAGAATTTACCTTCTTACCTTGTGGAGCTCTCTCGGTGTGCGATTCGGAATAATTTACCATCATGTTGTCAAGTAGCTTTGTTGCGGCGCCCAAGGTAAGGGACATAAAAGTGCCTCTAGCAGCTGAATCAAGTAGGTTCCTCGAAGAAAAATTCAGTCCTGCATAAAAAGTTTGAACAATCATCCAAGTAGTCAGTCCATGAGTGGGACAATTCTTTATCATAGATTTCATTCTTTCCCAAGCTTGAGAAACATGTTCATTATCAAATTGACTAAACTTCATAATATTGCTACGCAAAGATATAATTTTAGCAGGAGGATAATATCTAACAATGAAAGCATCCTTACACTTAGCCCATGAATCAATACTATTCTTAGTCAAAGATAGCAACCAATCTTTAGCTTTTCCTCTCAAAGAAAAAGGAAACAACTTAAGCTTAATAATATCACTTTCTACATCCTTATATTTCTGCATCTCACATAGCTCAACAAAATTGTTGAGATGAGCTGCAGCATCTTCAGTACTAGCACCAGAAAATTGCTCTTTCATAACAAGGTTCAATAAAGCAGGCTTAATCTCATAAAAGTTTGCAGCAGGAGCAGGTGGCGCAATAGGAGTGTAGATAAAATCACTATTGTTCGTGCTAGTGAAGTCACACAACTTGGTGTTTTCAGGAGTAGCCATTTCAGCAAAACTAAAAGTAGACAAGTAAAAACAACTATCAAGGATTCTAATATTTTTGGGTTTTTGGTATAAAACAATGCAAGTAAAAATAAAGTAAACCAAAACAATAAAACAAAGTAAAGAATGTGCATGCGAAAAACCCCCCTTACAGAAGTCTTCTGCTTCCTTCCCGGCAACAGCGCCAGAAAAGGCTTGATGCTTTTGTTGGCGCTTAGTTGACGTGGGAGCTTCTTCTTATTCTTCGTTCCCCGGCAACGGCGCCAGAAAAGGCTTGATGGCTGGTTGATGTATAGTTGATGATGATTATAGCCAGTCGGTTGGAAACCCCAAGCGCAGGGTACGATGAGCACATCAGCAAGCTTTTCCCTCAGTTAGAAACCAAGGTTTTATCGATCAGAAGAGGAGCAAACAAACGACTAAAGGTGATGCTGCTAGCTTGCGACAGCTTCGGACAATTTATAGGGCGCCTCATCCAAGCTTTGCTTTTCTAGCTGCAACGCGGAACCTGCACACACACAACGAAACACTTTGTTCCCAACTTGCGATGAGGTTGTCAATCTCACCGGTTTGCTTGAAACAAAGGGTATGAGCGTATCAAGTGGAAAGTGATAGTAATATGCGAGTAAAGTAAACAGTGCAAGTAAAGTAAACAGGTAATAGCAATATGATGGAAAAAGGACCGGGGTCCACAGTTCACTAATGGTGTCTCTCCATAAGATAAATAACACATGCTGGGTAAACAAATTACAGTTGGGCAATTGATAGAATAAAGATAACGTGGTATGTCAAGAAGATCACTATGCGATTTACTCTGGGCATTACAAGAAAATACATAGACCGCCATCCAACTGCATCTATGACTAATAATCCACTCACGGGGATATCATCCGAACACCCCATGAGTATTAAGTTGCGAACAACAGATAATTGCATTAAGCAAAGTGTGTAATGTAAACAAAGCATATGCCCTTGAGCATATGAATGTTGTTTTCTCCCTAGTAGCAACATCACATCTACAACCTTAGAGGTTTCTATCACTCCCCCAGATTAAATAGAGGCATGAACCCACTATCGAGCATAAATACCCCCTCTTGGAGTCACTAGCAACTACTCGGCCAAGATAGCTACTAACAACGGAGAGCATGCAAGATCATAAACAACATAGAGATAACATAAGATATATTTCAGTATAGCAACTCAATCATAACACCAATATTCATCGGATCCCAACAAACTAAACATGTAGAATTACATAACGGTGATCTCAATCATGTAGGGCAGCTCATGAGATCTAAACATGAAGCACATGGTGGAGGAGACAACCATCTAGCTACTGCTATGGACCCATAGTCCAAGGTAGACTACTCACTCATAGCTCCGGAGGCAAGCATGGCGATGAAGAAGACCTCCGGTGGCGATTCTCCTCTCCGGCAGGGTGCCGGGAAGAGCTTCTGGGCCGTCCCAATCTTCGGGTCGACGGCGGCGGCGGATCGCGATGTGTTCTGGAAAATTGATCGGGTCCTTAGGTTTTTTCCGTCGGGAGGTCTTTATAGGCGAAGGGGCCTCGTCAGAGGTGGGTCGAGGCACCCTCACACATAGGGGGCGCGGCTAGGGGCTGGGTCGTGCCGCCCTGGTGTGTGGGGCCCTCGTGGCCCCCCTCCGACTCCTCTTCGGTTCTCTGGAAGCTTCTGGGGAAAATAAGACTTTAGGAACTTGTTTCGTCTAATTTCGAGAATATTTCCTGTGTAGCTTTTCTGAAACACAAAAATAGCAGAAAACAGGGAACTGGCACTGGCACTGTGGCGACTTGTTGATAGGTTAGTTCCGGAAAATGCATAAAAGTGCCACGAAGTGTAACGAAACATTAGGCAAATGGTGTAAAAACAAGCATGGAGCATCAAGAATTATAGATACGTTGGAGACGTATCAACGAGCAGGAGTTAAGCTTGGGGATGCTGATACGTCTCTAACGTATCTATAATTTTTGATGCTCCATGCTTGTTTTTACACCATTTGCTTAGTGTTTTGTTACACTTCGTGGCATTTTTATGCATTTTCCGGAACTAACCTATGATGACCCACAAGTATAGGGGGTGTATCGTAGTACTTTCGATAAATAAGAGTGTCGAACCCAACGAGGAGCAGAAGGTGTTGATGAGCAGTTTTGATCAAGGAATCACTGTAAATACTAGCAAACAGGTTTTCAGGGGTATTTGGTAATACGAGTAAATAAAGTGCGAGTAAATAAAAGACAGTAGTAACAATTGCAGCAAGTGGCCCAATCCTTTATTCAGCAAAGGACAAGCCGGTTGTGTACTTATAATAACCAAACGTTCTCGAGGACACACGGGAGTTTCTGTCAAGAGCTTTCGCTTCATAGAACCAATAGTATTCATTGGTTTGATAGGTGTTATGGGGGTGAACCTGTGCTAGCGCACTACCCTTACTAGGATAAATACACACTTGTTATTATACCCCTTGCAAGCATCCGCAAATACAAGGAAGTAATTAAGATGAATCTAACCACAGCCTTAAACTCTGAGATCCTACGCTCCCTGGTGCAATGGTTTCCCAACGGAGGTTTAGGTTTCTGTCACTCCAGCAACCCCACAATCGGTAGCCAAATACACAATGCATCTCACTAGGCCCATAAATGGTGAAGTATCATGTAGTCGACGTTCATATGACACCACTAGTGAAATAACACCACAACAATATCAAACCATTAAATATTTCTCAACAATAATTCACTACTAACATCTTGACTTCTCCCATGTCCTCAAGAACTAAACGAACTACTCACAAGACATCATATGGATCATGATCAGAGATGAAATAATGGTAAATAACAATCTGAACATAAACCTTAACTCAATGGTTCCACTCAATAGCATCAACTACAAGAGTAATCAACACCGGGAAAGTTTCCCCTATGAATATAACAAGATCCAACTCAAGATGTTACAGCGGGACGGCGTGGTGATGGTGGAGATGAAGGTGCTGGTGATGGAGATGATGATGATGATGATCCCGATGAAGTCCAGTGCGATGGTGATGACGATGGTGACGATCTCCCCTCTCCGGGAAGGAATTTCCCCGGTAGATTTCTCCCTGCCGGAGAGCTTTCTCTCTCTGGTGTTCTCCGCCCCGCAGAGGCGGCTGTGTCTAACTCTGAGCCCCCCCCTCCCTTGACTTAGGTTTTCGGGGACGATCATGTACGCGGAGGGGCGAGACCAGAGGTGGGCCAGGGCGGCCCCACGCAGGGCTGGCGCGGCCAGGGGTGGGCCCGCGCCGCCCTGGCGTGTGGAGCCCCCCTGGCTCCTCTCGACTCCCCCTTCTAGCTTCCTGAGTCTTCTGGGAAAATATAATTTCTGGGTATTTTCCTGGAATTTTCCTGATCTTCAAAATATGGTCTCTTGATGGTCCTTTTTCCAGCAGAATCCTGACTCCGGCAGCAACTCCTCCGATGATCATCAAACATGTGAAAACAAAGGAAATAACATAAGTAACTTATCTAAATATGAAATATATCAATGAATAACAGTAAATTATGATACAAAATAGTGATGCAAATTGGACGTATCAACCCCCCCAAGCTTAGACCTCGCTTGTCCCCAAGCGAAAACTAAACTCGGTAAACATGTCCACAGGTTTATGGAGTGAAGTGTCGATAATCAAAATACAGACAAGAAGCATCACATTCACCAAAGCACAAATTATAATAGACAGCAACTTCCCTTTTTAAGATATAGACTTGCAATAGGTAAAAGGGAATCACATGTAAAGATACACAAGGTAAATTATAATTGGCAATGGCAAACCTTAGTTCTTGGTCGAAGGGTGGAGAACAAACTATTCTCTCTTTTAAACGGAGCCTTTTAAAACAGAGCTAATATAGCAAAGACTATATGCTCAACAAAGTAAACTTTTGCATTCAAAGAAAGCTTTCAAAGATATATTCCTTCAGACAAAAGCATTATACAAAACAAGGAAGATAATAAACATGACTAAACGGATCAACATATGGATGAGTGAAACATAACAACTCAAATGCTTGCTTGAGACAGAGGGAAATAGGTTGACTCAACATAAAAGTAAAAGATAGGCCCTTCGCAGAGGGAAGCAGGGATTAAACATGTGCTAGAGCTTTTCATTTGTAAAGCAGAGGTAAAAATTGTTTTGAGAGGTGGTTGCTTTTGTCAACGACTAGCAACGGAGTTCTTGATATCTTCCATACTAAACAAGTGAGAGCGGTTCTGAGATGTTTGATTAATTGGCACTTTGGTGCTCTTTTATAGCTTTGCACTCCTCCCCACCTTTTTCCTTTCTCAAACCATGGCTAACCGATTCCATCGGGTGCCGACCAACTTTCACATTCCAATGGAGGAGCGCCTTTTTTCTTTCTTTTCTTTTGAGATTATAATGGTCTGACCAGCTCCCTTGCAAAATTAATGACGAGCAGATGAAGCTGCCTAGTCGAGGGGTACTTAATTTAGTATGGAAGATAACAAACCCATCCACTACGTCCTCATGAGCTAAAAACAGTGGCACAAAATGAGAACTGTTTGAAGGTTTTTTTGAAAGGTAGCACATGAAAATTTACTTGGAATGGCTTGAAATACCATGCATAGGAATTTGTAGTGGACTCTTTGGAAGTGACTTGGCTTTTGGGGATTGGATGCATGAGAAGTATTTCCTCTCAGTACAGGTTTTTGGCTAGCAAGGCTGGGTAGCAAGCATAAGAGTTGCATGAAACAAACAAACATACATATAATAAGAACAATCATGCAAACTCCCTTGAAAGTGCAACGATTTTAACTTTAAGAATAACAATGCTTATAAGCCAAACATAAGGGAAAACTGAAGTGATGAAACTGCAAGCACTTCTTTATTCTTTTCTACTCAAACTTCAAGGTAAAGTTGCTACTGACCAAGCTAGGTTTGCCAAAACCAACTAAATCTACTCATGCTCCCAATGTGATACCAATACCAATCAACAAGACTAGTCACATAAAAGAGATTGCAGACTAACATAAAGTGTGTGAAAAGTAAACGATAAAACTTCTCATTAATATTTCATTACCGCAACTCACACCAAGGGATACATAGATAACTGACTAAGGAGGATACTTCCAACTGCAAACTATTCTATATGATAACTTCTCTATTCATGATATGACTCTACTTGAAAGGTAAATGAGCAAAAGGTAATGATGTGATACCGCGGCACTCCCCCAAGCTTGGAACAAGCCAAGGAGATGCCTAAACCGATGACGAATTACTCCTTTGGTGGTATTGGAAGCAGCCTTGGATTAATGAAATATTCCTGCATCAAGCGAAGCCTGAGATTCTCTTCTTGAAGCATCTTTACCTCCCTCTTCAAAGCTTGATATTGAGTGCAAAACTCAAAAGTGACCAGCATGCCGTGTTCTATCACGGGCATGGAGTCAAGATCCAAAACATGATATGTTGGTCCCTGCAAATCATGAGAAAAGATACGTCTAGCTTTCGTTGGTCCTTCAAAAGCAGGGTTTGTCGGCCTTGCTCTTCCAGAACCTAGCGCCTCCTTCCACTTCTGGCGCTGGTGATCATCTACATAGGGCCTTTTGCCCTTGTCGTCGCTTGAAGAGGCCATGACTCCCCCAAGCTTAAGATCAACACCTGGCAGAAACAGCTCGAAACAAAACACGACGAGAAAACGATATACAGACCTCGGGGACTCTGGGGGGTTAAATAGGCGAAAATTATACATCGAAACGAAGTCACAGGAGGAAACCGGGACGGAAACGAGTTCCGGTGTGTTCTCACACAGGGGTGGCGCGGCCAGGGGTGGGCCCGCGCCACCCGTGTGTGAGGCACACACAGACTCTTTTTCCTCCCTTTTTTCGTCTCGTGATTTTTCATATTTAGTAAAAACAGCAAAAATATTAAAGGAAGAACTTTTCGCGAAACTTTTCTGACTAGAACTGTTACCTATTCGAAAACGAACTCTGCAGGTTCCTGCAGTTTGTCTTGGATAAATTCTTCCAGAGAAACTGTTTCAATAACATCAACATCTTCATTATAAGAATCTCCAGAAATATAATGCTTGAGTCTTTGCCCATTCACCACTTGTGTAGAATCATCTTTCAATGAAGCAATCTTAATAGCACCTGAGCGATACACTTCCACAATAACATATGGTCCTTCCCATTTAGAGAGTAATTTTCCTGCAAAAAATCTGAGACGAGACCTATACAAAAGAACTTTCTCACCAACATGAAACTCTCTCTTAAGAATTCTCTTATCATGCCATTGCTTGACTTTCTCTTTGAAAAGTCTGGCATTCTCATACGCTTCGTTTCTCCACTCATCTAGAGAACTCAAATCTAACAACCTTTTCTTACCGGCTAGTTTAAAATCTCTGTTAAGCTCTCTCACTGCCCAAAAAGCTTTGTGCTCTAATTCCAATGGCAAGTGACACGCTTTTCCGTAAACCATCTTATAAGGGGGCATACCCATGGGATTCTTATAAGCAGTTCTATAAGCCCATAAAGCGTCGTTTAACTTACTAGCCCAGTTTTTCCTAGATCTATTGACAGTCTTCTGCAAGATAGACTTGATCTCCCTATTTGAAAGCTCTACTTGCCCACTAGTTTGGGGATGATAAGCAGAAGCTATTCTATGATTGACATCATACTTAGCAAGAGTTTTTCTAAAACTACCGTGAATAAAATGAGAACCTCCGTCAGTCATAAGATATCTAGGCACTCCGAACCTAGGAAAAATAACATCCTTAAGCATTTTTAACGAAGTCTCACCATCGGCACTCTTTGTAGGTATGGCTTCTACCCATTTAGTAACATAATCAACAACAACAAGTATATGGGTATAGCCTTTTGAAGGAGGAAAAGGACCCATAAAGTCAAATCCCCAACAATCAAACGGTTCAATAACAAGAGTGTAATTCATAGGCATCTCATTGCGTCTAGAAATATTACCAACTCTTTGACATTCATCACAAGATAAAACATACCTTCTGGCATCTTTAAAGAGGGTTGGCCAATAAAAACCTGATTGTAGAATCTTCTGCGCGGTTTTATCTCCAGCATGATGCCCTCCATAAGCACTGCTATGGCATTTTCTTAATATCTCTTGTTGTTCATATTTTGGTACGCATCTTCTCATGATACCATCAACTCCTTCTTTATATAAATGTGGGTTATCCCAAAAATAATGCCTCAAATCATAAAAGAATTTTCTTCTTTGCTGAGCTGTAAAGGTTGGAGGCAAATACTTGGAAACAATAAAGTTAGCATAATCAGCATACCAAGGAAGGTCTCGCGAAGTTACATTTATTGCAGCCAACTGTTCATTTGGAAAACTATCATTAACAGGAACAGGATCAAAAGAAATGTTTTCCAATCTAGATAAATTGTCAGCCACAGGATTTTCAGCACCTTTCCTATCTACGATATGCAAATCAAACTCTTGTAAAAGCAACACCCATCTAATAAGCCTAGGCTTAGCATCCTTCTTAGTCATAAGATATCTAATAGCAGCATGATCAGTATGAATAGTAACTTTAGAATCAACAATGTAAGATCTAAACTTATCACAAGCAAAAACAACAGCAAGAAACTCTTTCTCAGTAGTAGCATAATTCTTCTGAGCAGCATCAAGAGTCTTACTAGCGTAATGAATAACATTCAACTTATTATCAACGCGCTGTCCAAGAACAGCACCAACAGCAAAATCACTAGCATCACACATAATTTCAAAAGGTAAATTCCAATCAGGTGGTTGAACAATAGGAGCAGTAGTTAAAGCCTTCTTAAGAGTTTCAAAAGCTTCCTTACAATCATCATCAAAGACAAATGGTACATCCTTTTGAAGAAGATTGGTAAGAGGCTTTGAAATCTTAGAGAAATCTTTAATAAACCTCCTATAGAAACCAGCATGACCAAGAATACTACGAATACCTTTAACATCTCTTGGACAAGGCATTTTCTCAATTGCCTCCACTTTTGCTCTGTCAACTTCAATACCTCTTTCAGAAATTTTATGTCCAAGGACAATTCCTTCATTTACCATAAAGTGGCATTTCTCCTAATTAAGAACAAGGTTAGTTTCTTCGCACCTCTGCAAAACTTTATCAAGGTTGTGCAAACAATTATCAAAAGAAGTTCCATAGACGGAGAAATCATCCATGAAGACTTCCACAATTTCTTCACAAAAGCCATGAAAAATAGCAGACATACATCTTTGAAAAGTAGCAGGAGCATTGCATAAACCAAACGGCATACGTCTATAAGCATAAGTTCCATAAGGACAAGTAAAAGTGGTTTTCTCCTGATCATCCTTCTTAACAGCAATTTGAGAAAAACCAGAATAACCATCAAGGAAACAAAAATGAGTCTTCTTAGACAACCTTTCTAGCATTTGATCTATAAACGGTAAAGGGTAATGATCTTTCTTAGTAACTTTGTTTACCTTCCTATAATCAATGCACATTCTATAACCAACAACTACCCTTTGAGGAATAAGCTCGTTATTCTCATTAGGCACAACAGTCAAACCTCCTTTCTTAGGAACACAATGAACAGGACTAACCCATCTACTATCAGCAATAGGATAAATAATACCAGCATCAAGGAGTTTTAATACCTCATTTCTTACCACATCCTTCATCTTCGGAATTAGGCGGCGCTGATGCTCCACAACTGGCTTCGCATCTTTCTCCATATTAATGGCATGCTGACATAAAGTGGGAGAAATCCCTTTTAAATCATCCAGAGTATATCCCATAGCTCCTCGGTGTTTCCTCAATATCTCCAATAATCTTTCTTCTTCCTTTCCTGAAAGTTTAGAACTAATAATAACAGGATATATTTTCTTATCATCAATATAAGCATATTTGAGGTCATTAGGCAAAGGCTTTAATTCAAACACAGGATCTTCCTTAGGCGGCAAAGTGGTACCAAGATCCTCCACAGGTAGATTATGCTTGAGTAACGGTGGTTGACAAAGGAGAATATCGTCAATCTCTTCTCTTTCCTTGCTAAAAACATCACTTTCGTGATCTTCCATGAATTGCTGCAAGGCATTATTAGGAGCAAGAGCAATAGAAGCAAGCTGTTCAACTCGAAAATTTTCATTAGGCATGTCATTTTCATAAGAAGTCTTAGCAAACTTGGAAAAATTAAACTCATAAGACTCTCCATTAAACTTAGTAAAAAAATTCTCCTTCTTACAATCTATCACGGCGCCACAAGTGTTCAAAAATGGTCTACCAAAAATAATAGGACAAGTTTTACTAGCCTCCTTACCAAGTACTAGAAAATCAGTAGGGTATTTAGTCTTACCGCATAGAACTTCCACATCTCGAACAATACCCAGAGGCCACACAGTCTCTCTATTAGCAAGCTGAACAACCACATCAATATCTTCAAGTTCACAAGCGCCAATCTCGTCCATGATTTCTTTGTAAAGCTCTAAAGGAATAGCACTTGCACTAGCACCAATATCACATAAACCATAATAGCAATGATCTCCAATCCTAACAGAAATAACAGGAATGTTAGAAGCATCTTCACAAAAAAATCATGGACGATTATGGTGCTTTTTTGGATGTGAAAGAATGTTAGAAGCATCTTCACAAAAAAGAATATATTCATCCCCTACATCTTTCGTAACAAGATCCTTCAATATAGCTACATGAGACTTAATAGTAATTTGCTCATCAGGTTCTGCAGCTTTCTTAGTACTTTTATTAGACACACTTACCAAAGTAGAATACTTCTTTACCTTAGCAGGGAAAGGTGTCTTCTCAAAATAAGGTTCAGGCACAATGCTATCAACAGTACAAACTTCAGTAGTTGCAGCAGGAATATGACTAATAGAATCTTTGTAAGGTGCATGATATTTGTTCCAATCTTTCTTTGGAACATCAATATAAGAGGCAAAAGCCTTAAGACAATTAGCAAGTATTTGTGAATCAAGACCATAAGCAGCGCTAACACTATGAAAGTCATCGGTTCCCATAAAAGATTTAATGCATTCATAATCATAGTTTATACCTGACTTCCTACCTTTGTCATTTTCCCAACCTTCAGCATTCTCTTGTATACGGTCAAGAAGTTTCCACTTAGCATCTTCTTTCATATGAGTAAATGATCCAAAGCAAGAAGCATCCAAATAATCCTTATCAAGAAGAGTAAGCCACGCATAAAAATTATTAATAACAATATTATTGGGGAGCTCATGAATGGGGCATTTGAGCATTAGTAACTTCAATCTCCCCCACGCTTGGGCAATACTCTCTCCATCATGTGGCCAAAAATTATATATCCGGTTACGGTCTTTATGAATTTCACTTGGAGGATAAAACTTGGAATAAAAGAGAGGCACAATATCCTCCCATGCCATAGATGGACCATCTTGGAGTAGCCGATACCACTCTTCAGCTTTGCCTTTCAATGATAATGAGAATAATTTCTTCTTAACCTGGCTTGGTGAAATACCTGCACATCTGAACAACTCGCATAATTCATGTATAAATAATAAGTGATCACCCGGATGGACAGTTCCATCTCCTGAATAGCAGTTATCCATAATACGCCCAACAATTTTCATAGGTATTTTAAAAGGATCAATTTTAGCAGGCGGTAGCGGTGGTGGTTCCTCCGCATGTGCAGCAGCAGCAGTAGTAGTAGATGTGTTTCCACATAGGAAACCAAATGGAGAGTTCTCCATAGCAGAGTAAAATAAAAGACAAAATAAAAACAATACTCACAGCGACGGTTACCTTTACCAATTCCACTCTTCAATAGCGCTAAGCTCCCCGGCAACGGCGCCAGAAAATAGTCTTGATGACCCACGAGTATAGGGGGTGTATCGTAGTACTTTCGATAAATAAGAGTGTCGAACCCAACGAGGAGCAGAAGGTGTTGATGAGCAGTTTTGATCAAGGAATCACTGTAAATACTAGCAAATAGGTTTTCAGGGGTATTTGGTAATACGAGTAAATAAAGTGCGAGTAAATAAAAGACAGTAGTAACAATTGCAGCAAGTGGCCCAATCCTTTATTCAGCAAAGGACAAGCCGGTTGTGTACTTATAATAACCAAACGTTCTCGAGGACACACGGGAGTTTCTGTCAAGAGCTTTCGCTTCATAGAACCAATAGTATTCATTGGTTTGATAGGTGTTATGGGGGTGAACCTGTGCTAGCGCACTACCCTTACTAGGATAAATACACACTTGTGATTATACCCCTTGCAAGCATTCGCAAATACAAGAAAGTAATTAAGCTAAATCTAACCACAGCCTTAAACTCTGAGATCCTACGCTCCCTGGTGCAATGGTTTCCCAACGGAGGTTTAGGTTTCTGTCACTCCAGCAACCCCACAATCGGTAGCCAAATACACAATGCATCTCACTAGGCCCATAAATGGTGAAGTATCATGTAGTCGACATTCACATGACACCACTAGTGAAATAGCACCACAACAATATCAAACCATTAAATATTTCTCAACAATAATTCACTACTAACATCTTGACTTCTCCCATGTCCTCAAGAACTAAACGAACTACTCACAAGACATCATATGGATCATGATCAGAGATGAAATAATGGTAAATAACAATCTGAACATAAACCTTAACTCAACGGTTCCACTCAATAGCATCAACTACAAGAGTAATCAACACCGGGAAAGTTTCCCCTATGAATATAACAAGATCCAACTCAAGATGTTACAGCGGGATGGCGTGGTGATGGTGGATATGAAGGTGCTAGTGATGGAGATGATGATGATGATCCCGATGAAGTCCAGTGCGATGGTGATGACGATGGCGACGATCTCCCCTCTCCGGGAAGGAATTTCCCCGGCAGATTTCTCCCTGCTGGAGAGCTTTCTCTCTCTGGTGTTCTCCGCCCCACAGAGGCGGCTGTGTCTAACTCTGAGCCCCCCCCCCTTGACTTAGGTTTTCGGGGACGATCATGTACGCGGAGGGGCGAGACCAGAGGTGGGCCAGGGCGGCCCCACGCAGGGCTGGCGCGGCCAGGGGTGGGCCCACGCCACCCTGGCGTGTGGAGCCCCCCTGGCTCCTCTCGACTCCCCCTTCTAGCTTCCCGAGTCTTCTGGGAAAATATAATTTCTGGGTATTTTCCTGGAATTTTCCTGATCTTCAAAATATGGTCTCTTGATGGTCCTTTTTCCAGCAGAATCCTGACTCCGGCAGTAACTCCTCCGATGATCATCAAACATGTCAAAACAAAGGAAATAACATAAGTAACTTATCTAAATATGAAATATATCAATGAATAACAGTAAATTATGATACAAAATAGTGATGCAAATTGGACGTATCAACCTATTAACGAGATGCCACAGTGCCAGTTTCCTATTTTCTGCTGTTTTTGTGTTTCAGAAAAGTTACACAGGAAATATTCTCGGAATTGGACGAAACAAAAGCCGAACATCCAGAAATTTATCGAAGCTTCCCGAGAACCGAAGAGGAGACGGAGAGGGGCCATTGGGGGGCCACACGACCAGGGAGACCCCCCGACGGGAAAAACCTAAAGACCCCCCGACGGGAAAAACCTAAATACCCGATCACTTTTCTAGAAACATATTGCGATCCGCCGCCGTCATCGACCCGAGATCGGGAGGGTCCAGAAGCTCTTCCCGGCACCCTGTCAGAGAGGGGAATCGCCACCGGAGGTCTTCTTTATCGCCATGCTTGCGTCCGGCGCGATGAGTGAGTAGTCTACCTTGGACTATGGGTCCATAGTAGTAGCTAGATGATTGTCTTCTCCACCATGTGCTTCATGTTTAGATCTCGTGAGCTTCTTTACATGATTGAGATCACTGTTATGTAATTCTACATGTTGTGTTTGTTGGGATCCGATGAATATTGGTGTTATGATTGAGTTGATGTGCTGAATATTATCTTATGTTATCTCTATGTTGTTTATGATCTTGCATGCTCTCCGTTGTTAGTAGCTATCTTGGCCGAGTAGTTGCTAGTGACTCCAAGAGGGGGTATTTATGCTCGATAGTGGGTTCATGCCTCTATTTAATCTGGTGGAGTGACAGAAACCTCTAAGGTTGTAGATGTGTTGTTGCCATTAGGGAGAAAACCACATTCATATGCTCAAGTGCATATGCTTTGTTTACATTACACACTTTGCTTAATGCAGTTATCTGTTGTTCGCAACTTAATACTTGTGGAGTTCTCGGATTGATTCGCCACAAGTGGATTATTAGTCATAGATGCAGTTGGATGACGGTCTATGTATTTTGTTGTAATGCCCAGAGTAAATCTCATAGTGATCCTCTCGATGTATGCACGTTGTCTTTATTCTATCAATTGCCCAACTGTAATTTGTTTACCCAGCATGTGTTATTTTATCTTAGGGAGAGACACCACTAGTGAACTATGGACCCCGGTCCTATTTCCTTTACATTGCTATCACCTGTTTACTTTACTCGCATTGTTTACTTTACTCGCATACTACTATCACTTTCCACTCGATATGCTCATACCCTTTGTTTCAAGCAAACCGGTGAGATTGACAACCTCATCGTAAGTTGGGAACAAAGTATTTGGTTGTGTTGTGTGCAGGTTCCATGTTGCTACTGGTTGAAGACGCGCTAACAAGAAATCATTAACGGCGCCCTTGTTGGAGTGTCACGCAGCTAGTGGGCATCACCTTCTGGATTATTGTCTTTTTCCTACTGGACGATTAAACCTTTGTTTCATAACTGAGAGAAAATTTGCTGCTATATTCATCAAACATTCTCTTGGGGTTTCCAACTGGCCGGTCATTTACTTCATCAACTACACGCCAACAAGTTTTCTGGCACCATCATCACCGCGCCATCAGTTGACTTGGCGCATGCTCACACATGTTTGACTCATACAAAGTCGCCATAAGCCTCTATGATCATTTAGTTTTTGACTTTTGATGCCATCTTATGCTTCTTTTAATGTTGCTTTGTCGCTTTGCATGATTATGGCCGTTATTGCTCTCTTAGTTGGTCGCTCCCAGTCTTTTGCTAGCCCTTGTTTTGTACTGAGTATGAGCTCTACTCGTGCATCCAACTCCTAAAAACCAAGTTGTTCCAATGTGTCCACCATACATACCTATTAGCAATTTGCTATTCCAAAGTACATTTGACTTGCTTTTATCTATCCTTCAAATTGAACTCTTTTTGGTGTTATGCGAAAATTGGTCAGTAAAGCTCTCACGAACCTGATGGCACACTTACTTTTCTTGTTCTTAAAAATTTGACATTGTGGCTCTCTTATGTTGAGTTGTTATGCTTGCAAATTGTAAGTTGGAAATTAGCCCAGCCATGCCATCATGGGGCAAGCTTTCAACATTGCACTTCTTATTTGAGTTGATATTGTGATCTTTTGTTTATGTATACTTGCGATGTGAAATAATTTGGGAATCTTACGGGATCATGGAGTTTGTATATGTGTTAGAGAAACGCCTAGGCCACTAATCTAAGCCATGCATAATTCATGGTGGAAATTTACAGCATGCCCATAGTGAACATTCGACGACGCATCTCACAATAAAAAGCTATACCAATGGTAAATAAAAGAGATGTCGAGGTGTTCATTGTCTGTTTGTCCTGTCATTTTGATGTGGGCTTGTTCCATGTCATCGGGCACGGAGGTACCCCGTTGGTGGTTCTCGATGATACGTGTATACTTACAATGACAAGAGCTTGCTTGGGACTCTAAGTCGAGTAGTGTGAGGTTTGGGTATTCGTACTTCACGGGACACGAGGTTTTCAACTTATGATTTGTCAAGCATATGCATCATAAGTGTATTCGCATTAACTTTAACCATTCAAGATGCCTATGATGGGGGCAATGAGAGCTCAAAGCTAGTAAGTACCATAATTTTTGAAGGTTTATAAAACTTGCAATCACTGCTTCCCTCTGCGAAGGGCCTTTCTTTTACTTTTATGTTGAGTCACCACCTTCTATCTTTATGCACCGTCTAAGAGAGCATAGTTGCCATTCTGAGTTTAATGTGCATAGTCCCAAAGTTTATCATTGATTGACTCATGATTTTGGTTTCACTTGTTCTTAAATTATTTGTATCTAGTCGCCCTCTTAAACTTGAAGGTGTCCTATGCATTTATATTTTGCTCTTCCATGAAGGACAAGCTAAAAACCATTTGCTATGTTTTTCCATATAATTTGAACACATGTTTGACTTTCATTGTTTCATTTTCATGATCTTTCATTTGTGTTCTTTTTTATGTTATAACTTGGTTGCTAAGTTTATTCTATCAAGATTATGTCTTTCATGCCCATGTTTTAAGTTCTTTGATCCCAGCACTCAATGCTTACTTTGATGATCAAGATTGTGATGGTGCATGTCACCTCAAAAAATATTCTTTTGTTATCACTTACCTACTCGAGGACGAACAGGAGTTAAGCTTGGGGATGCTGATACGTCTCAAACGTATCTATAATTTTTGATGCTCCATGCTTGTTTTTACACCATTTGCCTTGTGTTTCGTTACATTTCGTGGCGTTTTTATGCGATTTTCGGAACTAACCTATTGACAAGATGCCACTGTGTCAGTTCCCTATTTTCTGCTATTTTTGTGTTTCAAAAAAGCTACACAGGAAATATTCTCCGAATTGGACAAAACAAGTTAGGAACTCCTATTTTTCCCGGACGAAGGACGAGGACCAAACGGGAGCCGGAGAGGGGCCAGGGGCTGCCCACACAACAGGGGGGCGCGGCCCAGCCCCTGGCCGCACCCACCCATTGTGTGACCACCCTGGTCCACTCCTGATGACGCCCCTTCGCCTATAAGAAGCCTCCCGATGGAAAACCCTAAAACAATCGGCGTTTTCCCAGAACAGTTCCGCAGCGCTCCCGCCGTCGAAGAAAAATTTCAGAGGATAGAAGTCTCTGTTCCGGCACCCTGCCGGGACGGAGAAGTGCCCCCCGGAGCCATCTCCATCGGTCTCCATCAACCTCACCGCCATCTCCATCAACCTTGCTGTCTCCTATGATGAGGAGGGAGTAGTTCTCCCCCGGGGCTAAGGGCTCTACCGGTAGCTATGTGGTTCACCTCTCTCTCTCCCATGATGTGATCTTTATGTGATCGTGAGCTTTGTATCTAGTTGAATTGGTAGATGCTATTATTCAAATATTATGCTACTCCTGCGCTTTATTATTGTAATCTTCGGAGATACCTTGTATCATGGTATGAAGGTGACTAGTGTGCGCATCATGTGTATCTTTTTGGTTAATGTCTCTATGAATTGTTGGTGTTTGTTGGAACCATCTAGTGCGTTCATGGTGATAGTGTGGGACAATCTAGTTTAAGTACATACGGACTTTGAGGAGTGTTTCGTAGCCCTACGCATGATTAGTGTTCATTTTCCATTGGAGAATTATTTTGAGTTGCATATTGATGATAGTATCTATTGGTTCAATTATGTTATATTTGTTGAGAGTGTGTCCACTAGTGAAAGTATGATCCCTAGGCCTTGTTTCCAAGCATTGCACACCGTTTCCTTTCAGTTTTGTTACATGTTTGCTTGCAGCGATATTTATTTCAGATTACATTTACTACTTATAATCATCACTACTACTTGTATTTCACTATCTCTTCGCCGAACTAGTGCACCTATACATCTGACAAGTGTATTGGGTGTGTTGGGGACACAAGAGACTTTTTGTATTGTAATTGCAGGGTTGTTTTAGAGGGATAGCTTTGACCTCTTCCTCCTTGAGTTTGATAAACCTTGGGTGATCACTTAAGGGAAACTTGCTGCTGCTCTACAAACCTCTGCACTTGGAGGCCCAACACTGTCTACAAGGATAGAAGCGTGCGTAGACATCAAGGCCCCCGACTCCAACTGGCCAAGCTCTTAGCGGTCGCATGCAAAAGGACCTTGGTTTGAAAAGAAAGGTCATCGCTCTTTCCATCATTAAGAGAGCTAGGAAGAAACAATATGCTCGGATAGCTAATATCAAGGAGGGGGATGCAAATACCAAATTCTTTCATTTGAGAGTGAATGCCTGGAGAAGAAAAAACCACATCTATCGCCTCAAACACAATCAAGGGTGGGTGACCGAGCATGCCGCAAAAAAGGATGTTGTAAACAACCACTTCAAGTCCATTTTGGGGATGAGGTTCGCTCGTGTGCATGACTTCAACTGGGATGAGCTTAACTTCCCTCTCACGGACTTGAATGTTTTTGGTGATCTCTTTACCGAGGCGGAAGTTAAGAGCGCCATCGATTAAATGCCTTCCGATAAAGCTCCCGGCCCCAATGGCTACACCGGGGCCTTCTTCAAGAAGTGTTGGGACATCATCAAGGGCGACCTCATGAGGGTAATCCTTCAATTTGGGAACCTCCACGCCGAGAACTTTCATTGGCTCAACTCCGCCAGCATTGCCTTATTGCCAAAGAATGATGCGGCGGAGGAGGTTGGCGATTTTAGGCCTATTAGCCTCATCCATGCCATTGCTAAAATTATATCCAAAATGCTAGCACTTCGGCTTAGTTCCTTCATGAACGGCCTCGTCTCCAATGCGCAAAGTGCTTTCATCAAGAAGAGAAGCATCCACGACAACTTCCTATACGTGAAGAATCTTGCCACTTGGTTCAACAAAGCAAAAACTCTGGCTCTCCTTTTCAAGCTCGATATTCAGAAAGCTTTTGACTCTATTAGTTGGGAGTACATTCTTGATCTCCTTTGTCAGAGGGGCTTCCCGCCTACATTCCGGAATTGGATTGTCGCGTTATTCTCTACCGCGTCTTCTTGATTTTTGCTTAATGGCATCGCCGGGGACCCCATTGAGCATGGGAGGGGGATTAGGCAAGGGGACCCATTATCACCTCTACTCTTCATCCTTGCCATTGACCCCATATCTCACATTTTGGAGAGGGCGACTACGCATGGGCTCCTTCACAAGCTTAGGGGGCACGAAAACATTTTGAGGACCTCTCTTTATGCGGATGATGCTGTCATTTTTGTGGCTCCCATTAAGCAAGACGTTCAAAATCTCGCGGTGACCCTTCACCGTTTTGGAAATGTGACTGGTTTTTGCATAAACTTTGCCAAGAGCTCTGTGGTCCCTAATAGGTGCCAAAACATTGATCTCGATGATGTGCTCGATGGCATTCCGGCCACCCGTGCGACCTTCCCCTTGCAGTACCTTGGATTACCACTTTCGATATGGTGCCTTCAGCGTAGAGACTTCCAACATCTTGAAGACAAATGTGCCGGGAAACTTCCAACTTGGAACGGTAAGTTTGTCACCATAGCCGGCCGCACCGCCCTTGTCAAGTCGGTCCTTGCTCCGCAAGCAATCTACCACGTCACACCACTTTCCATTCCACCGGGAACCTTGAATTTCATTAACAAGTTAGAGCGAGTTTTCCTTTGGGCAGCTAAAGATTCCACCACTAGGGCAAAGTGCAAGGTTAATTGGGATGACGTGTGTCGTCCCAAGAAGTATGGTGGCCTTGGGGTACTCCACTTTTGGAGAAGTTCGTGACGGCCCTTAGATTGCGTTAGCCTTGGTTAGAATGGAAGAACCCCGACAAGATTTGGGTTGGACGGGAAACTCGTGTTGCAAGGCAGATATGGCTATTTTCTATGTGGCTACCACCATCACGGTGGGAAATGTGGCCAAAACCCCTTTTGGCAGGCTCCTTGGCTTCATGGTCGCGCTCCCATCGACATTGCTCCCCTAATCTTCGAGTCTTCCAAAAGCAAGAAGTATACGATGGCGCAAGCTATTTCCGGGAGCTCTTGGGTGCACAACATAAGCTTAGCAAATCCCCTATCTCCGGCGCACATTTCTCAATTCGTCGAGCTTTGGGCACTCGTCCGTAATGTTCAACTTCATGAGGAGGAGGAGGAGGAGGAAGACAATATCACTTGGAATCTTATGGATAACGGGCAATACTCCACGTCCTCGGCCTACGCGGCTCGATTTTTTGGTCTCGTGTATTCCGATATGTGCACGCTCGTGTGGAAAGCTTGGGCTATCCCCAAGACAAAACATCATGCTTGGCTAGCTCTACAAGACCGCCTTTGGACCGCCGATAGACTTGAAAGGAGGGGTTGGCCAAATTGTGGCCTTTGTCCCTTTTGCAAGCAAGTTCCGGAATCTACGAACCATCTATTCGTCAATTGTCGCTTCTCCATCCGCATTTGGGAACTCCTAAAGGAATGGATTTGTATCCATGAGATATATCCAAGAGAATGGGGGGTTCTTAACATCAACGAGTGGTGGAAGCTCCTCGCGGCCGGTCCTACCCCTCAACGCAAGGCCTTGGCGACTCTCGTGTTGCTTACCGTTTGGGAGCTATGGAACGAGAGGAACGCTAGAGTCTTCCGCAACAAGAGTTCCCCCTCTTTTGTAGTCCTCGATAGGATAAAAAATGAGGCGCGTCTATGGGTGTTAGCGGGTGCTAAGAAGTTGGGTAGTACCATGTCGGGAGAGTAGGCTTTTGTGTTGAGTTGTGTTAGGTTGTACCATGTTTGTTCTTGTAAAACTTCTCCTTAATTAATGGAATGAGGCAAAGCTTTTGCCTTCGTTTAAAAAAAATGATACATGTTTAATCTCCAACTTCACCAGTTTTCTTGCTTCGGAAGGTCTTACCTGATGTCGCTGTAACATTGCTAGGCATCGATCGAATTTAGTTTGCTTGTTTGGAATGGGATTGAATTTTGTTTTTAACTGCTCTAGTATCTTGGAGTACAAATATGCAGCATTCATACATGAACCTGTTTCGCCATTGGTCCACCATGTGATCAGAGGCCAAGACAATCCATCGGTGTAGCCTGAAAGCTTCATAGGTGGGCTGATTTGTACAAGTTGAACTGAACAATTCGTTGTGCTGCCTGACATTCTCTCCATTTTGGCTTCAGAAAGGCTAGTCCTGCAGCGGCAGCCGCGGCGCGGTGTCTTTGGACCGCTGTCTAGTGGCCTGGAATGGCGGCGGTTCTGCGGTGGATCAAGGCTGCCATGACAAATCCGAGCTCCAAAGGTATACGAAATTTTCTCCTCACAACTCGTAACTTCACATACTGTAGCTGTTTTAGTTTTATGGATACACTGTAGATGTTTTAGTTTTGCAGCAAAGCAACAGGAACATGACATTATTTTATGTTGGAATTGGCCCGATACGCTGCGTTAACTCGCCGAGTACTTTCCGGCGATATGCGCACGTAGACGACTAGCTCGATTACTTCCGAACTAATCCGACGAGATGATCCGACGAGACGGGTAAGCGTGCACACGTACTAGCTAAGCCAGCTAGCTAACACCTCACGTATGCAACACCAATCGCTGGACACAACACACGCACAAGACACGATTGTGTATTGCTAGAGGTGCATATCGCACCCCCTCTCTCCTTCTTTATTTCTTACTTTTTCTCTTATTATATTACAACGGGGTGTACGCATATTTATATGCTAACTAGGACTATAGCCCAACCGACTAGGAGATCAACCTAGTCCTACCCGGACACATACACGTATACCTTCCGTATACAAGATTGCTCCGGACGTGCTTAATCCTAATAATCACCCCCCTAAGCACGACCGCTTCACTTCGACCTGGGTCCCAAATACGCTACTTGCTTCGCGTAGGTGTTACCCTCGACACTGCTTTTGCCGTCTTGATCTTCATCGTCGACATTGCTTTCGCCGCTCCTTCTTGTAGCATCCATGTCACCGTCTTTGCTTTCGGCGGCTTCTCCATGGCTTGACGCTCTTCATCCTTCTTGTCGTCTTTAACTTTCACTGGTTCCTCGACGAGCAAACAATTCTTTTCTTGCTTCATCTTCACCGGATTATCTACCGTCCGAAGAGCCTTCTTCAGATAGTAGTCCGACACGCGTCGCATATGTGGTCGCGTGCTCTGTAGTCGTCTCGGCTCCATTACTGTCGAAGTTGATACGACATATACTTCTGCACCTGACATGGCGCTCCTCTCTTCACTTGCGGATCCTTCCTTTGCTGGTTGAGATCCCACGTCGCTCCCCGACGTGTCGTCTATATGCTCTTGCCGAAGTACTCTATTACTAGCAAATTTAGCTAGCTCCTTTTCTGATGGATGCAATTTTACCCGATGCTTTTGGCTGTAATGCATCCACGTACAGGGTAGTTCACGTTTAGCTAGATTGAGTAGCTCCATGCATGCATACTTCAGATTTCTTGCTGGGACGTCTGCTTCCATCCCGTGTAGTGCAACTGATGGTGAGATCTCTCTTTCTTTTCCTGTTTCTTCTGGGACATGAGTCCCTAATGCTTCTGGCTTAGTCTTCTTACTTGAAACACTTCCTAAGCCTTGGAATTTTTCTGGCCACAAACCACTCGAGCTGGTTAGCCTCTTTGCGAGGCTGCACGAGTCATCGCCAAGTGCTCCGGACGACGTTGCTTCTGGCCAAACGTTGCCTCCAGCGTATGCATGTTTTAGAACGTTGGGTAATTTCAACGTCCTAATGCTGCTCGCTTGATTGTCTCCAAGCGTAGCGTTGCTTTCTGGTTCTTCACCTTTAGTGATACAAGCTACAGCTATATTTAGTAGCTCTAAACATGCGTAACGAGTCTGTCTTCTTGCTGGAGTGTCTACTTCCAGCTGAACTGTCATACCTCCACCTGATTCAGCTGATTCACTCCTCTCTTCTGGTCCGGTTAAAGCAGCACAAGGGCTGTCGTCACCCGGCCTGCTTGCTGGACTAGCTTCATGTAGACCTTCTGTTTCTGGACCTCTTGGCGGATCCTCTTCTGGCGAGCCTTTTTCTTTTAGTTCACCTCCTTCTGGCCATGGTGGCCTGCTGTTTTCTCTCTCGCAAATTGCGTCTTGCGTGACATGTAGGGATTTACGTGAGAACGGGGCACTCCGTTGCTCCTCAACGAGAAATCCATTGCATATTGGATCCACCTCATCCAAGTCAAGATAGTAGAGTCTGTTCTTCGATCTCTCCACCTTCATGACAAGCTGCCTTTGACAATCATATCCCCATAGATAGTTCTCCTCGAGCACAATCTTGCATCCACGCTCTGTGAGCTGTCCAAGACTGATAATATTTCTCTCCAACTTGGGAACATAGTACACACTAGTGAGTACCTTATGACCGCTTTGCAACTCAAGTAGGACATTGCCTCGTCCTGCGATGCTGACCGTCGCCCCGTCACCAAAGCGAACGGTGCCTCCCACCGAGAGATTTAATTTAGAGAAAAGGGCCATGTTGCCAGTCATGTGATTGCTCGCGCCCGTGTCGAGGCACCAGACGTTGCCACCCGTCTTTGTCCCCTGCTTGTCATGAAGGTAAACCTTCTCTTCTACGAGCTTGACAATCTCCATAGTCGACGTCGAAAGAGCTAACTCCTCCTTGTCATGCTCGCACTTCTCGAGCATCATCATCATGGGTCCATCATCTCCTTTCTGGGCCATGAGAGCCCTCTCCTTCGGTGGTTCTCGGCAATCAGACTTGAAGTGACCAAGCTTGCCGCAGTTATGACACCTTATTTTCTTTATGTCAAACTTCCTCCGCGGCGGAGCTTCATCATCATCCTCCTGCTCTGCGACGTACTTTCTCGCTGAGCGTTCCTTCTCCTTCTTCTTGCCGCCGCTCGTGGATCCTCCTTGCGCTTCTTTTGAAAGAGTCATCCACTGCTGCTTCGTGAGCATCAGGTGCTCACTCTCTTCCGGGTCGCCAAAGCTAAGCCGGATTCTCTCGTCATGGGCCTTAAACCTTCCGACGAGATCCTCAACCATCAGTGTATTCAGGTCGAGACATTGTTCGATCGATGTAACGATCTGCATATAGCGCGCTGGTGCGGCACGCAAGAATCTTCTGACGTTCTTGACCTCATCCAATTTCTCGCCATATCCCCTGATTCCATTGATGAGGGTGACGAAATGGGCGGCAAACTGATCAACCGTCTCGCTTTCCTCCATCTTCAGATCTTCATAGCTTTTTGTCAAACTTTGAAGATGCGCTTCCTTCACGCGGGCATGACCTTGGTGCAAGATCTCGATCGTCTCCCAAGCATCCTTCGCCGATTTCTTTCCGACAAGGTGCTGTAACACGTCCTTCGGTACGACGGAATAGAGCGCCGTTAGAGCTTGGCGATCCTTCCGGTACTTCGCGCCTCCCTTGGCGTATTCACCACCGCCTGGATCGACGGCTTCCCAAATCTCCTGAGCTTCCATGGCCACCTCCATGTTGACGGCCCAAAGCCCGTAGTCCTTGCGATCGAGGCGCGGATACAAAGCCGCCCCCACCGTCTCCATCACCGATGCCGATCCCGAGTTCTCGCCAACCTTGACCATCGCCATAATCTTCTAGTACTTTCAGAAAATCACGGACGACGAACCTCGGGCTCTGATACCAATTGTTGGAATTGGCCCGACACGCCGCGTTAACTCGCCGAGTACTTTCCGGCGATACGCGCACGTGCACGACTAACTCGATTGCTTTTCATATGCACCTGTGGCAATTCAATCTGAGTTTCATCGCGTGCGTGTGTGTTCAGCTGAAATCAATCAAGCTCCTTTGTAGCTAGCTAGTTGAATCAGCCTAGTCTACGTACGTGTGTACTTGCGACGTCTTGCCGGAACGTCGTCTCGCCGGAGTAGCTCGGAAGCAATCGAGTTAGTCGTGCACGTGCGCGTATCGCCGGAAAGTACTCGGCGAGTTAACGCGGCGTGTCGGGCCAATTCCAACATTTTAGTCTGCACCTCACCGTACCTCACCTGTACCCTGAACAAAAAATCTAGAATGCTCAAGATCGGTCAATCCTGCAATAGTTTTAGCCCTGCAGTGGATGTGTTTGTCAATGAGTAGGCCATAGACGGGCAGATGACACTGAGTAGCCTTAATCGCGAGTTCACATACTGGCATAAAAGCTGATGAAACTAGAGCCAGCCGATGATGGGGGTTCATCATGGGACCCCAGGCCTGCTCCCTTTTGGAAAATCTGTCTGGTGCGATGGATCACACGATCTCGCATGAAGCTAGCGCGGCACATGCGAGAGCTCCTCGGCGAGGCGCCTAGTGCCGGCACTGTGCGCGCAAGTGCGTCCGTGTCTGGGTTTCCTTGGATGCAGGCAAACAATGTTCAGAAAAAATGGGTTCAGGGAGATGAGGCATTCCTTTTATTCAACTTGTGAAAGTTGTCACAGCCGATGAGACGCCTGCAGCGCATAGTTCACTCCTGCTCCTCCCTGTAGGATCATATCTAGGCAGTGTATCAGGATGACTGTTTTAGAGAGGGTAAAAAAACCTTGTTTTGATTACTGTTCTTTGCACATGCATTTTAACCATATTCATATAGTTTTTCCCCTGCATTTCCAGAAAGACCTCAAAAAACTCATGCACCTTCAGAGAAGTTCATTTCGCTGACCAGAACTGATTTTCACCCGGCCTTCACTCAAATTACTCACACACACAGTCGCAGATTCGCGCATCAGTGTGTCAACAGTGCCAGTGCCCAGTGGGCACTGGTGTGTCGCTACCGCCGCACGCATAGTGAAGCAGGGGCAGGAAACAGCAACATGTGGCACTGTTGAGGCACATGACCTAATCAGTCCCAGAACTGGTACTGGTACTACCCCTTCCACCGATCCACACACCCATGGCCACGAAGGTGAAAGGGCAGCTGGAAAGAGACGCGCGGGCGGGCAGACAGAGATGCCTTTCCGGTTTCTGATCTTCTCTCTGAGACACGGACCATCCATCCCGACTCCAGTCGCAGCTCAGCTAGGTGATGTGATGTGACTCAACCTTTGCCTGTGCCTGTGGCGTGGCCGAGTGGCTCTGCCTTCAATTCTTCACACTGCTAGTAGGTGATACTACCAGAATGTTAACCGAACCCACCGGAATTTCACCGCCTCTTGCACGAGACGGATGCATGCCGGCGACTGCTCGGCGCCGGCTCACACGGGCGAGTCAGTGCATCATGCATCATGCATCATGCACGGATAGCGCACAAAGTCTCGCCGGAGCTCCAGGGTTTCAGATAACGAGACAGCATCTATCTTCAAGTATGCATGTGCGTAAGTCCGCTCGTCCATTTGCACTGTCTGCGCCGTGTGTACGGGAGCTCATTGTTCGAGTGGTAGGAGAAGCTCGGTACGTGCTACTGCTACGTACGGGGCGGCAGGGCAGGGCATGGCGCCATGGCCGGCTGAAGGGACAAGACGGTGCGTGTGTGTCTCGGGGGATTCCTCTGAAGCTCCACCGCCGTCCAGGCTAGCCGGCTCCTGCCAAACGTGTGCCGCTTCTTCAGTTTCGTCAGTTGTATGCGCCAAGTTTGGTTTGATTTTCGTTTGTTTTCTCCTGAAGCTGCAGGGCCGGGGCTCGGCGTTTGGCAGGGATTCCCCTCGTCTTTGGAGCTACCCAATTATTTGGCAGTTGAGCTGCCCTGCTCTGCATGGATCATGGACGGGTTGGTCGTCAGGCGCTGATCCTCCCGGTCGGTCCGAAAGGTCGAGGCCGTCGAGCCAGACACCACGACGAGCAGCAGCAAGTTGTTTGATGAAATGGCATGTCACAGTGTCACGCACCCTACACGACAATCATGTTACAGGTACACAAAAGCCTAGAGCCCTAGAATGCAACTTTTGCTAGCTTGTGCAGTGTGTGCTACGCCATTGGTGTCTCTCTGATATTTTTTCTATTAAGGCCGCTTTATTACATAAGAAACTTAAGCTTTACATGTATATAATTAGGATGGGCATAGCCACTGTCCAGTACTGGAATAAATTTAAAAAATGCAAAATTACATATCATAACGAGAAATTGTAACATCGCCTAACAGATGGAGGTCTGATACGCAAGTTATGATCACCCATTGTAGAGACGACCATAAACAGAGAGTATTATGTACCGATAGATAATCACAAAACTAGATAGTTTTTTTCGTTGCACACTATATTATTTCTACATAGCCAGAGCGACTAAATTAAGATAATTGTTCTCTCCCTAATAAGCATTCTAAACCTGTGCTCAATATCGTGAACCTAATTCTCAAAAATATTGGAGACACTACGTGACGGGTACAAGATTGAAGATAATTATAGATATAGCAAAATGATAATGAAAGAAAAAATGCTTGATTGTCTTATATTGATGATAAAAAACATATTTCTTACTAGCATGCCAGTTTTGTTTCGCAAGGTTGACTTTGGTGAAAATTACTCCCTTACTAAGATACCATCCAAACCAAGGTTAAAAATAGCGCGCTATTTCTTTTAGCGTGGCCCTTCTCCAAATGCTATATCGTGCTAATACCGCGCTATATTTAAAAAAAGTATTTTGAAATTTTAGTCAAAAATATGGAATTTTGCTAAGAATAAAGTATATTATAAAAAAATAGATGTTTTAGCCTGATTACTTGTGTTTAACAATCAAGATTTGCATCTTATGTTTGCTTACTCGACACCCTCATATATAATTGCTTACTCTACACCGATAAAAAAAAATAGCATGCTATATTTAAAATAGCGTTAATGCTAGGATATTTTTGCAAATAGCGCCATAGCGAGCAAAGTTGCAAAATTTTAACATGGACACTCAAAATACGCTATAGCGCGCTAAATAGCGGCAAAGAGCATGCTATTTTTTCCTTGATCCAAACACCTTGATTTTTAAAGGAATTTTCAACTTTCTAAGCTTCTTATTATTACCGACTGGCACATCTGTTTGGATTAACGCATTGTACATAGAGTCAACAGAGAATTTCCCATTCTCACGAAAATGCCAACATAATTCATCAGATCCATTTTATAGTTAGACATTAGCCAAACGAAGAAGTAAGGCGTTCGAAGATACAAACCCATGATCTGATAAATCCCTTCTAAAGGATAAATCCCTTCTAAACGTCACATTTGGAGAAGTCTCCATAATAGTATCAATAGTGTCGCTTTTGTGACAAACAATATTATATAATGCATGATATTGTTCTCCAAAAGTGTTATTACCTAGCCACTCATCCTCCCAGAACCAAACCTCCACACAATCTTTAATGGAAAATGTACTGAAGCGGAAAAAAATATTTCTTCGTTGCCATCAGTCTGATCCAAAAATGTGAATCACCAGGTTTCCAATGAACCTGTAATAATGCCTTTGATCCCACATATTTCCTTTTTAAAATGGTTTACCAAACCCCTCCTCGGGAAGTAGCTTAAATAGCTATTTACCTAGTAGGACCGTATTCTTGACCTCAAAGTCATGATTACCGAGCCCACCCTGGTCCTTGGGTCGGCATACCACACACCATTTAACCAATTAATACTTCTTTTTCTCGCTATCTTGCCAAAAGAATGTAGATCGGTAATAATTCCGTTTATGTAAGACTTCTTTTGGTAAAGGGATTTCTATTTTTGTGCCCTCAGGTCGTTAGTTGTACTCAGTTTTCCCTAGCTCGTTAGTTTTTCCTCAATTTTCCCCAAGCCGTTGTCTGAAACCCTCAGAAGGAGGTCGGACGGGAGGATTCCCGTTTAGTTGACCGTTTCCGTGCTGACGTGTGGGGCCGCGTCGTGTGGGCCGTGTCGCGTGGGGCTGGTAGAAAGGGACCGCGTGGGACAGGACGAGACCGTGTTTGGTTGTACGTGAGAGCTCGGTTCTGTCTCTCTCGGGCCAAATTGGCATTGCCTTTTCAGAGCGCCTTTTTCCCCTCTCTCTCTGTAACAGTTCTCTCTCTTTTCACCAAATTAGTATCAAATCTAGAGAAGCTTCTATTTCTGTCTTTCTTCAATGATTATTTCCTTTTGGCCCTCGTTTTTTGCCCAATATGGTAACAAATCTAGTAGCAAATCTAGAAGCTAGTATAGGATAAATTCACAGCAGCATAATAAATCTAGAAAACTAAGTATAATACATAAACTACATACAGCAGCCAAAAGCAGCCAATAACGATGTTAATGTTCACGACAAACTAAGCTGAAAATAATACAAGACGCAATGTATGCCCAACATGAAGATTAGGATACCCCAGGATGAATGAATCTGTTCTTCATTCATCATATATATCTTCGTCGCTCCCTATTCTGGTCTGAAAGAAATATTCATTGAACTTCTTCCGTCTGCAGTGTGCAGCCAATACATCCTCCAAACGGTATGGCCTTTGTTCATCTTTCAGACCGTACCTTCCTAATCTATCCACATATCGTGGCCACTCATCCCAGGCGTTCATATCATCAAAGTACTCTCTGATATAACCCAAATCCGCGTAGTAGATGCAGCCAGGTCGAAGTGTCAGGTGCACTCTGGTGTCAACGGAGATACACCGGACATGATGGACGAAGAAGGCACGACTGCCAATGTTATTGACGGCATGGAGAGAGCGGCTCTCAGTGTCCACACGGTACACCAATGTTTGATCTTCATCCAAACGACCGCCCAAAAACACAAGCAACAGATCACCATCCGACTTCACAAGGTAGAACTTGTCATTTCCAAGTTCTGGAAATGAAAAAAGTGTCTCCATGTTGACATTGCTCGCGCCCTGCTCCAACTGGACATTGTTGGTGCACACTAATGTTCCGAACTCCAAATTGTGGTAATGACAAGGTAGAGCTAGTGCATAGAATTCACCATTGAACGTGGTAATGCAACGCATAGAATGGTGCTCGATCGTAAATCTTCCTTCTCCCCAATCTTCATCTATACCCTTAGTTGGAGTGCTCTCATCGACCCAAGCAATTTCCGTCGGGTAATATGTGGAAACGAAGAGCATAGTCGGGGACTTCATTACAGTGACTGACTCCAGAATAAAAGATGGCATCTGCGCCTCAAATATAGTGTTCGATGTCTTTGTGAGTGGGTTCAGAAGCCGTATCTTGTACGGCTGGTTCTTCTGGGCAAGCACGATGACACCACGGCAAAAGCTGACGAAGTAGTATCTAAAATATATTGATGAAGATAACATTCAGCACTAAGATGTTTACGATAGAAAATAAAAGGATTAACTCTATAGATATGGAGGAATTTGAACCTTGCATGAACTTCCGTTAGATCGATGGTGACGTAGCGGGATGTGCGGAGGTGGAGGAAGGAGAACTCAGCAGCGCGTGGCAGGGCGTGCTCTACCATGATCCATTCGTGCAGGTGCACGTCGGGCTCAGGTAAATCTAATCGCCAATTAGTACAAACTTGCCTCAAAGCAGAGTAGGTGTCCACATACTCCTCGTTCGCCAGTAAGCAGGCGCCGATCTTGTGAAGTGGTTCGTCAGCCCTGAGAGAGGCTCAGTTCACGGAGGCGCCGCGCCTGGATGCGCCGCCCTCGGATGTGACGGGCTCGGCGGCGACGGCCTCGGATGCGACGGGCTCGGATGCGACGGGCTCGGAGGCGACGGGCTCGGGGGCGACAGCCGCCGGCGCATTCTTCTTATCCATCGCCGGCAGGGGAGCGCGCGTAGGGCGGCTGGGTTTTTTGGGAGAAGGTGATGGGACGTGAGAGGCGTGGTTGCGTGCGTGAGTTATAATGAGACTGTGTGCAGAGGGAGGGAGAGAGGGGCTCTGTACTGGCAAAGTGACGGTTCGTCTCAGCAGTTAACGTTTGGTCTCAACACGCGCACAGCGCGGCTAACCGCTGCTCACCGCGACACGCGTCCGTGGGACTGCACGTCAGCACCGTTACGTGTACTCAGTTCTACCCTCGAGTCTTACACTGGAAAAATATCTGTACTCAGTTTTCCCCTCGAGTACTAATACTGGCTAGTGCAATATACTCAGTTTTACCCTCAAGTGGCTGGTCAACAGAGAGTCAACAAATGGGATTAAGCTATCTAATTGAGTCATTTCATGCGCAAAAAAATTCAAAAAAATAAAATCATTGTGCCTCCTACTCATGGAGTCTTGTTACACGACCTGCCACGCAGACAATCATATATAAATCAAGTTTTCACACAAATGGCCACTTCTGAAATCACTAGTAGCTATGAAGGTTCATGGCTTTCCACTCAAACCCCTTCTCAAAACATCTATACCCAAAACATAGTTTGTCTGAATGAGGCCATAATTTTTACACTCATGTATATTTGAATTGCTAATACTTTGAGGTAGGCCAACCTGGGTTTCATTGTACCAAACATGTGTTTTTATTTTTCTAAATCTCTTATTTGAATTCCTTAGCCTGTTTACTATTTACTTGCCCTTGTATCCTTGATACTACTCAGTTTTACCCTCTCCCTTCTCACAGAAGCCCAAACTTGGCCTGATTGGTCGAGCTGTTGTCACACGGATCGTGCCCACCTACCGTCGATCCTATAATCTAACGGGCAGGATCGTGCCACCCTCTCTTTATCTGTCGGTGGCAAACTACTACCCCTCTATGTATGCTAAATAACGAGTTGGCCACCGGATTCAACAAGTTTGGTAATCATGAATTTCCACTTCTTGTAGGCATTACTTTTCACGGTAAAATGATAAACTATCACGAATTTCCATTTAGGCATTACTTTTCACGGTAAAATAATAAAATATCATGAATTTCCTTTAGGCATTACTTTTTACGGTGAAATGATAAACTATCACGAATTTCCTTTAGGCATTACTTTTCACGGTAAAATAATAAACTATCACGAATTTCCATTTAGGCATTACTTTTCACGAATTTCCTTTAGGCATTACTTTTCACGGTGAAATGATAAACTATCACGAATTTCCTTTAGGCATTACTTTTCACGGTAAAATAATAAACTATCATGAATTTCCATTTCTTTTAGGCATTACTTTTTTGTTGAGATATAAACACCCACAACGGTCATCTCCTCCTTAATTTATTATATAAACCCCACAACGGTCATCTCGCCCTTATAAACCCCCACAGCGGCCATCCCTCATGTCAATAGGTTCTGCCTCTCTCTTCTTCGTTTCTGCCTCTCTCTTCTTCGTTCACATACATTTGATCCATTGCCATGGCTTCCACGTCTCGGACGCCGACCGGAAGGGGAAGGGGAAGGGGAAGGGGAAGGGGCGGCCTGGGTGGTGGATCATCATCATTGCCACCACCACCGTCAACACTGCCATTGATCATAGAGGAGTTCTTAATCGTCATCTATGAAAACCCTTTGGCCAAGAAGGTACGTACGCGTTCCCACATATATGATGCATGTGATTAATTATGTGCATGTTCCAAAAAGTCTTTAATTTCAACGATCGGTGCTCGATCTCTTTGCAGGCACTCCCACAAAAGTTTGCGGACTATCTTGATGGCCAGGAGCCCGCAAAGGTGTATCTGCGAGCAGCTGACTGCGGTCCTCGTCTCTGGACCGTGGAGGTCCTATTTGACGGACAAGGCCAGATGTACCTCGACAAGGGCTGGGAGAATTTCGCCATCGCGCACGGTGTGGATTTTGGCTACATCCTACACTTCAAATATGAAGGCGATGATGTGCTCACAGTGAAGGTGTTCGACGTAACATTGTGCAGGAAGTACTACTACACGGACAATGAAGATACTGACGATGAAAGCGACGACGACGTGAAGCCATGCATCCATCCCCTTTAGATAAGGGGATTATGACCAAGAATATATATGTAGCTTCATATGCATCGATTTAGAGATCTAGCTATTTTCTATATATTATGCATGTAAAAATAATAGGGAATCGCAATTTCTACCATGATTCGAGCACCACAGCCTCCAAACGATGCCGATGCCGATATCGGCATGGTCAGAACGACTATGCATGCTCGCCGCCACTGCTAGGTCACCGTCGGGATGCACCCTCAATCCTGTCCCCACATTCGATCACTGACACGCCAGAGATACCGCCGAGGCCAATGACGAACGTACATGCTGATGCCAATGCCGAACATGCACGCCGCTGTGGGCACGGCCACGCCGCCCCGCTATGCTGGATGCCACAGACCACCGCGAGGTCTTTCCCTTCGCCACCACACTCCCCTAGCACCCATCTATACACGCCAGAAAGGAGAGACACTAGTTTTCTCTATATTGCTCGCGTTCGTGTCCGATATCGTCAGTCAAAGTGTTGAGGTCGTCGTCGATGTTCTCAACCATTTTTTCTCTTCTTTGCATGGTTAAACGTGTCTAGTTCATATCTATCTAATGCGTCTGGTCTCGCCTCATGCAGTTCTTTGTGGACGTCGATCTCATCTCGGCACCCCGCAGGCCACCTCCTCCGTGCCATCGCTGTAGAGCTCTGTTTAAAAATCTAATCCTACCCGTGTATTGCCCCTTGTATCAGCGTCATGGCCCCACTTGTCATTCGATATACCGAAGCCCCACTCGTCCGCGTTTTGGTCAGGGATACAGCGATGCTTACGGTCAAACAAAGATGGATGCTCTGACGTGTCTTTGCGGGCTCTACGTGGCTCCACTAGTCAGCAGTTAACGGTCAAAGGTGTTGAACCGTCGGGCAACCGGCCGTTCCAGCCAGGGGCGGAGCTGGAGCTCGACTTACCCTGATGCACAACTTACTATAGCTAATTTTTTTGAACAACAATCTACTATATATAAGTATGATTTATAGCTTATATAGATAGATAATATGGCATACTTGAAGACAACGTGCAATATAAATAAACTGAAATAAAAATGCCTACAATATTGAACAAATAAAAGATAAAATTACTTGGTAATTATGTCTTGCATTTCCAAATTCCAAACCAGGGACCATCAAACTCAAGGCTCAATAACCTACATGATACAAAGAAAACTTAATTTTCAAGTGCGGAATAATATGACAGAAATCATAGTACTCACGTAGCTAAAATGTTCACATTACCTTTTACTTTATTAGTACATTCGTTCTCTCCTAGCCATGAAATACTCGACCACTTGATCATTGGTGACTTTCTTCATTTGCTCTTTCTCCACATAACAAATAACATCATCACTTAAGCTATCATCATTGAGACGATTGCGCAAAAAAGTTTTCACCAGTTTCATAGCTGAAAAGCACCTCTCAACTGTAGCAGTAGCAACCGGCAACACAATAACTAGCTTCAACAAGCGATAAAACAAAGGATACATAAGATGCCTCCTTGTCTCCACCATTTTTTTAGAAAGCTCGGTGATTGTTTCTATGTTGGCAAAGCTAACATCTGAACGCACATCGGCAATATAGAGGCGTAGATCCTTATCAAGGTCCCTCAGTTCTCCAGAATCAAAATCTTGAGGATATAGTTTAGCCAAATTTATCAAACTCTCCAAATTAAAATCACAAAATGAGTCTCTTGGACTCAAAGCCGCTGACCAAACAAGAAGATTGGAGGATGTCTCACTAAACCGACCATCAAGCTCTTGAACTAGCCAATCAAAAATATCATTGAAACAGTCAACTTGATAGTGATGTTTGTTGGTAATTCCAGTTGCCCGTCTTCTCTTTTTTGGATTAACATAGGCTTGTTCCATGTCCAACTCTTCAATATCATGTTTCTCACAAAAATCATGAACTTCAACAAGCAGAGATTCCCATCCACCTTCTCTAAGTTCATTCAAAACAATTCTAGTTGACTTCACACATTTCATGGCATTTACTATATCTTGATCCTTCCGCTGCAATGCTAATGACAATGTGTTTGTAGTTGCAAGAACTGTCAACGTGAGATGCAAATAGAAGACAAAATCAAAAGACTGAAAGTATACTAGAAGACCATTTGCTTGGTCTCTATTTGTTCTGTCAGTGTCTTCTTCTCCCACATATTCTAGAACTTTAATAACTGACCGAAACAAGTCAACCAAGCTTTTAAGTGTTTTACCATGTGAACCCCAACGAGTGTCTCCGGGTCTTTGAAGGCATTGCTCTTGATTTAGCCCTGTGCCTGTTGTAAGCTGTCCACATCCTAAAGCTTTGCTCATTTCTTCAAGATTGATATCTCTAATCATATCCCTGCGCTTGGCAGATCCACCCACCACATTTATCAAGGTAGTAATCATACTAAAGAAATTGCTAACTTCTTTATGCTTCCTTACCACAGCCACAACAACTAACTGAAGTTGGTGAGCAAAGCAGTGGACATAATAAGCTGTGCTATTTTCTCTCATTATTAGTGACTTGAGGCCATTGAACTGACCTGACATATTACTAGCACCATCATATCCTTGTCCTCTAACTTGATTATAACTCAGCTTATATTTTGCAAATAAGGAATCAATTGCAGTCTTGAGGTATGAAGAAGTTGTTTCTTTGACATGAACAAGACCAACAAAACTTTCTTTAGAATCTCCAGAACTATCAACATACCTTAAGGCCACTGCCATCTGTTCTTTGCAAGAGACATCCCTAGATTCGTCAACAAGCAAACAAAACACATTATTGTCAACTTCTTTTAGAATAGATTGCACTATCACATGTGCAAAACCTTCAGCAATATCTTTCTGGACCTGCGGAGAACCCATCATAGCATTCTTTGCAGCATCTTTTCCCATAGCCTTTCCTACAACTGGATCATGCTCAGCTATAAGGTCACGAACTTCCAAGAAATTACCTTTATTATAAGAGTTCTTTGACTCATCATGGCCTCGAAAAGGTAATCCTTGCTTGAGCAATAGTCTAGCTGCATCGATTGAGACATTCAATCGAGTAAAGTAAGCTTTCTTTGCAGCTTCACTTTGAATGGTAATGGTAACATCAATGTGCTGATCTTTTTTTAGCAAATCAGCACATTTTTTCATTGCTTGATTATGGATACTACCAACACCACCAACATGATCTTTTAGCCTTGCCTTCATATGCCAGCTATCCCAACCATTCACAACAAATGCCTCATATCCAGCTTCCTTCTTGTTGCCCCGGTCCCTAAACAAGAAACAACAAAAACAATATGCTTTGTCCTTCTCTTTACTATATTCAAGCCAGCTTCCAAATTCATCAAACCAATCGGGATTGAACTTCCTTCTTTTTTTCACCATACATAGTACATGGAAAAGCAAAATCTCTTGGCTGGCAAGGTCCATTAACCAAATATTTTCTTCTTACCAGCTCTTTTAAATTTGGACGATACTTTTCTATCAGTTTTCGCTTGCCTGGATCATATTGAATTTCCTCTTTCCAATCAATCTCTTCCGGAACATCTTGTGATGGTGCTTTTCTTTTGACAACGAATTTATCCATTATGATCTAGCCTACATTCATAAAATCATAAACAATTATTTCATTACAGAACTGAATTGTTTCAGGTAATTCTAATACATATACGTATACCAATATAATCTGAACAAGTTCTAACCAAATTCAGATGAAATACATCTATAATCCAAATCTCCCTGGATGGAATTCATCTATATACCGATATGGATGAAGAGCATGGTGGAGAGGAGAGGACTCACCGAAACAATTCAGGCCCTGGCGACGATGAACAAGACTGTCTGAGTCACTCAACGATCAGGCCCTGGCGACGATGACGATTGACGAGCGGTGGCCGGCGGTGGCCGGTGGCGAGCAGCCGATCGCCCTGCCTGGGAGTGCGGCGCTTCGTTCCGTACTTCTGTGGGATCCATACAGACGTCGGAGCGCGGAGGTCGCCTCCAATCTCGATTCGCGAGCAGGGACGGTTTGGCTGCGTCTCGCCAGGTCCCGTGAGCGCGGCGCTTCGTTCCGTGGGTCTTTTCCTTTTTTTCTCGATCAGTCGAATCGATCGTGCGAGCGCGCATAGCCTCAGACAGTCTCCGTCGTTGAGCGACTCAAGACCTCAAGACTGATTTCCTGCGGGCCTGCTGCTTTCCACTGGGCCGAACTAGTGACCCTGATGCACAACATGCGGCCCACCCTGATGCACAACATGCGGCCCACCCTGATGCACAGGCCTATTTTAGATGGCAAGTACTACTAAAAAAATTCGACCCGTATTCCTGTGCATCAGGGTGGGCCTAATGGGCTCCGCCCCTGGTTCCAGCACTGGTGACGGTTTCAGCCTAGGGCTTGGACAAAACTGAGGAAAAACTAAGGAGCTGGGGAAAACTGAGTACAACTAAGGACCCGAGGGCACGAAAATAGAAATCCCTTTGGTAAAAGGAAGAATGAAATCATATACAGTGTCATATTTGTTAGTACCAAGTTTAGGAGTCTCAATCTTCCTCTTAGGGATAACTCTTTACCTTTCTAACTACTTAAATATTTTCCGTAGTCTTTCCTTGACTAGCTTTCATTAGGCAATTGTTAGCCTCCGGTAATGAATTGGAATACCCAAATACCTTATAGGATACTGACTTTTCCCACAACCAAACAAGTCGGCGTATGCATTGGCCACGTCTTAAGCCTCGCCAAAACAAAACAATTCACTCTTATGGAAATTAATTTTCAGACAAGATAATTGCTCAAAAGCTGAAAGAATCAATTTCGGGTTTCTTGCTTTCTCAAAGTCATGTTTCATAAAAAAAATTGTATCGTCAGCATATTGAAGGATAGTAAGTCCCCAATCCACGAGATGCGGGATTACCCCTTCAACGAGACCATCAACCTTTGTGCGTTCGATCATGATGGTGAGCATATCATCCACTATATTAAATAGCATTAGTGATAAAGGATTGTCATGTTGAAGTTCTTTCATGGTCCGAAAGTATCTGCCAACATCATCATGGACTCTGCTGGCATCACTACCCCTAGTCACAAAAGTATTAATCAAAGAGCGGCACATCAGAAAAACCTTTTATTCTGAGTGTTTGTTGGAGAAAAAACCACTTCAGTTTGTCATAAACCTTTTCGAAATCTAATTTTAAAATAATCCCATTCAACTTCTTAGAATGTAGCTCATGGACTGTTTCATGCAAAGTTACTACCCTGTCTAGGATGTTTCTCCCTTGCATAAACGTAGTCTGAGAAGGTCGAACTACATGGTCAGCAACCATGTTTAGTCTTATAGTGGGCACTTTCATGAAAATTTTGGAAGTAGCATTAAGGAGACATAGGCCTATATTGTTGGGTTTTTTCCGCCTTGTTAATTAGGTAACAAAATTATCTCACCAAAATTTAGACGAAACAACTCTAGCTGTCTAGCCTAAAGACATCCAACCAAGTCTACAAAATCTGATTAAATTGTATCCCAAAAGATTTTGTAAAATTTAGTTGAGAAACCATCCGGACCTAGTGCTTTGTTGTGTTCCATTTGAAAAATGGCCTTTCTTACTTCCTCTTTCGAGTATTCGACAGTAAGAAGGTTGTTTTCCTCAACGGAGACTGGGGTTATGTCATTTGTTTGGGTCTTATTCATAGAGAAGTTTACTTCCTCTGGAGCCCCAAATAGGTTTTTGTACGTAGTAATTGGTAATATAAGACTTGAGATGCTCATGGCTCTCAATAATACCTTCATCCTGAACTAGAGAATGAATACGTTTCTTTCTATGCCTGCCATTGGCGACACTATGGAAGTATCTTGTATTTAAATCTCCTTCCAGAATAAACTGGCTTTTAGAACATTGATACCATTCGAGTTCCTCCTCGCAAAGGAGGCTAGCTATCTCAACATTTGATTTGCTTTTGAGATCAATATCCGGCAAAGATAATGGCCGCACCTCAGCCAAGGCTTGCAAATCGGTAATAATAGATGAGAGCCTCAAGTTTTCTTTTTTAAGATTAAATGTTACGTGTCGTGCCTAACCACTAAGGTAGTTGCATAATGATCACAGTTTGTTATTCCACCTCTGTGTTAGAGAACCAAGCACCTAAAGGTCTTTCCCATATATTTTTGAACATATTATGATAGTCCTCACGATGTAACCATCTAAGTTCAAACTTGAACCGATGATTACTTTGCAGTCTAGGCGATCCAATTGTTAAAAGAATATCGATACCATAGGGAAATGCGATTCCTAGTCAGCATCCATACGAAGTCTATTAAGCTTTCCATATGTGGGATCTGACAGGCTATTTGTCTAAGTAAATCATCTTTTAGTCATAGAGACCTCTCTCAAATCCTAGCTATCAATGACAGCGGTGAATAGGAATAGCCAATGGTCGTTAAGCCGGTCTTTACTTTTCTCATGATGGAACCTAAGAAAATTGAAGTCCCCCAATTAAAACTGAGTATGGATTATCCTTTGCTAGGTTGATCAACTTTGAGAGAAAGTATCTTCTACCTATTTCAGAAATAACAACAAAATCTGAATTGTAATCTTTAGTACAATAAGCAATATGTAAATATTTATCCAAACTCCGAAGACCTCTGCTCTTCTTCGTGAACATACCATTCATTAAGACATAATTGGGTATTTTGAAACTTTGACCCCTTTCTTGACTTCTCTGATATTAAGTTACTGTTCATTTGTCAACGAAATTACACTAATTCTTCACATTTAAAAAGTACAACTCCTCGCAGCTAGTATGGACGTGAACAAGATCCAAATGTATCGCTGTCCGCATGGCATCAGATCTGATTACCTGACAAAATAGAGAGCCCACCTGAGGTTCCCACGAGCAAACACGTCGCTTTGACTAACATTGGCATACCACCAAAAGCGAGAGAACACCCCACGTACTCCCACTCCGGATCCCATCTTTACAGCGGTGATGATTCAGGAGGAGAACACGCCCGCGGCCCGCCCCGAAGATAATCTCATGCATCACCTGATTCCCGGCGATAATTAAAGAGACACGAAACACTGAACCAGTGCATGCACGGACGCATGGCATAAATTCCTCTGAAATCTTTGACGAATCAAAGCGCTGCAGAGCGCTTGATCCCGGAAACGACGACCGGAGCTTGGCTCGCCACGGTCGATCGGTCTCTCGTCTCACTCTCTGGACCACCGAGGTAATTAACCATGGTGCGTGCAAGAGACTCTGAGAAGTGCCAGTGCTTCTGCACGCACGCATTGCAACATCTTTGCCTTTGGTGGTCCTCTGCTGCTTGCTGCGCCCATGTTGCTAATCGGTAAGAAGCCGTACAAGCTAAGCCACAAGCACACAGACACAAGAACAAAAGTTAAGCGGTTAAGCCACGACCAAAAAATGTGGTAAGAAAGGAGGAAAATGGTTTTAAAAATCTGAATTGCTAATTCTCAGCTAGCCTAGAATTAACTTAATGCTCAATCAAAAATTCTGCATTGTACTGCAATTTGTGCATCTATTTTTTTTTATAAAGAGAACATATTAATATCGCGAAGATATAAATTATACTCAGCCTCTGTCCAACTCAATGTCTAACACAACAATGGTGCACACAACCAGCAAAAAAATAAAAAAGAGAGAAAATGAAGTAAAAAAAAAACTATGTCAATGATGAAACACTCGCAACGGTAGTGCTCTAGCAATCAACATAGACAACACCTAGACCACAAAATAGAGTCTCCAAAAGCGACGCCTCTAACAAGGAAAGCCTGATTGAAGATCTTAGGTTTTCACCCCGGAGAAAATCTGATTTCACAAAACAATGTCTTCAGCAAAGTCATTGTCATATACAACCAATTAAGGTCAGACCTTGAGTTTTCACCCTGCAAATCGCGACTTGGTACTCGAGGAGCACCACCAAAAAGCAGTATACTGTGATGCCACCCCTCCTGCCATAGCTGCTGCTGCAAGTCTCCACACGCCAGATACATTTGTGCACCTATGAGTTGCACGTTGCTTGCTTTCTACTCCCTCCGTTTAGAAATATAAGATGTTTTAGCTTTATGAAGCGAATGTATCTAGACATCTTTTAGTGTATAGATTCGAGCGAACCTATACACTAAAAGATATTTAGATACATTCATTTTACAAAGCTAAAAGATCTTATATTTCTAAATGGAGGGAGTAGTTGCAAGTGGGGTTTCAGCGGAGAAAAATATTTCAGACCATATGCTAGTCAAGAATTGCAATATGGGTTGCGATTGAGATCTTGTAAGACTTAGAACTAGCTGAGAATTAGTCACACACCAAGAAAAGATCGCTCCAACCTTTTACCATTCACCCTCGAGCGAAAAGAACATGCATGCATGATGGCCTTTGCACGTCGACGCAAAGCGAATCCACATCCGACTTTTACCGGCATCTATCTAGAGAGAGGTCGGTCCCGTGTACTACACCAGTCACAGTACCATACTACAAGTAGAATTAGCGTTGTTGTGGGGGATTGTTGGAATTTGGCTGTGGGCTTTGGTCCATGGCCCAATACAAATTCTGAAATTTTCTTGGCCCATTCATGCCTAGCAGGGGATGGCACCAAAGTTTAGTCTCACCTTGCTAGTTTGAGGGGAGTTGCACCAATATATATAGTGGGGTGTTTTACTACCTCCTAAAGTGAGAGAAGAGGAGAAACTTACACGCGCGCTCCGCCCGCCTCGCCACGCCTCGTCACGACGCGACGCGCGCGCGACGCGGTTTGCGGAATGTGCCTCGGTGCCGAGCTTACTTATCTTTTTGCTGTTCGGGAAAAATTACTGTGCGAGTTATTTTTCTATCAGCCGTTTCCGGTTTTTCCGGATCGTGGGCTGTTACTAACTCGGACATACCCTCCAGAGCCTTGCGCCGCCGCCACACCTTCTCCATCCCCTCTTCCGGCGTGCACCGGACGACGGGACAGTAGGCCTCCGGAACCCCGCCTCTTGTGAACCTGTACGGGTGAGGGGCGATCAGGTTTTTGGGGAGCGCTTCTGCGCGACTACTGAAGGCATCACGTCGACCGACGACTCCTTCCCCGACGAGGACTTCTTCCCGGACATCAGCGCCCTCTACATCGACGACATGGCCGACGACGTTGGTGCCAACGCGAACGCCAACGCCAACGCGAACGCAAATCTGAATGCGAACGCGAATCCTCCTGCAGCACCGTATGCAATCTGCTTCTATCTTTTTCAGTTTCTTGTACTAGCGTTTGGAGTAGATGTGATCTCTTTATCTATGTTAGATTTGATCTGTTCGTCTATTCTGCTAGTATGCATGATTAGGTTAATTCCTGTAATTATCATCATGCTTTATTATTGGTTATTTCGGATTAAATCTTATGGTAAATTGCTTATATATTCAACAGGTAACCACACTGTATTGCACACACCAAGATTCAGATCCGTACAAGTATACGTGTAGGTGAACGCACCAAGATGCAAAGCCGTACTTTGTGCGCGCCCGGTATTAAACTTGCTCCCCTGCAGCTAGCTACGGGTTGGTATACTCGTAGCCTGAGAGCAGCAGCGACTGCCGTGCCGAGTCGGGTATATATAACAGTTTTGCTTACGGGAGCTGGCCTCGGCTTGCACAGTGCCGGCGAGCAGCAGCGGTCGGCACCCCCACAATCACACCCGCACCACCCCGGCCTCCTCCCCCTGTCTTCTTCTTCTTCCTCCCCTAGTTCATCTGGCCTTGGGTTTTGGCCTAGCTTGGCTTTCCCCTCCCTCCCTTCACCAGTCTACTGATCTCCACCAGTCTCGCGCTCCAAGGACCAAGAAAGGTCGAGCTCCTTGCTGGACCGCAGAGTAGTTCTGGATTTCTGGTAATGACACCGCCGAGGGGGAGCCGGCCGGTGTGCGACGGCGGCTCCATGCTCACGCTGCTCGTCGTCGCCTCCCTCTGCTGTGGTTGCTTCGTCGTCGCGCGCTGGGGCAATGGTGCGCTCCCTTCGGGTAAGCAGAGCTAGCTAGCAGATGTGTTCCCTTGTGTTGGCGGAGATTTGTTCATCTAACCATCTTTTTCCCCGCGTGCATTCTTTCGAGTTCTTTTCTTTCTTCCCTTCTTCAACTTGCTGCCAGGCTGAGCAACTTATTGGTCGGCTCAGTTTGCAGATCTAATGGAAGAGAATGTGTAGAAAATCCCATGCTAAGTTTATATCGTACTGATTAGTTTTTATAACGAGATCATGTGTGTAGAACGTTTTCACTCTCATTTCTAAGTCTGTTTTCTGAGATATCTAGGAGACGTCGTCAACTAACTGGTTTCAGTTTCTTCCCGCTGGACAGATCCCGGGAGGATGGCTGGAGCAGCGACCCATGCCGGTGATCTGGTGAGTTGCAATATCGATAATCCTGTGATATAGTCTTACTATGTGTGCTTAATTAAGTTCTAGAGTTGTTTCTGCTTCTAGCTAGCTTCCCCGTTCATGTCATCCATGTAAGCAATGTCTCCTATCTGTTCCAACGCAAAAGCAACGGAGATGGCATCCTAGCTTAGAAGTCGCAAGTTTTCTCAGCCGATGCATCTGGCGGCAAGACAAACCACACGATTGCGAGTTGGGCATTAATCCATCTGGAAGCGGCCAAATTAATATGGCGGAGATGGCAACCTCGGCTCGCTAGCTAGGGCCGGCGCCGTCGTCGCGTCGCTCTCGCCGAGCTGCTGGTCCATCGCGAACCGCGGGGGAACAAGAGCTACCGGCCAGCTCACGACGGCGTACGGCGCACCTAGATTCCGACAGACCTTCCACGGTGGCCCATGCATCGCCGAGGCAGCGACCACACATACACGTCATAATAGAGCACCACACGGCCGCGCGGACCACACGCGCACGTTCATGACTTCATGTTTGATTACGCAGATAGTAGCAGTTACATGAGATTCGGTTGTGAAGTAACTAACGAGCGTTTCGTTGGGGTTCTGCAGGAGACGGCTTTCTACGGCGGCGCCGGCGGCGGGCGTCGGCTGTTATCCGGCGGCCCCGGGTCGCACCCGCCGCGGTGCACGTCCAAGTGCGGCAGCTGCAGCCCGTGCGCGCCCGTGCACGTGTCCGTGCCGCCCGGAGAGATGGTCACCACGGAGTACTACCCGGTGGCGTGGCGCTGCAAGTGCCGCGACCGCCTCTACATGCCGTGACGCGCACCGTCGGCGCCCGCTACAGGCAGCGCGCCGCGCGGGGCGGCGACGATCGACGACGACCATGCGCGCACCGGCAAGAAGAAGGTGCGCCGCCTCCGCCGCGCGCGCTGCTCGCTTGCCGGCCGGCAAGAAGAAGGTGCGCCGCATCCGCCGCGCGCGCTGCTCGGCCGGCGCGCCGGCCGGCCTACGTACGTACTTGCCGTACCGGGGCGCGCACCGTCAGCGGACCGGACATACATGACAGCGACAGCAGACATGGGAGTGATGGACTGGCGCTCGGCCGCACGTGGTGGGCTACCGTGGCAGGCACAGGGCCTGGCTGTGGGCTGTGGCCGGTGCTGCTGCACACTGGAGTGTGGACGTGGTGCGGCAGAACCGGCCGGCGCGCTGGACCTGCTGCGAGGCGGTGGCGCAGGCAGGGAAAGCAGCTTCCCCAGGCACCCCCTCTCGGCATGAATTTTCTTTTTCTCGAGGAAACTCTTGGCGTGATTCTCGTGCGTGTCATTAATTCTTGTGCAGTGAAATCTATACTAGTACATGCAATTTTTGTTTTCCTTGTTGTGGTCGCCATCCGTCAATCGAACATTTTTTGTTGCTGTTGCGGGGTCGCGCATCCATCGATCGACGCTTCAACAGTGCACGTAGTATGCTCATGATCTGATATGCTTGATGGAGAAGACGACGAGATGCGTCAACAGCACTTGTTGGTGCATATTTTGCACAGAACCACAACTACAGATTTTTATTGCATAGAACACGAATATTTCTCGTAATTGTTGCGCAAAACACAAATAATGCTATTAAACAATTTAATCCCGAATTAAGCATGCATGGCTAATGTCTTCCTCAACCACTTTTCTGTGTTATTTTCTTTCCTTTTAAATTTTTGGTTTTCTTTTTAAAAAAGGTTTAGAATTTTGAAATTTGTTCATGATTCCAGAAAATGTTCACGTTTTTAAAATATATTCCTTTTCTAAATGTTCATGCCATTTAAAAATTTGTTCATGAATCAGTTTTTGGTCTTGAAATTTATTAAAAAGTTTATGAATTTTTAAAAAATGTTCAAGTTTTTTAAAAAAAAATTATTTATTTTCGAAAATTGGTCATGATTTTCAAAAAATGTTCACGAGTTTTGACAAGTGATTCATTATTTTTCTGAAAAAACTTTATGATTTTTTCATAAATTTTGATACTCGAATCAGATTTTTTGGAATTTTGTTAATGAATTTTTTTTTTACATTTTGTTCATGATTTTCGAAAAGCTTCATGAATATTCAAAAAAAAATCATGGTTCATTATTATAGAATGTTTAGAGTTTAAAATTAAATATTTTATATATTTTGTTTTTGAATTGCTAAACATATTTAAAATGTAAAAAGGATAAAAGAATGAATAAATAAATAAATAAAAGAAAAAAATCATTAGCCATGTTGATGTACGACCTGCTAGTGGGCCCTGTAGGCTTAACTTAGGGTTAAATTGATTAACAACCTTATTTGTGTTTTGCGCAACAATTATGGGAAATATTGGAGTTTTGTGCAACAAAAATGGATAGTTGTGGTTCTGTGCAAAATACGCCCCAACAAGTGGTGTGATCTGCTATTTTCTCAAGGGGCCGATGCTATGTAGTACGGAGTATTAGGGCATCTCCAGCGGGCCGACCCATTTCGGACACCGAATCGGTCCGATTTGGTCTGTATGGGTCGGCCCGCGGACAGCCAGTCCGGCATTGTCCGGATGGGTCGTGGGGTGCACCCAGCGGCCCGACGCAAAGTTTTTTTTTTTGATTTTTTTTTCATTACTTAGATAATACATAGAAAATAAAAAAAACATAGAAAATAAAAAAAACATACAAAGCCCTAGCAAGGGCTTTGGGGGCACAGGGGGCGGCGGCGGCGTCGTCCTCGCTGCGGCCTACTCGGCGTCCTCGTCGGGGAGGATGATGTAGGGCGACTGCGGCCACGGCCAGTTGGCCGCAGGCGGTGGAGGAGGACCAGGGGCAGCAGGTGGCGGCGGCGGCGGGCCTGGAGGAGGAGGCGGCGGTGGCGTCGCCGCACGCTGCGGTGGCGGCAACGGTGGCCGGCCGTGCTGCTGGTGCACTGAAATGGCCAGCGCAGTGTCGATGCCGGCCCACCGCCTCTTCTCCTCCTCCTCGGAGACGAGGACGGCGACCCGGAGCTCCTCCTCCTCGGTCATCGGTGGCGGGGGGGCGGCGCCTCGCCGCGCTCCATTGCGTCGAGGATGCCGTAGGCGACGCACCCACAGAAGTCGTCGGTGTCGTCCCTGGGCTCCTCGCCAGGGATGTCGTCGCCGCCCACCTCCTGCTTGACGTGGACCTCCGGCGGCGCCTCCTCCGTGTCCTCCTCCATCTCCTCGATGAAGGGCTCCGCCTGCGGCGGCTCTGGCCCCAGCTCCGGCATGTACACGCCGGCGTAGGGGTTGGGGGCGACCTCCCCTAGGAAGGCCGCCCGCCGCACCGGGTCGCGCTCCCGCGGCCCGAAGTTGTCCCACCATTGGCTATCGTAGCCAAAGGCGGGATCGGCGCGGAGGCGCGCCGGCATCAGCGCGCGGCGGCGGCGGATCTCGGTGACCCGGTCCGGGCCGAAGCGCGGCACCGGCGGGACCGGCACGCGCCTGCTGTTAAGGTGCCACCCGCCGGGGAGGCTGCAGTCCGGCCAGTCCACGCTCTGGCCGCACTGGTACAGCGCCTGGCAGTGAGTCACCGGAATGTACCGGCGATCACGCTGGCGCGTTGGTGGCTGCGGCGAGGCCGTCCTGGCGCAGCGCGGCGGAGACCGGCGTCGAGGTGGCGACCGGCGCCGAGACCCGCTGGCCTCGTGGTCATGTCTGCCCTTCTTCTAGAACCCCATGGCTGGGCTGTGGTGGCCGGGATGTGGTGGTTGTGGCGGCTGCGGTGGCTATGGCGATGGAGTCTGTGGTGGCCGCGGCTCCGTTGTGGCCTCCTTTTAAAGGGGCCAGTGGTCGGGCGTCCAGTGGCCGCCATGAATGCCCTGCGCGCGGCAGCCCAATCGGCACGCCACGCCGGCGTTGATGCCGCGGCAGGCATTGAAGGTGACGGTGGGGCGCCCAAAGCGCACGCGCTCTGACTCGAGGCGACGGGACGCACTGACGCGGGCGGACGCGTCGCGTTGGAGAAGACGTATCGGCGCGGGTCGATGACAGGTGGACCAGGGGAGGACGCGTGCCCGGTCCGCGCGTGTCCGCGCAGACCCATCGCTGCCCCAAATTTGGGCCGCGGATGGGTGTGTCCTCCCCCCCGGACACGTTTGGGTCGGCCCGCTGGGCGCTATTTTTTCGGCCTCTTTGTCCGGTCGGACAGAAACGGACCCGCGGTGTCCGTTTGGGTCGGCCCGCTGGAGATGCCCTTAGCTAATGAATGGTTTATTTAAGTCCAAAACAAAATCACTCGCTATATCTCGCTTTTTTTAACAAATTCAAAAAGTACATTTTTTTTGCTCTCTAAATATCTCTAAAAAAAATTAAAAGTACATGTCTAATATAGTAACACGGGCTAAGTTGCATGGAAATATCTTTTCATATCTGATCTGCACAAAAAAGATAAATGTTGAAGGAAAAAATGATTCTTTGCCGTTTCAAAGCCACGCTTATCTTCTATATAAAACTGGATATCCTGAAACATCAAATTTTTAACAAACATAATTATCCAAATGATACCACGAAAAGTGCCCTGATGGAGGCACGCCCACCCCAAATGATACCACGAAAAGACTACTCAACTGAAAGATGATAAATTGGATCTTCGCATGTAAGTTACTTTTTAATCTGAATTTATGTGAAGTCATGCATACATATTTTATCTATGATATGAAAAAAGTTAAGAATTTATAGAAACATCTGTAATGTTCAGCAGCCATTGGGTGCACTTTTTTTTTAACAACATTGGGCGCACTTTTTTTTTGAACAACATTGGGTGCACTTGCTGCACCACAAACTATATATGACACTATGAAAAGAATATTCAACTAAGCAAGACGGTGATTTGGATCTTCAACTGTAAGTTACTTTTTTATTTGAATTTATGTGGAGTCGTAAACACACATATTGTATCTATATTATGATAAAAGTTTAGAATTTATAGAAACCTCTATGATGTTTGGCCGGCGTTGGGTGCACTTGGTGCACCACAAACTCCGGTGCACGGTATGGGTTATTACCAAAGGCAAAGCCATGTCACTTCTAGTGTTTAGCTTGCTAATCTTGTATTGTCTAGGCTGTTGGGTTGTATAGGCCCCACTATCAACAAGAAAACTAAATCTTGAAGCAATAGTGGTTTTCAATAATAGTATCAGGTGCAAGATTTATAGATCTAAAAAATGTCACAAACAACACAAAAACAATATGTGTTGGACTAATTGCCCATCCGTCAGAATTTTGTGAGATCACTCATGTCCACAAAGTTCCAAAAAGTTACAATCTATGTTCCCATTTATAAGACGTTTTAGCAAAATTAATTGGCTTGCCAAAACATCTTATAGAAAGGAACATAGTGAGAAGTATTTTATGATTATGATAAAAAATTACTATCATAGTTTTATTACACATATACTCATATTTTTTTAGGGACCACATAACCATACAGGTAAGTTTAAAGTGGTTCTTTTTTTTAGACAAGTTTAAAGTGGTTCTGAAAAATAGACAGTATTTGTTTCTTCCGTTGGGCCAGTGAAGCTGCCGAGGCCAGGCCCATGGACTACCGGACCTGCAATTTTGCAACAGAAACTCTCAGGAGCCCGAGGGCAGAAAAGGAAAACAAAACGGCCGTCCCCACATCGCCGCGCCCTGCCTGCCCTGCCTACCGCAGCGTGTCGACCGCTCAACCACAGGTAGGAGAGGAGCCGAATCAAGCACAGCCAGCCTCCTCCGCCGCGGGCGAGCCAGCAGCGAGCCGCCGTGTAATGCCACGACCGGAATTGCCCTCCGCCTGCGTCGCGGTCTAATCCAGCCGGATCGATCCGTTTGGGGAGGTCCCGAGGATTCAGTTCTTCACGTCTCTTCCGATCAGGTGAGGTTATCAAACTGTGATGCCGTTCTTGATTTCGATCGATCTGGTTGGACCTCGATTCTAGGATTTTAGCGCTGCTGTTCCACATTCGGCTGCGGAATGGTGGTGTTATACCTGTATGTGAATTTTCGTTGCGTGTTAGGTCATATACTTTGTGTGGTAAATCTTGCCTGGGGACCCCTAATTTCCTGCGAATTTTGGTGATGCTATTTAATCTCCATATGTTCAGATTTCAGAATTTTCGCTGCTAGATAGACGTGTTGGATGTTCTATTCACAAAATACAGAGGCGTGTAGAAATGCAACCTTAATTTTACGAATCATTGTAGAAAAAAAGTTATAAATGTGTTCTGATTTAGTTACTGATTTTGCAGATAGATTTTGCCAGGCCGGTGCTCAAAGTGATTCAAACGTGCTTGTATTGCAAGAGGCAATTATCTAATGCAAAAAAACAGCACTGCCTCGTCAAGGTTCATTTCTTCAGTTTTGACGAGAGGGCTGCATACTGGTTCCATCCCACTCCACTGCTTTATAGAGAGGAACTATGTCTTCTTTAGCAATGGTCTCGGTGATGATTGCTACTATTCCTCTCAGTTTCAGTATCTCGGTTACAGCTTGTTCATAACCCATCATAAAAGATCAGGGTTTGTGCTTATATAATGGAAGAAAGGAGTATTTTGATGGAACGTTATGAAATCGGGAGACAGTTAGGACAAGGCACCTTTGCAAAGGTATACTATGCTCGTAATCTAACCAATGGTCAGTCTGTCGCCATAAAAATGATCGACAAGGAGAAGGTCTTGAGGATTGGTCTCATGGATCAGATAAAGAGGGAGATCTCGATAATGAGAATTGTAAGGCATCCGAATGTTCTGCAGCTTTTTGAGGTAATGGCTACCAGGAGCAAGATTTACTTCGTTTTGGAGTATGCTAAAGGTGGTGAGCTTTTCAACAAATTAGCCAAAGGGAAGCTTAGTGAGGAGGGCGCGAGGAAATATTTTCATCAGTTGATCTCTGCTGTAGACTATTGCCACAGTAGAGGTGTTTATCATCGTGACTTGAAGCCTGAAAACCTACTAATGGATGAGTATGAAACCCTTAGGGTCTCTGATTTTGGTTTAAGTGCGCTAACTGAGTCAAAGTGGCAAGATGGTCTGCTCCACACCGCATGTGGAACTCCCGCTTATGTTGCTCCTGAAGTGCTCAGTAGAAAGGGCTACAGTGGTGCAAAGGCAGATGTATGGTCTTGTGGGGTGATTCTATATGTTCTTGCAGCCAGTTATCTTCCTTTCCACGAAAGAAATCTTATTGAGATGTATAGAAAGATTGCGAAAGCTGAGTACAAATGCCCTCGTTTTTTCTCTGTTGAGCTGAAGGAACTCCTTCAAGGAATCCTTGATCCTGATCCTAATACTAGAATGTCCATCGCAAGAATAAAGAGAAGTGCTTGGTACAAGAAGAATGAGATAACATCACATAAAACTCAGTCGGCAGACAAGATTTATACAGGTTCTGACAGTTCCAACAGACCATCGAGCCTGACAAACTTGAATGCATTTGACATCATTTCCCTCTCTAGTGGATTTGACCTGTCTGGTTTGTTTGATGAAAGGTATAGCCAAAGGGAGGCTCGGTTTACATCCAAGCAACCACCAGCCACCGTATTTGTGAGGCTGAAGGAACTGGCCAAACGCATGAAGCTTAAAGTTACAAAGGAAGACAATGGAGTTCTGAAATTGTCCACAGGGAAGGAAGGAAAGAAGGGTGTTCTTGCGTTTGATGCGGAAATCTTCGAGGTTGCTCCGGCGTTTCTATTAGTCGAGTTGACAAAAACCAATGGTGACACCTTGGAGTACCAAAAACTGTTGAAAGAGGACATTAGGCCATCGCTTAAGGATATTGTTTGGGCATGGCATGGTGATGTTCGCCAGCAGGCACAGCAACATCAGGATGCAGAGCAGCAGCAGCCGCCGCCGCAACAGTCGTTGCTGCCACCGCTCCCACCACGGCGGTTAGAAGATTAGCTGCAAATGCTTTCCCCACCACTGCCACAATAACGCAACTGAAATTCCTATCAGAACTCACACATACCGAAGGAAGAAAAATGATATCCACAGATTGCAGCCTCCATCATGAATCAAATTTGCTTGTAGTTCCTATTAACATCCTCTTAGACCAGTAAAATTTCTTGTAGCTCTCACTTAGATGTCTACCATTGTTGGAAACGGAAGACCAGTAAAGCCTGAATACATGGAAATGGCACCTCTTCAGATTGTCATCCTTACAGAGAGCAGTGGTTGTCATTTCTGTATAATGATCACTGCATTTTTTTGTAAGATTCTGCTATTGGGTTGTCTTGTCCTTCTAAAGATTTGTGATCAGTACATTTCTTAATGCATATCTTTGACGCTGTTGTTATTTGTGAAGCCATCAATCAAGATATTTTACTGCTGATGCTTACAGCAACATTTGAAGCAGCAGAGGCAACCATGCTATGACAAGATGCTGGTTTTGTTAAGCCAACAGCTGCTCATTCTACTTGAGCCAATGGATGTTATTTACACCAAGTGCAAGTAATTTAGTTGCATTCATCCTTGCAAACCATACATAATTAGGGACTAAATAAATATCACTAGGTCAGAAATATTACATTACATGAATAAAGAGTACCATCAATTTAAATCTCACTGATAAAAAGTTAAGATACACAAAGTACATCACTAAACAAACAGCTCAGCTAATAATGCAGGGTTTCCACGAAATCTCTCCAGGAATTCAGACAGAATGGAGAAGATTTACATGAATGGATCATGAGAACGCATATCACAATAACCTAGTCCAATGTCAAACCATGTTGCGATTAGATGATGAGAACAATGCCATCTTGTCCAATGTCGAACCATGTTGAGATTAGATGATGCGAACAATGCCATCGCGTATCATGATCCTGTTTGCATCTTGCATCCTCTGAAAATATAGGGAAATAGAATTTAGTACAGCAAATCTAGAGAAGCAAAGTATGCAGATTAGCCCACTGAAGAAATCCTGAATCAAAATCAGCATTTTCATACCTCTAAGATGAACTCTACTTGGCCTCTAGTGTAAGGTGCAGCTGCATCTCTGTTGACTGTTTGCTCAACTTCATCAATTGACATTTGATCAACATGGTTTGCCAACACATGCTGCCCAAGAATTGCCTCAAATGCTTCCATTCTGCAGATTATAAAATCACAAAGGATGCACACAAAAAGATCAGCTTCAAACAAGAATCAAAGGGGAAGGTTCAAATCTTGCAAATTTCAGGTAGCGCTAACCTCTGTGAAGAAACATCCTGCTCCTTTGATGCACTGCCTCCATCAACGTCCATCGGGTCATTGCCAGAGCTGGGGTGTAAGAATACATTAAAAACCAATGAGCATATGGCATTTAAGACAAGCTGGAAACAACGATTTGTGGTCTTATTTGATTTCCAGTGAATCAGTAATTTGCTTCTATGAGCTTGCACACCTAGCTAACTGTGTTAATCCATACAAGGTACGATAATTTGACATACTAAGTTGTGTCAAACAATTGGTTGGTCGTGCTTGTAACTCTATTTTTGAGTATTCGATAAAGCACTCTTTACCAAAAAGCAAGAGAAGTTTGGTGAGAACTAAAGCTCTGTAAAGAGGAGTTTATATTCCATGTTCTATAAAGTGGAGTTCATGATTCCCATGAGTATAGTTAAATAAAACATATTATTTTCTGGTAAGTCAAATGGAGAGAAGGCTATTTCAATACTAAAAAGTAACACAAATGCACAAATGGGATACTGTAATTGATGAGACATTTCTCAATTAATAGAACACTTTGCACAAAGCCTTAGACTAACCTTCCGTGCTCGTCTGCATTGCCACTTGCACCTCCATGTACGTCTGCGTTGTCACCACCTGCACCTGCATCGTTTTCAGCTTGTTGTTTCTCCATCTCTCTCTGTTCACGATCTTCCATATCAGTCAGTTCCTTATGGAATATTGCAAAGTTCAGAACTTGCAATGCAGCCTCAACATCAATTTTCAGAACCTGCAACAAACACAGGTCAGAACATTAGATTTTCAGAAGGACAAAATGTTCTGTGCCTGCTATGCTTCAAGAATACCAACTATCTCCGAAAATAGAACAATAACAGTAGCATGATTTCTCAGACAAGCATCATAAAGTAATATGGCTCATGTCATGTAGATAGTTCTTGTTGCAGGTAATTGCTTTGGCAATTGGATTTGAAATATGGAGCATAGTACCTCATGTCTCAGTTTCATCTTTGCGTGGGCAGTAGATAGACGGATCATTGTTTCCAATGTCCTTGCTGTAATTGGAAGCGTACCTCCACCGGCCTATAAAACTTACAAAATGAGGCAGTGACAACTACAATCACATACCATAAACAAGAAAGGTCATGTGCTGACCTTTGCATTCGCACTACCATCTCTGAGCTCAGCATATGAAGTTGCAATGTGATCAGATGCCTGCAAGACCACAAAAACTTTAGATTTGATATCTGATAACTGATAAGTCAGTTTATTATTATGTCAGACAAGAAATAATTGTTCTCCTGCAATGGTAAACAGTAGAATGCAGGCAGCAGCATAATTGTTAACCAGATATTGTACTCAATAATAAACAGTGGCTAGCGGGTACTGTTACAAGTTACAGGTTATAACTATACAAGTTATACGCATTAGTTTTAACCAATGGAGCTGATGGACTAAGATGGAAGATTATCTCATTTCATATGAAAGGTACCTCATCAGTGAGCTTAGGCTGAATAAGGTTCTTTGCATAATGTATATATTTCTTCAAGAATTTGATAGTCAGCCTGTCCTGTTTGGCCTTCTTGCCTCGCCTTCTATCCTGGCCATGGAGCATTCTATCATATTTAACAAATATGCCTGCATTAGCATCACCATCTTCTTCTTCAGCATATCCTGCTTTGTCAAGAGACCTTGCTCCTGCAGTTCACAAGTTTATTTTTTAATACATAGGAATTGGAAATAAATCTCACTGCCATGTGAACCACAAATTACCTCCATCATCAGCACAGTATCTATGCATCCGTGCAACATGTTCTGAAATCTGACGGTCGATATCAGCATCCATTTGATCAAGTACAATAAAAAGCAAATCAAACCGAGAGAGCAGTGAATCCGGAAGCCCGATGTTCTTTGTTGGTGTTATTGAACGGTCATACTGTCATGCAACCAGAAATTATTATCAGAACCATAAACTTTACCAGTGGAATACCATTCACAGCACAGAAGAGCAAATGTAAGAACTTACGGATCCATATATTGGATTTGCTGCAGCAATTACACTGCATCTTGCATTTAGTGATGCATGTATTCCTGCCTTGGCAATGGTCACAGTTTGTTGTTCCATAACTTCATGTATAGCAACTCGATCTTGATCGTTCATCTTATCAAACTCATCAATGCAGACAACACCACGATCAGCAAGAACCATGGCACCAGCCTCAAGCCTTCTTTCCCCTGAACCAAAGTATTTGGTCAGAACTCATTCATAAACCACACCTTAGCATACGGACAAATTTCAGCAACTTACCAGTCTCTTGGTCAGAAGTAACAGCAGCAGTCAAACCAACACCAGATGAACCCCTTCCAGTTGTTGAGATAGCCAAAGGGGCTATGTTCATCACAGCTCTCAGAAGCTGAGACTTGGCAACTGAAGGATCTCCCACCATCATCATGTTTATATCTCTGCATATAGAATATACATGATTAGCATTACAACAAACGAAATCATATAAGAGCAGCAATGTTCTAATGTATAGACACTAACCCCCTCAAGTGAGTTCCATTTTTCAAATTCTTCTCAACACCACCAAGCATTAATAGTACAACAGCCTTCTTTATCCAGAGATGGCCATAAATTGATGGAGCAAGTGAATTCCCCAACAAGTCAAATGTGTCATTTCTCCTTGATATTTCTTTCATCCGCTTCAGATCTTCCCGGGTATAGACAGGTGCATTTGCTTCTTTGTTCAGAAGTGAAACATTATTTGCAATAAGAACAGTCCTGTAGGTATAGTAAAATAACCACATCAGATCACACCAAAATGATAATTTTAAGTCGCCTTACGTGAAGCTCGTATCTGAACTAACCTGAATACACCACTAACACTACCCTTGCTTTTCCCTGGAAGAGCCTTGTATAGACCAACAATCGAGACACGGTCACCTGGCTTGCAACAATCTACAAGATCATCTTCTACAATAACATCTACAGATCTTGGGAGTTGTCCAGGGGCAGCATTTTCAGGTACTTCTTGCATGGACAACGTCTGGTGATCCTTGTATTCACACATCCCATACTCGGTGACCAATAAATTACCGTTTTCATCCTAAGAAGATAATAAATTTAGCATTACAGCCACAATATGAAAGAGGCTTCCTTCAATTGAAATGAATGGTAAAACATAAGAATGTACCCTTGTTGGATAAACAGAACCAGTTGGCAAGCCTACAAAAGATGTGATGTCCCTGTATTCTCGTGAGAGGAAAGCATTTGTAGCAGGGCAGTAGTGAACACTCTTAACAACCTTCGGCCTCACCAGCGAGCCTGATTTTTTGAGAAATTAAAAGAGCATTAGCACACAGGAGTAAAGGTACTGCACAGATTGGTTTCTATGCAATGCAATGCAATGGAACCAGGGACTGATCCTTATTTATCTAAAAAAAGGTACTACAGGGAATATATATCGTACTATCTTCATAATGTCAAATGCTTATGGACAGTCATACGCACAGCTCAGTTGGCTCCACTAACACAAGCGTAAACTAGATGTTTACTGAACTAATCAACCATCTGAGAAAGCTTAGCATTACAATTACAGTGTCATCTTTATTCTGCATTAGAGCTAATACTAGCGAAATTTTATCTCTTTCTTTAGTGTTATTTTCCTTTACCCGGACACAGCACTAGATCTTTTCGGCACAACTAGGAGCAAAAGGTTAACATAAGACAGAAATTTCCTAAAAGTACTGACCACAATTTAACACTACTAGATTAAAATCATGAATCACATAATTAAACTGCATAAAACAAGATAATGGTCAGGAGAAAGTGGGTCGGTTACATTTGGTGACGATGCCCTCGACGCAGACCATGGTCCCGATGAAGGAGGACATGAGGTCCCTGGGCGTGACCCTGTGGAAGCCGAACGGGCCGGTGAACCCCACCAGCACGCGCTCCCCTTCCTTGAGGAACTTGGGATCCAGGTTCCTGGCCACCTCCGTCACCGCGTCAGACGCCGGCTGCATGAACTCCCCGGGGCTCCGTATAATCCTACAACAGATCCAAGGAAAGGCGTCACCCAGGAACCAAAGAGGTAAAGCGGCGGCGTTGTGCGCAGAGGAGAAAAGGAGGGGGGGGGGGGGGGGGGGGTACCTGCGGGCCAGGTCGAGGTTGTGGTTGCGGAGGTCGTCCATGCCGATGGTGAGCCGGTGGCGCTTGCTCTGGACCATGTCGCGCACGGCCTGCATGTACACCCCCTTCCCGACCTGCGGAAGCGAGAACAGGGGAAAGAAACGTCAGACATGAACCTGGCGAGCCACCGGAGAAGAAGGCGGCGGCTGGGGCGGGGCCAAGGGGGATGCGCTTACATCTTGGTCGAGGAAGTCGAGGAAGGCGCGCTTGTTCGCCGCCATGGCCTCCTCGTTGACGTCCATGGCTGCCGCCGCCGCCGCCGCTACGGAGATGGGAGACGAGAGCGGGAGGGAGAGGGGAGGGGGATGCGAGTGGGGAATGTGACGGCGGGGTCTTGGGTTTGTGCTGGATTTGCGGGGGAAGGGAGCAGCGTTTTGGCGGGAGGAGGCGGGCGATGTTGGCGGGAACGGTGTGGTTTTCGCGCGCTCTGGAGTCTGGACCGGACCACGTGTGGGCCCCACAAGGTAACGATTGGGCCAGAAATGACATGGGTTCCTTCTCTCGTCTAGTTGGGCCACCTAGATCTGGCCCGCTGATATTCTGCTGCAGATTCGGCCCAGTTATAGCTAGACACAAGATTCGGCCCAAACAAACCACAGCGGAAAACTCGTAGTTCACAACTCGTAGGGTGATTCCTAGTTGACGCCGGTTGTGATGGATTTCGAGTTGACGAACACCCTTCGATTCTCTTGGGCCGGCCCGATAGCAGTTTCGGTTTTCTGGTTTTTTTCCGGTTTTAGGAACCTTCTAGAACATTCCGTTTGGGTTTTTCACAGGTTCTAGCGGTTTTGTGTCTGTGAGCCGGTTTTTTCTCAGTTTTTTGGTTTTAGTTTTCTGTTTTATTTTTTATTTTCGTTTTTCGAATTTGAACATAATTTCAAAATTGAACTATTTTAAAAAATTCAACAGATTCCGAATTTGAACAATTTTAAATTTGAACAATTTTCAAAATTGAACAATTTTAAATTTGAACAATTTTAAATTTGAACATTTTCGAATTTAGACATTTTCGAATTTGAACAATTTTAATTTTGAACATTTCCAATTTTGAACAATTTTAAATTTGAACATTTTTGGTTTTGAACAATTTTGAATTTGAACATTTTCGAATTTGAACAATTTTAAATTTAAATATTTTCTGATTTAAAATAATATCGAATCTAAAATAATTTAAAATGTGCACGCTAACTCTAGGAAACAGAAAATGACGATCAAAAGAAGCGAGAAAACAGAGAATGGGCCAGGCCCACCAACCTTCACGGAGAACAACAACGTGGGCGTTAACCAGAAATTTGACACACGGAGCGCAGGGTAGGCGCTCCCAACTCGTAGATCACCCTTGGCGCCGGGGCAGAGATCGCCTCGTTCGGCGCCGGCAGCCTGTGCCCCCCGGCGATCTGTGCTGTGTTTCAGGCGAGGACGACGCACATCCATGATTCTAAACATGAGCCTCAGGTGAATCCTCTCCCTAATTGGACGAGACTGAGCATCCCTCGAAGGATCCGGAGCGCCGATCCTCCGGGTTGAGAGGCCGCCACATGTCCATCTAGTCCTCCTCAATCCCGCTTTTGCTTCTATAAATATATCAATGTAGCAGAAAACGGTTCGTTGTAGCAAAAAAATTATATGAATGGAGCAAAAACATTTCGCACTAAAATCCTGAAATTGCTTCTAGGATGCAAAAAAAAATCCCGCTTTTGCTTCATTGTAGCAAATACGGTTCGAAACAAAATAGAGCGGATCTCGCCGGAGACGTCGGAGCAAAAATTTTGTACTAATGTAGCATCAGAGCAATTTTTTTCCGGCGAAGTAATTTTGCCTGAGACCTCGCTAGAGACGTCTGATGACCCACAACCACAAGTATAGGGGGTGTATCGTAGTACTTTTGATAAATAAGACTATCGAACCCAACGAGGAGCAGAAGGTGTTGACTAGTGGTTTTGATCAAGGTTTCACTGTAAATACTAGCAAACGGGTTTTCAGGGGTGTTTGATAATGCAAATAAATAAAGTACGAGTAAATAAAAGAAAGTAGTAATAATTGCAGCAAGTGGCCCAATCCTTTCTTAGCAAAGGACAAGCCGGTTGTGTAACTTATGATAACCAAACGTTCTCGAGGACACACGGGAGTTTCTGTCAAGTGTTTTCACTTCATGCCGCTAAATAATCTTTATTGGTTTGATAAGTGTTATGGGGGTGAACCTGTGCTAGCGCACTACCCTTACTAGGATAAATACACACTTGTGATTAAACCCCTTGCAAGCATCCGCAAATACAAGAAAGTAATTAAGATAAATCTAACCACAACCTTAAACTCTAAGATCCTACGCTCCCTGGTGCAATGGTTTCCCAACGGAGGTTTAGCTTTCTGTCACTCCAGCAACCCCACAATTGGTAGCCAAATACACAATGTATCTCACTAGGCCCATAAATGGTGAAGTATTATGTAGTCGATGTTCACATGACACCACTGGTGAAATAGCACCACAACAATATCAAACCATTAAATATTACTCAACAATAATTCACTACTAACATCTTGACTTCTCCCATTTCCTCAAGTACTAAACGAACTACTCACAAGACATCATATGGATCGTGATCAGAGGTGAAATAATGGTAAATAACGATCTGAATATAAACCTTAATTCAACGGTTCCACTCAATAGCATCAACTACAAGAGTAATCAACACCGGGAAAGTTTTCCCTAAGAATTTAATAAGATCCGACTCAAGATGTTATAGCGGGATGGCGTGGTGATGGTGGAGATGAAGGTGCTGGTGACGAAGAAGAAGATGATGATGATCCCGATGAAGTCCGGTGCGATGGTGATGACGATGGCGACGATCTCCCCTCTACGGGAAGGAATTTCCCCGGCAGATTTCTCTCTGCCGAAGAGCTTTTCTCTCTCTGGTGTTTTCCGCCTCGCAGAGGCGGCGGTGTCTATCTCTGAGCCCCCCTGACTTAGGTTTTCGGGGACGATGAAGTACGCGAGGGGGCGAGACCTGAAGTAGGCCAGGGTGGCCTCGCACTAGGCCGGCGCGGCCAGGGGTCAGGCCGCGCCCCCTATATGTGAGCCTGCCCCTGGCTCCTCTCGCCTCCTCCTTCTGGCTTCCTGAGTCTTCTGGGAAAATAAAATTTTCTGGTATTTTTCTAGAATTTTCCTGATCTTCCGAAATATGGTGTCTTGACGGTCCTTTTCCAGTAGAGTCCTGACTCCGGCAGCAAATCCTCCAATGATCATCAAACATGTAAAAACAGAAGAAATAACATAAGTATCATATCTAAATACGAAATATATCAATGGATAACAGTAAATTATAATACAAAATAGTGATGCAAAATGGACGTATCAACCCCCCTAAGCTTAGACCTCGCTTGTCCCCAAGCGAAAACTAAACTCGGTAAACATGACCACAGGTTTATGGAGTGAAGTGTCGATAATCAGAATACGGACAAGAAATATCACATTCACCAAAGCACAAATTATAATAGACAGCAACATATCTTTATAAGATATAGACTTGCAATAAGTAAAAGGGAATCACATATAAGGATGCACAAAGTAAACTATAATTGGTGATGGCAAACCTTAGTTCTTGGTCAAAGAATGATGAACAAGCTATTCTTTCTTTTGAACGGAGCCTTTTAAAACAGAGCTAATATAGCAAAGACCATATGCTCAACAAAACAAACTTTTTGCATTCATAGAAAGCTTTCAAAGATATATTCCTTCAGACAAAAGCATTGTACAAAACAAGGAAGATAGTAAACATGATTAAACGGATCAACATATGAATGAGTGAAATATAACAACTCAAATGCTTGCTTGAGATAGAGGGGAATAGGTTGACTTAACATAAAAGTAAAAGACAGGCCCTTCGCAGAGGAAAGCAGGGATTAAACATGTGCTAGAGCTTTTAATTTGCAAAACAGAGGTAAAAAATTATTTTGAGAGGTGGTTTGCTTTTGTCAACGACTAGCAACGGAGTTCTTGATATCTTCCATACTAAACAAGTGAGAGCGGTTCCGAGATGTTTGATTAATTGGCACATTGGTGCTCTTTTATAGCTTTGCACTCCTCCCCACCTTTTCCTTTCTCAAACCATGGCTAACCGATTCCATCGGGTGCCAACCAACTTTCACATACCATGGAGGAGTGCTCTTTTCTTTCTTTTATTTTTTAGATTATAATGGTCTGACCAACTCTCTTGCAAAATTAATGACGAGCTGATGAAGCTGCCTAGTCGAGGGGTACTTAATTTAGTATAGAAGATAACAAACCCATCCACTACGTCCTCATGAGCTAAAAACAGTGGCATAAAATGAGAAGTGTTTGAAGGTTTTTTTGAAAGGTAGCACATGAAAATTTACTTAGAATGGCTTGAAATACCATGCATAGGAATTTATAGTGGACTCTTTGGAAGTGACTTGGCTTTTGGGATTTGGATGCACGAGAAGTATTCCCTCTCAGTACGGGTTTTTGGCTAGCAAGGCTGGGTAGCAAGCATAAGAGTTCTATGAAACAAACAAGCATACATATAATAGGAACATTCATGCAAGCTTCCTTGAAGGTACAACGATTTTGACTTTGAGAATAATATTGCTTATAAGCCAAACATGAAGAGTAAACTAAAGTGATGTGGCTACAAGCACTTCTTTCTACTTTTCTACTCAAACCTCAAGGTAATGTTGCTACTGACCATGCTAGGTTTGCCAAAACCAACTAAATTTACTCATGCTCCCAAAGTGATACCAATACTAATCAACAAGACTAGTCGTATAAGAGAGATTGCAAACTAAAATAAAGTGTGCGGAAAGTAAACGATAGAACTTCTCATTAATATTTATTACCGCAACTCACACCAAGGGATACATAGATAACCAACTAAGGAGGATACTTCCAAACTGCAAACTACTCTATAAGATAACTTCTTTATTCATGACATGACCCTACTAGAAAAGTAAATGAGCAAAAGGTAATGATGTGATACCGCGGCACTCCCCCAAGCTTGGAACAAGCCAAGGGGATGTCTATACCGATGACGAATTACTCCTTTGGCGGTGGCGGTGAGTCCTTAATGAGCTTCTCAATCAAATCTTTCAAGTCATCGATCTTGTGACTGAGGTTATGAATCATCTCTGAATTATGCTCAATACGGTTCATGAACCTGTCAGCCAGAGAATCCCAGCTCTTGGAGTTATTTCCCCATCCTTCTTCACTCTTGGAACTTCCTTTCCCTGCATTGTTAGAACGATCTATATCCCAACCAGAGGGCAATCATGATCTAGGCACCTTTTGAAACTGATGTTCATGTATTAGAGTATGGAAAGGGTTGTTGCCTGACGAAGATGTCCGTGGAGCTAAAATGTGACGCGGCACACCCCCTCCGGTTCTTATACGTGCACTCTTCTTGAACTTGTTATGACTTGTCATGACCCCAATGCTTGCGATTATGGTGCTCGTGCGTGAACCTTGATCTTCCTCCTCGGTCTCACTTTCAACTTCTTCCTTCGGCTGAAGGTCTTGGTGGTTATCTTTCGGAGGTGCCTTCTCCTTGTCGTCGCTTGAGGAAGCCATGGTGCCCTCAAAACTAAGATCAACTCCTGACAGAAACAGCTCGAAACAAAACACGACGAGAAAATGATATACAGACCTCGGGTACTCTGGGGGGTTATATAGGCGAAAACAAAACATCGAGGGGAAATCACAGGAGGAAACCGGGACGAAAATGAGTTCCAGGGTGTTCTCACACCAGGGCGGCGTGGCCAGGGGTGGACCCGCGCCCCCTGTGTGTGAGGAGCACCTGGACTCCTTTTCCTGCCCGTTTTCGTCTCGTGATTTTTCATATTTAGTAAAAATAGCAAAAATATTAAAGGAAGAGTTCAATGCGAAACTTCTCAGACTAGAACTGTTACCTATTCGAAAATGAACTCTGCAGGTACCTGCAATTTGTCTTGGATGAATTCTTCTGGAGAAACTGTTTCAATTACATCAACATCTTCATTATAAGAATCTCCAGCAATATAATGTTTGAGTCTTTGCCCATTCACCACTTGTGTAGTGTCATCTTTCAATGAAGCAATCTTAATAGCACCTGAGCGGTATACTTCCACAATAATATAGGGTCCTTCCCATTTTGAGAGTAATTTTCCTGCAAAAAATCTGAGACGAGACCTATACAATAGAACTTTCTCACCAACATGAAACTCTCTCTTGAGAATTCTCTTATCATGCCATTGCTTGACTTTCTCTTTGAAAAGTCTGGCATTCTCATACGCTTCGTTTCTTCACTCATCTAGAGAACTCAAATCAAGTAACCTTTTTTTACCGGCTAGTTTAAAATCTCTATTAAGCTCTTTCACTACCCAAAAAGCTTTGTGTTCTAATTCTAAAGGCAAGTGACATGCTTTTCCATAAACCATCTTATAAGGAGACATTCCCGTGGGGTTCTTATAAGCGGTTCTATAAGCCCATAAAGCATCGTTTAACTTACTAGCCTAGTTTTTTCTAGATCTATTAACAGTCTTCTGTATGATAGACTTGATCTCTCTATTTGAAAGCTCTACCTGCCCACTAGTTTGGGGATGATAAGCAGAAGCAATTCTATGATTAACATCATATTTAGCAAGAGCTTTTCTAAAACTGCCATGAATAAAATGAGAACCTCCATCAGTCATAAGATGTCTAGGCACACCAAACCTAGGAAAAATAACATCTTTAAGCATTTTTAATGAGGTCTCACCATTGGCACTCTTTGTAGGTATGTCTTCTACCCATTTAGTAACATAATCAATAGCAACAAGTATGTGGGTATAGCCTTTTGAAGGAGGAAAAGGACCCATAAAGTCAAATCCCCAACAATCAAATGGTTCAATAACTAGAGTGTAATTCATAGGCATTTCATTGCGTCTAGAAATATTACCAACTCTTTGACATTCATCGCAAGATAAAACATACCTTCTAGCATCTTTAAAGAGGGTTGGCCAATAAAAACATGATTGTAGAACCTTCTGTGCGGTTCTATCTCCAGCATGATGCCCTCCATAAGCACTGCCATGGCATTTTCTCAATATTTCCTGTTGCTCATATTCTGGTACACATTTTCGCATAATACCATCAACTCCTTCTTTATATAAGTGTGGGTCATCCCAAAAGTAATGCCTCAAATCATAGAAGAATTTTCTTCTCTGCTGAGCTGTAAAAGTTGGAGGCAAATACTTGGAAACAATAAAGTTAGCATAATCAGCATACCAAGGAAGGTCTCGTGAAGTTATGTTTATAGAAGCTAACTGTTCATTTAGAAAACTATCATTAACAGATCAAAAGAAATGTTTTCCAATCTAGACAAGTTGTCAGCCATAGGATTTTCAGCACCTTTCGTATCTATGATATGCAAATCAAATTCTTGTAAAAGCAACACCCATCTAATAAGCCTAGGCTTAGCATCCTTCTTAGTCATAAGATATCTAATAGCAGCGTGATCAGTATGAATAGTAACATTAGAATCAACAATATAAGATCTAAACTTATCACATGCAAAAACAACAGCAAGAAACTCTTTCTCAGTGGTAGCATAATTTTTCTGAGCAGCGTCAAGAGTCTTACTAGCATAATGAATAACATTCAACTTATTATCTACGCGCTGTCTAAGAACAGCACCAACAGCAAAATCACTAGCATCACACATAATTTCAAAGGGTAAATTCCAATCAGGTGGTTGAACAATAGGAGCAATAGTTAAAGCCTTCTTAAGAGTTTCAAAAGCTTCCTTATAATCATCATCAAAGACAAATGGTATATCTTTTTGAAGAAGATTAGTAAGAGGCTTTGAAATCTTAGAGAAATCTTTCATAAACCTCCTATAGAAACCAGCATGACCAAGAATACTACGAATACCTTTAACATCTCTGGGACAGGGCATTTTCTCAATTGCCTCCACTTTTGCTCTGTCAACTTCAATACCTCTTTCAAAAAATTTATGTCCAAGGACAATTCCTTCATTCACCATAAAGTGGCATTTCTCCCAATTAAGAACAAGGTTAGTTTCTTCGCACCTCTGCAAAACTTTGTCAAGGTTGTGCAAACAGTTATCAAAAGAAGTTCCATAGACAGAAAAATTGTCCATCAAGACCTCCACAATTTCCTCACAAAAACCATGAAAAATAGCAGACATGTATCTTTGAAAAGTAGCAGGAGCATTGCATAAACCAAACGGCATACGTCTATAAGCATAAGTACCATAAAAACAAATAAAAGTGGTTTTCTCTTGATCTTCCTTTCTAACAGCAATTTGAGAAAAACCAGAATAACCATCAAGGAAACAAAAATGAGTCTTCTTAGATAACCTTTCTAACATCTGATCTATAAACGGTAAAGGATAATGATCTTTCTTAGTAACTTTGTTTACCTTCCTATAATCAGTGCACATCCTATAACCAACTACTACCCTTTGAGGAATAAGCTCATTATTCTCATTAGGCACAACAGTCATACCTCCTTTCTTAGGAACACACTGAACATGACTAACCCATCTACTATCAGCAATAGGATAAATAATACCAGCATCAAGGAGCTTTAATACCTCATTTCTTACCACGTCCTTCATATTGGGAATTAAGCGGCGTTGATGCTCCACAACTGGCTTCGCGTCTTTCTCCATATTAATAGCATGCTGACATAAAGTGGGCCAAATTCCTTTTAAATCATCAAGAGTATATCCCATAGCTCCTCGGTGTTTCCTCAATATCTTCAATAACCTTTCCTCTTTTTTCCTGAAAGTTTAGAACTAATAATAACAGGGTATATTTTCTTATCATCTATATAAGCATACTTAAGATTATCAGGCAAGGGTTTTAATTCAAAAACAGGATCTTCCTTAGGCGGCAAAGTGGTACCAAGATCCTCCACAGGTAAATTGTGCTTGATTAATGGTTGTTGACGAAGGAAAATATCGTCAATCTCTTCTCTTTTCTTACTGAAATCATCACTTTCGTGATCTTCCATAAATTGCTGCAAAGCATTATTAGGAGCAAGAGCAATAGAAGCAAGCTGCTCAACACGAAAAATTTCATTAGGCGTTTCATTTACATAAGAAGTCTTAGCAAACTTAGAAAAATTAAACTCAGAAGACTCTCCATTAAACTTAGTGAAAATTTTCTCCTTCTTACAGTCTTTCACAGCGCCACGGGTATTCAAAAAGGGTCTACCGAAAATAATGGGACAAGTTTTACTAGCCTCTTTACCAAGTACTAGAAAATCAGTGGGGTATTTAGTCTTACCGCAAAGAACTTCCACATCTCGAACAATACTAAGAGGCCAAACTGTCTCTCTGTTAGCAAGCTGAACAACCACATCAATATCTTCAAGTTCACAAGCGCCAATCTCGTGCATAATTTCTTTGTAAAGCTCTAAAGGAATAGCACTTGCACTAGCACCAATATCACATAAACCATAATAGCAATGATCTCCAATCCTGACAGAAATAACAGGAACACTTGTTTTCCTATGCCTTTTAGGGTGTGAGAGAATGTTAGAAGCATCTTCACAAAAGAGAATATATTCATCCCCTACATCTTTAGTAACAAGATCCTTCAATATAGCTACAGGAGACTTAATAGTAATTTGCTCATCAGGCTCTACAGCTTTCTTAGTGCTTTTATTAGACACACTTACTGACGAAGGAATGACAGATGGGCCCCCGACATTCACCTACCTGGTTCTCGGTCCAGGTGGGGTGTCTCAGGAGAGGCTTTCGAGGCCCGTCAAGGCAGTGTTTCGATGCGGCCCGGGAGTATTACTTGGTGTACAAGCGAAGTTTCGAAGAGTCCAAGCTAGATTAGGTCTCGGTTGATCCGATCTGTACTTGGCTTGAGAAACACTCCTGAGACCTAGCCTTATCTTATAAAAGGCTGGGAGGGAGGTTTCGAAACCCCAGAATCACTTCCACCCACCTCACGCCGGAGCGTTCGACAACTTAGAGCTCTCTGCTTTTGGCCAGATCCAATCTGCGCCGCCATTGTAACACCATCATCGTCGCCACCACCTCAATACAAAAGTCAGACAAGCAGGACGTAGGCCTTTTACCTTTCGAGGGGGCTGAACCTGGGTAAATCCTCGTGTCCTTCTGCTTTCGTCTGATCGCCGTCGAGTTCGCCAGGTTCCCAATACACTTCCTAGATCGAAAGCCCTTCGACATGGGCATTGCCGGGGATAAACCTCGTCAATTGGCGCCGACCGTGGGGACGACGGGATCTGGATCCACGGATTCGCCGGCTCCATCACCAACCGCAACCAAGATCGGCATCGACACCGCCGTCGGCATCGCTGCGTCGACCAACGACAACACCACTTCCAAGATCGGCATCGACACCGCCGTCGGCATCGCTGCGCCGACCAAGGTCGGCACCCCCGTCAAGATCGACGCTACCGTCGGCATCGCTGCGTCGACCAACGACGACACCACTTCCAAGATCGGCATCGACACCATCGCCGGCATCGCTGTGCCGGCCATCGTCCACACCAGCCTGATGGAATTCGAGACTGGCGCCGTCGAATCGACTGTCATCGATGGCATCTCGCCAAGCACCATCAACCTCACCTCGACGATGAGCGCCATCGACCCCGTCCCGAGCGCGGCAAGGGCAGCGCCCGAAGGCTACGACATGGCCTTCGGACTGTTCAATTTCCATGTGGACAGCAATGGAGCAATGGAACTGCTCTCCATCGGCGAATCGGCTCCGCTCGTGGCCGAAGCGACGACACCACCATCCGTCGGGGGTAAACCCTCGGCAAGCGCGTCACTAGCGCCGTCGAAGGAGGAGCTGAGACTGAAGATTTCGACCCCATCAGTAGGGTCGAACGATTTCGAAGATCCGCCTCCATCCCCGACCACCGCATACTGCGTCGACTGCGACGCGTACCACTACATAGGCGCCGGAGATTTCTCACTCCATGAGATCGCCGGCTGTGAAGATCCGCGGGGAGGTACAGCAGCTATCTACCCAACGATATCCGAGTGCGATCGGGCTCTCAACGCCCTCACGCTTCGTACGGCACCCTATGATCCTGACTACGTCGAAGGATTATACTCGGACTACACGTGCTCTGACGATGACGACGACGTCTACCCCGAAGCTAAGGGGAAAATCGGCAATTCGGTGAGCTCTGCCTCACTATGCGAATCTAGCGCATCCAGCGACGGCTATATGGCTGATCATGACTCTGACTTCATGGTCGAAATCGGGCCCTACGTCGAAAACGACGATGTCTATCCTCCAGCGCTGGGCGAGATCAGCGATGACTCGACCCCGTGGCCCGGGGGCCACTGCATGATGGCATCGCACAACGACGGAAACGACAACGACGGTCGAAACCGATCAGATAGCGGTCGCCAAGTGGTCACACATGACCAGATCCGGTTCGCAAGAAGGGTCTATGCGGGCGAAGTAAACTTCGGACCCAACCCAAGTCCAAGCGATCTGGCTGCACTCCGATTCGTCGTTCAGGAGCAAAAAGATCAGATCAGCGCTGATAGACGAGTGTTGGAACGACGCAGAGAGGAGGCCGATGCATCCAGCAGGAGGAGGGCAGAAAGATCATCGCACTACTCTTCAAGCGTTCAGCACAGATCAAGATCGCGCACTCAGCAGGGGGCCGATATGCATAATGTCACTCGAAACCTGGAGGCAGAATTCAACGAAGCTGAGTTAATGCCCAAGACCAAGGAAGCAGCAATCATGGCTGCAGCGGCATACATTGCTGCGAACGCGTCTAACGGTGACGAACATATGCGACACCTGCGAAATCTAGCACTCGAAGGAGTAAGGGTGCTGCAAGGCACGCCTGGCTCAGCACATGATGCGACAACAGCAAGAGCCGCTCCACCACCGGAACAGGCTAGGCACCCAGCACCAGCGCCAGCCGTAGCGCCTCGGACGCATGTGGTCGAACCTCTCAACGGAGAGCTTCGGCATGGCCTGGCCCAACATAGAGTCGACCAAGGGCGAGCGCGACGCGAGGCGGAAGCGTTCGGCGGTCCCAGCGACGGACTCTGCGGGGCAGAATGCTTTAGCCTTTTGATCCGCTCGGCACCATTGCCGAAAGGAATCAAGCTCAGCGACGGCGTAGTCAAGTTCAACGGGCAGCAGGATCCCCGAATTTGGCTAGATGATTTCATGACCGCTGTCAAGATCAGCGGCGGATCCAGAGACAACGCTCTCCAGTTGTTATCACTGCACCTAAAAGATAACGCAAGGGCATGGTTGAATAATCTCGCCCAAGACAGCATTCGCTCCTGGGAAGAGTTTCGGCAAGCGTTTATCGCAAATTTCCGAGGCACCTCACGACGCCCTACGTCGTTCAAAGAGCTTCGCTTATGCGTGCAGAAGACCGGCGAAAACCTGAGGTCATACATCTCACGATGGATCAGCCTTCGGAACACGACAGAGAATATCTCGCCCGAAAGGGCCATTGATGCATTTCGGGACGGCTTATTTCGGCGTGACTTCAAGGAGGAACTGGGGCGCTGCAAGCCCAGAACCATCGACCACCTCATGAGTTTGGCGAACGAATGGGCCGATGGCGAGGACTCCATCTCGGCTACCAGAAGCCGCCGTCGATCAGCAGAACACGATGGCGATGCGAAGGATCAGTTCCATCCCGGATCTCGGAAGAAAGGTCGCCGAAGCCGCTACAACAACACGGAGAACGTAGACATGATAGCAGCTGGCTACGTCCACGAAGACCGCGACGACAATCGCGACTTACCACGACGAGGAAATACTTACTACGGCAGCAGCAGCCGTGACTCGAAACCCAGCAAGGAGTGGCGTCGCCGGCAGCCACAGCTGTCGGCAGAAGAGATGCTCGACAGCGGATGCCCAAGGCACACGTACCTCGACAAGGACGGAGTACGAAAACCTGCACACCTCCTCATCGAGTGCAGGGAATTCCTTCGCCTCAATCGAGCACTTCAGGAGAGGATGAATGTCGAGCAACCAGTGGCAGGGGCGATAGCCTACAACGCTCCACCGCCACCACCGAATCCACCAGCAAATGTCGTACAGCAAAGCCATCAGGCCGCTACGATCCAGCAAGCCGAGCAGCGACAGCCAGCCAACGAGGAAGAAGAGTTCCCGCCTCCAAGAGGTTTCGTGCCCATGATTCAGAGGGGGCGCCCGACGAACAAAGTTCGGCGGAAACGCGCGAGAGAAGTATTCCACGCCGAGCACGCGCCACCAGCTACTCCCGAATATCTGAATTGGTCCGAACACCCGATTGGTTTCGACCGGTCAGATCATCCACCGAAGATATCACGCCCAGGACACCATGCTCTGGTTCTTGAGGCGCAGATAGGGGGCTTCACCTCGAAAAAGGTGTTCATGGACGGAGGCAGCAGCTTGAACCTAATCTATGCAGACATGCTGCGAAAGATCAAGATCCCACTAAACAATCTCCTGCCAACAGAGACCTCCTTCCACGGAATCGTCCCGGGAAAGCCAACGTATCCATTGGGGGCGATACACCTCGATGTCATCTTCGGCACTAAAGCAAACTTCAGAAAGGAGAAGATCGAATTCGAGGTGGTCGACTGGCCCTCGCAGTATCATGCTATCCTCGGGCGACCAGCGTTCGCCCGATTCATGGCGGTACCCCACTACGCCTACCTCAAGTTGCGGATGCCCGCAAACAGAGGACCACTAACGATCAGCGGCAGCTTCGCGCGGTCAGAAAACTGCGACAAGGACTTCAACGACATGTCCCAGACTTTCGGGGTGCACGAGGAACTGCACCACATTCGGGAAGCCACTGTCATGGACATCGACCCACCGGCGCAGCAGAACGCCCCAGAGTTGTCTTTCGATGCCACCAAAGACACCCGAGAACACCAGATCCACCCGACTGATCCAACCAAGACGGCGCGGGTGTCGAACTCCCTTTCCCCCGCATAGGAAAGCGCGCTCGTCGAGTTCCTCCGTGAGCACTGGAGGATGTTCGCCTGGTGTCCAGCAGATATGCCAGGCATCCCCAGGGAACTCGCCGAGCACGAGCTTAAAATATTCCCCAACGCGAAACCGGTCAAGCAGTCTATGCGACGGTACAATCCAGAGAAGGCCAAGTCGATGGGCGAAGAAATCAATCGCCTCCTTGAAGCTAAGTTCATCAGAGAGATCAAGGAAGCCACATGGCTCTCGCCACCGGTCATGGTGGAAAAGAAGGACACCAAGATCTACAGGATGTGCATCGACTTCACAGCTCTAAACAAACACTGCCCGAAGGACTACTTCCCTTTGCCCCGAATCGACCAGATTGTTGATTCCACGGCAGGATGCGAGCGCCTCTCGTTCCTCGACGCCTACTCTGGATATAACCAGATACGGCTAAAGGTAGAAGACGAAGAAGACGGCGTTCATCACCCCGCACGGGGTATACTGCTACATGACGATGCCTTTCGGGCTCAAGAACGCTGGAGCTACGTATCAGCGGTGTATGCAAGCATGCTTGAAGGAACAAATCGGACGCAACGTCGAGGTCTACGTCGACGACATTGTCATCAAGACATCGAAAGCAGATACTCTGCTCGACGACCTTCGAGAAACCTTCGCCAACCTCGACAGATATAGCATCAAGCTTAATCCGAAGAAATGCTCTTTCGGAGTACCCACCGGCCAACTGCTGGGCTATCTGATCTCCGAGAGAGGAATTGAAGGCAACCCAGAGAAGATAAAGGCCATCATCAGCATGCACCCTCCAAAGACGCTCCGACACGTCCAGCAGTTGACAGGCCGACTCGCAGCGCTTAGCCGCTTCATCAGCAAGCTTGGCGAAAAAGCACTGCCCTTGTATCGACTGCTCAGAAAAACAGACAACTTCACATGGACCGAAGAAGCGCAAGCCGCCTTCGACGACCTCAAGCGACGACTATCGACCTCCCCAGTTCTCGTTACACCTCGAGAAAAAGAGCCAATGTTGCTGTACATTGCGGCTACAAATCAAGTTGTCAGCTCGGTGCTTGTGGTTGAACGCGCAGAGGAAGGCAAAGAGCACGATGTTCAGAGGCCCGTGTACTACTTAAGCGAAGTCCTGTCGCCAACCAAGCAAAGATACCCCCATTATCAGAAGTTGGCATACGCCATCTACATGACGGGGAAGAAACTGCCGCACTATTTCGAGTGCCACTCCATCATAGTAGTGGCTTCGAACCCAGTCTCCAGCATCCTCAACAACCCAAACGCTACAGGGCGTGTGTCGCTATGGGGAGTCACGCTAGGACCCTGGGAGATTACGTACCAGCGCCAGTCCGCAATCAAGTCACAGGTCCTACCGGATTTCATAGCCGAATGGACAGAAGCCCAGATGCCCGAACTACCAGACCTGTCGAACAGCTGGACCATCTTCGTCGACGGGTCCAAGCGGGTTTCGGGGGCAGGAGCAGGAGTTATCCTGGTATCACCACAAGGAGACAGGATGCGCTACGTCCTCCGCATGCGTTTCCCGAATCCCTCCAACAACGAGGCAGAATACGAAGCCGTCCTTCACGGTATGCGCATGGCGAAGGCCTGCGGGGCAACCCGCATCAAGATTCATGGAGACTCGAACCTCATCGCTCAGCAAGTCATGAAGGAGTGCGACGCAACTTGCGCGAACATGATCGCATATCGCGCCATGTACGACAAGCTCGAAGGCGAATTCGAGGGCTGTGAAGTAACGCACATCGGCCGGGAAAGCAACGAGGAGGCAGATAACCTGGCCAACGTCGGCTCAAGGTGCCTCCCAATACCGCCAGGTGTTTTCTTCGAGGAGATATTCGAGCGCTCCATCAAGATCAAGCCAGTAATTGAACCGGCGTTAGCAACACGTCCGGAAGTTGGGACGGTCAATACCGCCCCAGCGGCAGGAGCAGCAGACCTCCCGAAGGATGCAGCCGCGGTCATGCTTGTCGAAGCAATATGGACAAAGCCGTACTTGGCGTTCCTGACGAGGGGCGAACTCCCAGAAGACCCCATCCACCGCCGACAAATCATGCGGCGCTCTAAGGCCTTCACGATAATCAACGGGGAACTCTACAAGCGAAGCACTTCGGGGGTGCTCCAGTGGTGCATAGCGCAGGAAGATGGAATCACCCTCCTCCGAGAAATCCATGAAGGAACCTGCGGACATCACGCCTGCAGTCGAACCCTCGTAGCAAAAGCCTTTTGGTCCGGATTCTACTGGCTATCCGCCCTCTACGATGCCAGGAACATCGTCCAGCACTGCGAAGCGTGTCAGATGTTCGCCACCAAGCCGCACGCGCCGGCATCGGAACTGCAAACCATACCTGTGGCATGGCCCTTCGCACAATGGGGGCTTGACCAAGTGGGGCCTCTCCCCAAATCATCTCGAGGAGGGCATACGTACTTGCTCGTCGCTGTGGACAAGTTCTCCAAGTGGATCGAAGCCGTTCCGGTCACCAACCAAGAGGCAATCACGGCGGTCAAGTTTTTCGAGTCCATTGTTTATCGGTACGGCGTCCCGAACAGCATCATCACCGACAACGGCACCAACTTCACTTCGGGCGAATTCCAGGGCTTCACCAAAGACCTCGGCATCAAGCTCAAGTACGCTTCGGTAGCACACCCCAAGTCCAACGGCCAGGTCGAAAAGGCCAATGGACTCGTCTGCGGAGGCTTGAAGAAGCGACTGCTTCGACCCCTCAAGCGCGCAGCAGGCGCCTGGGTCGAGGAACTGCCTTCGGTGCTATGGAGCCTGCGAACAACGCCCAACTCCTCGACAGGCTACACACCCTTCTTCTTGCTCTTCGGAGCAGAAGCCGTGCTGCCCACGGACGTGCGCTACAGCGCGCCCCGCGTCGCCGCCTACGTCGAGGAAGACGCGGACAAGGCGTTAGCAGACGCCCAAGATCTACTGGACGAAGCTCGAGACATCGCTCTCGTTCGATCGGCGGTCTACCAGCAGAGCCTCCGCAACTACCACAGCAGACGGGTACGCGGACGCTCTTTCGAACCAGGAGACCTTGTGCTCCGACTCAAGCAAACAAGCACGTCAAAGCTGGAGCCACCATGGGAAGGCCCGTACCTCATCCACGAGGTCATCCCAGGAGGAGCATATCGCCTACGCAACCCAAAGACGGGGAAAGACGTCGACAACCCGTGGAACGCCGCGCAGCTGCGCCGCTTCTACCCTTAGCTAACAAAGCTGTCTCCTCTACCCCCTCTACTATGTAATCAGGCGTCGGCAGCAGTCCGCGCCCCGACATTGTGCCTTCGGCACCAAGCAATAAAACTCCAGTTCCTCACTTCATGAGTCAACATATTCACATATTCGCCCACGCTCGGGGGCTCAGCCTTTCGACCCACGCTCGGGGGCTCAGCCTTTCGACCCACGCTCGGGGGCTTCGACCCACGCTCGGGGGCTTTCGCCCACGCTCGGGGGCTTCGACCCACGCTCGGGGGCTTTCGCCCACGCTCGGGGGCTTTCGACCCACGCTCGGGGGCTCAGCCTTTCGACCCACGCTCGGGGGCTTCGACCCACGCTCGGGGGCTCAGCCTTTCGACCCACGCTCGGGGGCTTCGACCCACGCTTGGGGGCTCAGCCTTTCGACCCACGCTCGGGGGCTCAACCTTTCGACCCACGCTCGGGGGCTCAGCTTTCGACCCACGCTCGGGGGCTCAGCTTTTCGACCCACGCTCGGGGGCTTTCGACCCACGCTCGGGGGCTCGGCCATTCGACCCACACTCGAGGACTTCGCCTACGCTCTGGGGCCGCGCTCGATCAGCTCACGTTTGGGGGACGCGTTCTCTCGACCTACGCTGGAGAACTTTCGCCTTCCTAATCGATGCTCGAAGTCTCTGCCTTTTCAACACAGTCGAATATAAACACAGGTATACAATATATGTACAGAGTGAAGATACAGACACAACAACAAAGCTAGTTCATGGTGCCGCGGCATCTCGACTCGCCCTCTGACGATCGCTTTCGACGATAATTTGTCGAGCGATACAATCGTCGGTACTTCTACAAGCAGCATAATGCCGTTCCATGTCGTAGCGACCGCTGGGCGACGACGGAGGCGTCTTCAGAAGCTCTAGGTCGACTTCAGGGTAGTGCGCATGCACGAAAGCAAGTGCGACCACAGCCCCGCTACGCAGATGTGCCCGGACAAAGGAATGTATAGCATGGCCGTTCTCGAATCGATCGAGCAGCGCCGGCAAACCTTCGGGCTGATCATTTAGAGGAAACATCGCCTGGTGCACCAGCGCAAGGGCACTTCGGCTCGTCTCAGCCAACGCACCAGCTTGAGCAATCCTATCCTGAAGGAGTGTCAGCTTCATTGCCTTCGATCGATCAGCCCAGAAGTTATCAGCAACGGAGTTGGCATGATTCTGGGCAGCAATAATATGCGCATTTACGCGCCGGGCCTCAGCTGCACTGTCAAGACACGCATCTGCGAACAAGAGAACAAAGACTCAGTCCTGCAGATCCAAGCCAACGTGCAGCGAAAGAAGTTCGAAGACTTACACTTCAGTGATTTGCCAAGATTTTCGATCTCATCTAGAAGGAATTTCTCGCAGTCCGCAGCATACGACGCCTTCGAAAGAGCAACATCGACCTTGGCAGTAACAACCTTTAGTTGGCGCTGCGCGTTCTGGAGCTGATCGCGCAACGATCGAATTAGTGACAACTCGCTCGTGGAGGGCGCTCTTCGCTCAATGGCACCAGCAGTACTGCCAGTTGTTTCGTACGAAACAGGCCAAGCACCAGAGGTCAGCGAAGGATCCTGCATGAGGAGCCGAACATCACACACAAGCAATGGCAACCAAATGGCGTGAAGATTAACATAACAGCAGCACAAGTTTTACAACCGAAAGAGTACTAATCGGGGTCACAGCCCTCGATGTGCACCAACGAAACTAATTACAATTGGGCACCAGAAGCACTGCTTGCACTACGCCGAACTACCAGCCTTGCTAGACGGCGCGGCGGATGCGCCACGCTTCCGAGCCCTCGCTGCCGCACGCTTCTCGTTCCTATCGGCCAGGAAGCCCATCATTCGAGCAGCCAGTTCACGAGCACGCGCGACGTAAGTCTTGGCGGACTTGTCGCGTCCGTCCTTATCCTTTGGGTATGTGCTCGTGACCTTGTCAGCATCGAACTCCACGCATCATCATCATGGAGAAGACAGACTCGGTGCCGATGGTTACCTGACGGCGTACTGCGGCAAATAACGGATCTTCGCCACCCGCCTTCACCGCCACAGCGTCGAGGATTCCCGCCATGGTGTCGCTAGTCGAGTCGGGTACAGAAGTATCCCAAACGCGAACCAGCGTCGACCGCACCCGCGCTAAGAGGTTGACAACCTCTCGGCTCAGGCGTTCGGCAAATCCGATACTGGACTCGATTCCAGCAGGCCCTTTCATCGCTCCGGCGTCTAATTCGGCAGCAGCTACACAAGCAAGCAGACAGCTAAGTCACAACGCGACTTTTCGCCCCGAAAGTTATTCCGGAAAAAGCTTTGAGAACTTACCACGCAAGGCATCAAGTGAAGATTGTAGGCGCTGGGTCAGCTCTCCTTCGCGGGCTTCGGCGTCCAGGCGGCTTTTATCCGCGCGCTCCTTAGCTTCGGACGATTCGCCCTTCAGTCGGGCGATTTCGTCGTTCAGCTCGGCGACCTTATCCTTCAAACCCGAATTCTCAGTGGTAAGATTGTCCAGCTGAGTTTTCAGGGAAGTCTTATCAGTAGCAGCTTGGGCCCCAATCCCTAGTCAATAGAAGAAGATGTTCAACAACAAAAGCATCATGTCATACGCAAAGGCGAACTGTACAAGGAAGGTGGCATTACTCACTTCGAGTTTCGTCGAGCTTCTCAGACAGCCTACGATTCTCTTCCTCTAAGGCGAAGAAGCTCTTGCAAACCTTCGACAGGTCCCTAACAACGGGCTAAAGAAAGTCGGGCGACAAATTAACCTTCGAATCATGTTTCGGAGGGCAAGCCCAAGTGTGAACACTTCGACTCACCCTCGGGGGCTACTAATGGTCAAATACGCGAAGTGCAAGTCGAAAGTCTTTGGACTTACATGGTTGCTAGGACCGGAAGGCCCGCCGGACGAGGAGACAAGCACGAACTCTTGTTCCGTCGCCTTCTTCTTGGAAGAGGTCGAAGGCTTCGTCGGAGCAACTTCGGGGGCGACAATATCAGCGACCTTCTCCTGTGAGTCTGCCGTTTGCTCAAGGGCGTCGTCATGAGGTCGAACCTGGTATCGATCTTGATCCCCCGGACCAGTCGACGTTTCCTCGGTGGAAGATCTGAAGCAATCATCAGCGTTAGAATCGGACAACCAAATCAAAACAAGACCACAAGTTACACGAAAGAAGAACTTACGATGCGTCGATCCCGAACTTCGGAAGGACCTTTTTCTCTGTTCGAGGAGGAGGACGGCGGTTCAAAGGCGAGGCAGGGATGGCGCTGTTGTCGTCATCCCCTGAAGAAAAGTGAGTGTCGTCAAGGTCTTCCGAATCCTCGACAACGTCCGCGACTCGTTGTCTCTTCGGAGCCCTCGGTGGCGATGGAGCAGCGGAGGCCGACCCTTCAGGCACCTCGGCGAAGTCACGCCCCGGATATTCGCCCATCTCTGGCTGGGGCGGATAGCATCGGGCTATGTTTATCACCTACATAATGAGAAAGACTGCATTCGACACTGGACGATCCGGCTACGAAACGAAGAAGGCATTCGAATAAAAGCATAATCATACCTCGGTGCGGGGAAAGGCTTTGCTGAAGGCCACTGCACCGAAGACCTTCGGCACAGGATCCTTCTTCTTGATGTTGGTGACGGCGCGTACGCACTCGTCGATTTCGGCTTCGTGCAGCTCATCCTGAGAGATGCGAGTCGAGTCCCGGCGATCGCTGTAATCCCACATGCAGTGGGCTCGAGCAGCGAGCGGCTGGATTCGGCGCTCGATGAAGGTTCGAATGAGTTGGACTCCCGAAAGTTCCTTCTTCGGAGTAGCTCGAAGCTGTTGGATCTTCTCCATCAGCGGCTCTGTAATCTTCAACTCCTCGTCCGAAAGGTCGTGCCTCCAGGAGACGCGAGGTCGAAGAACGCCGGTGGGATGGAATTCCTCAAGTCCGAAGTTTTCGCCGTCGGAGGATTTGTCCTTGGCGTAATACCACTTCGTCCTCCACCCGGAGTTGTTTTCGGGTGTTTGGAGGTTGAAATACTCGACGTCCGGGTGCACTTGGACGCCGAAACCGCCGGTCTGATAGGGCAGAGGGTGCCGAATCACGAAGATTCGGCGCCACAGTGCCCAGTGGGGTTCGATCCCCAGGAAGCACTCACAAAGCGTGATAAAACACGCAATGTGAAGAACAGAGTTGGGATTCAGGTCATGGAGCTGAATCCCGTAAGCAAAGAGAAGGCCACGGAGAAAAGGATGCGGGGGGAAAGACAGACCCCGCAGCAAAAAGGCAATGAAGATTACCCGGAAACCGAGGGGTGGCCGGGGAACGATCTCCGGGCCGGCGGCGAGCGATTCCGCCGGCGCATTCTTCAGCAGGCCCATCCTCTCGGCCTGGGTCAGCTCCTTGTTGCCAACCTTGGATTGGACCCAGCGGCCAACGCCGGAGCCTTCAGCATCGGCCGTCTTGGCCTTCTTGGCGGCGGCAGTGGCGCCGGCGGCTGTGGAGCTCCTCTTGCCCATGGTCAGGGCGCAGCAAAGATCGCGGAAATGGAGATGGAAAGGAAGAGCTACAAGGATGCTGCGCGAGGAAGAAGACGATGGCGGCGGAGTGAGATAGACTGTTACCCTGCCACCGTTATTTATTCTAGCTCTAGAGATCTACGTCAGATCTCAACCGTCCATGGCGAAGTGGAAACGGCCGGGTTGATCCGACCGTCCACGTGTCAGCACGCGAGCACCGCGGCGTCCACTACGCACGGTAGTCAAGGAAACCGCGCCGGTTATTTCTCACCCACGCGCGGGACGTGCGGTCAAACTCTGTCAACGGCCGCGATGCACGGCTTGAGGGCCCACCACACGTCTTGTCCTGGCAGGCTCAGGCCCGTCCTGCAGAAGATGAGGTGACGACTCGACGCAGTGTGTCGTCAGCGCTGACGCGTTCCCTAGGGTAAAATGCTGTCTTTTCGACTCAAGGGGTAAAAACTGGCAAAGGCTCTTTCGAGTCCCAAAGGTATGTACCCCTTGCACTCAGATGATCTCTCGATCGGGTTTCTTTTGAGGTCTTCTGTGCTTTTCTCTTTTGTGCCATTCGAATGAGCATTGAGTTTTTCGACGACTCCGTCTTTCGTTCTTTTGGGGGAATTTTCCGGTCCCTCGAATTATCTCTTTCGGGCCAGCAGCGCCTTCGACATATTCGAGTCAGGGCTCCGGTCCCTCGAATTATCTCTTTCGGGCCAGCAGCGCCTTCGACATATTCGAGGCTGGACTTCGGCCCCTCGAGCTATTTCTTTCGGGCCAGCAGCGCCTTCGACATATTCGAGTCAGGGCTCCGGTCCCTCGAATTATCTCTTTCGGGCCAGCAGCGCCTTCGACATATTCGAGGCTGGACTTCGGCCCCTCGAATTATTTCTTTCGGGCCAGCAGCGCCTTCGACATATTCGAGTCAGGGCTCCGGTCCCTCGAATTATTTCTTTCGGGCCAGCAGCGCCTTCGACATATTCGAGTCAGGGCTCCGGTCCCTCGAATTATCTCTTTTGGGCCAGCGGCGCCTTCGACATATTCGAGGCTGGACTTCGGCCCCTCGAGCTACTTCTATCAGGCCAGCAGTGCTCTCGAAATATTCGAGGCAGGGCTTCGATCTTTCGAGCTATTTCTTTCTACCCAATAACACTTTTAGAGATTCGGGTTCGAGTTTCGGACCTTTGAATCATCTTGTTCTAATCTGTCTTTCGGGCTATCAACGCTCCTCAATCAACATGCCCGAATTTTGGTCGCCATATACCTGTTCGGATGCCGTATGTCAAATACGAAGGTAAGACCACGATTTGCAACATCGGATGGCCCGGTATTCGTATCAAACGCGCTCTGCCGGAAATTTTCCATACCTACGGTATGAAGCTTGCACCGATGGACGCATCGGGTGCCTCACAAATGAATTGGGCTTCGACTTGGTAAGTCCAACGCAGCTCAGGTCGAGGTAGCGCCAGCCCACGCGGGTTCGAGTCGGGGGACTCGAATCTGAGTAAGCTAACCGAATGTCTTTGCAGCAATGCAATTAACTGAGACCCGGCGTGAGTCTCAGGCCGGTTATGCGCATCCCTCTGCAAACCCAACTTAACGCTTTCGAGGCTCTACATGAGAGTAGCTCGAAAATCACGTAACGAAACAAGCATACTATTCGAATGACTTCTGTACATTTGCAGCTTTGCAGGCCAAGTGCTCATGTCGGGTGCGGCTGGGAAGACTTTCGGGAGGAGTCCCTGCCATAGTCTTTGGCTATCCCAGGCACTCGGGGGCTACTGACGAAGGAATGACAGATGGGCCCCCGACATTCACCTACCTGGTTCTCGGTCCAGGTGGGGTGTCTCAGGAGAGGCTTTCGAGGCCCGTCAAGGCAGTGTTTCGATGCGGCCCGGGAGTATTACTTGGTGTACAAGCGAAGTTTCGAAGAGTCCAAGCTAGATTAGGTCTCGGTTGATCCGATCTGTACTTGGCTTGAGAAACACTCCTGAGACCTAGCCTTATCTTATAAAAGGCTGGGAGGGAGGTTTCGAAACCCCAGAATCACTTCCACCCACCTCACGCCGGAGCGTTCGACAACTTAGAGCTCTCTGCTTTTGGCCAGATCCAATCTGCGCCGCCATTGTAATACCATCATCGTCGCCACCACCTCAATACAAAAGTCAGACAAGCAGGACGTAGGCCTTTTACCTTTCGAGGGGGCTGAACCTGGGTAAATCCTCGTGTCCTTCTGCTTTCGTCTGATCGCCGTCGAGTTCGCCAGGTTCCCAATACGCTTCCTAGATCGAAAGCCCTTCGATATGGGCATTGTCGGGGATAAACCTCGTCACTTACCAAAGTAGAATACTTTTTTACCTTAGCAGGGAAAGGTGTCTTCTCAAAATAAGGTTCAGGCACAATGCTATCAACAGTACAAACTTCAGTAGCTGCAGCAGGAATATGACTAATGAATCTTTATAAGGTGCATGATATTTGTTCCAATCTTTCTTTGGAACATCAAGATAAGAGGCAAAGGCTTTAAGACAATTAGCAAGTATTTGAGAATCAAGACCATAAGCAATGCTAACACTATGAAAGTCATCGGTTCCCATAAAAGTTTTAATGCATTCATAATCATAGTTTATATCTGACTTCCTACCTTTGTCATTTTCCCATCCTTCAACATTCTCTTGTATACGGTCAAGAAGTTTCCACTTAGCATCTTCTTTCATATGAGTAAATGATCCAAAGCAAGAAGCATCCAAATAATCCTTATCAGGAAGAGTAAGCTGCGCATAAAAATTATCAATAACAATATTATTGGGGAGCTTATGAATATGGTATTTGAGCATTAGTAACTTCAATCTTCCCCACGCTTGGGCAATACTTTCTCCATCATGAGGCCAAAAATTATATATCCGATTACGATCTTTATGAATTTCACTTGGAGGATAAAACTTGGAATAAAAGAGAGGTACAATTTCCTCTCATGCAATAGATGAACCATCTTGGAGCAGTCGATACCACTCCTCAGCTCTGCCTTTCAATGATAAAGAGAATAGCTTCTTCTTGACCTGGCTTGGTGAAATACCTACACACCTGAACAACTCACATAATTCATGTATAAATAGTAAGTGATCACCCGGATGGACAGTTTCATCACCTGAATAGCAGTTATCCATAATACGCCCAATAATTTTTATAGGTATTTTAAAAGGATCTAATTCAGCAGGTGGTGGTGGTGGTGGTTCATCCACATGTGAAGCAGTGGTAGAAGTGTTCCCAAATAGGAAACCAAATGGAGAATTCTCCATAGCAGAATAAAATAAAAGTAAAAGACAGAAATAAAAACAATACTCACAGCGACGGTTACCTTTACCAAATCCACTCTTCAATAGCGCTACACTCCCCGGCAATGACGCCAGAAAATAGTCTTGGACCCACAAGTATAGGGGGTGTATCGTAGTACTTTCGATTAATAAGAGTATCGAACCCAACGAGGAGCAGAAGGTGTTGACTAGTGGTTTTGATCAAGGTTTCACTGTAAATACTAGCAAACGGGTTTTCAGGGATGTTTGATAATGCAAATAAATAAAGTGCGAGTAAATAAAAGACAGTAGTAATAATTGCAGCAAGTGGCCCAATCCTTTCTTAGCAAAGGACAAGCCGGTTGTGTAACTTATGATAACCAAACGTTCTCGAGGACACACGGGAGTTTCTGTCAAGAGCTTTCGCTTCATGCCGCTAAATAATCTTTATTGGTTTGATAAGTGTTATGGGGGTGAACCTGTGCTAGCGCACTACCCTTAATAGGATAAATACACACTTGTGATTAAACCCCTTGCAAGCATCCACAAATACAAGAAAGTAATTAAGATAAATCTAACCACAACCTTAAACTCTAAGATCCTACGTTCCTTGGTGCAATGGTTTCCCAATGGAGGTTTATGTTTCTATCACTCCAGCAACCCCACAATTGGTAGCCAAATACACAATGCATCTCACTAGGCCCATAAATGGTGAAGTATCATGTAGTCGACGTTCACATGACACCATTAGTAAAATAGCACCACAACAATATCAAACGATTAAATATTACTCAACAATAATTCACTACTAACATCTTGACTTCTTCCATGTCCTCAAGAACTAAACGAACTACTCACAAGACATCATATGGATCATGATCAGAGGTAAAATAATGGTAAATAACGATCTGAACATAAACCTTAATTCAACGGTTCCACTCAATAGCATCAACTACAAGAGTAATCAACACCGGGAAAGTTTCCCCTAAGAATTTAACAAGATCCAACTTAAGATATTACAGCGGGATGGCGTGGTGATGGTGGAGATAAAGGTGCTGGTGACGGAAATGATGATGATGATGATCCCGATGAAGTCCGGTGCGATGGTGATGACGATGGCGATGATCTCCCCTCTCCGGGAAGGAATTTCCCCGGCAGATTTCTCTCTGCCGGAGAGCTTTTCTCTCTCTGGTGTTTTCCGCCCTGCAGAGGCAGCGGTGTCTATCTCTGAGCCCCCCTGACTTAGGTTTTCGGGGACGATGAAGTATGCGAGGGGGCAAGACCTGAAGTGGGCCAGGGTGGCCTCACACTAGGCCGGCGCGGCCAGGGGTCAGGCCGCGCCCCCTATGTGTGAGCCTGCCCCCTGGCTCCTCTCGCCTCCTCCTTCTGGCTTCCTGTGTCTTCTGGGAAAATATAATTTTCTGGAATTTTTCTGATCTTCCGAAATATGGTGTCTTGACGGTCCTTTTCCAGCAGAATCCTCACTCCGGCAGCAAATCCTCCAATGATCATCAAACATGTAAAAACAGAGGAAATAACATAAGTATCATCTCTAAATATGAAATATATCAATGGATAACAGTAAATTATGATACAAAATAGTGATGCAAAATGGACGTATCAACGTCGGAGCAAATTTTTTGTACTAATGTAGCATCGGAGCAATTTTTTTGGCGAAGTGATTTTGCCGGAGACCTCGCCGAAGATGTCAGAGATTTTTTTTTACTAATGTAGCATTGGAGCAAAAGCAAAATGCAAAAAAATTATGCTAAGGTAGCAAAAATCAACTTCATCGGAGACATCGCCGAAGACTCTCGCCATAGCAAAACCACGGAAAATAGTTGTAGCAAATAATTTGTACAAAAGTAGCAAAACAAATAAGATTACCTAGCAAAAACAATATGCTAAAATAGCAAATGCTCCTAGCAATGACGGACAACAAAATAGCAACACCCGACCACCTCACACTCGTGCGTCGCGGCGCGGGTCTGTGTTGACTTTCACCCATGGCAGGCCGTCCTCCTGTAGTACCACCCACATCCGGGCTGATGGCGGAGCTATGTGGGGGTGCGACGGGGGGTCTCCGTTGGAGGAACGACGGCGGGGCTCCTTGGCGGGGGCGCATGGGTGCTCCTTGGCGTGTCCAGGCTCCTTGGAGAGGGCGCAACAGGGGCTCCTGTGGGGGGCGGCGACGGAGAGCAGTGTGGCGGACAGCGGCGCGGCAGGGCTCCCGTGGGGTGCGGCATGGCTCCCATGGGGTGCGGCATGGCTCCCGTGGGACGCAGTGGCGGAAGACAGCCTACCGCGATGAGGCGCTCGTTCTGGCCGGTATCGAGCGAAAAGGAAAAGGATAAGGAAGGATGGATGGAGAATGTGGGTGGGCCAGCGCAACGTCTCGTTCGATGGGCCGCACGTAGCTGCTCGCCAGCGACCCGGAGGATCGATCCTCCGAGTGACGGAGAGGATTTTTCTTTTCAGTAAGGGAGAGGATTTTTCTTTTCAGTAAGGGCATCTCCAGCGGGACTACCCATTCGACCATCCGCGGTCCGAACGTGTCCGCTCAAACAAAAAAATGGATAAAAGTCCTCTCAGCGAGGCTACCCAAATAGATAATTTGTCCGCCTGTGACCCATTTCGGACCCAAATTTGATTCAGCTTTGGGTCGGCCCGGACACACCGCGCGTCCGTCGGACACACCGCGGACACACTGCGCACCGCACCAGGCCCACCTGGCAGCCAGAGCCCACCTACCACCCACCGCTCTCGCTCCTCAGTTTCTCTCTCCCGTCAAGCTTGTGGCGGCGGCGACCAGTGACGGCGACAGGCGGCGGCTATCGGAGGCGGCGACCGGCGGCGGCTACCGAAGGCGGCGTCGCGGCGACCTCACGTGGACGCCCTCACACGCGGGCGGCGGCGGCGACCTCGGGCGCGCTGTGCGGGCGGCAGCGGCTACCTCACGAGACGCGCCCGGATCCCCTTCTGCAGCTCGGCCGACCTCACGGGCTGCCATGGGAACGGAGGCGGCGGTGTCTGAGCGCGGGTGGGAGCAGCACGGCGGCGGCGGCCGGAGAGGAAGGGAGGAGCGGAGGAGGGAAGAAGCGAGGGGGCCAAGGGAAGCAGTTGGCCCGGCGTCCCCTCTGATGCGGGTGAGTTGCGGCGGCCCTGCTTCGATACGGGCGAGCTGCGCAGCTCTGCCCCGATGCGCGCGAGGAGAAGGAGATAGGGAGGGCGGCGCCGGCCGCGGAGAAGAAGTAGATAGGGAGGGGCGGCGCCGGCTACTGAGGAGAAGGGGAGGGGCGGGGGCGGCGCCAGCCACCGGTCACCGGGGAGAAGGGGAGGGGGTGGCCGCGGGCGCCTACGCTCCGATGCGGGCGTCCCTGCTCCGATGCGGCGGCGCAGGCTCCAGAGGTGGCCAGCGAGCAGCTGCGCGAGCTCCTCCCATCGGTGCCGGATGCTAGTCCTGCAGAGGCGTGGGGAGGACGCGGGTGGGCTGGCCTGCTCTTTTTTTTTCCAAAACGGGTATTTTTTTTTTGGTCGGGACACTGCTGGGTACACCCCCTCAACGCAAACGGACGTCCGGTATTTTTTTTTCCACGGACCGACCCAAACAGAGAAATTCGGACAGATTCAGACAACTAAATGGATCGGCCGTTGGAAATGCCCTAAAGCCTCCATTATCGAATGAAAAGAATTCTCTCAAGTACCAAACTTCAACTTGTCCCTCAGTTTACATTTCTGCTGGAGTTTAGGAGGTCCCCTCGCGTCGCTCCCCCAAGCGACGCCAGGGGCGATTCCACCGCGCCGCCCCTAGCCGCCCCGATTCGGGCCGTCCTTGCCGCCGCCGCCGGCCTCTGTCGCGGCGGTGGCGGCTCCCTTGACGCCGAAGGTGGTCGGGGGTGTCCCGTCCTTGCGTGGTGGTGTCCGGCTCGTGGGGGCGCTGGCGGTCCGGCGGAGGGGAAGCCGAGTCGGCGGACTCGGGCCATGGCGGGGGGTGCGCGGCTGCCGGCGACGAGGAGGTGTGGTCGGCGGCTGCCTCGACGGGTTCTGGCGCTGGCGACGTCCTCTGGCAGCCTCGCGGATGCGGCGGCGCATCTGGGCTTCGCGCGTGGGCCGATGGGCTCTGGCGGGCCAGAGGTGCTCGGGGAGTCAAGGAGAGGGTGCAGGGCGTGGCGACGCTGCTGGAGCTGTGCAGGGCGGCGGGGCAGCGTTGCTTGCGCCGTGGTCTGGAGCGGGGCTTGGTGCGGCGGTCTGCATCGTGGTGAGGTGGAGGAGGAGCTTTCGGCCGGGTTCATGCTCGGCTCGAGGAGGATGCGGCGCACCGGTGGTTGCAGGCCGAGGAGGGCGGTGCGGCGGCGCCGCACCGGTGGGAGGCTGCAGCGAGGAGGCACTTCCGGTGGTCCTGGCTTGAGGTGCCACGGCTTGCTGGTTCGTCGGTGTGTGGGAGGAGGTTCCGGGGCTGCGGCCTCGGGCAGGAGGTCTTCGTGATGGAGACGAGGTGGCTGTGTTGGTGCTTGGTGGCTGTCGACAAGAGAAGAGAAGGGCGGCCTGTTCTCGGGGTGGTGTGGAGATGTTCCGGGCGAAAGCCCAGCACCGATCTTGTTGGTGCCGGCAGCGGTGGCGCCCCGGCGTCATTTTTCTTCTTGGAGACGCTTGCCGTGGAGCTTCGTCTACACCCTCGATGGTTGTGGCTCTCCGGGAGAAATCCCAAGCTCCGGGTTTCCGGACGGGCGATGGCGGCGGCTACGTCGTTTCCTTCTTGTAGGCATCGTCTTGGAGAGCTCGCCTTGTTTCTTTTGTTGTCGACATGGCGGTGGATGTCGGGGCAGCGGCCCCGAGGGGAGGACTTGCGAGTCGAGGCGGCGGCCTCGGAGACCATGTTGGGCAACTGCTTCATGGGGCGGAGAAGTTGCTGGCATGGATTGGGTGGCAATCTTGTGTCGCTAGTGCGGCGAGGTTGTCGGCTCGGTCTACGCCCCTCCGGTGAGGTGGTGTGACTTTTAGGCCGGGGCGGCGGCCCCGGATGTCGGTGCGGCGGCCGTGGTCTACGAGCAGTTTTCCTGTGCAGCTTGGGCTGCGGGTGGCTGGGTCGTGCGGCGTTGTGGCTCGTCTGTGAGCGGTGGTACGTCGGGATGGCGGTCCCGGAAGGTGGTCTGTGTGCTTCACGGCCTTGTATCGTGTGGGCGATGAGTGTCGTGTGGCAGCTCTTCTGGAGGGTTGATTTCTTCTTCTTTGTTGGAGCGTCCCGTGTTTGCTCCTCCCATAACATTCATGGCGTCTTTCTCTCCGGCTTTGGGATAAGGTCGTCTCGTCTTGTTGGGTGTTGTTGTGCAGGCTTTGCCCCGGTTGTATCGGTTTTAGCTCGGTTTTCCGTTAATCTTCTTAATTAATCGAAAAGGCAAAGCTTTTGCCTCGTTTCAAAAAAAAAAAAAATTGACCGGAACCGGGAGCAGCTGCTGAACACCACCTTCATAATTGAACTCCCAAAACGTCATATATTTAGAAACAGAGGGAGTAGCATATACTATCAACTAATTACAAATGGATTTATTCAGTCTAGGTCGTAGAAATACACCTAGTTCTACCGCTAGTCTGCTACCGATCTGGGAAGGTAATTACAATGCTACACAGCCTTGACGCTGCAGCCATGTGTCCAGGAGGAGGCCCCTCGGACCTTCCTCTTCCTATGCAGAAGCAGCGCGTACACGACGAACCCCAGCTTCCGCCTCCTCGGGTGGAACTGCTTGCGGGACGCGCCGTCGTGGTCTATCCTCTTCGGGGAGTACATCTCGTACTTCTGGCTCAGCATCTGCCCCAGCGACTTTTTCTTCTTCCTCTTTGTGCTCAGGGTCTTTCCGCCGGTGGTGGTTTCAAACTCGCAGTCAAGCTTCATGCTCAGGATCTCCCCGATGGACAGCGGCTTCGTGCTCTTCGGCGTAGTGGTCACCAGGCTCAGGCCATTCACGTCGTATATCCCCGAGCCGGCCTTCCGGGGTGTCGTGGGCGTCGCCGAGGTCTTGAACTTTGCGGAATTACTGTTCTTGCTGGTCGGTCGCCAGTTCAGGATTATTTGGTCAGACCGCAGGCTTCGCAGTGATTCTTCGGCAGCGATCTTCCCTTTGTTTGCCGACTCCTCCCTCTTTAGGGCCTCCTCCAGAACTTTCCGGCTGGTCGCGACAGCCGCCATTGCTTCGTCTACTCTTTCCAAAAGTTCTAGCTTATCATGGTTTGCATCATCGAGCTCTTGCATCGCCGCGTCTACTCTGCTCCTAGCGGTATCTTCTGATTCTTGTGCTTTGTGCACCAGCGTGGAATGTTCTGCGCCAGAAAGTTTAACATTGGATGTATCAGTTTCAAGGTCTTCTGTGTTGCTTAGTTTTGCCATCTCTGAAAGCGCATAAGCTTCTCCACGCCTTGAGGCTTCCTTCAATTTGTCAGCCATGATGATCCTGAACTGAAGAGTCTTCGCTTTAGACCTTGCATGCTCGATTGTGGAAGTTAATTCATCAATCTCGAATTTCGAATCCTCGATCATCTTCTTGTGCTTATCTTTTTCAGAGTTCAACTGTTTCATTTGCTGCCATATGTCATAAGGTTCAAGAACAGGTCTGGGGTCCTTTACTGCTTGTAGCTGCGCTGCAGTTCTGCTCAAATCTGCTTCCAGTGCTGAAGCTTTCTCCATATTCGACTGTAACCTTTCACGGGTTTTCTCAAGCGATGCTTTCTCCTCCTCTATCTGGCTCCTAAACGTCTTGACAGTATCCATGTTCAGAAATGCTTTCGCCTGATTCAGCTTGATCAACGTGGTTAGTGGAGACTGTTTGCTATTTATGCTCTGGATCAGTGGCTCGGTATGGTCACTGGATTTTCTCTCAATATCAGGAAGTGGATGTACCTCCATGGTACCAGCATGACATGCTGCTGCATTTCCGGCCTCAGATGTTGCCTTCTCTATTTGTAACTTCAAGTCATCAATAACCTGCTTTGTTGTCTGCAGCTCTTTCAACACCTTAAATGTCTCACATTCCTTAACAAAGAGCCCCATCTCGACCTTCACAGTTTGTTCCTCGACTTTCATAAGTTCTACCTCCTGGAGAGAAATGCCATCGCAGAAAATAAAAATGAGTTTATCTGTTCAACCAATAAAATTGTATAACAGGAAAGTAACTTAAAATCCTAACTTGCAATCGACAAGGGCATAGAGATCTTCAACAGGATACGACCCCATTACCAATTAACAACATGGGTGATGTGAATACGCAGCTCAAGAGCCTTGTTTTTAAAATGATGTGAAGTCAACAGCAACCAACCAAGCAACAAGAGGGCAAGATGGGCCTATACAAAGCCATTGGGATTTGGGAGCAAGAAAACTACTAGCAGTGAAACGTGAAAACAACGCTGGTACCAGAAAAAATCACGCTGCCTTAATTTCACAGAGCAAATCGTCCTCTGTAGTACACAATCCACCATAAATACTATCTTTGGGAAAATGTCAGTACCTATAACCTACGAATGTACATAGAAGGACTGTCAAGGACATAGTAGAGTCCTCCTCACTAGTGCATCTTAATTTCTCCGCACCATGGCGCACTCTAAACGTCACTCAATGCTAAGATATCTCTCAAAAAAAGTGTCAGAATTCGTGTAGTTCTATTCCACCAGACGCTCCTAACCCATCGGCATCAAGATCCAACAGTGGAGCTCTATCACTTGCAAATTTGCAGTGTCGGGCCGGCCAGGTTATCTACTGGCACCAAATGCCATTATGAAATCGATCCCAAATCCTACAAAACTTGGTGTCACGGTCTGCCAGCAGTAACCGCTGCTTGAACCACTCCGCCGGTGCTGGAAAAGGAAACGGCTATCTTCGCGACCGCGATTCGCATCGAATTTACAGCGACATCAGCGGAAACGGCACCGGAGACGACCGTGGGGGGTCATGGAATCATTGACCCACGCTTCACTGCGAAAGCATCCGCACAGGCATGGCCAGCAGCTCTGCTTCAGCGAGATCTCGAGGCAGATGGACGGAGGAATGCGGAGAAAGGGACGGTTCATATAGTTAATTAAAACGGAGAAACACGAAAGCACTTTGAGAAAGCAGAGTGTAGATGTGACGGCCACAGCGTCGCCACTCGCCACCACCTGCTCGAAAGCGAAAGCCGTCGTCGCCTGTGTCAATGAATAATGGATGTTGGTGGTAGTGGTGGGTGGTGCGCTCCGGAGAGCTGACTGACTGACCTCGGGCCGGAGCTGGAGCGGCGGCGCCTGCGGCTGCCGCCACGGGGAGAGGGCGCCGCCGCCGAAGCGGTCGACGGCCTGCCGCACGGACTCGAACTGGGACGACGTGTCCACCTCGCCGCGCCCGCGCATTCGCGCCAGCTCCAGCGCCTCGCCGGCCCCCGCCGGGACCGCTACTTCCGCCATGGGGATGGCGCGAGAAGCGTGGAGGCGGCCGTGGCGATGTAGCAGCAGCGTCAGACCAGCAGTACTGCTCCAGGAGGGAGTGACAGTGGAGGTTGAGGAGTGGGGCGTGGGGGAGTTGGCCCGTGAACCCTGGCTGCGGGTTTTGGGGGTCGATCTGTCTGTCCGGTCCGGTGGCGCCCGCCATTTATTAAGCTTTGGCGCGGCACCGGGAGCCGTAAACTAATCCTACGACTGCCGGAGTAATTGAGATGGGGATGAAATGATAGTTGGTGACGCCGCGCCGTTGGGTGGGAGCATCCGGCTCCGCCACTGCTATGGTTGTCTAGGCCGTCGGCGGCACGTTGATGCAGCCGGGGTTCACGGGCCGATCCGCGTGCACCGCGCCGTATTTGAGCTGAGTGGCCATAGGTCGAGATAATACATTCTCAACTAATTTTCTACTCCCTCCTTCCACTATTACCTGTCTTAATATAGATGTATCTAAATATTAAAATGCATTTGGATACATTTATATTAAAACAAATAATAGTGGTTTAAGGGAGTATTTTTTTTTGGTAGTCCACGGTCTTAGGCTTGTCGGGATTCGTAATAAAAAAGGGAAAAAAAAAAGATAAAGGCGCCACATCTAGAGCTCATTTCAGGTATTTTCCTTCGAGAGCCCTCCCCGTCCCCAATCTCCTCTGCGGCCGCTGGCCATGGCCTACCCCCGATCTCCTCTCTAATTGCTGGTTGTGGCCTGAGTTCGGTCCTCCCCACCGTCTTGGTTGTTGCTGACGCGCTCCCTTGCATATACGAGAGGTTAGCCCTCTCTCGGCCGTTTTCTCCTGCAAAACATGAGCCAAACCAAGAGTGGGACTAGTTAGGTCGTTGGTTCCTGGTGGCTGAGATCGATGGGCGGGAGCGTCTGCCGGTTGTGCCCTACTGGTTGCGGGATGGATAGAGAGGGGTCAGACTATAGGCCGTCAGATCTATGCATACCTGCAAGTCTGCGACAACAATCCAGGCGGTTGGGGTGGTGGCTGCGAAGCCGTCATGTTGCCTTCTCCGGCTGGCGCTCTGTATATCTCATTGGTCTTCGGCCTCCACAGGGTTCCTTCGAGCTCCTCGAGGGCGACATTCATCCAGAGAGGACCCTCATGCTGAGCGATCTGATACACCAGTAGCCTTGGCCACCGCAACCCCGCGTCGGACGTCTTGGCTTTAGCCATGGTGTCGTCGTCCTCTTGTGTGGTGGATGGGCTCGACGGGCAGGTCACTGGGGAGATCCTCCATTGTGCTTTGCTTCTGGGTTTTTATTGTTGTTGGTTTTATTCCGCGCCTCCTAGGTTGCTTCACAGCCTGGTTGTCTTGTTTTGTTTTTAAAGGAATTTACGACCAGACTCGCCAAGCCAGCCTCTTCGCTCTCTGGTTAGGTTGGTTCTTTCATCCTACGCTACTTTTGCTGATCCCTTTTTCATTCCGCTGGTACGTCCATTTGGCTATTGTCGCCGTCCAAACCCACTAATGTCAGGGTATACCTAGTAAACGGTCAACGGCTTCGACCTGAAGGAAATGTCCTGTGTAAGCATTCACGAGCTTGGTTTTGAGGAGGCGAAAAGTCAGGAATGTTATCCACTATAACTAAGAATCTGAAATTAAATCCACTGTAAACTACAAGACTTATTTGACAAACAATACCGATAAAGAATAGTGCCAAGTATTTAGTTACACGTACATACTCTATTGACCACTATTAAGATATTTGTTGCCTAATCATACATAAAGTTTCTATAAATATGTTATTGCCTAATCATACATAAAGTTTCTACAAATATGCTATTGCCTAATCATACATAAAGTTTCTACAAATATGTTATTTCCTAATCATACATAGAGTTTCTACAAAATATGTTATTGCCTAATCATACACTGTAAACCACTCTAAAGATATTTGTTGCACCTTATGCTATGGAGATGTATGTCAACACATGCGCTAGCGCATATATAAGAAACTATCGTTGCAACATAGTTTTTCAATCTAGAACAACACAAGTGTATCCTGCAATTAGATACACTAGAAATGTGTGAAAGCAATAAAAAAAATATTTGGCAACATTATATAAAAATATACCCATTAAATGTAGCATGATATAAATAGATTATGTAAAAATAAAAAAGTTTAGTATAAATTAGAATTTCTTCATATAGCCCTGGATGCAGAAATTACTTGTAACCATAGTTTAAAAAACCAGACCGGTTCACTGGTTGAACCAAAAATAACCGGAACCAGTGACCTTGCCGGTCTATTAAGCACACCAGACCGTCCCCGCAACTGAACCGTACAAAACCGCCTGAACCGGGTGGTTTTCTGCTGAACCAGCGAACCAGGCGGTTTGCAGTGAGCCTGCCGGTTCTTTGCCATTCCAGAAAATACCCCTGCTGGATCGAATCTCACATGGAAAAATAAGGGCAGAATTGGATTATTGGAAAGAGAAGGAAACGAGTAGGGGCCTTTGCTAGGTTTCCGTCTATCGATCCCAATCCAGTTCCCATTTATTTGACCCGCCGCGGTTTACTTGAAGCACGATGCGGCGCCGCCATGGCAGCTCAAGTCCCTTCAGTGGCCTCATCAGATCACGCCCGGCTCCACGTGTCGCCGCCGATCGATTACCCAACCACACAACCACCAGACGTTGCTCACCGATCGGCGGCTCGTTTTCGGTTCTTGCCGGCCGCTGCGTGAGTCTTGTTGGGCCCTGCTTGATCCCACCGGCCGTCGCTCTACTGGTGACCTAGTGCTCGCTCCACCTCCAAGGGCTGCCACCAGAGGTTGTCGCAGTTCACCCTCCAGCAACACACGTTGTCTTGTTGTTGCTGGCTTGCTCATGATGTTGCTACGCGCTTGTGTTGCTTCCTGTTGTTGCCTGTTGACTACTTGACTTGCGTCCGGGAGCCTCCGAGCCTGCTAGTTTAGCCTAGTTGCAAAAATATGGAATGGCTCGTAGTCGTACTAGTCATACATATATGATACAATTGTTGTTTTGTTACTTCTGTATTTGTATCTGAATTATTATGCCAAGTTTGGAATATTTTTGCATATATATTTGTCTGTTTATGGCAGCATTTTAATAAATAAATAAATAAATAAATGTTATTTATAACATAAAAAACCAACAGTGAACCAGTGAACCGGTGGTCCAACCACTAAAAACCTAAACCGATAGCCTTACCGGTTCAATCACCGGTCCGGTTTTTTAAACTATGCTTGTAACATAAGACCGAGTAGACGTTTTCGTTACACCTAGTGTGGTAACAATTGGGACTCCTTATCCTGATGATCTGCAAATTTGGTAAAATAGTAGACAAGACAAAAATACAAAATCATTCGCAAAAAAGACAAAAAATATAAAGAAATTGTGGTCCAAGTTGAGAATGTATGCAGGAGGTCCGTACCAAAGTTAACACTTAACACACAAAAGTGTGCAAAATCAGAAAAAATGAAGCAAAATGCTCTCTGAAGAATCTAAGCATCAGACTTATTCGTGTGTGGAGGACACAAAGATCATATTTTTCTTAAAAGTTCATGGTGGAAAGTTTAAATCAATTCATATGTGCATAATTTATTTTAAAAATCTGAAACTTTAAAACCCATTTTTGACGTTTTGAAACTTGGGTACTCATGAACCCGAGTCATCATTTGGTTTGTTGCTAAAATTTTATTCGCCCTACTATTTCCCCTCACATGTTCTTGCCAAATTGTTGATCAAATGAGGAAGGGAGATTCTTCAAAAAATATGACTAGTTATCTGCAATATTTGATAGAGACAGTCTAGGCATTGACCGATCACGCCCTTAGTGAGCCGACCATTGGCACCCATGGTTGGAGGCTAGGCAACCATTGGATGGTAATACCATTGTTCTTCAAGATAAATAGATTGACTGGTCAAGACTATGTCTCTCCCCATTGGTTATACGATCGCGACGGTGAGTGGAACCAGAATCAGAAAATGAATCATGGCTACGAGGTGGATACATGTATGAGGAGGAAAAGGGCGAGACGAAGATGGCAACATCAACTTGCCAGAGGAGGGATAAAAAGCAGGCCAACACGATAATGAGGGCAGAAGCACTTGCGCGAGCACATCTCATTCTAGTTGCATACTGAAATGAGATATCATATTAAACTCTTAGTAAATATGTGTAAAGACAGTAATCACGAGCATCTAAATCTTGATGGCACAACCCCCTTCACGAGATAGATTTTTTTCCATGTGAGAAATCTTTAGCCTAGTTGTAGTGAAACCACTAGGGCCTTTTTGATTTCAAGGATTTTTGTAGTATTCGTACGCATAGATTTTTTTTCTATAGAGGCGGTTTATTTCAAAGGATTGAACCCTCCAGAATTCCTAGTTCCTATGGATTGCTTTTCTGTACTAGTATCTCATAGGAATTTTAGCAAGAGGTTAGACTTCTTAGAGAATTTCATATGTGTTTATGAGAGATATAACATGTACACTCAATCTTCAGTAGAAATTTTCTGTGTTTTTTCTATGGTGCAACCAAATTAATCTAATTCTGCAACTAATTCTTGTGCTTTTTATTCCCGTAGAATTTTCACGTTCCACGACATACTTCTGCGTTTTTTCTTATTTCTATGCATTTAAAACGCTTTGAATTAAACAGTCCATTGATTAAGCTCTCCGACTATGAGTACCTGCAGGATAGGTAGATTCCGGGATATAAAAAGTGTCTATACGTAGCGCCGGCCGCCGCTAATATTCATGATGGAATCCACCATTTGAACGTCGCGCTGCACGCGCGCCCTCGTGACAGGGACGTGTCATGCACGCCGGCCGTTGCTCCTCATCACTAATCTAATCCGGTCCATGAAATATCAAAGTAGCGTAGCACGCGGGGTATCTGACCTGATAAACGGGCCCATGCATGGTGCCCTTGAAAAGAGGAGGGTCCATCTGACAGTGAACACCGTATGAAATGAACAGGGTCAAACGAAAGGCGGGTCCGTGGTATCTGGCGTCACGCATACACACATGTCGGTGGCCGGCCATGGCTTTGGCATCTTCCCCATTAATCACGTGGGCGCTAATCTCCTCCTCCTATCGTTCCTACCGTGACAGTAAAAAGGTAACAAACAGGAGCATTCAGTGTCCAATGTTGTACTGCTCAGGAATCAGGATACAACCCAACTTGAGCATTCAGTGTCCAATGTTGTACTGCTCCTCCGCCGCTCTCAACAACAGCACATAAAAAGGGAGTCGAGAATACTCACATCCTGCCTTAGGTCTACGACGATGTCAGCGAGCACGGAGCCGGTGTCGTCGCGGTGAAACAACATATGCCATGGGATGGCTTAAATGAGGACCGAACTAGATGCTGGAGGATTCGGGAGAGGGGAACGAGCTGATGAGCACGACAGAAAGGAACACAGATCTACCCAAGTTCGGGGCTCTCGTAAGGAGATAACACCCCTACTCCTGCTCTACTGGATATATATTTGGATCGATGGTGTATACAACAATGGTGCTTCCAAGCTCTCTGCTAGAGGAGAAAGATGAACTGCTAAGTGTAGGAACACTGAATGACCAACCCCTCACTAGGGCTCCCTATGCCACCTTATATAGTGGTGGCCAGGGTTACAATGGTCACCTGAGACCAGAGATACCTGCTACACTCCAAATAGGGCAAGCTGACGAAGGTAGACACCCTTGACTTTCTCCCTGATTGCTCTTGATGGGACTCACCCTCGCTGTACATTGTACTTCCTGGACTGTGACCTTACCACCGTGAGGTAAGGGATGTACTTGCGCACAGTGAGGGTAGGTAGGCCGCCACTGTGCACCTGTCAACATGATCTCTCTCCATACTGGGCAGAATCTCTCCTTGATTGTAGGGATATGACACCTTGGTTGACTTATATACCCCGGATATGACAGTTGGCCATATCCTGTACCTATATGCCGGACCAACGACCTATGAAGGTCGGGTAATCCGGCCTCCCCGCTCCTGCACAACATATCAAATAAGTTAGGCCGGCATATCTACGCACATGCCGGCACTCCTCAATAAGTATCCCGGTTAATCCGGCATATCTGAACTGTAGTCGGGATACACTTATATGCCGGTCTGGCCTGCGCTCCTGTATTCCGGCCAGACCCCATCTAGGTCAACCGACATAAAGTCAACCTTACTCCTTGTAACTTTCTAGCCTCTTGACCCTACCGGGGGTCATCCCCCCGACATTAGTCCCCGAAGTTGTCGAGGTCCCCCAGTCTTGACTGAGGGGCCTTGGCAGGTTTAACATGATGCCTCTTTTGCTACATCCCGGCTCATGATTTTACACTGGTGATCACACTATATGCCGGCTCTTCTTTCCTTTCCACAAGTTAATCCGGCCGGTCTCGGGGTTTTCCGGACGGGACTTATTCCCCGGGCACTTACATCGGCATATAGACGAGACTTCCTTGAGAAGCCAAGCCCGACGGTTTGCATCGAAACTTGCAATTGCCCTGCCACTATGAACGGTCACACGATGTGACGGTTCACAGCGCATTTACTGCAGGCCATCATTGCCTAGTGGCTCGGTTACAGGAACCGCCGCCCCACTCCATGCCGCCACGTGGCGACCTCCCGCAGAAACGGTCGGGGTAGTGGAACACTCGCCACGATCCCCACGACTCTGGTCCTGTGGTATAAATACGGGGGTGGGGGTAAACTTACTCTTTTTACCCCCACACTGTCTTCTTCCTCCTCTGCTCCTCTGCCCTTTGCGCTTCACCGCCGGACCGAGGCACAGAGAAGGAACGCCGCCGCCGACCTGCTCCACGCCGGTGCCGACGCTCGATGACGTCCGACACCTTCGTCGACGACGCCGCCGCCGCTCCTCTCCACGACATTGCTGGGAGATTGGATCTTTCTCTGCACGCTCGCCGCCGTTCCTTCGCCGCCGGCCAAGCTTTGGTAAGCTCTTCTTCCGTCTCTGTTCTTCTTCTTTCGTGTATTTCTGCAGCCTTGCACTGGTAATCCTGCTTGCTTAGATCTGTGGCACTTCCTCTGCTCGATATTTCTCTGACTCGGTTAGCATTGCTAGCAAAATCCTTCGGCAGCTCATAGATGTTCTTCCGTAGGGATTATATCCATCTTTATTTCTGATTTTAGCCGCGCTGGTAGGTCTTCTTTTTCTGCTAACTTCGGCGAGAGTAGTATACCGGCGAGGCTAACCTCCCTCTTTTCTCTGATCTTGATAGGACTAACACCACGGGACTCCGGCTCTCACGCCCTGTCCCGGCCACCAAGATGGCATCATCGAGTATGACGGCCACCTCGGCTTCGGAGGAAGATAACTCGGCCCAGCTCCAAGGACGCTCCGGCTGGGAGGGGTCGGAGGTTACTCCGGCCGACATATCCTGGATCACCACCACCAGAAGAGTTCCGGATGGCGTGGCATGCCGGCTACCGACGGGAGAGACAGTCCCGGCACCTGAACCCGGCGAACGCGTCGTGTTCATCGCCCACTTCGAGCGGGGCTTTGGTCTGCCGGCATTAGACTTCTTCCGGGACTTCCTCGACACCTACGATCTGCAACCTCATCATATCCCGGCCAATGCGGTGATGATCCTCTCCGCCTTCGCTGCCTTTTGCGAAGGCTTCGCCGGCATAGAGCCCTTCACCCAAGCTTGGGCGAAGTACTTCCAACTGCGTAAGCAAGTCGTCCAAGAACCACCCCAGAGCAAGGATGACCCGCCGAAGACGGCTCAGGAGAAGAAGGACCGCCCCATGACCCTATGTGGCGCGGCCACCATCATGTCCCGGAAGGGCTCGGACTTCCCCAAGGTAGAACTGCTCGAGTCTTGCAAGAAGTGGCAGAAGAGCTTCTTCTACGTCAAGAATACCACGGATGTGGATCTGCTCAATCTGCCGCCATTCGTGGACGAGCCACCCTTGGCGATGAAGAACTGGACCTATAATCCGAAGAACTCCGTAATGCCGGTGAACGCCCTCCACCAGGTTAAGGGCGAGTTACGGGATGCCGGCCTCACCCCACAAGACTTAGTGGCATGCTTTATCAGCCGGCGCGTCTCTCCTCTGCAGCGCCGGTCACATAAAATTTGCCAAATGAGCGGGCCCATGGACCCCACCCGGCATTCTACACACGAGCTGACTCCGGCCGACATTCTGCGGAGGATTAAGGACATCTGCAAGTGTTCTCTGGCCACCTTTGCCTGGGGACTTGAACCATACAGCCGGGATCGCCCCGCCCCAACGGTAAATCCTTCTGGCCGATACATAATCTTTTGTCCGGCATATAGATACCTAAGCCGACACATATCTATTTACCGACACATATCATGCTTGGCCTGAGATATTGTTATTTGCCGACATATTCCTTTGTCTGATCAATTAACCTTGCTCTTATGCAGAAATTCAGCTTCCAGGCTATGGAGAACTCCCGCATTACCATAGCTGCAGACCGCACCGCCGCAGACCCTGAAGACCCGGACCACTGGGACAAGCTTCCCAGGAGCACCCGTGCTGCAGCTGCCACGGGTAAGGCCTCCTCACCCCGGCAATCCACTCAAGACCGGAGTGAGGATGATTCTGACGAGGAGATCCTGATGTATTATGACCCAGTGCCACTTGCATATGCCTTTCCTCCCACACCCTTTGCTTATCCTATGCCGTCCTCAGCTATCCTGGATGACGAGGTGGTCGACGCTGCGCCATTAAACCAGGGACCTCCTCCTGCCAGCGCACGCACTGGCAAGAAGCGCGGGGTCAAACCCCAGCCTGAGCCGGCACAGAAGAGGCAGAAGGTTTCGGTGCCTCGCCCGAAGAAACCACGACCTGTTGCCTCGGGGTAAGTTTCTTTTCTTTGTATTGCTTCCGACACATCTCTTGCTTTGATTACTAACTTGGTGTTTTCTCTCTTTCAGGGCTCCTCTTGCGCCGGAACATGCTTCCAGCACAAGCGCCAGCCCCAACATTGAAAAGCCGGCGGCCACTGCCACCTCCGACATACCTTCTGCAAGTCACACGACCTCCCCGGCGCCGGCATCTTCGCCTGCGCCCGATAAAACCACCTCCTCGGCGAAGGACAATCCTCCGCCGGAGCAAGACAACTCTGCCCCCGACGTCCACATGGACTCGGGGGCTCAACAGGAACCTTCGGCTTCTGATGTCCATATGGACACAGGAGCCCCACAAGATGCCCCAGACTCCGGCGTGCCCACCAGCGGCGCCGGGACTACTGAAGACGCCGGCGCAAGCAACAAGAGCGCCGGCATAGATAACAAAGGAAAGGGCCCTGCAGTGCCGGAAGTCCGGACTATTCCGGAACCTGCCTCAGCTGAACAAGCTGCATCTGCCGCGCCGGAACAACCAGCGCCCAAGACTCCAACCACCGAGAAGACTCCTGCCTCGGCCAAGCCTGCTGCCCCGGCCAAGACCTTTGTCCCGGACAAAACCTCTGTCCCGGTCAAGTCCGGCACCCTCAAGATCAAGCCGACCAAGTCCGACACACAATCCGCCGCCACTGCACCTTCTAAAGCAGCATCCCGACCCAGCTCTGCCCTGGCCCTTCATTTTGGCAAGGCAGCAGCCCGGCCCAGCTTCTTCGACACGCCGGAACTTGAGGGCCGCGTCTCCCTGCTGACGAAAAGCGACCAGAGCCTCGGGTCCCTTAAGGAGCACTGCATCAGGTGGAATGACGCCGACAATATGGACACTGCCGATTCTAGGAGCAGGAAGTTGGCCGAAGCTTCGGCTACTGGCAATCCATCTGATATCCTGGCCGTGAAGCCCATTCCTATTGCCTGCGAACTCCTCATCCTCCAGCAAAGACTTCACCTCCTGGCCGATGCCACCAATGTAAGTCTTTTCTACACATGTATATATCCCCAGTCCCCGAAAATGTCGGCTGTCCGGGACACGGGCAGCCGGGATTTTCCAATACCTTTTGCACTTAGCTGTTTTCAAATTAACCGTCCGGCATATAAGCTCGGTCCGAGCTTCAAATCCTAGTCACCGAGAGCCGGGATAGGTGCGCAGCACCTGTGCCGGGTCTTCAATAAACTAAGATCTTAGGCACTTTTCAAATCCTCTTGAGCGAGATATAAAGCTCGATTCGAGCTTCAAATCCTAGTCACCGAGAGCCGGGATAGGTGCGCAGCACCTGTGCCGGGTCTTCAATATCATGAACGCTTCACATAATCTTCAATTGCACTGATATGCTAGACTTCTCTTATAACCTTTCAAATCCTAACACTTTTGCAGCGCATGAATAACGCCCGCGCCGACATGTACCATGATTTGGTGTACGAGCATCGGAAGCTATCTGACGCGCATAGCAAGCTCCGGCTAGAACTACGCCAGAAAGGTAAACTCAGTCGTCATAACCATATATGCTGGATGTCTTGCCTTCTTTTACTCTGGGATATTTCTCTTGCCGACACATAACCCTTTAACTGACATATTCCAGCCACCACCGAAGAGCAAGTCACCGCGCTCCTCCAGAGAGTGAAGGAGCTGACCGGTATGCCGGATTCTGCTGATCTTTTACTACTCGACTTGTACTTCAAATCCTTTAACTCTTGTCACTGTTTCTTATCTTCACATTCTCTTAACTTCAAATCCACGCAGATGAGAAAGCTGCACTGGAGGCCCGCCACCAAGACTGTACGCCCTTAGTGGATGTGGCCAAGCAATTGGATGACCGGGATGCCGCTCACAAAGTTGAGGTTGAGCAATTGAAGGGCCGGATCGCTGAGCTTCTAGAGGAGAAGGAACAGAGGGAGGGCCAACTCAAGAAAGCCCAGGAGCTGCTTGTCACCTCCGAAACTGATGCCTGCTACTCCAAGTTGATGTGGGAGCAAACTGTCCTTGTGCGTGGTGAATGACCAGCCCGTTGGGAACCCCAAGAGGAAGGTATGATGAGTGTAGCGGCTAGTTTTCCCTCAATTAAGAAACCAAGGTTTAATGTCGATCTTGAAGAAGAGAGACGGTGACAACTGAAGGTGATGCAGACTGGCTTAGTAACACTTCAACAAGGGCGCCGTTAACGATACTTGTTGACTCGTCTTCGGCCAGCAGCAACGCGGAACCTGCACACACACAAACAAATACTTTGCTCCCAACTTGCGATGAGGTTGTCAATCTCACCGGTTTGCTTGAAACAAAGGTTATGAGTGTATCGAGTGGAAAACAGTAGAGTATATGCGAGTAAAGTAAACAGTGCGGGAAAAGTAAACAGGTGATTGCAATATGATTAAAATAGGACCGGGGTCCACAGTTCACTAGTGGTGTCTCTCCATAGATAAAATAACATGCTGGGTAAACAAATTACAGTTGGGCAATTGATAGAATAAAGATAACGTGATATGTCAAGAAGATCACTATGATATTTACTCTGGGCATTACAACAAAATACATAGACCGCCATCCAACTGCATCTATGACTAATAATCCACTCCCGGGGATATCATCCGAACACCCTAGAAGTATTAAGTTGCGAACAACAGATAATTGCATTAAGCAAAGTGTGTAATGTAAACAAAGCATATGCCCTTGAGCATATGAATGTTGTTTTCTCCCTAGTAGCAACAGCACATCTACCACCTTAGAGGTTTCTGTCACTCCCCCAGGTGAAATAGAGACATGAACCCACTATCGAGCATAAATACCCCCTCTTGGAGTCACTAGCAACTACTCGGCCAAGATAGCTACTAACAACGGAGAGCATGCAAGATCATAAACAACATAGAGATAACAAAAGATATAATTCAGTACAGCAACTTAATCATAAACACCAATATTCATCGGATCCCAACAAACCAACATCATAGTATTACATAACGGTGATCTCAATCATGTATGGCAGCTCATGAGATCTAAACATGAAGCACATGGTGGAGAAGACAACCATCTAGCTACTGCTATGGACCCATAGTCCAAGGTAGACTACTCACTCATCGCTCCGGAGGCAAGCATGGCGATGAAGAAGACCTCCGGTGGCGATTCCCCTCTCCGGCAGGGTGCCGGGAAGAGCTTCTGGACCCTCCCGATCTTCGGGTCGACGGCGGCGGCGGATCGCGATGTATTCTGGAAAACTGATCGGGGGTTAGGTTTTTCTCGTCGGGGGGTCTTTATAGGCGAAGGGGCGATGTCAGAGGAGGGACCAGGCCCCCTCACACAGGGGTGGCGCGGCCAGGGGCCTGGCCGCGCCGCCTGTGCGTGTGGGGCCCACGTGGCCCTCCTCCGTCTCTTCTTCGGATGTCTGGAAGCTTCCCCGTGATATAAGTCTTTAGGAACTTGTTTCGTCCAATTCCGAGAATATTTCCTGTGTATCACATCTGAAACACAAAAACAGCAGAAAACAGGAAACTGGCACTGTGGCACTTCGTTAATAGGTTAGTTCCGGAAAATGTATAAAAATGCCACTAAGTGTAACGAAACAATAGGCAAATGGTGTAAAAACAAGCATGGAGCATCAAAAATTATAGATACGTTTGAGACGTATCAAGCATCCCCAAGCTTAACTCCTGCTCGTCCTCGAGTAGGTAAGTGATAACAAAAGAATAATTTTTGAGGTGACATGCACCTACACAATCTTGATCATATATGTAAGCATTGGTGAGCTGGGATCAATAGAACTTAAAACATGGGCATGAAAGATATAATCATGACAATAAGAACTTAGCAACCATGTTGTAAACATGTAAATGAACACAAACAAAAGATCATGATAATAAAACAATGAAAGTCAAACGTGTGTTCAAATCATAAGGAAAAACATACAAATGGTTTTCAGCTTGTCCTTCAAAGAGAGCAAAACATAAATGCATAGGACACCTCAAAGTTTAAGAGGGCGACTAGATACAAATAATTTAAGAACAAGTGAAACCAACAATATGAATCAATCAATGAACTTTGGGACAATGCATATCACACTAAGAATGACAACTATGCTCTCTTAATGGTGCATAAAGAAAGAAGGTGGTGACTCAACATAAAAGTAAAAGAAAGGCCCTTCGCAGAGGGAAGCAGTGATTGCAAGTTTTATAACCTTCAAAAATTATGGTACTTACCGGCTTTGAGCTCTCATTGCCCCCATCATAAGCATCTTGAATGGTTAAAGTTAATGCGAGAACAATTATGATGCATATGCTTGACAAATCATAAGTTGAAAACCTCGTGTCCCGTGAATACGAGTACCCAAACCATGCTACTTTACTTAGAGTCCCAAGCAAGGCTCTTGTCATTGTAAGTATATGCATATCATTGAGAACCGCCAATGGGGTACCTCCGTGCCCGATGACATGGAACAAGCCCACACCAAAATGACAGGACAAGCAGACAATGAACACCTCGACATCTCTTTTATTGCTATATTGTTTAGCTTTTTATTATGAGATGCGTCGTCGAATGTTCACCATGGGTATGCTACCAATTTCCACCATGAATTATGCATGGCTTAGATTGGCGGCCCGGCGTTTCCCTAACACATATAAAAACTCCATGATCCTCACAAGATTCCCAATTCAATTCACACCGCGGGCATCCATAAACAAAAGATCACGATATCAACTCAAAAAGAAGTGCAATGTTGAAAGCTTGCCCCATGACATCATGGCTGGGCTAGAATCCAACTTACAACTTGCAAGCATAACAACTCAACATAAAAGACCACAATGTCAAATTTTTAAGAACAGGAAAAAGTAAAGTGTGCCTTCCGGTTCGTGAGAGCTTTACTGACCGAATTTCGCATAACACTGGTAAGAGTTTAATTTGAAGAGAATATAAAAGCAAGTCAAATTTACTTGGAATAGCAAATTGCTAGTAGGTATGTATGGTGGACACTTTGGAAAACTTTGGCTTTTAGGAGTTGGATGCACGAGTAGAGCTCATACTCAGTACAAGGTGAGGGCTCGCAAAAGACTGGGAGCGACCAACTAAGAGAGCAGTAATGGCCATAATCATGCAAAGCGACAAAGCGACATTAAAAGAAGCATACGATGGCATCAAAAGTCAAAAACTAAATGATCATGAAGGCTAATGGCGACTTTGTAAGAGTCTAACATGTGTGAGCATGCGCCAAGTCAACCCAAATAAAGCATCAAGGAGAAAACCAAAATAATGCTTCCATACAATAAAAACAACGCATGATTTTTTCAAAGGCTCATTAAGCAATCTCAGTTATTTGAGACAAATCATGCTACAGCAAAACCACTAAGCATACTATCAAAAAGACATCAAGCATGACATGAAAAAGCCTAAGCCGCAGTCTACACAAGCTCCTTCTTGTACCACTATTTTGCACAAAGCTTTTTCTCTTTTCCAACACCATTTGAAATTTTTATAAACACCTCTTTTGATGAAAACCAATAAAGATCAGAGGCAAAAATGCACCTTGATGAAAAGATATGACAAGATCTGAACGCAAATCAAGGCAAAAACGAAAACCAAAAGCAGTAGCAGAAAAAGTAGAACACTCGATTTTTAATAAGAGTGAAAACTAGAGCGTTCTTTGCAAATGAAAACGAGTACATCTCCTCCAAAAGAAATTTGTTGGGGTCCAACCATTTATTGCAGCAAACAAACAAACTAAACAAACTAAGAAAACTAAAACAACTGACGCTCCAAGAAAAACACATAGTGCATGAAGCAATAAAAATATAGTGTTTTGAAAGGTGACCTGATTTTTGCCGATGAAGAAGGGGTGCCTCGGGGGCATCCCCAAGCTTTGACGCTTGTACTTCTTGGATATTTCTTGGGGTGATGCATGGGCATCCCCAAGCTTGAGCTTTTGTCTATTCTTCAACTCATCTCATCATTCTCCAATCCCTACACTTGAAAACTTCCTTCATACAAAACTAAACACAATTCTATTAGCAACATTAGTGTAAGCGTAAAATATATTCAACCTCTTTTAGCTTCAGGTTTCAACCCAAAACCACCACATATAAAGTATATACTACTGTAGCAACTTCCACAAGAGTTTCATGATCAAAAAGAACTCAAAAGAAAGCGATAAAGTGGCAAAAACAAATATTGGCAGAAATCTGTCAAAACTGAACAGCTGACAAAGGACGAATTTTTGAGGGATTTTCCGTTGCTCAAATCAAAAAGTGTTCAACTAAGAAAAGTTTGGATATAACCTGGGGCATATGCACAAGAAATGGCAGGTCCAAAAGATAAACAGAGCATTTTTACGAATTTTTACGGTGCAGCACCGAAAACAGTTTCAGGACAGCAATAACCCCAAATCTTTACCTCGCTCAAATTAGAGGCTTCTCTTGGCACAAAAACGAAATAAAAAGGATAAGGAGCGGTCATTACAGTAGTAATGACTTCCAAGACTCAAATAAAAGAAAAAGTACTGAAAAGTAAACAATGGGTTATCTCCCAAGAGTGCTTTTCTTTAACGCCTTTGAGCTAGGCGCAGAAAAGTGCGAATCAAGTAATATCAATAGATGAAGTGCTAGTTACCTCAGTAGGCTCTTTGAAGGTTCCCGAAGATGATTCAACCTGCAAGTCACCCTTAGTGGAACTAAGAGTCTTACCAATCTTAAGAACATGTTGAGATTTAAGCGCAGAAACCTTGGGAACATACATAAATTTTTGCTCTTTTCCAACAAACACTTTCTCCTTCTTAAATTTAAGAGAAGAGAAGATTAAACTAAGAGTTTCCATAGACTCCTCTAGTTTACCAATCCTTAAGTTTTGATTGTCATGAGTAGTGCTAGCCTCTAAAATGGTAATTCTCTTACCAATATTTTCTATTAATTCACTAACGCGGCTAGCATTTTCTAGGATACTTGGCAAACTTTTTTCTAAGGAGCTGAGCTTTTCTACCACCTCTTCCAAGGTGGTCTCAGTCTTAGCAACATGAATAGGTGGTACTCCCACTAAACTTTCAATTATAGTGCATGCTTCTCCCGCGGGAGTACCCAGAAAATTACCTCCTGTAAGAGTATCAAGAACATACCTATTCCAGCTAGATATACCAACATAAAAATTTCTAAGGAGGATCGTGGTGGAGTGCTTTTTGGTACACCTATGATGAGCATTGTTAATACGGTACCAAGCATCTTTTAAACTTTCTCCCCCTTGTTGCATGAAACTACGAACTTCTACTTCAGGATTACTCATTGTAACAAAACTAAAAGCAGATAAGTAAAAACAACTACCAAGGATTCTAATTTTTTTTGGGTTTTTGATATAAAAAGCAATGCAGGTAAAATAAAATAAAGTAAAGCAAAACAAATAACAAAGTAAAGAATGTGTGTGCGAAGAACTCCCCTCGCAGAAGTCTTCTCTCTTCCCCGGCAACGGCGCCAGAAAAGTAGCTGCTACTCCAAGTTGATGTGGGAGCAAACTGTCCTTGTGCGTGGTGAATGACCAGCCCGTTGGGAACCCCAAGAGGAAGGTATGATGAGTGTAGCGGCTAGTTTTCCCTCAATTAAGAAACCAAGGTTTAATGTCGATCTTGAAGAAGAGAGACGGTGACAACTGAAGGTAATGCAGACTGGCTTAGTAACACTTCAACAAGGGCGCCGTTAACGATACTTGTTGACTCGTCTTCGGCCAGCAGCAACGCGGAACCTACACATACACAAACAAATACTTTGCTCCCAACTTGCGATGAGGTTGTCAATCTCACCGGTTTGCTTGAAACAAAGGTTATGAGTGTATCGAGTGGAAAACAGTAGAGTATATGCGAGTAAAGTAAACAGTGCGGGAAAAGTAAACAGGTGATTGCAATATGATTAAAATAGGACCGGGGTCCACAGTTCACTAGTGGTGTCTCTCCATAGATAAAATAACATGCTGGGTAAACAAATTACAGTTGGGCAATTGATAGAATAAAGATAACGTGATATGTGAAGAAGATCACTATGAGATTTACTCTGGGCATTACAACAAAATACATAGACCGCCATCCAACTGCATCTATGACTAATAATCCACTCCCGGGGATATCATCCGAACACCCTAGAAGTATTAAGTTGCGAACAACAGATAATTGCATTAAGCAAAGTGTGTAATGTAAACAAAGCATATGCCCTTGAGCATATGAATGTTGTTTTCTCCCTAGTAGCAACAGCACATCTACCACCTTAGAGGTTTTTGTCACTCCCCTAGGTGAAATAGAGACATGAACCCACTATCGAGCATAAATACCCCCTCTTGGAGTCACTAGCAACTACTCGGCCAAGATAGCTACTAACAACGGAGAGCATGCAAGATCATAAACAACATAGAGATAACAAAAGATATAATTCAGTACAGCAACTTAATCATAAACACCAATATTCATCGGATCCCAACAAACCAACATCATAGTATTACATAACGGTGATCTCAATCATGTATGGCAGCTCATGAGATCTAAACATGAAGCACATGGTGGAGAAGACAACCATCTAGCTACTGCTATGGACCCATAGTCCAAGGTAGACTACTCACTCATCGCTCCGGAGGCAAGCATGGCGATGAAGAAGACCTCCGGTGGCGATTCCCCTCTCCGGCAGGGTGCCGGGAAGAGCTTCTGGACCCTCCCGATCTTCGGGTCGACGGCGGCGGCGGATCGCGATGTATTCTGGAAAACTGATCAGGGGTTAGGTTTTTCTCGTCGGGGGGTCTTTATAGGCAAAGGGGCGATGTCAGAGGAGGGACCAGGCCCCCTCACACAGGGGTGGCGCGGCCAGGGGCCTGGCCGCGCCGCCTGTGCGTGTGGGGCCCACGTGGCCCTCCTCCGTCTCTTCTTCGGATGTCTGGAAGCTTCCCCGTGATATAAGTCTTCAGGAACTTGTTTCGTCCAATTCCGAGAATATTTCCTGTGTATCACTTCTGAAACACAAAAACAGCAGAAAACAGGAAACTGGCACTGTGGCACTTCGTTAATAGGTTAGTTCCGGAAAATGTATAAAAATGCCACTAAGTGTAACGAAACAATAGGCAAATGGTGTAAAAACAAGCATGGAGCATCAAAAATTATAGATACGTTTGAGACGTATCAATGCCTCCAATGCCCACGCTGAACTGACTAGCCTGAAGGAGGAGGCCACCAAATGGGAAGTTACAGTTGCTCAGCTCAATGCCGAACTCGCCAGTAGGCTTCAAATCCTTTTCCCCTATCCTACTCGACATTCCATGACCTTTTCTGGCACAACCTTTACGCCGACATATTCTCCTTTTGCTAACATACTCTCTATTTTTCAGACATGTTTCCTGCTTCCGTCGAAGACGTTGAGAAGGCTCTACAGTTGGATCGAGTGGACCGGGGTGTTCCGGTTGACTCGGCCAACTGGGACATGTCGGAACAGCTGGTGGCCCTGCAAGCCCGGAAGAACGCCATGACCTTCTACACTGAAGATCTCTTTCTTGGTGCCCAGGAGGCATATTCTGCCCTCTGGCCGGGACAAAGGACACCCACTGATCATGTTGATCTCGGCAATGATCTGCAGCTTTCCCAGGTTCGCCTCAGAGAATGGCGGGATTCCAGCGCAAGGGTGGGAGCTGATGAAGCTCTCAGCTACTTTCTCTCCTGGTACAACAAAGCTGACTTGGAGACTTTGTGCACTGTGCGCGAAGGGTCCATCTGGACCACGGATCCGGAACATATCCGGCGTCGGCAAGAATTAGCCCACAGCTATGTGGATTATGCCAACACCGAAGCCTTTGTCCGGGACATCCACGAGCCGGAGAAGAAGGAGGACGACGCCAAGGATGCTGCTGACGCCGACGACTCCGACTCCAGCCAAGATGAAGAAGAAACTGAAGAAGTCGACACTGATATTCCGGAACAGGGATCTGTCCCGGGCGGAGGTGATGGCTCCATTCCATCTACTGGGTCCGGCACTCCTGAAGCTGACATCTCCACTGCTACAGCTCCACCAGCCGGCGGCTCTGCTTCTGCCGCTGCTCCTTGACTTTGCAGCATCAAAAACTTTAAGCTTTATCAGATCTCCGGAATGCCGGGTGCAATTGTAAGATATACGTTTAATTTCCCTTTGGTTTGCTACCTGAACAAGTTTTAACTTGGTTTGCTTGTTTATCAATGCCGGATCATCTTTTGGCTAAGTCACCGAGTTTGTTTTCTTGTTTCCCTAACTCCACAACCTTGGCTACTTGTCTACCTCTTTTGGCTTTTGACTTATGAGTCTCAAGGTTGCTTCATTAAACATACAGTACTTTGACTTTGAAACTTAGACTTCAAATCATCCGACATTTCAAGTTTTATCTTTAGCATTAACATAAATGTCGGTTCGCTTGCTCTATATTTCCCTAGCCGTTTTCCATGTGTAGACAATCTCCGGCATCTACTCTTGCTAGCCATGAAGCCGGGTTTCGGACAGCAGCTGAGTCAAAGAGTGGCCTTTGGTGCCGACACACTACTAGGCCGACATAGGAAACATTCAAATCAAGCCAGTCGGCATATAAAAAAAACTGAAAATAAACAACGATATATCTCGGAGGCAGTGCTCGATCTCTTCGGGATGCCGACATTTCATTCATTAGTCTTGTGCCGGCATAAAGCGCCGGCACACAAAGCAAAATATGGAAATACATACATTATGCTGCTCAGGAGTAAAAGGGACGGAGTAGGGCTATGTTCCATGGTCGCTTGGTTTCTTCTCCGGACCTATCCACCTTGTCCTTCTTGGGGGCGTGCGCATCTATAAGATAATAGGCATCATTGTGCAGAGCTCTGCTCACAATGAATGGCCCCTCCCATGGAGGAGTTAACTTATGCTGGCCCTCTATGCCTTGCCTTAGCTGGAGTACTAGATCTCCCTCTTGGAATCTCCTTGGATTCACCTTCTGCGCATGATAGCGTCTGAGGTTCTGCTGATATACTGCTGTTCTTGACAATGTTATTTCTCTTGCTTCTTCCAGCAGATCCACATCATTTTCCCTGGCTTCTTTAGCCTCTTCCTCAGTATATAGCACCACTCTTGGTGCATCATGTATTACATCTATTGGAAGGACAGCTTCTGCTCCATACACCAGGAAAAATGGTGTATAGCCTATTGACCTATTCGGAGTTGTCCTTAGACTCCAAAGCACTGCTGGCAATTCATCTAGCCAACATCCCAGAGTTTTCTCCAGTGGCTCTATCAGCCAGGGTTTTATGCCGGATAGCACTAGCCCATTTGACCTTTCTACTTGGCCATTGGCACAAGGGTGAGCGACCGATGCAACGTCCAGCCGGATTCCCACCTCCTCACAAAATCTGGCAAATGGCCCTTGGGCAAAGTTCGACCCATTGTCAGTGATGATGCCATGGGGAACACCATATCTCAAGATTATATCTTTCAGGAATTTCACTGCTGTGTGACCATCACACTTGCTTATGGGCTTTACTTCAATCCATTTGGTGAATTTGTCCACCATGACCAGGATATGGGTCATCTTTCCCCTGGCCGGCTTAAAAGCCCCGACCATATCCAGGCCCCAAACAGCAAAGGACCAGGTTATCGGGATAGTCTTCAATGCTGACGCCGGCTGATGAATCTGGTGAGCATATCTTTGACATCCATTGCACTTCCGGACCAAGTCTTCTGCATCTTGCAGTGCCGTCGGCCAGTAAAACCCATGCCGGAATACCTTGGCCACCAATGCTCTGGATGAAGCATGATGACCACACTCCCCCTGATGAATTTCCCGGAGCATCTCCAGGCCTTCCGCAGATTCGACACATCTCTGCAATACTCCGGTGGCACTTCTTTTGTATATATTCTGTGTTTATGATGGTATATCCTTTGGATCTCCTTGCAACCCGACGCACCTCGGTTTCATCCGCCGGCACTTGACCATCCACCAAGAAATCCATGATAGGACGCGCCCATGAGGGCACTTCCCTGACAGTGAACACTGCCTGATCTATCTCCATTATTTTGGCCGACACATAATCGATCTCCATGGGCTGCGAAGTCCCCGGGACTGAGGGATCAGTCCCCGGGTATGCCGGAGCAGTCCCCGGGTATACCTGCACGACCTCTTGGTACATCTTTCCCTTGCCTTTACTTCTGCTTCGGAATACAACACTTACAGCATATGCCGGCCCAGTCCCCGAGACTGAGAGAGCAGTCCCCGGGTTATCTGACCTGGCTCTGGCATCTATCTCCATCAGAACTGCATCCTCCGGGCTTGGCGGGACATAAATGGACGATGATTCCGGCGAGGGCTTGATTGACGGCTTCCTCAGATGTTCCAACGAAATGTCGGGTGGAATTGAATCTCTGGAAGATCCCAGCTTGGACAATGTATCGGCTGCCTCGTTCTGAGCCCGGGGAACATGCCGGAACTCACAACCTTCGAAGTAACCACTCAACTGCTGCACCAGGAAACGGTAGGATCCCATGTTTGCATCATGCGCATCCCATATGCTGGAACACTGCTGAATCACTAAGTCAGAATCACCGAAACACATAATCCGGCGAATTCCTATGTCCTTAGACACCTTCAGGCCATGCACAAGTGCCTCATATTCCGCCACATTATTTGATGCTGCAAAATGAATCTACAGAACATATCTCAATTGGTCATTCTTGGGTGAACTGAGAACTATGCCGGCACCTAGGCCATGTATTGTCTTGGAACCATCGAAATGCATCCTCCAATAGTTTGCATCTGGCAATGGTGGCTCATACTGTATCTCGGCCCAATCAATAAAGAAATCTGCCAACACCTGGGACTTGATTGTATCTCTCTTATCATACCGAGGTGTATATGGTGACAACTCTATTGCCCACTTGGCTATCCTGCCACTGGCATCTTTGTTGCCTATGATCTCCGAAATGGGGGCCTCAGCAACTACCCGGATTGGGTTCTCCTGAAAATAATGCTTGAGCTTCTTGGCCGCCATATAGACACCATACGTCATCTTCTGATAGTGTGGGTAGTTTTGCTTTGAGGTGGAGAGGACTTCACTCAGATAATATACCGGCCGCTGCACGGTTTTGCCTCCTTCCTCTCGCTCCACTACTACCACTGCACTGACAACCCTGTTGGTTGTCGCTATATAGAGTAACATTGGCTCCCTGGGCATCGGAGATGCCAACACGGGCGTTGTTGACAACATCAGTTTCAGTTTCTTGAAAGCTGCATCTGCTTGCATTGTCCAGACAAATGTGTCAGACTTCTTCATCAATTGATATAGTGGCAAAGCTTTCTCTCCCAGCTGGCTTATGAAACGGCTCAGGGACGCAAGGCACCCAGTGAACTTCTGTACCTCCTTCAAATCCGTCGGTGGCTTCATTCTCTCTATGGCACGAATCTTGCCGGGATTCACCTCAATACCCCGGCTGGAGACCAGGAAACCGAGCAACTTGCCTGCCGGCACACCGAAGGTACACTTAGCCGGATTTAACTTCATCCGGAATCTCCTCAGGTTTGCAAAGGTTTCCCGGAGGTCATCTATGAGAGTCTTGCTCTCCTTGGTTTTTATGACAACATCATCGACATATACCTGCACATTTTTATTTATTTGGTCATGCAAACATTTTTGCATGCACCTCTGGTAAGTTGCGCCGGCATTTCTTAAACCGAATGGCATAGTGAGATAGCAATAAGCCCCGTACGGGGTAATAAAGGATGTCTTTATTTGATCCGGCTCATACAAAGGGATCTGGTGGAAACCAGAATATGCATCTACGAATGATAACAGTTCACATCCGGCTGTGGAATCAATCACTTGATCGATCTGAGGGAGCGGGAATGGATCTTTGGGACATGCCTTGTTTAAGTTGGTGTAATCAACACACATCCGCCATACTTTTACTACGGCAGGCTCATCCTTCTTCTTTTCCACCAAAACCGGATTAGACACCCAATCCGGATGTAATACTTCCTTGATAAAGCCGGAGGCTAGGAGCCTGGCCACTTCCTCCCATATTGCCTTCCTCCTATCATCTGCATTTCATCGGAGCGGTTGCTTCACCGGCTTAGCATCCGGTCTTACATGCAGTGCGTGCTCAGCCAGCTCCCTCGGCACACCTTGCAGGTCTGAAGTAGACCATGCAAAGATATCCCGATTCTCACGGAGGAAGCTGATGAGTTCGCTTTCCTATTTGGGGTCCAAACCTGCCCCGATGAGGGCATGGCGCTCCGGGAAAACTTCATCCAGAGGCACCTTTTTGACTTCCTTGCCCGCTTGAAAAGAAGTACTGCCCCCTGGGTTTGTCATGCCCGGCATAGATTTGCCGGCCGCGACTGTCTCTGCTATCTCCACGGCTCGCTTGAGCCTCTTCCTTTCCTCGGCAATGATCAGAGTTTCGGCCAGATTTGATCCGGCCGTGGCACATGCCATCGAGCGCTTGTAATCACCAATGATGGTGATCACTCCCTTGGGCCCCGGTATCTTCATCTTTAGATACGCCACATGCGTAGAGGCCATGAACTTCGCCAGTGCCGGCCTACCCAGCAGAGCATGGTAGGGGCTTTCCAGATCCACCACCTCAAACATGAGGTTCTCCACCCTGCAGTTATCCCGGTTGCCAAACATGACATCCATCCGGATCTTGCCCATCGGCGCACATGAAAGTCCCGGCACAATGCCGTGGAATGTGGTCTTGCTCGGCTCCAGCATATTCTCCTTGATACCCAGCTTCTGCATCGTATCCCGATACATGATGTTGATGCTGCTTCCATTGTCAATGAGGACCTTGCTGAACCTCACATTATTAGCCGGCCCGACAAATGTCGGATCCATCACTAGCGCATATCCGCCGGGGTTTGGCATGATCCTGGGATGATCTGCCCTGTCCCAGCCAATGGCCTGGTCAGACCAGTACATTAGCTTCGGAACTGCCGACATAACGACATTCACCTCCAAACACCGCCGGTACAGGCTCTGCTTGTCTGTTCTTTCGGTCTCAAAGACCATGTAGCTCTGATCGTGCTCCTTGTACTCATTCGGGCCCGCTGCTGAGCCTCCGGCATAGTACTCCGGGTTATAGTTCTGATCTACTTGATTTACGCCGGCATTTCCGGCATTATTCTGATTCCCGGGATTAACCGGTCAAGGCGGGACTGCAACTGTATTTGCACCTGTCAACGGCGATGGAGCTGCCGGGACAGGTGGTCTAGCCGGCCCGAAAGGACCTGCACGACCGGCCAATATGTCATCCAGCCATGAACAGTTTCTGGTCAAATGATTCGCCGGCTTACCCAGCTGGAATGTGTGAAACACACAAGGCTTGTCCATGGCCAACCCCACCGTATACTTCGGCCACTGCTTCTTCTGACCGACAGATCCGCCGGCATTCTTATTGATCCAGACATTCTTTTTCTGGAAGGGCTGCGCTTCCTGCTGCGGTTGCTGCTGCTGAGGCTGCTGATAGCCCTCATATCTCGGACGCTGGCTACTGCTGGCGCCCCCTTGCTCTTCTTCCACGGCTGCTACTTGTGCCGTGCCATACCGATAATCCGGCCGCTCATCTCTCCTCTTATTCCGGTTATCCGGACGATAAAACTGCCCCGGTCTCCCGATGTTGCTATTATTCCGCTGGGTCTACCCCTGTCCTTGTGAATCAAGGGTGGGCTGCATGGGATCTCCCAGAGCATAACTATCAGCAATCTTGATTGTCTCGGCCAACATGGCCGGCATTTCCCTCTGAAGCTTTTGCCACAACATGGTGCCATGCCGGCACCCATGAGCGAACCACATGATGGCCTGCTGTTCCACAACTCCTTCGCAGGAATTGCGCAACGTGTACCACCTGGTCAGGTAGTCACGACCAGTCTCATATTCTCCTTGCCGACAGCTAGCTAGTTGCTGCGGGCGGTTGGGCCTCTTGTAGGTACTAGTGAAGTTTGACACAAACTACTCTTCGAAATCAACCCAGCCATTGATACTACCGGCCGGCAGATTATTCAGCCATATCCTGGCTGGTCCTTCAAGCATCTGCGGCATATATCGTACCGCCCATCTGAGGTTTCCTCCGGCGATGTTCACCGCAGTGGAGTAGTCCTCCAACCAATATTCCGGCTTTGTACTACCGTTGTATGTCCTCGCGCCACGCGCGAGCTGAAAACAGTAAGGCACCGGCTCACCCATAATCCGGGGTCCAAAGCACATAGGACCCGGAGCTCCTTGTCTCTCCACTAACTCCGACTGGTGAATCCTGTCCAGCCTGAAGCGCGCATCATTTGCCGCCAAGGACCGAGGTCCGAGCCGGGACGTAATTGGGCCCGCGATCATCTGTTGCTGCTGCTGTTCCGGCTGACACTGCTCATTCTGCTGGCCTTGCTGATACTGCTGGCCTTGCTGATATTGCTGTTGATATCCTGTCCTTGCCAGGGTGGAATTTCCATCATCTTCACGGTGTCTCGGCTGACCCGTGCCTTGCAGCTGCACCACATGCCCGGCGCCCTGCTGCTGACGTCGGGCAGCACTGTTACTCCGGCCCACACCGGCCGAAGCTGCTCCTTGCCCGGCCGGCACATTCTGGTCGGCTTTCTTGCTACCGACATTCTTGTCAGCATGGCCGGCACTCTTCTGCACCACCGCCTGCTTTCCGGCGATTGCCGGATCGTACACCTGGATCTGCTTGTCCCAGCGGCCAGAGGTCACACTTCCGGCACGCCGGGCGCTTAGATGCGGGGACGAAGCTTGGCCCTTCGACCTCGCACCGGCACCTCCTGCCGACACAACAAACTGGGATGCCCCGGCACCTGCGTTTGCCTTCTTGAAGGCCTCCTGCTGCTTGGTAGCTTCAGACAAAAGATGGTTAAGCCGGGCTTGCTGCTCACGCAGTGCTTCGCCGGATAAACTAGATAAGTCTTTAGCTACTTCTGCTGCTGCTCTTAGGTTCTTCACTGGGGAGCTATAAATTACCTTAGGTACAGTACTAGTTGCAGTGTGACCCTTATCACTAGCACCTTTTTCTAGCTCAGTGTTAAGATCTCTACCTCTAGTTCTAATCTCATCTATCCGGCTAGGCCGGGTTACCACAGGAGTAAAACCATGGGCTGCCTCATACTCACGGAGTTGCCGGTTAAACCGTTCGCGCTCCTGGTGCATGGCCAGGGCCTCGTCGACGAGGGCCAGGCGAGATCCCTCCAGGACCTCCCTTGTCTGCTCCGGATCATCACCAGATCGCACCGGCTCAAGAAGCCGATCGATGATGGGAAGAAGCACCTGGCCCCTAGCCGGCACGCCGGAAGTGCCGGTCAGGTTCTCAACACGCTCCAACGGAGGACGTGCCGACCTCTTGGCCTTCGGCGGCTCCGGGGGAGTATCCGCTGCTGCTGCTGCTGCCTTGCCGGCACCATCTGCCGGCGGCACTGATGTGCCGGCCATCATCACCTCGGCCGACTCTACTGAGCGAGCGCTACGCCCAGCGTGAGCCAGCCGATGTGACGGAGGATCCGCCGCCACCAGCACCTCTTCCCTGCTAACTCTCTCAGTCCCCACGTACACCTCGTGGGAACCGAAAGACATGATCCGGCCATCCCTGGGGAACGGCCGGCCGCCGAGACATCCGGCGTTGTCACTGATGAAGCTGAGCGAGCCTAGCCTCTGGACGAGGCCAGAGACCACATGCACTCCCGAAGCTGCTATCACAGACCCCGTCCGAATAAACACCCCGCCCAGCATACCGATCTGCCCCACGGTGGGCGCCAAATGTCGTCGTGGTGAAATAACATATGCCATGGGATGGCTTAAATGGGGGCCGAGCTAGATGCTGGAGGATTCGGGAGAGGGGAACGAGCTGATGAGCACGACAGAAAGGAACACAGATCTACCCAGGTTCGGGGCTCTCGAAAGGAGATAACACCCCTACTCCTGCTCTACTGGATATATATTTGGATCGATGGTGTATACAACAATGATGCTTCCAAGCTTTCTGCTAGAGGAGGAAGATGAACTGCTAAGTGTAGGAACACTGAATGACCAACCCCTCACTAGGGCTCCCTATGCCACCTTATATAGTGGTGGCCAGGGTTACAACGGTCACCTGAGACCAGAGACAAATAGGGCAAGCTGACGAAGGCAGACACCCTTGACTTTCTCCCTGATTGCTCTCGATGGGACTCACCCTCGCTGTACATTGTACTTCCTAGACTGTGACCTTACCACCGTGAGGTAAGGGCTGTACTTGCGCACAGTGAGGGTAGGTAGGCCGCAACTGTGCACCTGTCAACATGATCTCTCTCCATACTGGGCAGAATCTCTCCTTGATTGTAGGGATATGACACCTTGGTTGACTTATATACCCCGGATATGACAGTTGGCCATATCCTGTACCTATATGCCGGACCAACGACCTATGAAGGTCGGGTAATCCAGCCTCCCCGCTCCTGCACAACATATCAAATAAGTTAGGCCGGCATATCTACGCACATGCCGACACTCCTCAATAAGTATCCCGGTTAATCCGGCATATCTGAACTGCAGTCGGGATACACTTATATGCCAGTCTGGCCTGCGCTCCTGTATTCCGGCCAGACCCCATCTAGGTCAACCGACATAAAGTCAACCTTACTCCTTGTAACTTTCTAGCCTCTTGACCCTACCGGGGGTCATCCCCCCGACAGCCGGACTCCTCTTGCCACGGCTCCTCCACGAAGACCAGCGAATCCAGCGCCGCCCGACACTTCAGCGGCGGCAGGTCCTGGGCGGAGGCAGGGCGACGGTCGGGCGGAGACGGGGCGACGGTCGGGCGGAGACGGAGCGGCGTTCCGGGAGGCACGACGGCGTCCCGACGGAGGCAGCCGGTGACTGGGCTGGGCGGCGGCCGGGCACGGCCGAGCGGCCAGCCAAGAGGATCGAGTGCTTCAGATGCGTGCGACTCCTGGTGGACGGACAAACCTAGGCGGAAGAGACGGCTGTTTCCGCCAGGCTCATTTAGTTTCGGCGGGCCGTCCACCCAGCCGTTAAGGCCTTTTTAGCGGCGCAAATGGAGCGGACAGGCGGACGTCCATGTCCACCTGCAACCATAAGAGCATCCCTCCCGAGTAGACTTTTTTTTTCATTCGGACGGCGAAAAATGGTTCAGTCGCGCCCCCGGATTTGGACTTTTATCCATCCGGCGAGCCCAGGCCATCCTGGCCCCCGGGGCGCGCTCGGAGAGTCCGGAGGAAACAAATGTGCGGAAAACGCCGAGGAAAGTTCTCGCGCGCCTGGTGGCTCTGACTTATTGGCGAGAAAGGCTGGTCGTCGTCCTCATCACATCGTCTTCCGCGCGCTGTAAAAGCCTGCCGCCGACGGACGTGTAGCTTTCACGTGGCGAAACGAGTTAATGCGCGACCTTCTATTCATCGCGGCCTACCGCGCGTCTGGCCGCATTCACCCCCACCTTCTCCTTAGTCTTCTCTCCCGAAACCTCGAGCAATGGCGGGCTACGGGGACGGCGACGGCGTGGCAAACAACGGCTTCGGCCGGCGTTCTCTACACCAATGGGAGGGCCGGTTGCTGTACATGGCGGGCTACCCAGCGCCGCTGGACTTTCGTGCACCCGAAGACTGGTACCGGCCGACGCCGCCACGCCTCGGCGACGCTGGACAGGGGTCCAGCCGTTGGGCCCCCGGCCAGATCAGCCAGCAGGCGCCGCCACCGCAGGACGGCGGCGACTCCAGCGATGACAGAAAAGGCGACTACACGGCGTTCTACCGCCGTTTGGGCATGTAGAACGCCATGTTTTTAGTTTAGTTTATGCTTTTCTCTGGGCGAATTCAAATATATTACGAATTTGGCCTATATATGTAAGAATTCGCCTATATATATTAAAGGGAAATAGTGGGATAGCCACCATGATAGGTGTGCATATGCATCTCATCGTTGGATCTGGCACATGCAGTACATTGGTCTCTAATTCTAACACACCGGCCACTAACGCCGTTATATAGAGAGCACAACATGCATCATTCATCTTTTGTTTCTTTTCTCCTCCACGCCACTACAGATGTGTTCTTGGTTTTGTTTTCATTTCATGCATGCATTCGTCAGGCTCGTTTGCTACCGGTCACACGCCAACTTTTGTTTTCTTTCCCAAAGTTGCCACTGGTTTTTGTTTTCTTTTCATGCATGCGATCACACTGCCATCTTTTGAAAACTTTCCAAACAGTTCTCTCTCTCCCCACAAAGGTTCCAGCAACTTTTGTTTTCCTTTTTCCAATCGCGCCCATATTTTTTTTACTATCACTAGTTTGTTTTGAGTGTTCTTGTGATTTAAGAAACCCAAAAGGCAGAGATAGGAACTTTAGCAAACGGGTGGTATGCATCTACCATCTTCTAAAAAGAAAACAAAACCTGTTGTAGGGCATGCGGCAATGGAGTTTTTGAAAACTTCTCAAAAAGTACAATAGAAACTTTACAAGCCGGTGTAGCTTTTGAAAACTTTCCAATACTACATGGAAACTTTCCAAAACATGGTGGTGCATGCATGGCCACCCATACATAAAAAACAAAAACCACTCTCTATTGGATGGACGGAGACCACTACAAGCTAACAGTGGCATTTCCAAGATGTGATCCCGGTGAGCATGTGCTCCCCATCATCTGACGGCTGCGGTGGTATGCACAGCTAGCCGGGTGGCTAGCAAATCCGCGTCGTTAAATATATTAAATATCTCTAAATTTTGTCTAAGTTTGAACGTTTTTTTGTCTATTTATATTTGAATTCGACTTTTTTCTTGGACTCGCTGCTGGGAAAATAGGCCTCTTCAAACCGAATTTTATATCCATTCGGCGCTAAATAGCGCCGAATTTCGGCCTAGAGAGCCCAACGGTTGAAGATGCTCTAAGATCCACGTAGATTTGGCAATTGGCTTTTTTCGATGCTTCAGAGTCCTGCTAGCTCGAGCAAAACGTAGGCGTAGATGGTGAATTTAACCAGAGATTACGGGATGCAGATATTACGCTGTGTCGTGCAGTGCAGATGCGTGCGCTGCTATCATGGCAAACGAAAAGCAGATCTACCCACTGTTTGGTGTACTGACAGTGACAGTAAATATAGTACCGTCCTCTGGCGCTTGTGTTGTGGGTTTGTCCTCTGTGTCAGCCTCTTCCGGTGAGGAACTGCGTGCGTGTCTGTAAATTTTCGGCCACAAGCAGGGTGTGGCAGCGGCGCACCCGCGTTTGCCGTGGGTCTTGTGTTGTGGCGTGCGTGCAGGGGCCATCCAAAGTGAGAAATTATTCGATGCCAGAGATGGACTTGCCGGGAAACGGGTCGGGCCTGGTGGATTTAGTCCTCTGGATCTGAGTTAGGCTCTCAATTAAGTAGCTAACCAAAGCATGTTCATGCGTACGAGGCCAGTGTCCACTAGGAGGGCATGCAAACCATTCTGAGCCTATCACATTTTGAGCCCATGCTACTGAAATTTATATCTCCCCAAACTGATGATAGAAAAAAAGTTTCTGAAATATAACGACATCAGATTTAATTTCGAAGATCTCGTCGTGCGTAAGGTAGCGGTGACAACAAATCATCAGTCGGATCAACGATTCGACATATAATTTTTTAAAAAAACTCAAAGTCAAAGGAATCTTTAACGACATCACTATTTTGCATGTATGGGAAAATGGGTGAGATAGCTCCACGTGAAGACTAATTATTTGCATATAACTAATTAATTATATGTATACATGTTAGTGTGAGGACTTTTTTTTTAAATGGAGGGTCTACCCAGCCTTTGTATCAAAATGATGCACAAAGCCGATTTCATTAAGATTATTCAAAGAAGCCTTACAAGAAGAATACAAAGATCAACCCGAAGCCACCACACCCGCGACAGCTGTCTCAACACCTAAAAACTTGACGAAGGGGATGGATATGGCGGGGCCATATGCCCTGATCTCACACCAATACACATCATCTAAAAACTAGAGACCTCATCAAGCCGCCCAACAGCAAACCGGGAGTACCAACTAGTCGGGCAAACCTTGAGCATGCACCATTGCACACACTCTGGAAATTTGCCACCGCCATCTACAGCATACCATCTTCAGGATAGGGATCTAGGCATGTGTGAGGACTAGTTAAGTACTACATATGCGTTTGAAGATTAATTAATACATGCATGCATATTAGGATAAAATCGCCATATGAGCCAACAAATATGCGGCGCCATCGGATAGCACAACCCTAAAATGAAATCTGTACCACCACACCACTTCGACATTGGTGTGTTCTTCTAAGGATTGCCGTGTAGGATGGCATTCCTGCTTTACCAAGCCACATAAAACATATTAAGACGAAAGTTAACCTGCCAAATAGACTAGTAGATGATTACATCAGACACATTTATTAAATGCTTTTAGTGTTTATATTTTTATATACTTTGTCAAACTAAAAAATTAACCTTCTGAATAAATTTATGCGCCACGGTCCTCTCGCGCTGTTGTGGGTTTGTTCTCTGTGTGAGCCTCTTCTGGTAAATTTTCTGTCACAAGGGTGTGGCAGGGGGTGGGCACCCGAGTTTGCCATGGGTCTTGTGTTGTGGCGTGCATGGGGCAGCCGGGCAGGCCATGGAACATGCCGAGTGCAACAACATCCAAAGTGAAAAATTATTAGGTGCCACGGATAGGTTCGGTGGAAAACGGGTCGGGCCTGTTGGATTTAATCCCATGGATCTGAGATGGGCTCTTAGCTAATCATAGCATGTTCGTGTGTACGAGGCCAGTGTCCACTAGGAGGGGTATTCAGTTTGCGCTCACCAAGTTGTTTGGCACAGGCTTATAGGTGTCTTTCTTGGCTGCAATCACATCGCGGTACCGCAAGTTGATGGTGTCAATTACTGAGAGGGTCATTTCAGGGTCAAATTCAAATAGCCCAAATAATACCGGTTGAAATCGTTTGAACACAAATATCTCCGTTACGGTGACGACTCGGCGCTCCACTTGGCAGGATACCCCTTTACTGGTTTGCCACCGTGGCTGCCAAGTGACGTACCTCATCCACGTAACCTTTCTCTTCTCCCCCCATTGTTCTTCAAGCTCCTGCTCCCGCTCGCCTACCGAGATCTTAGAGTACCACAGCGCTGCTAGCGCCGCGCAGGGGACATGGCCTCGAGATTGAAAGCGGGTTCTCCTCGCTGCGGATCTGGCAAGATCGGGATCGGGATCGGGAACTGGGAAGATCTGGAGAAGGCTGTTCTCGTGCTGGAGAAGTTGGGACGGAAGCCAGTGATCATGTGGAGGTTGTTCTCATACTGGAGAAATGGAGGCTGTTCTCAGCCTTCCATCAATTCCAGCAGCTCTAAGAGAAATGGAGAAGTAACAGATATGGAAAATCTGAATTTGAATATATACGATGAATACTCTCTGAATATGCACATATAACGCTGGATTCTATTATGTTGCTCTTGCTCTCTGGTGAATTGCAGATTATCATGTTCCAGGACAGCATCATCCTCTTGCTCTACTATGTCCTGAACTTAGTTATGATCATCAACCATTCTGTCAACTGTAGCATTACAAATGTGATTATCTGCGGCATCTTTTTGCCAGGTGACATGGATATGCCCTTCGGGTACCCGCGGATTAGTATACCGGGCCTGACCCATTAAGGAAGTGGACAAGTACAAGGACTCGAAGATTGACTTGGAGTAGAAGAAGGAAGACTCTAATCCGTATTCGACTAGAACTCTTGTAAAACCTTAGCCCGGTTGCATATATAAAGCCAGGCAAGGGCGCCCCTAGAGATATATCTAAGACAAGATACATCGACATCAGATATCAGAGATAGAATATATAAGATAGATTAGACAAAGATTAGACATAGACTAGATACAAATCTCAGCCTACGGCGGCTCCACGTAAACACCTATGATGATATACTAGATTGCTAGCAGGATGTAGCGATCCTCCACCGCGGGGACGTGAACCTGGGTATATCGTGTGCCAATCTCGATCCCGGAATCTCTAGTCGTTGCTCTTCCCCCGATCTAAAGTCCTTCATCTAGGACATTTGTCGAGTTAACCCCTCGTCAATTGGCGCCGACCGTGGGGATCGCGGCGACTGGATTTTGTTATTCGGGCAGGATCCTTCAACTTTTTATCGACAAGATCAACAAATTTTGCGGCTGCCGACAGCAGCATCAATCAGATCGCTTCATTAGATCCATCAATCTTCATCAACAACTCGATTGCATCTACTTCTACGGCGCGCGTTCAAGTTCATCGTCAACAAGCCACGGCAGCTGATTCACTTCCGCGAGTTGTATTCTCACCGGAAGACAATTTAATGCTTATCAGGAGTTCGTCGATCGGCAAATTAACCAAAGGAGAAAGAGGAGCTAATCAAATCGGATTGGTCAAGCGACAGGCCTGTCCAAACTTGCACCGAATAAATCCAAGTTCCGTGTTGCCTACACCAACCTGAAAGCTAACCAGCAGCGACCAGCTCTATCCACGGCCGAAGCAATACTCGATCAAGAGAAGAAAATTCTGAGTACTAATTGTTTCACATGAAGGCCATGAGACAAGCAACTTCACGTGAGGGTCCAAAAGGAAAAAAAAAAAAGGTTCCAACAAGCTGCACGCGTACTAAGAATCTGTACGTATTTCTCGGGCAAAGATTGCGAGTCAGCCGGTGATTTGCCAGATTACGCGAACAACTTCAAGCAAAAAATATTTTGACTACTCTGCCTCGGACAACTTGGAGAAAAATATTTCGACTACTCGCCGGACTGCGACGGACAACTCGAAAAAAAAAAAAATACTTCGACTACTTCATCTTCAACTTCGTCGACTGCGGCTTGCCACGCTCGGGGCTCGTCGCCATACACTCGCGTAAACTATCGGCAACGCTCGGGAGATCGACATCAACTCACCCCGGAGTGCGGAAAATCACCTTCAAGACCTGCGATTTCGTCGACATCAGCAACACGACGATCCCAAATAACGCTCGGGAGCTCGACGACAACCTCGCCTCCGATCGTGGTTGTGATTCTACGACATCAACTCGCCGGCCTCTACGACCACGACTTCGATCCGTTGCATCGACTACGTCTGCGTCTACCTCGACTGCGTCATCATCGACTACGCCGCGCCGACTACACCGCACCCGATAAAAGCTAAGTTCTTCCTCTTCCAAGAGTCGATTTTCATTTACTTTCGCCGCAACCGACACTCGGGGACTCCGCCATGATAAATCATCTTGCATATCATTGACTTTGAAAAATTGCGAAAACCCTAGTAGCTGGCGTTCCTTGTCGAATACTTGCCAATTTAGTTTACAGTCGCATGAAGCTCGACTAACGGTTGGCAAGACACAAAATCTTGAGAAGTCAGGCTAACGAAAAGGCTTAGCAAGTATCTTCAAAAATGCGGCAAACGCACCACATTACGTCTGACCTGAGTAGCTGATCGAGCCGTGAAGTGCATCAGGATAACGAAAGGGTCTTACGTACGAGCAACAAAATTGCATAAAAAACATCGAGTTTTGATTTTACATACTACATCATTATTACAATTTGCAAATGCAATATTTCTTCGAGAGACAAAGTATTTCACAACTTTTCATATTTTCTGCAGGAGCCGAATTTCTTCGAGTAGTACAACTTGAGTCTATGCCCGGCTACAAGTACCCGAACATAGACTCGGGGGCTACTCCCATCAGGAGCGCTGGCCGCGCACCTGATAGAAAGACAATTTTGAGAAAGAATTTAACAAAAGGAGATGAAGAAGAAAAAAATTGGAGCCTATGATCGACTACAAGTATCCGACCATAGCCTCGGGGGCTACTCCCATCGGAAGCGCTGGTCGCGCACCCGATGAAGAATTACTTCGAGAAGATCATCAATGAAGAGTGAGAAAGAAAATTCGAGTCCATTATCGGTGGCAAGCACCAGAAAATAAACTCGACATTTCACTCCCATCAGGAGAGCGGATTCAAGAACCCGAAGATTTCAGAAAGTCAAAGAATTGAAGTCGAAAATTCAAGAAATGAAAGTTTTCAAGAAGTTGAAGTTTGATGAAGTCGAAAATTGAAGAAAGTCGAAGTTTGAAGAAGTCGAAGATTGAAGAAGTCGAAGATTGAAGAAGTCAGAGAATTGAAGAAGATTGAAGATTTGAAGTTTTGAGACTCAACCCGAGTCTGCGACTCAAGTAGAGTCTCGGGGGCTACTGACATGGATATGCCCTTCGGGTACCCGCGGATTAGTATACCGGGCCTGGCCCATTAAGGAAGTGGATAAGTACAAGGACTCGACGATTGACTTGGAGTAGAAGAAGGAAGACTCTAATCCGTATTCGACTAGAACTCTTGTAAAACCTTAGCCCGGTTGCATATATAAAGCCAGGCAAGGGCGCCCCTAGAGATATATCTAAGACAAGATACATCGACATCAGATATCAGAGATAGAATATACAAGATAGATTAGACAAAGATTAGACATAGACTAGATACAAATCTCCGCCTACTATCTAAGACAAGATACATCGACATCAGATATCAGAGATAGAATATACAAGATAGATTAGACAAAGATTAGACATAGACTAGATACAAATCTCCACCTACGGCAGCTCCATGTAAACACCTATGATGATATACTAGATTGCTAGCAGGATGTAGCGATCCTCCACCGCGGGGACGTGAACCTGGGTACACCGTGTGCCAATCTCGATCCCGGAATCTCTAGTCGTTGCTCTTCCCCCGATCTAAAGTCCTTCATCTAGGACATTTGTCGAGTTAACCCCTCGTCACCAGATATCCTCATCTGCTTCTCTTTCTTGACAAGTAGACTGTTCTGCTTCCGGTTGTGTTTCTTGTCCTGTTCTATGACTTGTATAAATATCTACCGGTGGTTGTGGTTCTTGAGTAGTTCCATAATTTCTGTGAAATATTACTGGACACCAATTCCTTAAACATTTCTCTCATTTCTCTGAGGTGATACAGTAGATATTATGTTGCTAAGTAGATGGTCAGTCTGACTGCTGGCTCATGTGCCCTTCCATGCTTGAGCAAATCACTTCTCAAATATTGCACAATTTTTGTGTGATCACCATATAGGTTCAGTACTGTCAACTTTCAGTCGATGTCAATTATGTGTGTATCATTAACTAATTAACTATTTTCTGATGCTGGAGTACTTAGATCATGTCAATTAAGCAAATCCACCAACTGAACAGCTATGCTTTGCATGAAAACTAGCACATAAAAATCAACAAAAAATGGTGCTTTTTCTGAATCTTGCAAAGAACAGAGGGAACATGACAGCTTCCCGAGAAGGCTAGAGGGGGAATTGGCAGTACCTAGCTTTTAAGTAACAGCAAAATACAGATAATCATAACATGACAAAATATATCAATTTAGCAAATCCAAACAACAGAAGATTATTTCATTGCTTGGTCATACAGATAAACATAACACAACAAAATATGTCTGTTACAAGCAGGTAATCAATCACAGAGTCATTACACATCATCATACTAGTGTTCGTTAACTAAAGTTTAAAAGTAGAACACTTCAAGGTAACTAGTCTTCTGGCTATTCCCAACGATGAGTTTGGGGAGCCCCAGGCATTGTTGGGAAGATCCACATTGGCGCCTCCCACTCATTGTAATAAGTGGGTCCGTATATCAGTTCTGATCCTATTGCCGGAGCTCCTCCATTCATGTGTATACAGCTCCATTCTGGCACTGGCCTCTGGGTGTAGGGACGGGCTCGATGGTATGCAACAAACACACAGTCTTCTTGTAACAAGGACATGCCTTGTCCAGCAGATGGACCAGCTCTTCCAACATCAGAACAGGGTTCTCGGTGGAAGATTGGGTTGTTGATTCCAAGAAATACTGAAAGCCTGTGCAGATGCTCCTGCCTGATCCACACTGGACCATCAACAGGATCTTCGGCTTCCGGGCGAAGATTAAAGGGATGCCTTGCGAAAACGTGGCACCGTAGACTAGGATAAGTGCTCAACCGTATCCCATCTTCAAACTGTACAGGAGCATTGCTGTTTCTATCACCATCTATCTAAATCCAAAGTAGATCGAAATTGTTATAATGGTAGGTATTGGATGCCAAGAACCAGGTAGTTTGTGAATTAGGCACTAGAACTTCTTCAACGTCTTTATCCAGATCGACAGGAAATGCATCTCCTTCAGCCGCATCGCCATCAACTGCAGTGGCTTGAGCCGCATCGCCAGCAACTGCAGCGCCTTCAGCCGCATCCCCTACAACTGGATCCTCGATGGTCGGGGCAAGTATTAGACGCGGGCCTTCATCTGTGCCTGCGTACGGAAGAAGATAAGCCACAATACAACAATGCAGTAAGCAGGTAGAACTACCTGTAAATTCAGATAGAAAGAGAGCATAACTCACCCCAAGTATGTGGTTCCCAAACCAGAACATCTCCTCGTGGTTCTGTAACCGCGTACACGCGGAACAAATCTGTGCGATCACCGAATAGATGAATTGCACAGGCGTCGACATACCTGCGAGGTGCAAGGTGGTAATTTTTTAAGATGACCCAGGCGTTGTCTTGTTGACTGTCTACATAGGCGATCAGTTTGTCAAAGATCACGGTTACTTCATAATGCCACTGATCACTGTATTTTTCCTTGTAAGGGGTCTTTGTAATCTTTATCTTCAGAAGCTGTAACTCACACTGCTTGTACGAAAACATGCATGTTCGAAACCTGGGGAAAACTCCAATATGAGCCAGTAATGGGAGAGGCAGAGTAACTTCTCTGTACATATGGCGGATCTTCAGGAGGCCGTTATTCATGAGTAATGCCATCCAGTCACCGTTACTTCCAACCAAATGCCCTCTTCCATCGGAGTCATTGCAATGCACGTGTGCTTTAAGCATCTTCTTGTTTAATGGCATGAAGAGGGCGTCAATGCCCTGCAATTAAATTTGTTTGGAAACTTTGTAAAAATTAAGGTGTTCCACAAAAGGAAAAGTTTGCTTGAATTGATGGAAAACTATATAGGTAAACCGTTACAAAAAGAGCGGTCGTGGGCAGAGTAACAGTTGTACAGCATTTTCTAAGCACTGCCTCAGCTGTACCCTCTATGTGAACTGTTAATAGGTGCATCAAGATACGTGCTAGTATTTTTTTTCTCTCTCAAACAACTTCTCTTTTTTGTATCTCTCACTCTATATAACATTTGAATCTGAAACTTTGCAGTTTACTCAAACAATTTTTGTTGAATTTTAAATAATTGAATAAGTTAAATTTCACACAAAAAATCAAAAATATTTTTTCACATTCTAGTTGTAATATTACAGCGATTTGCAAAGTTTGAAATCTTTATGTTACATAGTTTGAGAGATATAAAAAAGACAAATTCAAAAAAGTATGAGAGTGTAGGTGAGACCCTGCTTAGACAAAAAAAAATCCATTTCAATTTTTGCTATTTAAAAAGTCATTGCATGGTATTTGACAGAATGCTAACTGGATTGCAAGAACATTGTTTGGTAAAAAATGATGTGCCTACTAGATGTTCGACAGAAGGATAACTATGCTTGAATATATCATAAACACATACAAGATGGAAAACTAAGTCCATAAACCGAAACCCTAAAAGGCGTCATGGGCGGAGTAACTTCATTTTTCGGAAATATTGTATCTAAAAAGTCGATGCATGCAAGGTGTTCGACAGAGAGATCGGTGGATTGCAAGAACATAAACAGATAGGAGATCAATATATATATATATATATATATATATATATATATATATATATATAACAGAATACTGAATCTAGTTACTCTTACTTGTGCATCGCTATCATGTGGCCACAAGGATTCGTCGGCGTGGAGCAGGCCCGGCGCATCAAGCGGTAGATTCGGGGTCCCTCGAATGGCACGACGCATGCCAACCATGCCGACAGCAAGGCGAGCAACGCTTAAGATATCGACCCGCTCGACTATGTTCTCAACCGATGGGTAGTGGAGATTACCCCACCCCATGGATTCGTGGTAACGATCAGCAATGGGCTCTTTTGGAGTCGAACGTTGACGCTTCCCCCCGGGGTTCGTCCCACCCTGACCTAGACATGACCTGTGCCGGCAAATGCGGGCGGCGGTGATGTGATGGAAAGAGAAGCGGCGATGTGATGGAATGCAAACGAGAGGGCGCAGCGGTGTTGTGGAGAAGATGGGGAATAAGGCGATGAACTGCCTAGCACAGGGTAATAAGTGGAAGTTGGCGTTGGGAAGGGGAGGGGGGCGGCGGCGGTTCACTGTACAAGGAGTGGAAATAATATTTTATCTCCGCCGTGGGCCCTCATTGCAGCAGGCTTCCTGCCCGCCAGTGCAATCCGTGCAATCCGTGTACAAGGCATGTGCACGCCGTTCAAAAATTAGTTTGACGTCCATCTTTCTCTAACAAATTATGCCATGAAATTTGTATTTTAAAGTTTCAAAAAAATTCGAAAGAAAATTCTTGTGATAGGCATTGTTGAATGCTATAAACCGGTACAAATCTCAATATGAAATACTTTATATTCTATTCTACACAAAAAGACAAAATTTGACATATTATATAGTGAATAGTACACGATAGAACACTATAATTTTATTAGATTTTACCATATTTGTGTAGCCTAGAATATAAAGAATTTCATATTGAAATTAGTAGCGGTTTGTAGGATTCAACATTGCCTATCACAAAAAAAAGACAAATTCATAAGAAAAAGATGTACTTTCTTACTACTATTTTAATACTATTTACATTCACAAATTTATCTTCTTATATCTTTCAAAATTCAACATATCTTTGTATGTATTTAACGCCAATTTTTTTGAAAACATAGAAGTTTGAGAATTTGAACTTTGAAAAATTCTGAAAGTGTAAGGAGCATCGGTGCCCATTTGCACCAAATCCCTTGTCGAATCCAATGATACAGCTTTTATGAACTTTTCAAAATTCTGAAAGTGTTGGGAGTATATTATTTTACAAGGTGCACACGACGGGCGCTCTGACTTGCGAAGCGTGACTTGAGAGTCATTGACAGATGGGTCCCCCATGTGATGGGGCCCGCATGCAGTGAGGGCAAGTCAGAGACAAGTTAGAGTGGGCAAGTCAGGGCCTCGCTCTGGACATCAACGACACTCATGCGACATGTCTGGGCATCTCGGGCAGAGCGCGCACAGAGCGCGCTCTGGACATCAACGGAAGGCATGGCCGCGCTTTGGGCATCTCCGGCCCCTTATACAGATACACTTCAGTACATAGGGAAAACACACTTACTAAATCATATATAAGGATGGTCCTCGCTCGGACACTTACATATATAGGTGGAACGAACAGTACATGAATCGAGTATGGAGGGGGAGAAAGCAGGCATCTTCTCATGATAGTAATTCTCCAATACGCGTCATAGCATACATACGCATCCGTTGCTGCATAGTGGATATGCTCCGGCTTTAGTTCCCCAAGATGCTAGGTGGAGTGCAGCTTCAGCTTGCGGAAATTCTCCTTGTAGTCTTTGAAGTTGCGGTCGATGATTAGTTTCGCCATGTTGGCAAGCCGGTCCTGACTTGGAACGGCTTGTTGAAGTGTTCTTGTAAGTCCACGTGGTCTGGTATGTGGGCGCCCATGGCTTCAAGCTTGGGGGTGTCTTGGTGCTTGTCCATAGATGCGAAGGAAATGTCGGGGCGGTTGAGGAACTTTATGAGTTCAGGACAGTTCCTTGTTGCCACGGCTTCGTGCCAGAGTAGGCAGTGATCGCGCATGCAAAGTTGCAGGAGGGCGGCGCAGGGAGGCTTGTCGATGGTGTACTCGAGGTCGAGGCCTACGATCCGCTCTTCGTCCGGCTCGCCGAGCCAACGCTCAAACATGGCGATGAACTTGGCTGCCTCTCTCGAGTCGGTTGTGTGCATCACCGTGAGGACGGTGTCACCATGAGCAAGGACCTTGTGGTAGTCGGTGAAGACATTGCCGTCGATCTCCATGACGGTCGCGGCGCAAGGAGTGGGAGTGGAGGGGGGAGGGGGTTATCTCTGGAGAAGACGAAGTTGGGGATCCAATTGTTTTCCAGGCCACGAGATCGTGGGATAAATAGTGCGCGACGGGTTGCTGGCACGCCGCGTAAGTAAATGCAGTGTAGCGCTTAGTGGGTGCTTTGGAAGTTAAACCCCCCACGCGAGCCCCCGTCGCTTCGTTTATGAGAGAAGAGGAAGTTGGGGAAGCAATTGTTTTGTAGGCACGCGCGGTAAATGCCAGTCTAGCGCTTTGGAAATTGAACCAGACGTTTTATTTCGTTTATGAGAGAGCGCTAGACCGACGTGTCACCGCGGGCCCCAGTACTCCAGCCCACTTGTAAGTAAGAGGCTGCTATCATGGGTAAGGATGTACGTACGTTTACCGCCAGGCTCGTTGTTAGGTCCCCTCGTTGTTTGACTACATGCAGCAGAGCGACAGTCTGAAAAAGGAGATAGCGTGCAAGGGGGGAATAAATCTGTTCTCGTCTGACACGCGGAAGGAATAGAGAACAAAATCTTACCATTGAAATGCTTCTCGTCGAGGTCACCTGCTCCATGAGCCAAACTGATACGTCCATTTTGCATCACTATTTTGTATTATAATTTACTGTTATTCATTGATATATTTCATATTTAGATATGATACTTATGTTATTTCCTTTGCTTTCACATGTTTGATGATCTTTGGAGGAGTTGCTGCCGGAGTCAGGATTCTGCTGGAAAAAGGACCATCAAGAGACCATATTTTGAAGATCAGGAAAATTCCAGAAAAATACCCAGAAATTATATTTTCCCAGAAGACTCAGGAAGCCAGAAGGAGGAGTCGAGAGGAGCCAGGGGGCCCCACACGCCAGGGTGGCGCGGCAAGCCCCCTGGCCGCGCCAGCCCTGTGTGAGGGCGCCCTGGCCCACTTCTGGTCTGGCCCCTCCGCGTACTTCATCGTCCCCGAAAACCTAAGTTAGGGGGGGCTCAGAGTTAGACACCGCCACCTCTGCGGGGCGGAAAACACCAGAGAGAGAAAAGCTCTCCGGCAGGCAGAAATCTGTCAGGGAAATTCCTTCCCGGAGAGGGGAGATCGTCGCCATCGTCATCACCATCGCACCGGACTTCATCGGGATCATCATCATCATCATCTCTATCACCATCACCTTCATCTCCACCATCACCACGCCATCCCGCTGTAACATCTTGAGTTGGATCTTGTTATATTCATAGGGGAAACTTTCTCGGTGTTGATTACTCTTGTAGTTGATGCTATTGAGTGGAACCGTTGAATTAAGGTTTATGTTCAGATTGTTACTTACCATTATTTCACCTCTGATCATGATCCATATGATGTCTTGTGAGTAGTTCGTTTAGTTCTTGAGGACATGGGAGAAGTCAAGATGTTAGTAGTGAATTATTGTTGAGAAATATTTAATGGTTTGATATTGTTGTGGTGCTATTTCACTAGTGGTGTCATGTGAACGTCGACTACATGATACTTCACCATTTATGGGCCTAGTGAGATGCATTGTGTATTTGGATACCGATTGTGGGGTTGCTGGAGTGACAGAAACCTAAACCTCCGTTGGGAAACCATTGCACCAGGGAGCGTAGGATCTTAGAGTTTAAGGCTGTGGTTAGATTTATCTTAATTACTTTCTTGTATTTGCGGATGCTTGCAAGGGGTATAATCACAAGTGTGTATTTATCCTAGTAAGGGTAGTGCGCTAGCACAGGTTCACCCCCATAACACCTATCAAACCAATAAAGACTATTGGCTTTATGAAGTGAAAGCTCTTGACAGAAACTCCCGTGTGTCCTCGAGAACGTTTGGTTATTATAAGTACACAACCGGCTTGTCCTTTGCTGAAGAAAGGATTGGGCCACTTGCTGCAATTGTTACTACTGTCTTTTATTTACTCGCACTTTATTTACTCGTATTACCAAATACCCCTGAAAACCTGTTTGCTAGTATTTACAGTGATTCCTTGATCAAAACCGCTCATCAACACCTTCTGCTCCTCGTTGGGTTCGATACTCTTATTTATCGAAAGTACTACGATACACCCCCTATACTTGTGGGTCATCAAGACTATTTTCTGGCGCCATTGCCGGGGAGTGTAGTGCTATTGAAGAGTGGAATTGGTAAAGGTAACCGTCGCTGTGAGTATTGTTTTTATTTTGTCTTTTATTTTTGTTTTACTCTGCTATGGAGAACTCTCCATTTGGTTTCCTATTTGGAAACACATCTACTACTACTGCTGCACATGCGGAGGAACCACCACCGCCACCGCCTGCTGAAATTGATCCTTTTAAAATACCTATGAAAATTGTTGGGCGTATTATGGATAACTGCTATTCAGGAGATGGAACTGTCCATCCGGGTGATCACTTATTATTTATACATGAATTATGCGAGTTGTTCAGATGTGCAGGTATTTCACCAAGCCAGGTCAAGAAGAAATTATTCTCTTTATCATTGAAAGGCAGAGCTGAAGAGTGGTATCGACTACTCCAAGATGGTCCATCTATGGCATGGGAGGATATTGTGCCTCTCTTTTATTCCAAGTTTTATCCTCCAAGTGAAATTCATAAAGACCGTAACCGGATATATAATTTTTGGCCTCATGATGGAGAGAGTATTGCTCAAGCGTGGGGGAGATTGAAGTTACTAATGCTCAAATGCCCCATTCATGAGCTCCCCAATAATATTGTTATTGATAATTTTTATGCACGGCTTACTCTTCCTGATAAGGATTATTTGGATGCTTCTTGCTTTGGATCATTTACTCATATGAAAGAAGATGCTAAGTGGAAACTTCTTGACCATATACAAGAGAATGCTGAAGGTTGGGAAAACGACAAAGGTAGAAAGTCAGGTATAAACTATGATTATGAATGCATTAAATCTTTTATGGGAACCGATGATTTTCATAGTGTTAGCACTACTTATGGTCTTGATTCACAAATACTTGCTAATTGTCTTAAGGCCTTTGCCTCTTATATTGATGTTCCAAAGAAAGATTGGAACAAATATCATGCGCCTTATAAAGATTCTATTAGTCATATTCCTGCTGCAGCTACTGAAGTTTGTACTGTTGATAGCATTGTGCCTGAACCTTATTTTGAGAAGACACCTTTCCCTGCTAAGGTAAAGAAGTATTCTACTTTGGTATGTGTGTCTAATAAAAGTACTAAGAAAGCTGCAGAACCTGATGAGCAAATCACTATTAAGTCTCCTGTAGCTATATTGAAAGATCTTGTTACTAAAGATGTAGGGGATGAATATATTCTTTTTTGTGAAGATGCTTCTAACATTCTCTCACATCCTAAAAAGCATAGGAAAGCAAGTGTTCCTGTTATATCTGTCAGGATTGGAGATCATTGCTATTATGGTTTATGTGATATTGGTGCTAGTGCAAGTGCTATTCCCTTAGAGCTTTACAAAGAAATCATGCACGAGATTGGCTCTTGTGAACTTGAAGATATTGATGTGGTTGTTCAGCTTGCTAACAGAGAGACTGTTTGGCCTCTTGGTATTGTTTGAGATGTGGAAGTTCTTTGCGGTAAGACTAAATACCCTACTGATTTTCTAGTACTTGATAAGGAGGCTAGTAAAACGTGTCCTATTATTTTTGGTAGACCGTTTTTGAACACCTGTGGCGCCGTGATAGATTGTAAGAAGGAGAATTTTTTTACTAAGTTTAATAGAGAGTCTTATGAGTTTAATTTTTCCAAGTTTGCTAAGACTTCTTATGAAAATGACACGCCTAATGAAAATTTTCGAGTTGAACAGCTTGCTTCTATTGCTCTTGCCCCTTATAATGCCTTGTAGCAATTCATGGAAGATCACGAAAGTGATGTTTTCAGTAAGGAAAGAGAAGAGATTGACGATATTCTCCTTCGTCAACCACCATTACTCAAGCATAATCTACCTGTGGAGGATCTTGGTACCACTTTGCCACCTAAGGAAGATCCTGTGTTTGAATTAAAGCCTTTGCCTGATAATCTCAAATATGCTTATATGGATGATAAGAAAATATATCCTGTTATTATTAGCTCTAAACTTTCAGGAAAGGAAGAAGAAAGATTATTGAAGATATTAAGGAAACACCGAGGGGCTATGGGATATACTCTTGATGATTTAAAAGGGATTTCTCCCACTTTATGTCAGCATGCCATTAATATGGAGAAAGACGCAAAGCCAGTCATGGAGCATCAACGCCGCCTAATTCCCAAGATGAAGGATGTGGTAAGAAATGAGGTATTAAAACTCCTTGATGCTGGTATTATTTATCCTATTGCTGATAGTAGATGGGTTAGTCCTGTTCATTGTGTTCCTAAGAAAGGAGGTATGACTGTTGTGCCTAATGAGAATAACGAGCTTATTCCTCAAAGGGTAGTAGTTGGTTATAGAATGTGCATTGATTATAGGAAGGTAAACAAAGTTACTAAGAAAGATCATTACCCTTTACCGTTTATAGATGAGATGTTAGAAAGGTTGTCTAAGAAGACTCATTTTTGTTTCCTTGATGGTTATTCTGGTTTTTCTCAAATTGCTGTTAAGAAGGATGATCAAGAGAAAACCACTTTCACTTGTCCTTATGGAACTTATGCTTATAGACGTATGCCGTTTGGTTTATGCAATGCTCCTGCTACTTTTCAAAGATGCATGTCTGCTATTTTTCATGGCTTTTGTGAAGAAATTGTGGAGGGCTTCATGGACGATTTCTCCGTCTATGGAACTTCTTTTGATAATTGTTTGCACAACCTTGATAAAGTTTTGCAGAGGTGTGAAGAAACTAACATTGTTCTTAATTGGGAGAAATGCCACTTTATGGTAAATGAAGGAATTGTCCTTGGACATAAAATTTCTGAAAGAGGTATTGAAGTTGACAGAGCGAAAGTGGAGGCAATTGAGAAAATGCCTTGTCCAAGGGATGTTAAAGGTATTCGTAGTATTCTTGGTCATGCTGGTTTCTATAGGAGGTTTATTAAAGATTTTTCTAAGATTTCAAAGCCTCTTACTAATCTTCTTCAAAAGGATGTACCATTTGTCTTTGATGATGATTGTAAGGAAGCTTTTGAAACTCTTAAGAAGGCTTTAACTACTGCTCCTATTGTTCAACCACCTGATTGGGATTTACCTTTTGAAATTATGTGTGATGCTAGTGATTTTGCTGTTGGTGTTGTTCTTGGACAGCGCGTTGATAATAAGTTGAATGTTATTCATTATGCTAGTAAGACTCTTGATGCTGCTCAAAAGAATTATGCTACTACTGAGAAAGAGTTTCTTGCTGTTGTTTTTGCATGTGATAAGTTTAGATCTTACATTATTGATTCTAAAGTTACTATTCATACTGATCACGCTGCTATTAGATATCTTATGACTAAGAAGGATGCTAAGCCTAGGCTTATTAGATGGGTGTTGCTTTTACAAGAGTTTGATTTGCATATCGTAGATAGGAAAGGTGCTGAAAATCCTGTGGCTGACAATTTGTCTAGATTGGAAAACATTTCTTTTGATCCTATTCCTGTTAATGATAGTTTTCCAAATGAACAGTTGGCTGCAATTAATGTAACTTCGCGAGACCTTCCTTGGTATGCTGATTATGCTAACTTTATTGTTTCCAAGTATTTGCCTCCGTCCTTTACAGCTCAGCAAAGAAGGAAATTTTTTTATGATTTGAGGCATTACTTTTGGGATGACCCACATTTATATAAAGAAGGAGTTGATGGTATTATGAGAAGATGCGTACCGGAATATGAGCAATAAGAGATATTAAGAAAATGCCATAGCAGCGCCTATGGAGGGCATCATGCTGGAGATAGAACCACGCAGAAGGTTCTACAATCAGGTTTTTATTGGCCAACCCTCTTTAAGGATGCCAGAAGGTATGTTTTATCTTGTGATGAATGTTAAAGAGTTGGTAATATTTCTAGACGCAATGAAATGCCTATGAGTTACACTCTTGTTATTGAACCGTTTGATTGTTGGGGATTTGACTTTATGGGTCCTTTTCCTCCTTCAAAAGGCTATACCCATATACTTGTTGCTATTGATTATGTTACTAAATGGGTAGAAGCCATACCTACAAAGAGTGCCGATGGTGAGACCTCGTTAAAAATGCTTAAGGATGTTATTTTTCCTAGGTTTGGTGTGCCTAGATATCTTATGACTGATGGAGGTTCTCATTTTATTCACGGTGGTTTTAGAAAAACTCTTGCTAAATATGATGTCAATCATAGAATTGCTTCTGCTTATCATCCCCAAACTAGTGGGCAGGTAGAGCTTTCAAATAGGGAGATCAAGTCTATCTTGCAGAAGACTGACGCTTTATGGGCTTATAGAACTGCTTATAAGAATCCCATGGGTATGTCTCCTTATAAGATGGTTGACGGAAAAGCGTGTCACTTGCCCTTAGAATTAGAACACAAAGCTTTTTGGGCAGTGAGAGAGCTTAATAGAGATTTTAAACTAGCTAGTAAGAAAAGATTATTAGATTTGAGTTCTCTAGATGAGTGGAGAAACGAAGCATATGAGAATGCCAGACTTTTCAATGAGAAAGTCAAGCAATGGCATGATAAGAGAATTCTTAAGAGAGAGTTTCATGTTGGTGAGAAAATTCTATTGTATAGGTCTCGTCTCAGATTTTTTACAGGAAAATTACTTTCTAAATGGGAAGGACCATATGTTATTGTGGAAGTGTACCGCTCAGGTGCTATTAAGATTGCTTCATTGAAAGATGACTCTACACAAGTGGTGAATGGGCAAAGACTCAAGCATTATATTTCTGGAGATTCTTATAATGAAGATGTTGATGTTATTGAAACAGTTTCTCCGAAAGAATTCATCCAAGACAAATTGCAGGTACCTGCAGAGTTCATTTTTGAATAGGTAACAGTTCTAGTCAGAAAAGTTTCATGAAAAGCTCTTCCTTTAATATTTTTGCTGTTTTTACTAAATATGAAAAATCACGAGACAAAAATGGGCAGGAAAAAGAGTCCGTGTGTGTCTCACACACAGGTGGCGCGGGCCCACCCCTGGCCGCGCCACCTAGGTGTGAGGGCACCCCGGAACTCGTTTCCGTCCCGGTTTCCTCCTGTGATTTCGTTTCGATGTATAATTTTCACCTATTTAACCCCCCAGAGTCCCCGAGGTCTGTATATCGTTTTCTCATCGTGTTTTGTTTCGAGCTGTTTCTGTCAGGAGTTGATCTTAAGCTTGGGGGAACCATGGCCTCTTCAAGTGACAACAAGGGCAAAGGACCCTGGGTAGATGATCACCAGCGCCAAAAGTGGAAGGAAGAGCAAGGTTCAGGGAGAGCAAGGCCCAAGAACCCTGCTTTTGAAGGACCAACAAAAGCTAGACATATCTTTTCTCATGATTTGCAGGGACCAACATATCATGTTTTGGATCTTAGCTCCATGCCCGTGATAGAACATGGGATGCTGGTCACTTTTGAGTTTTGCACTCAATATCAAGCCTTGAAGAGAGAGGTAGAGATGCTTCAAGAAGAGAATCTCAGGCTTCACAGAATGCAGGAATATTTCATTAATCCAAGGCTGCTACCAACACCGCCAAAGGAGTAATTCGTCATCGGTATAGGCATCCCTTTGGCTTGTTTCAAGCTTGGGGGAGTGCCGCGGTATCACATCATTACCTTTTGCTCATTTACTTTTCAAGTAGTGTCATATCATGAATAGAGAAGTTATCGTATAGAATAGTTTGCAGTTTGGAAGTATCCTCCTTAGTTAGTTATCTATGTATCCCTTGGTGTGAGTTGCGGTAATAAAATATTAATAAGAAGTTTTATCGTTTACTTTCCGCGCACTTTATGCTAGTATGCAATCTCTCTTGTATGACTAGTCTTGTTGATTGGTATTGGTATCACATTGGGAGCATGAGTAAATTTAGTTGGTTTTGGCAAACCTAGCTTGGTCAGTAGCAACTTTACCTTGAGGTTTGAGTAGAAAAGAATAAAGAAGTGCTTGTAGTTACATCACTTCAGTTTTCCCTTATGTTTGGCTTATAAGCATTGTTATTCTTAAAGTTAAAATCGTTGTACCTTCAAGGGAGTTTGCATGATTGTTCTTATTATATGTATGTTTGTTTGTTACATGCAACTCTTATGCTTGCTACCCAGCCTTGCTAGCCAAAAACCTGTACTGAGAGGAAATACTTCTCGTGCATCCAATTCCCAAAAGCCAAGTCACTTCCAAAGAGTCCACTATAAATTCCTATGCATGGTATTTCAAGCCATTCCAAGTAAATTTTCATGTGCTACCTTTCAAAAACCTTCAAACACTTCTCATTTTGTGCCACTGTTTTTAGCTCAAGAGGACGTAGTGGATGGGTTTGTTATCTTCCATACTAAATTGAGTACCCCTCGACTAGGCAGCTTCATCTGCTCGTCATTAATTTTGCAAGGGATCTGGTCAGACCATTATAATCTCAAAAAGAAAAGAAAAGAAAAGAGCACTCCTCCATGGAATGTGAAAGTTGGTTGGCACCCGATGGAATCGGTTAGCCATGGTTTGAGAAAGGAAAAAGGTGGGGAGGAGTGCAAAGCTATAAAAGAGCACCAAAGTGCCAATTAACCAAACATCTCGGAACCGCTCTCACTTGTTTAGTATGGAAGATATCAAGAACTCCGTTGCTAGTCATTGACAAAAGCAACCACCTCTCAAAATAACTTTTTACCTTTGTTTTGCAAATGAAAAGCTCTAGCACATGTTTAATCCCTGCTTCCCTCTGCGAAGGGCCTATCTTTTACTTTTATGTTGAGTCAACCTATTTCCCTCTATCTAAAGTAAGCATTTGAGTTGTTATGTTTCATTCATCCATATGTTGATCCGTTTAATCATGTTTACTATCTTCCTTGTTTTGTATAATGCTTTTGTCTGAAGGAATATATCTTTGAAAGCTTTCTATGAATGCAAAAGTTTACCTTGTTGAGCATATAGCTTTTGCTATGTTAGCTCTGTTTTAAAAGGTTCCGTTTAAAAGAAAGAATAGCTTGTTCATCGTTCTCTGACCAAGAACTAAGGTTTGCCATTGCCAATTATAGTTTACCTTGTGCATCTTTACATGTGATTCCCTTTTACTCATCGCAAGTCTATATCTTATAAAGGGAAGTTGTTGTCTACTATAATTTGCGCCTTGGTGAATGTGATGCTTCTTGTCCGTATTTTGATTATCGACACTTCACTCCATAAACCTGTGGTCATGTTTACCGAGTTTAGTTTTCGCTTGGGGACAAGCGAGGTCTAAGCTTGGAGGGGTTGATACGTCCATTTTGCATCACTATTTTGTATTATAATTTATTGTTATTCATTGATATATTTCATATTTAGATATGATACTTATGTTATTTCCTTCGCTTTCACATGTTTGATGATCTTTGGAGGAGTTGCTGCCGGAGTCAGGATTCTGCTGGAAAAAGGACCATCAAGAGACCATATTTTGAAGATCAGGAAAATTCCAGAAAAATACCCAGAAATTATATTTTCCCAGAAGACTCAGGAAGCCAGAAGGAGGAGTCGAGAGGAGCCAGGGGGCCCCACACGCCAGGGTGGCGCGGCCAGTCCCCTGGCCGCGCCAGCCCTGTGTGAGGGCGCCCTAGCCCACTTCTAGTCTGGCCCCTCCGCGTACTTCATCTTCCCCGAAAACCTAAGTTGGGGGGGGGGGGCTCAGAGTTAGACACCGCCGCCTCTGCGGGGCGGAAAACACCAGAGAGAGAAAAGCTCTCCGGCAGGCAAAAATCTAGTGGGGAAATTCCTTCCTGGAGAGGGGAGATAGTCGCCATCGTCATCACCATCGCACCGGACTTCATCGGGATCATCATCATCATCATCTCCATCACCAGCACCTTCATCTCCACCATCACCACGCCATCCCGCTGTAACATCTTGAGTTGGATCTTGTTATATTCATAGGGGAAACTTTCCCGGTGTTGATTACTCTTGTAGTTGATGCTATTGAGTGGAACCGTTGAATTAAGGTTTATGTTCAGATTGTTACTTACCATTATTTCACCTCTGATCATGATCCATATGATGTCTTGTGAGTAGTTTGTTTAGTTCTTGAGGACATGGGAGAAGTCAAGATGTTAGTAGTGAATTATTGTTGAGAAATATTTAATGGTTTGATATTGTTGTGGTGCTGTTTCACTAGTGGTGTCATGTGAACGTCGAATACATGATACTTCACCATTTATGGGCCTAGTGAGATGCATTGTGTATTTGGCTACCGATTGTGGGGTTGCTGGAGTGACAGAAACCTAAACCTCCGTTGGGAAACCATTGCACCAGGGAGCGTAGGATCTTAGAGTTTAAGGCTGTGGTTAGATTTATCTTAATTACTTTCTTGTATTTGCTGATGCTTGCAAGGGGTATAATCACAAGTGTGTATTTATCCTAGTAAGGGTAGTGCGCTAGCACAGGATCACCCCCATAACACCTATCAAACCAATAAAGACTATTGGCTTTATGAAGCGAAAGCTCTTGACAGAAACTCCCGTGTGTCCTCGAGAACGTTTGGTTATTATAAGTACACAACCGGCTTGTCCTTTGCTGAAGAAAGGATTGGGCCACTTGCTGCAATTGTTACTACTATCTTTTATTTACTCGCACTTTATTTACTCGTATTACCAAATACCCCTGAAAACCTGTTTGCTAGTATTTACAGTGATTCCTTGATCAAAACCGCTCATCAACACCTTCTGCTCCTCGTTGGGTTCGACACTCTTATTTATCGAAAGTACTACGATACACCCCCTATACTTGTGGGTCATCACAAACGAGTGAGACAAACTAGTCCAGGTTTAGCATCCGAAGCGTGTGAGGACCCACTTGTCTGGGTTAGGTTTGGTCCGATGTGTGTCTGGGGCCCCACTTGTCAATAGTGTTCTGGGCCTTAGTGGGGCCACATGTCATTATGGTTAGGATTCGTGGCCAGTGGAAATTGAGCATAGCAGCGGGATGAGAATTGACAGGACAGCGAGATTTCAAAGGCAAGTACATTGACGAGACATGCCGTAGTCTGACAAGGCGTGCTCAAGAGATCTCAATAGCATCATCATCGCTCACTCTACTCTGGCGACTAGTTCAGTAGATGGAGGAGTTCCCTTCCATGGGTAATAGCTTGCAACTAGGTCTAAATCACAACTTAAGCGGATTAACAAGACATCTAACGCAAGGGGCCCACTAGTCAGTGCTGATGTGGCATTGCATGTACACATGACATCATTTAGCACATTTTGACTGAATCTCACAGAAATTAATGAATCTTTGGAACAGGTAGTCCAAACTATTTCAAATGTTTTCAGATTAGTTAGTTCATATTTTCATGGGTGCCCGGAGGGGTCGAAACATGTGCTTTTTTGTGAAGGGGCCACCAAGGGCAGTGTGCAGAACATCACCACTCTATTTTTCATGGGTAGGGGACCTGCCAGGGGAGCCACATCCAGGAGGCTAGGAATTATCTTGGCCTGCTGCCATATAATGAATTATTTTTGCCCTAAATCCTTTTTAATCCAATTTTGCACTGGGGCTATGATACGTCTCCAACGTATCTATAATTTTTGATGCTCCATGCTTGTTTTTACACCATTTGCCTATTGTTTCGTTACACTTCATGGCACTTTTATGCATTTTCCGGAACTGACCTATTAACGAGTTGCCACAGTGCCAGTTCCCTATTTTCTGCTATTTTTGTGTTTTAAAAGTGATACACAGGAAATATTCTCGGAATTGGACGAAACAAGTTCCTGAAGTCTTATTTTACCCGGAAGCTTCCAGAGATCCGAAGGAGAGTAGGAGGGGGGCCACCAGGGCCCCACACGCCAGGCTCGCGCGGCCAGGGGCCTGGCCGCGCCGCCTTAGCGTGAGGGCGCCTGGCCCCTCCTCTGACATCGCCCCTTCGCCTATAAAGACCCCCCGACAGAAAAAACCTAAAGACCCGATCAATTTTCCAAAACACATCGCGATCCGCCGCCGCCATCGACCCGAAGATCGGGAGGGTCCAGAAGCTCTTCCCGGCACCCTGCCGGAGAGGGGAATCGCCACCGGAGGTCTTCTTCATCGCCATGCTTGCCTCCGGAGTGATGAGTGAGTAGTCTACCTTGGACTATGGGTCCATAGCATTAGCTAGATGGTTGTCTTCTCCACCATGTGCTTCATGTTTAGATCTCATGAGCTGCCCTACATGATTGAGATCACCGTTATGTAATTCTACATGTTTGGTTTGTTGGGATCCGATGAATATTGGTGTTTATGATTAAGTTGCTGTACTGAATATTATCTTTTGTTATCTCTATGTTGTTTATGATCTTGCATGCTCTCCGTTGTTAGTAGCTATCTTGGCGGAGTAGTTGCTAGTGACTCCAAGAGGGGGTATTTATGCTCGATAGTGGGTTTATGCCTCTATTTAACCTGGGGGAGTGACAGAAACCTCTAAGGTTGTAGATGTGCTGTTGCTACTAGGGAGAAAACAACATTCATATGCTCAAGGGCATATGCTTTGTTTACATTACACACTTTGCTTAATGCAATTATCTGTTGTTCACAACTTAATACTTGTGGAGTTCTCGGATTGATTCGTCACAAGTGGATTATTAGTCATAGACGCAGTTGGATGGCGGTCTATGTATTTTGTTGTAATGCCCAGAGTAAATCTCATAGTGATCTTCTTGACATGTCACGTTTATCTTTATTCTATCAATTGCCCAACTGTAATTTGTTTACCCAGCATGTGTTATTTATCTTATGGAGAGACACCACTAGTGAACTATGGACCCTGGTCCTATTTCCATCATATTGCTATTACCTGTTTACTTTACTCGCACTGTTTACTTTATTCGCATACTCTACTGTTTTCCACTCGATACGCTCATAACCTTTGTTTCAAGCAAACTGGTGAGATTGACAACCTCATCGCAAGTTGGGAACAAAGTACTTGGTTGTTTGTGTGCAGGTTCCGCGTTGCAGCTAGCAAGCAAAGCTTGGATGAGGCGCCATATATAAATTGTCCGAAGCTGTCGCAAACTGGCAAGCATCACCTTCAGTCGTCATTGTCTGCTTTTCTCCTGAACGATAAACCTTGGTTTCTTAACTGTGGGAAAATAAGCTGCTATACTCATCGTACCTTCCTCTTGGGGTTCCCAACGAGCTGGTCATTCACCACGCACAAGGACCTCTGATCTTCCACATCAACTTGGAGTATCAGCCTCTTTTCTGGTGCCGTTGCCGGGGAAGAGTGGAAGACGTCTGCGAGGGGAGTTTTCGCACACACATCCTTTACTTTGTTTTATTGTTTTGCTTTACTTTATTTATTTTACCTGCATTGCTTTATATCAAAACCCCAAAAAAATTAGAATCCTTGGTAGTTGTTATTTCTTTACTTTTAGTTTATCATGTTGATCCCTAAGTATGTTCTGGAGGACCTCTCAGTAGGTAGTGGTTCAATTATTGGCAAAAGTAACATTGAGGAGTTCTTTAATCACATTAGTATGCATGAGGAAGTTGAGGAGAAATCTTTGGTTGAGCTAGCTCCTAGTATTGAAGTTGCTTCTGCTTATTTGATTCACA